>CM077015.1:21873283-23073283 GCA_039090855.1 Macrothele yani
GGGGCTTATTGGTGTTATGTATCGGGGAAAAGAGAATTGCCCCTTTTTTCGAAAAAGCATAGAATACGGAAGAATTTTCCCTCCCCCCAAAAATAAAGAAAGGAAAGAAAAAAACAAGTTAGTAAAATCATGCAATGCATTGATTATGATACGCTTTCCAACATAACAGAAATCATTACTCAAGTTATTACTTAAGTTATGAGAATAATGGCTCTGGTACAGATCTCGCTCCTGTGCCCTGACCTTTGACCCCATTTAGATGATATTCAATTTGTCGCAATACAAGCATTTTTAGTCAAGTTATGAGGATAATGGCTGTGGAATAAATCTCGCTCCTGTGCCCTGATCTTTGACCCCATTTTGATGATATTCAACAGAACCAGTTCAGTATACTTTCGGAACAACATGATGAAGTTTTGTCGCAATCGAAGCAATTTTACGTAAGTTAGGACGCATTAGGGCAAAGGAATGGATACCGCTCCTATGTCCTGACCTATGACCCCATTTCGTCCATTTTCAATAGGGTTCGTCCCCAGGTTATTCTTTACCACCTACTAAAATTACATCGATATCGAACCATTTTCACGCGAGTTATCGTGCAGACAGACGGACAAAGCTGGAGTATATACGCTTCTTCAACGTACAATTGGAAAGCGTAAAAAACAGGCGGCGATGATTGCGAGGAACTGTAAAATTCTATTCGTCACTTGATGAGTATGGTAGTCAAAAAGTTAGTTGCTCTCGCCTGTAAAAAAAAGGAATATTTTGGGAGATGTCTATACTTACGTAGAAAATACAATGGAAGAGCTATTTTTCGATGTAATCGCCTAGTTTATTTAAACATTTATCGTAGCGTGTCACGAGTTTGTCTATCATTTCTTGAAAAAACTGTCCAACTTGCGATAACCATTCTCGCGTTACATTTTTGACGTCTTCGTTCGGAGTGATATCGCCACTTCGCAACGTCATTTTTCAAGGGGCCCAGCACATGGAAATCACAAGGCGAAAGGTCTGGACTGTAGGGAGGGTGTTCCCACACCTTCCATTTGAACTGTGACACTTGCCGAATGTGGTGTCGCGTTGTCATGCAGAAGGGCAATGCTTCTTGACAGTTTTCCTGGCCGTCGATCTTTAATCTCTTTTTGGCAGCCTCTTAAGGGTTTCACAGTATGATGATGCATTAATCGTGGTGCCCTTCGGCATGAATTTCATAATGCACAACACCTTGATTGTCGAAGAAAAGTGAGCATAATTTTTCAGGCGGAAGGAACAATTCGGCACTTTTTCGGAGGAGGAGAATGTGAATGTTTCTTCTCACATGAACTCTGCTTCATTTTTGGTGAGAAGTGATGGACCCACGTCTCGTCTCCGGTCCCGATATGGTCCAAAAATTCATTTCTTTTTCTGTGATAATGATAAAAATAAGCGAGACTGCTTGAAAACGTTGCGCCTTGTGTTGTTCTGTGAGTAAGCAAGGCACCCACTGAGCACAAACTTTTCGAAACTCAAGAAGCTTGGTGATGATGTGGTGCACACTTCCATGCGAAATATGCAATTCATCTGCGATCTTGTCTATTGTGATTCGCCTGTTTACATGAATCAGTTCGTTAATGAGATCCACGTTTTCATTCGTCGTCGAAGTTGATGGTCTTCCCTCCCGATAATCGTCTTCGATATCCGTGCGTCCTCACGAGTGGTAGCAGACGATCCGTGCGTCCTCACGAGTGATAACAGACGATCCGTGCGTCCTCACGAGTGATAACAGACGATCCGTGCGTCCTCACGAGTGATAACAGAGGAACTGTTCCTACCACGTTGACAAAGTTAACACGGTGGCTTCGAGGAGGAAGTACAAGTGGCGCCCCCACGTAGCATCCAAATATCTTTTATACAAAAAAAAATTGAGTGCGCATGCAACTAACTTTTTGACTGCCCCTCGTATGTGTATAAGTCAGTGTTTTCCAACATTTCTTACTTTGCGGAACCCTTGAAGTAGGCCTTCAGACATCGCGGAACCCTTGAAGTAGGCCTTCAGACATCACGGAAGCCCAACTCCAGTAATTACGCCAGGCCTACACGATCTTAATCCATTTGCCTAATATTTATTTTATTTTATCAGATTATCTAAAAAGAACGAATAAAATGACATAAGTAATACTCAATTGCGATGAAAAAGAGATATAAACAGCGATTCTAACACAAATTATATTATGAAGTAAGAATACAGGTAATAACACAAATACACTTAAACTAAATTTATTAGTTCTTAAAAGTAATTTCAAAGGCATTTGAGCTTGTTTTTTACTGCACAATAATTGAATCATATTCGGATGGTTGACAAACACACAGCTTCTCTTCAGCTGATAACAAATCTGTTTAATTTTTTTCTTTTACGTTCGTCAAACAAGAAAAGGCTTGCTCGCATAAATATGGAGAACTGAAGAAGCACATTTTTTTGTGAAATAACTGGGAATTCATTTTTGATGGAGATCCAGAACACATCAAAAAGGGCAACTTATTGTACTTCATATGTAGTGTGGCTATCATATTTCAGTTCAATTAGTTGGTTCTCCTTTTGCAGAGAAAAAAAACTTTCGTGAGCACTTGAACTTCCTACTAAAGGGTTCCTAACCCAGTCATACAAGTCAGATGACAAAGGAAAGTAATTTTCTAGTTTTTCAGCCAGTGATTCTAAATATTGGGTTATAAGATGTTTAATATGGATATGTGTTTTCTCCACTTGACTCTACAGCTGGCTTAACAGAGCAAGCATTTCGACATTACCAGTTCAGACATGCTTTCTCCAAAAACATAATTTTTTTTTCAATTCCAAACATTGGGATATAAGATGTTTAATATGGGCATGTGCTTTCTCCTCCCGACTCCACAGAGCAAACATTTCGGCATTACCAGTTGAGATATGCTTTCCCCAAGAACATAATTTTCTTTTGAAAGTCCGAAGATCATGATCGTGATCAAATGTAGAGGATTTTAGGAAGGGAGTGTCAGACCCCAGGTCTTAAACAACCCTTAGAAATAGGAAGCTAGGAGATTTGGGCTAGAGTGCCCGATAGGAAAGTGACACGGAAGCGAAATAGAAAGGGGGAGGAAGACGCCCTTATTTAATACCGGGGAGCCAGTACCCGGGGTCCGACAGATTAACGTGCCCATCCGACGCACGGCGGATATTTAGTGGATCGAACGTTCGTACCTGACTGGGATCGAACCTGAGGTCCTTTTCGTGGCAGTCACGAACGTTGCCCACTAGGCCACCCGCGGCTGAAAACCCGAAGTTTATCAGTTGAGGTTTAAATATTGCATTTTCTTTGCGTCCTTGTATATTAGTTTTCAGTGAATTGAGAAGCTGGTAAATATTAATCTGCTATCCCAACTTTAAGAGCCACAACTTGTCATCAAATAAATCAGAAAAACATGCCTTATTGTTCTCTTTAAAAAAAACATTTCAGTTGATCTCGCAGTTGAAACACTCGTGTTAAAACTTTACCCAGGGAAAGCGACCGGACTTCCGTGTGTAGAAGAAGAGTAACATGATCTTTCTCCATGTCTTCGCAAAGTTTTGTAAATAGGCGTGACTGACGTGGTTTGATGAAATTAATCATGTTTATTTTTGTATCAAGTACTTGCTTAAGTTCCTCATTCATCATTTTTGAGACGGGAACCTCCCTATGAAGATAGTGACGAGTTGTGATGACATTGGGATTTTTGTCTCTAATAAGAGTAACAAGATCTTTTATCGAGCCAATCATTGAAGGAACACTATCCGTGCAGATCCGACATAGCGGTCCCACGATAAACCAGTTGACTCCAGATACGAAGATTAAATATCGAAAACATCTTTTCCACGACAGTTCAGAAATTCTTCTTTACCGCAAAACCAGTTTTCCACAATTTCTCCCTTGTACTGAAATCGTACAAATGCCAAAACTTGAGCTTTATTTGTGATGTCAGTTGACTCGTTAACTTGCAATACAATATTGCAATTTTTAATAGACTATGATAAAACTTCTTTAATGTCATTTGACATATCATCTATTCGTCTGGTAATAATATTCTCGGAAATGGGAATTTTTCCTATTTCATTTTCAGCCTCTTTCCCAAGCATCGTTTTGACCATAATTTTACATGTAGGCTCTATGATGAGGTTTTCTACACTAGTGTGACAACTCATTTTTTGAGCAACTAATTCTGCAATTAAATAGCTTCCTTCCTGAGCTTTCTCACAAACATTTACTGTTTTCACGAAAGCCTTTGTTGTTGTTTTTTTTGAGAGTCTAAAGAACGTTTAAAATAATTCGCAGTTTTGTTGGTCAAAATTACTGTGATTAGTTATAAAATGTCGATACAGTTTTGTTGGGCCATAGCAGTGTTAGTTTTTACCCCAAATGATACACAATGGAATGAAACAATATTCATCACCAGTCCAAGTAAAACCCATTGCTAAATAGCTTTCACAATAAAAGTGTTTCTTCCTCTAGTGTCTGTTACTTCCCGGCCTTCACTAATTGTAGTTGGTTTGGACATTGAATTCCTATTACTTAGGTCACTGGCAAGTTTACTGTTTTTGCGCTATCTTCTTGATCCTGTGACGTACGAATGCGTTTTACAAACTTCCACATCTTCAAAACACTTTTGAAAGTCCGAAGATCATGATCGTGATCAAATGTAGAGGATGTCTTAATTGTTTACACCACGTTCACAAAAGTATTTACAAAAGCAACAGAACTTAATTATAATAACACTGGCTGAACCGCTATTGGCCTACAGAGTCTGGAGTGTTAAAGGAACTTTAGAAGTGATGAGCCTGGATGTTTCTAGAGTCGGGATTTCTAGGAAGGATGGGCGTCTTATATGTACACAGTCATATCAGAGTAATATGATCACCTATCTAATAATGGGAATAACCACTCTGGGTCAGGATGACAGCGGCGAGACAGCGTGGCATAGATGCAATGAGGCCCTAGTAGGTTGTCCGAGGCACACGTGACCATTCCGACTGCAGCAGAGCACGGAGGTCTCGGAAAAGACGTATTTGTGAGTAGGCAAATCGAACCTGTCTATCCAAATAGCCTCACAAGTGCTCTATGGGATTGAGGTAGGGCGATTTCGACAAGGGAAAATGGAGACATCAATGTGGTGTGTATCTGGAACCAATCATTTCTCCCCCTTAGCGACGTGGCACGGCGCATTGTTCTGTTGGTAGACACCATCACCACCAGGGTAAACGTCCAACATGAAGGAATCCATGTGGTCAGCGAGGATAGACAGGTAGCTATTGGCGTTCAGGGACCCATTCTGTGGTACCAGCGGTCCCAGGTCCTACGAGGAAAACATCTCCTAGACATGCACATTGGCACCACCGGCTTGTATTTGACCGACAAGCGTGTCCGGGTGTTTTTTCTTGTGTGTCTGACGCCGTATCCTTTACCACCCGTCACTTCTGTGGAGTAGAAACCTCGATTTGTCGTAGAAGGCAACCTTTTTCCACTCTACCAATGTCCAATGACGGCAGTCGAATGCAAACTGCAGGCGTCGTTGCTGATGGAACTGAGTTCACATGGGCGCCTTCACGCAGCGTCGACTTCGGAGACCCATGTGTAACAGGGTTCGCTGTACTGTCGCTATCTAAGGGTTCGCTATTTCACAGTTATTGCGCAACAATTAATGTACACTCACGGAAAATGAAATTTGCGCACCAAGAAAGAAGCATCCGATTGAACTAAAATTTTATGGACGTAATGATGCAGATGAATGATACACATGATGGCAAAAAAAGAACTGCAGGACAATTACAGAGGGATCTGTGGCACGCAGTCCTGTCATCTTCAATAGCGCGTCGCACCACCTCGTGCGGCGATACATGCTGCAAGACAGTCCGGCATGGAGGTGAACAGACGCCTGATGTTGTTCTGCGGCAGACTGGCCCACACGTGTTGGACGGTGTGCTCTAAATCCCGGATAGTGCAGCACGGAGGCAGCCGGCGTTTCAACTGGTCCCACACATGCTCGATAGAACACATGTCCGGGGAGCGGGCAGGCCACGGAAGTGTCTGGACATGATGTAGGCAGTCCTGGTCAACCCGAGCCCTGTGCGGGAGGGCATTATCCTGCTGGTATAGTTCACCTCGAATCCCGGCCAGGAATAAGAGCACATGGGGCCGTAGGATCTCATCCACATACCGCTGACCCATCAATGATCCACGTACCGCTACCAGAGCTGATCGGCTATCGTAAGTAATAGCTCCCCAAACCATAGTGCCTGCAGTGGGGGAGGTGTGGCGCTCGATAGCGAGGTTGGGATTGTGCCGTTGACCCGGGGACCTTCACACCCGGACACGATGATCATCTGTCCCCAAAACGAAGCGGCACTCATCGCTAAACTCCACGCGTCGCCAGTCTGGGGCGTTCCACGTCGCTCTGGCCTGGAATTACTGCACACGGAGCCGGCGATGTTCCGGTGTTAATAGCAGCACACGTAAGAGATCACAGATTCGCTTCCGCGAGGCATCGAGAAATGGTTCTTGGGCACACAGGAGCCGCTACATCTGCCTGTATAGGGGACCGGATCCCCGTGGAATTCGTTCGTGCCTGCTGCACGATCCGTCGATAGTCACGTCTACCGGTGGTGCTCCTGGTCCGTCCGGAGCCGCTCCGTCGTGTGGCAGTGTCGTTACGTGTCCACTGCTCCCAGCACAGTCGGATGGTATGGTCAGAACGATCCACGTGGCGGGTTATACGGCGCGCCGACCACCCTGCGGTTTTCAGCCCGAGGATCCAGCCTCTCTGAAAGTCCGTATGTTCCGCAAATCGTCGTCACTGGTGTCTACAGAGCATTCCTGTCACTCTGTACTCTTGCTTGCGTCGGCCGGTGCTTTTCGCTTTCATGGGTCATCGACTACACATGCGGTTTTGGAGCAGCGCCCTCTGAACTTTCCGGTCATGGGTATAAACATCTGGATCAAACGAGATGTTGCACTCTGTAAAAAGTCAACATTGAGACGAAAGGGCGTTTCTTGTGACTCACTATGCCCCTTCGCCGAAGAAGGTCGCATTATGAACACCTGAAGGACTTTGAGCGAAGAAGGATGAATGTTGGGATGAGAGAAGCTGGATTTTCCTACCGCAAAATGGCCACTCGTACGGTACGAAGCGCCAGTACAGTGATGCGAACGTGACGTCAGTGGACAGATAAGGCTCGGACGCACAGAAATCCGGGAAATGGACCTCAAAGTCACACGGATTATTCACACCTCTACCACATGGCAGTGTCCGATTGCACAGCGACATCCACGGTGTTAGCTCATCACTGCCACAGGTGAGGCTTTGTCCTTCAGCACAGTTGGGCGTCGTCTACTTAACAGAGGACTGGTCGCTAGCAGCCCATTGCTGCGCATTCCCTTGACGGTCAACCACAGACTCCTCAGGCTGCAATGGGGTTTCGAACACAGACATTGGCGCGCTGATTGACAGCAGATCATATTTTCCGACGAGTCACGATTCAACTTGATGCACCATGATGGTCAAACACGTGTTCGAAGACATCGTGGTGAACAGCACCTTGCAGTGTGCATTTTTCAGCGTCATATCGGTCCAACGCCAAGCGTCATGGTTTAGAGCGTCATTGGGTTCAATTCACGATCTCGCCTAATACGAACTTAGGGAACCCTCAACAGCCCGCGATACGTCAGGAATGATTTAGAGGCAGAGGTAATGCCCTTCCTTCAGAGTTGTCCTGGCTCTATATTCCAGCAGGAAAATGCTCGGCCACATGTAACCCGGAATGTCCAAGATTTATTCCATGCACGGCAGATACCACTTCTTCCCTGGACTGCCTGTTCACCGGATATGTCTGCGATCGAACATGTCTGGGACATGCCGATACAGCACAAAACGTTTCAGATATGTATCAATAATGTTACAATCTCTCATTTTCGTTACACTTTCAGAGATATCTTACAATTACGTTTCAGCAACATCTATTTTGGAACATAACTTTTTGTGCATTACCTTTACGTTAGAAATAGCATTTACCGGTGCTACTGCTTTATAGTTTCCATTCTACATAATTGCTACCTTGATGTTACATTCCGGCGATATTTAAGACTTTTGGTTTGGCATCGGCGTGGATGCGCATGCGCATTTATGCCATTTCACCGAAGCACTCTCGTAGTCGAATTCCCATGTGCTACTGGGATATTTTTTGGTGATACTGTCGTACTCGAGTTAGTTGATTTAATATTTCATCCTTTTTTTGTGTGTGTGATTTAAGATCATCAGAAAGTAAGTAATTGTTTTGATTATTATAATTTTTAAATTCTAAAAAGCAGTTTATAAAATCTAAGTAGATGGCTGTGTTGTTGTATAAGTATACTATACCAGCATGGTTTGTTTTTACTTGAAGCTGAGAAATTTCATACTGATAGGTATTTAGAGAAATGACGAATTTGATTTTCTTTCTTTTTTTCGCTGAAATATAGTCTATTCCACATGCATAATAGAAATTCGACACCCTCATTTGGGACCGATTTTTATTTCTTTTGTTATCAATAATCATCATCATTATTGTCAACCATTATCAATCCACTGCTGGACAAAGGTCTCCCCAAGTTTCATCCACAACGGTCTGTCTTGTGCCAGTCTCCTCCATGTTAATCCCACATACTTTCGAATGTCATGCAGCCATCTCCCATGTGGTCTAAATCTGTGTCTTTTCCTGTCCCTTGGAATCCAGTCTAAAATTTCAGCTGTCCATCGATGGTCTGTCCTTCTGGCAATATGTCCAGCTCATTGCTATTTCAGGAATTTTACTCTGGTCATGATGTCTTCCACTCTTGTCATTTTTCTGATCCACGAGTTCCTCTTCTTATCTCTCTTGGTTACACCAAGTATGCACCTCTCCATGCTTCTTTGAGTTGCCTGCAGTCTTTGTATGTCTCTTTTAGTTAAGGTCCGCGTCTCTGCGCCATACGTAAGCATTGGAAGGATGCATTGATCAAACACTTTTCTTTTGAGACATAGTGGCATACTGCTCTTAAAAATTGTACTGTTTCTTCCAAAAGATCTCCATCTAAGTTTTATTCGCCGATTAATTTCTTCATCAATGTGACTCTCACTTGATATCTGCTGTCCAAGATAAATGTAGGTATTGGTTATCTCCAGCTTTTCCTTATCAATCGATAAATCTTCATTTCTTGAAAAAACATTGAACATCACTTTTGTCTTCTGAAAGTTCATTTTTAATCCCACTTCTTTACTCTTGTCAGCAAGTTCCTGGATCAAATTCTGCAGCTCTGATGGGGTAGTTGCAAAAATGACTACGTCTTCAGCAAAACGAAGGTGAGTTAGATAATCTCCATTAATCTTTATCCCTTTGTTTTCCCAGTTCAGTGATTGAAAGACACTTTCCAATGTGGCATTAAAGAGTTTGGGAGATATAGTGTCGCCTTGTCTCACTCCCTTTCCAATTTTTATGGGTGCTGTATTCTCAAATAGCCGAATCTTTTCATTTGCATTTTCATAGATGTTATTAATAATATTAATGTATGCATCTACAATACCACAGGATTTCAAAGCCATTGTAGCTGCTGATGGTTTCACCGAATCAAAGGCCTTTTCATAATCGATAAAAGCCATGCATAATGGAAGTTCATATTCCCTCGCTCTTTCAATTAGTTCTCTCAGTACGTGGATATGATCTATATACATATATAAATGCCGCCACTGTTCCCAATAGACAGCAGACTGCGTTGAACCTGTGAAAACGTAAACAACTCGTAATAAGACTGTTGTTGCTTTTGAAACAGCTGTCGAGTGTAATGTTCTTTATTGTGAGTTTACAAAGTTTATTAAAACTATAATGTTCAACGTACTACATACGAAACAGTAATACGATGATTTCACAAATATCTTTCAAATACGTAACAGTAATATAACGAAGTTACAAATATCTTTCACCGTAACAGTAACATGAAGTTGGTATATTGAAGTTACAAAGACCTTTCATTGTAACGTATCGGTTATGTTTCAAAGTTACGTAACGTTTGAGGACATTTTCACGTAACCGTAAGGTTTCTGAAACATTACTGTTACATTGCGCAACGTATCTGAAAAGTCTTAATGTTTCAGTGCTACGTACTTGTAACATATACGAAATATTATGTGCTGTGTGGGTGGTAGCTAAGCGACTGGCCACAGCTAACACCTCCGCCACTCACAACAGATAAATAAACTCTGCTCTCGCATAGAAGCAGCCTAGCAGGCTATTTCCCAGGACGATATCAAAAAACCCTTCTATTTAATGCCACACCATGTAGAGGCTGTTATTGTTGCTCGAGGTGACTTTACAGGATACTGAGTTTTGGAGTGAAAAAATCTTCTATATCCAGCTCTGCAAATGCGATCAGTTATCTCCTGTAACATGAAGAATCTGTAATACATAAATTTCCTTTGAATAGCGCGATTTTTTCTTGGTGTTGCAGTTTTCACAAACGGTTGTGCATATACAGCCGAATCGTATCCCAACGTTTTTAGAAGGAACACCAAATACAAGCATTAAACCCAGGAAATCGTTACATGCGGGATGCAATTTTTTGGGTTGTTTAAAAATACGATTTTAAATGCCATGTGGTGGCAACAATCGGATTATTTTTCGTTCTACGTTATCGTGCGAACACAAATAAAAGCAAGAAAGATTACACCGAATTTTCTGGTGTAATAAGCACGTCTTTTGAATCCATTCTGACGCAAATTAAATTTATCAAAGCTATTCAAAATCAATGGAACCGGTTTGGAAAACAATTGTATTTGACGGAAGAAAGAAGTTTTCCAATCGGGTTTTTAATCCCTCAGATATTGCTGTAAACGGAATCGTGAGCTTACGCCCTCTGGTTGCAGACTTGTGCTTTAAGAAAAACGTGAAATTTTGAAAAACAAAAAAATAAGAAAAACAACGAATTGTGTGAAAAATATTTTTCATCAGGTCTTGTATGCGATACAGGAAGAATTTTTCAAATCGGAGTTTTGGAAGCAGAAATAACGCAGAAAACGCAATTTACCTTTGTGCCCCCTAGCGGAAAGTCTATGATTTACTTGAAATTTTTTTATTTATAGGAAAAACATTTTGCATCGGAAACACTATTCAACAAAGAAGGAATTTTTCAAATCTGACTCCTAAACGTAGAGATATTGACAAAAATAAGATATACATCTACTATGCCCCCTGGCGTAAAAACCATGCATTATTTCAAGAAGAAAATGTTCCTAAAAGGTTTGTCTACATGAGTAGTATTGGTCAACAAACACTTTTTTCTTCAATCGAGATTTTTGAAGCTCATATTTTGTTGCAGATATATCCGAAGCGGAAATTAGGACTTACGCCACCTGATTGCCAAACCATATTTTACAAAAATTCGAAATTATGTGCAAAGGATTTCCCATCAGGATCTGTACCCGGTGCAGAAAAAATTTCAAATCGGAGATTTTTTTATTTTTTTTTTTGATTGGAGGTTTAACGACCACCGTGAGCAACTCAATGGGCTATAAGCAGTCGCCCGTCCCTAATTTAGGGTCACTGGTTCCAGGGAAGGGAGAGAGCCAGTGCCGTAAGACAAACACAACATCCATGCCTCACCGGGATTCGAACCCGGACCCCGTTCGGACGAATGATCAGAGGCCATCGCTTAGACCACTGCGCCACCGGGGCGGCATCGGAGATTTAGAAGCAGGGATGTAGGAGGGAAAGCAATTTACCTTTACACCCCCTAGCGGAAAGTCTATGAATTACTTAAATTTTGAAATTATATGAAAAACATGTCACACTGGAAACACTATCCAACAAAGAAGGAATTTTTCAAATCGGACTCATAGATAGAAGTAGAGATATTGACAAAAATAAGATAAACATCTACGCCCCCTGGCGTAGAAACCATACATTATCTTAAGAAGAAAATGTTTCTAAAACGTTTGTCGACATGAGTACTATCGGTCTACAAACGACGTTTTCTTCAATCGAGAATTCAGAAGCTCATATTTTGCTGCAAATACATCAGAAGCGGAAATTAAGGTTTGCGCCCCCTGGAGGCCAAACCATTTTTTTACAAAAATTAGAAATTGTGTGCAAACGATTTCCCATCCGGAGCTGTATCCGGTGCAGAAATAATTTTTCAAATCGGAGATTTAGAAGCAGATATATAGGGGGAAACGCAATTTACCTCTACGCCTCCTAGCGGAAAGTCTTTGAATTACTTGAATATTTTGAAATTATATGAAAAACGTGTCACAGTGAAAACACTATCCAACAAAGAAGGAATTTTTCAAATTGGACTTCTAGAAGTAAAGATATTGACAAAATAAGGTATATATCTACGCCCCCTGGCGGAGAAACTGTGGAATATTTTAAGAAGAAAATATTCCGAAAAGGTTTATCGATGTGAGTGGCATCAGTCCACGAAAGAATGTTTTCAATCGATATTTTAGGAGCTCAGTTTTTATGGCAAATACATCAGAAGCAAAAATTAACACTTGCGCCCCCTGGTGGCTAAAATATTCCTTACCAAAAATGTAAAATTATATGCAAACGATTTTCTATCAGGAGGTGTATCCGCTGAAGAAAACATTTTTCAAATCGTAGTTTTAGAAGAGTTATCGGGAAAAATGTAATTTACTTTTACGCCCCCTAGCGGAACATCTATCAGTAATTTGAAAAAGTAACTATGCCTAAAACACTCTTCGATATAAATGAAATCGAAAGATAAAAAAAAAATTTCAATCGGATGTTTAGAAGCAAATATGTGGAATAAAACGTATTTTTGAATTCGACATCATCTGCATATACGCCCTCTAGCGGCGAAATTGTACATCGTAAAAAAAAAACCAATAAAGGATCATCATTCGCATATTTCAAGCTTCCCAATGCAAAAATAAATTTTCAAATCGGACTAATAGTTGCAGAGATATCGTGGGTACAGGCGGACTGACGGACGGTCGGACAAACCGGTAACATAAGCACGATCTTTTTTTTACAAAAGACGTGCTAAAAAATGAGTCAAAATAAAAATTGTATTACAGTTATCCACAGGAAAATATGTACGTGGTAATAGTGCATCAAAAAATACATAATTTACATACGTACGTACAAGGAGTGTTCAAATGAAAAGGTACGAAACGACACTGTGGGTATAAATGAAGACTTTATTCAAAGTATACACCATAGGCCGTAGCACAACGATCCCATTGATTAACGAGCCGAAGGATTCCTTGTTTCCAGAATTCCTGTGGCCGTGACGAGACCTAGTCCTGCACAGCGTCCTTGAGTTCGTCGTCCGAGTGGAAGCGCTTCCCTTTCAGATGTTTTTTCAGAGGACCAAACACATGAAAATCGCAGGGCGACATGTCCGGGCTGTAGGGCGGATGGTCAAGCTGCTCTCACTGGAACTTGGCCAGTTCCGCGTGTGAGACCCTGGAGACGTGTAGACGCGCGTTATCATGGAGCAGAACCACACCCTCCGCGATGAATAGCGGCCGGTTTAACACCTTCCGCTGTAAGAAATCGGATAACGCCTCGCTTCCCCTCAATCGTCGAATTTTGCAATGTGAACGCCATCCTGTCTTCACACGCACTGCCGTGTCAATTGGACGGCGCTCTTTATAAGAGCATCTGCTCTCTCCTGCGCATGCGGGCGCCCGCGCATGCTCCGATCCACGCCGGCGACTCCAATCGCATCCCTAGATGTGTCACTACGTTCTCCCATAGCGGCATAGGCAAATATGTTAACGATTACGTTCTTATGACGTTTCGTACCTTTTCATTTAAACACCCCTAGTACATACGCATCCTACAAAACAGAGCTGTATTGAACTAACGATTGAAAACGTCTGTGATGGCTGCCCTTAAAATTCAGCAATTAATCATTTGCCCACTTTTCTAGTGTCACTGGATCTACACTGTAATGACTCACCATATACACTATCTACCAACAAGTAATTTAACACCCCTGCAATCGACGATATCTGCGGTCCTGATACACGTCACGGCCGCCGCCGTTAAATATTGTATGGGAAACAACAACGCAACCAGTCACATGCAAGATGTCACGCAGTTCGGAGCTCTCTGATTTCCAGAAAGGTGTAATCGTCGGGTATCACAAAAATGGCCGATCCATATGTGATATATCCAGCGAGTTGAAGTACCCAAAATCGACAGTGGTCTACGTGATTGGCAATTGGAAGATGAGAGGTGACTGTCGGAATGTGCCCCGACCCGGCAGACCCACAAAACTGGGAGTTAAAGACCGACGGGTGCTGGCCAGAGAAATTCAGAAGAACCGCATCAGATCGGGGCCACATCCGTGAGGAATTTCAACAGGCATTCCGGAGTGTTCTTTCGATGAATACCATCCGTAAGGAAGATAATCTGCTCGGTTATCATGGACGCGCTGCCGCCCACAAGCCTTTGATCACCAAGTCCAATAGCCCTGCTCGGCTAACGTGGTGCAAAGAACGTCGACAGTGGACCGTTGAACAGTGGAAACAGGTTCTCTGGAGCGACGAATCAAGGTTAACCCTCTACCGTTTGGATGGCAGGGTCTGGGTTTGGCGTCTGCCTGAAGAACGCCTCCTGCCGGAATGTATTGTGCCAACTGTGAAGTTCGGCAGCTGTGGAATTATGCTATGGGGGTGTTTCTCCTGGTATGGCACGGGACCCTTGGTCGCAATTCCAGGTAGTGTGACGTACCTACCAGCAGGACGCACACGACATAAAGGCAGATAGCAGTCAGAACGAACGTCCGCGTAGCTCAATTGGTAGAGTGACTTATTCCGGAATGAGGGGACCCAGGTTCAGGCCCCGGCGTGGACAAAAATGACGGAGAAATTTACTTCATTATAATGGCGCCCAAACTTTCCGGATGACCCGGCCGTTCAAGATCTCGCAATGGTGCGATGTTCTTTTCACACCGCGAGATAGGAAAAATCATAGAATCCCTTCTTCAGCGCTTCGAAAATAAAAAGTGTGTGATGTTGCATTCCACACACTAGATTGACTGGGAGTTTTCAAGTGCACGCTCTACAGCGGATGGCTGCCTGCAATGATTCATTGACACGGCTGACCCGTGGGCCATGCCCCCGGCCCTCATTCGGGTGGAGAGGAGATGTGACGTACCTGCCAGCAGGACGCACACGACATAAAAGCAGATAGCAGTCAGAACGAACGTCCGCGTAGCTCAATTGGTAGAGTGACATATTCCGGAATGAGGGGACCCGGGTTCGGGCCCCGTCGTGGACAAAAATGACGGAGAAATTTACTTCGTTATAGTCGACTCAACGCCGAGACCTACTGCACCATTCTGGATGACCATGCGCTTCCTACGTTGTGGCAGTTTTACGAGGTGGACCCATGTTACTTTCAGGATGACAATGCCACCTGTCATGTTGCGAGGTCCACCATGGCTTGATATGGTGACAATGGGGTTAATCGAATGGACTGGCCTGCGCAAAGCCCGGACCTTAACCCTATCGAGCACCTCTGGGACGAGTTGGAGCGTCGACTTAAGGGGTGCCCCCTCCGTCCGAAATCGGTGAAGGAACTGACCTGTCTTCTCCAAGCCGAGTGGAAGAAAATACTGCTAGCCGTCGTACAACGCCTGGTTGAGAGTATGCCCCGGAGGGTCGCAGCTGTAATCGCCGCTCGTGGAGGCTCCACCAACTATTGAAGGTGATTAAACTTCGTTTTCCTTTGCTATCACAGGTGTTCAATTACTTGTTGGTAGATAGTGTAAGATGCACCTCAACACTAAACTCGAACGTGGCAAGCTCATAAGACAAACAAAATATATTGACATGACCAACCTTAAAAAACACCATAATACCTTCAAGTTGGAACTGAAGAACAGATTCTCTGCTTTAGAACGCCTAACATCGGAAGAAGTGGATATTTCTGAAGTTAACAGAAAAGTAACCAAAGCTCTTATGGAAACAGCAACAAAATTGGCTGGGTCTAAGAACAAGTTGCATGTGAACAAATTATCAGGAAAAACCAAAATGTTGATGCAAAAAAGAAGAGAGATGAGGACAACTAAAGAAGATGTGACTTCCAAAGTGGAATATATAGAGCTATGCAAGACAGTACGAAAATGTATCACTGAAGACGTATGGAAATTCAACTGTGAACTAGTGAGGAAAGCAATTGAAAATAACCAAAGCTTAAAGATAGCAAAGGGACATCTCAGTAAGGGAAGAAAACAGATTATGGCACTGAGAAAAGAAGATGGTTCTGTAACAAGAAATAGAGGCGAAATTTTGACAAGAGTGAAAGATTTCTACTCCAAATTATATGAAAGGGATTATGCATGTACCCCAGAGATCATGAAAGGTACCAGTACCAGAGTTCTTCAAGTCCTCCCAGCAGAAGTTGCACATGCAATCAAGAACATGAAGCGGGGAAAAGCTGCAGGAGAAGATGGAATTACTGTAGACATCATACAATAAGCAAGTGGAGAAATCAAAACAGTACTCGCCCAAATTTTCACTCGATGCCTTAATGAAGGGAAGATTCCTGAGGATTGGAACAACGCTACAATGATCCTGCTACATAAAAAATGTGACATTGAGGATCTCAGGAACTACAGACCTATCAGCCTCCTATCAGTGGTTTTTAAAATCTTCACTAAAGTTCTTTCACACCGTTTGAAGGTAACACTGGACATGGGCTCAACCGAGATAACAAGCTGGATTCAGGAGTGGCTACAGCACAATAGATCATATCCACGTACTGAGAGAACTAATTGAAAGAGCGAGGGAATATGAACTTCCATTGTGCATGGCTTTTATCGATTACGAAAAGGCCTTTGGTTCGGTGAAACCCTCAGTAGTTACAATGGCTCTGAAATCCTGCGGTATTGAAGATGCATACATTAATATTATTAATAACATCTATGAAAATGCAAGTGCAAAGATTCGGCTGTTTGAAAATACAACACACATAAAAATTGGAAAGGGAGTGAGACGAGGTGACACCATATCTCCGAAGCTCTTTAATGCGACACTGGAAAATGCCTTTCAATCACTGAACTGGGAAAACAAAGGGATAAAGATTAATGGAGATTATCTAACCCACCTTCGTTTTGCTGATGACGTAGTCATTTTTGCAACTACCCCATGAGTGCTGCAGAGTATGATCCAGGAACTTGCTGATAAGAGTAAAGAAGTGGGATTAAAAATGAACTTTCAGAAGACAAAAGTGATGTTCAATGCTTTTACAAGAAATGAAGATTTATCGATTGATGGAAAAAAGCTGGAGATAACAGACACGTACGTTTATCTTGGACAGCAGATATCAAGTGAGGGTCACATTGATGAAGAAATTAATCGGCATACAAAACTTGCCTGGAGAGCTTTTGGAAGAAACAGCATAATTTTCAAGAGCAATATGCCATTATGTCTTAGAAGAAAAGTGTTTGATCAATGCATCCTTCCAGTGATTACGTATGGTGCAGAGACGTGGACCTTAACTAAAAGAGACATACAAAGGCTGCAGACAACTCAAAGATGCATGGAGAGGTGCATACTTGGTGTAACCATAAGAAGAGGAACTCGTGGATCCGAAAAATGACAAGAGTGGAAGACATCATGATCAGAGTTAAATTCCTGAAATGGCAATGGGCTGGGCATACTGCCAGAAGGGCAGACCATCGATGGACAGCCGAAATTTTAGATTGGATTCCAAGGGACAGGAAAAGACCCAGAAGAAGACCACATGGGAGATGGGTGGATGAAATTCGAAAGTATGCGGGAGTGACATGGAGGAGACTGGCACAAAACAGACCGTTGTGGAGGAAATTTGGGGAGACCTTCGTCCTGCAGTGGATTAATAATGGTTGACAATGATTATGATGATGATATAGTGTATATGTCTTTAATTCTATCAATCCAACGAGAAGATACCGTGAACTTTTGGAGACCTGACCAAATAGAGCAGCACGTTAAAAGCAGTGGCGTATCTTGGGTCCGCGACCTGGGCTATACCCCCCCCCCCAGTACTGTTTCTTTTTTTTAAATAACGAAGTTTAATTTTTAATTGTTAAGGTTAACCTGAAGTAATTTTGCTTCCTATACTTCCAATGGAAAAACTTCTGTACATATTTTCTTTACAAAATATGAAAATTTGAACATCGATTAAAATAGCTTTATTTTATAACTTGGAATACTTAATGTTTTCTAAAACATAACCATAATTATGCAATCCAACATTTGTTTGTCTACTGACGTCATCAAAGTACAGGTCGCGCCATCTTTTTTCTAGTTTCAACACCACCAAAGGAAAAGTTATTGATTTTTAATGCAATTATAGTTATGTTTTAGAAAATATTAAGTATCCCAAGTTATAATATGAAGTTATTTTAATCGATGTTCAAATTTTCATCCTTGGGAACACATTAATTGTGAAGGAAATGTATACAAAAAATTTTCCATTGGAAGTATGGGAAACAAAATTATTTGACGTCCACCTTAAGTAATAGAAGCAACTTTTTTTCTAAGTTTTAGGTATATGCCATTGCTATCATGATACCAAATAACTATGAGGATTAGGATTTGAACACTTACTTGTACATGAATTCTATTCTTCTTCTGAGTACTTTATTTGTGCGTGAACTCCATTCTTTTCCTTTTGTGTGAACTTGAGTGCTACGTTTTCATAAAATTTTTCTTCCGAGTACTTTTTGATATTTAAAACGAATGTTTTTCTCTATTGACAAAAAGCCAAGTTTATCGAATGTGCATGTCCTTGTGTGGCTCTAAGATATATCTTGATTCTTTTTAATGCTGAAAAACTTCTTTCGGCAGTTGCAGTTGTTGATGGAAAGTTTAATATGAGGCCTGCTAATTTGTACACCTCACTCAACACTATGTCCAATTTATTCAACTTTATGTAACACGTAATGTCTCTTACTGATTTGTTTTTGTATTCATCAAGGGAATAAAACACCTACAGTTCATTTTTTAGTCAAGCTGTATCAAAATGTGAAGCATAATTTGAATTAAGTTCTGGTAGTAGATGTTCAGGGAAACTTTCACAAAATTTATCAGAATAGTTCGAATCCAACAAAGCCACGAATTTAAGATATAATATCTCTGATTTTAATTCATTGACACTTCACAAAAACTGAAACAACTCTCGCGAAACACTTATGGCCGAGAGTATGCGAGTGACTGAGACAGTCTAACTCTTCTTTTTTCTGAGCGAACCGTTTCCCAAAGCAATGGCCCATTCCCATCTACCAGCTGATTCATGTTGTCATGGAAGCACTACCAGGCTTACGCATCAGAACTGCGAAGACTCTGGAAGAGCTGCTTGCGTTATGCCGTTGGTTTGTGCTCGCCAGACTGAGTCAAAGAAGCGAATCCGCATGCGTTTTTTTTTTTTTTTTTTTTTTTTGTTTTTTTCTCACAGAAAGCATCGACATATTTTCGTATTTTAATACCGTTGATAATTGACTTTTGCTTGTGTATAATTAATTCAGTTTTATTTGTGCATTCTCTGGGCTTCGCAGCTAGCCTCGAATATACGCCACTGGTTACAAGCCAGCTAAAACAGGTTCTTAATCACGTGACATTTTGTTATTGGTTCTCTGGGGAATCGCTGCGCCTTTGTGTGCTACGTGTGTGTACGTGAGAGCGGGAAAAATTCTTCTGTGACGCCAAAAATGTTGCTAAACAACCATTGTCACCTCATTTCATTGCCGCGTCTTTACAAAGTGCTATTTCTTCCCATCTCTAATGGGGAGAAAAGGAGAGAAGAAATGCACAGTGGCTATGATAGTTTACGCCATTCCGGTGTACAACGCAAAGGATAAAACGCTAAATTCGGGATAAAAATAAGAACGTTAGATGCGGGACAGCGTTACCATCAAACCGCAACGTACGGTTTTTTTAATCATGTACACAAACCAGCCACGGATTTTTTTTTTTTTTGATTGAAGGTTAACGACCACCGTGAGCAACTCAATGGGCTAGTCGCTAGTCCCTAATTTAGGGCCACTGACTCCAGGGAAGGGAGAGAGTCGGTGCGGTGAGACCAACACAACATGCCTCCACGGGATTCGAACCCGAACCCTTCACATACGAATGGGCATAAACCAGCGCTTAGACCACTGCGCCACCGGGGCGGCGCCATGGCTTTAGAAACCTTTATTCAGACGTACGTATACATCACTTAAGCAGGGTATGTACAAAATACGAGGTCACGTGCGTCACCAAGTGATCTAGGCAACTATTTAAGACTGCTACTAATCAGTAATCGTCACGGAAAATCACAAATAGGAAAACCAAAGGATCTTTCGGAGTTCGATAAATGGCTTATTGTGGGTGCCCGTCTGGCTGGAGCGATGATTTTGAAAACAGCAAAGATGACTGGTTTCTCGAAAGGTAAGATATCCCGGGTCTTTACTCAGTAGAAAAATAGCCCACGTTGCTTTTCAAAGAGGCGTAACCGTGGCGCGACGACATTCTGTCAGGAACGACATCGTCGTCGCCTGAGAGGGCTTGTACGGAAAAACGGGACTTCCCCTGTGCAGCAATTGACCGAAGCATTCAATGAAGGCTGTTCGTGACCCAAATCTCAGCGAACTATGCTGAGAGTATTGAAGAAGATCCGTGTTGGCATTGGCATGCTATACGGAAACCACTGCTTTCTTCGAAGAACCGGAACGTTTGTCTACACCGGAGGCAGGAGCACCTTGACTGGACACTGGAAGATTGGAAAAAAATCACGTGATCCGACAAGTAGCGGTACACCTTGTTCTGTACCGACGGTAAGCAGAGAATTTGGCGGGAGCCCCATGAAGGAACAATAGACTCAACTTGCCTTATAAACAGACTTCAAGGATCTGGAGGTGGTGTCATGGTGTGGGACACGTTGTGTTAGTACGGAACAGGTCTCCTGATATTGCTGGAAGGTAGTGTGCCCTCTAAGGATGATCTGAATAGTGTTCTAAATCAATTCCAACTTACAATGTTGACCTTTTTTCCAGCAGGTGACGGCTGTTTCATGGAAGACAATCCATCGCGCAAGATCTGTTCAGAAATGGTTCAGCCAGCATGACAACAACTTGCACCATCTTCCCTAGTCATCACAGAGCGCTAATCGGAACCTCATTGAGAATGTGTGGGATGTGTTAGAAAAAACATATCCGGGAGCAAAGTTCCCTTCCATCAAATCTGAGCCAGTTAAAGGACTGTCTGGTGAACGCCGGTATGCTTTAGACGTAGATGCACTCCAACACCTTATGGAACCTATACCAAACCGCATACCTGCTGTAATTCGGGTTAAAGGAGGTGCAATCCAGAATTGAATGAAAATTTCTAATTCAGCGACAGGTATGTCTATATAAGAAAAAATTGGGGATTTCAAAATGTAGCGCTAAATGCAGAAAATCGTTTGATCTGGGAAACGTTAGTTTGCGACTTGACTGTATATGTATGTATAAATGAATAAACGGATTTATGCTATGCTATAAGCGTTTGGAACTTATAAAACAGAGGTTCAAGACATTTTTTCTACGTTTCGGAATTTAAGGAGCCTCTTGAGCACATAGGTGTCCCCTGTTCCTAATTTGGAGCCACTGGTTTCTGGGAACAGAGAGAAGCTGCACAACAGGAATGCACCGCCCATGTCCCGAACCGGACCCTACGTCAGACGATTCTTCCGGAAATCATCGCCTTTGACCATTCAACCACTGGGGGAACAAGTCCTCTATTGTTCTAGAGAAAGAGAAATGGAGGAAAATTTTGCCTGCAGCCAAGAATCGCGAACGTTCATTATTCTAAGAAGTCGCCTTTTTCCACTGCGTGACCTACACCATTCATATGAACGAACTGTAATGCGGCCTTCTGTTCCTGTTATTCTCTGGGTTCCCTTGGAAAGTCAAGCAGTTATGATGCGTTTAGAGCGCGCATACCGGAGCTTTCAATTCATGGCATCTCGTGACTGATGACGAAGCTTCATGCTACTAAGAGCAATGACGCTCGAAATATCCTCGTTGAAAATCACCGTCGAGGTAATATATCTTGTTTTGAAGCTAATGGATACCAAACTAAGTTTTGATCGAAGATTTATAGCTTCTCAAAAGTAAGTGTTTCGGTTTTCCCCCCTATAACGAAGTAAATTTCTCCGTCATTTTTGTCCACGCCGGGGCTCAAACCCGGGTTCCCTCATTCCGGAATAAGTCGCTCTACCAATTGAGCTACGCGGACGTTCGTTCTGACTGCTACTGCTATCGGCCTTTATGTCGTGTGCGTCCTGCTGGGAAGGTACGGGACACCCCTTAACAGGTTACTTACACCCCCATTAGCCTCAAAGGCCAGGAGTAATCTCCAACCCTTAATTCTCAAATTTAGGCAGTTCCTCTAAACTGTACAAAGGGAAGAACCTGAAACGCATAACAAGTTTTATAACTACGTCTTCCGCGAACTCGAACCCTACACGTTAGTACAAAGTTTAGGTGTAACAACAGCCAAACAAGAATTTTCAAAATGTAGTGGTGGTTTCCCTGAAGACATTTAAAACTGGTGCTATACAAATTCACATGTTGCCCAATCTTTGAGAATTCTTTTTTCGGGGTTTAACGAAAACCGTGAGCAGCTTGTTGGGTTATAAGATGTCGCCCGTCCAGAATTTGAAGCCACTGATTCCAGGGAAAGGCGAGACTCGTTGGCGTAATACAAACACACCACCCATGTCTCATTCTGGGCTTGACTCGGGCGAACGGTCAGAGGACTCGGCTTAGAACAACTGCTCCACCTTTGAGAATATCCCAGCATAAGTAGAAAGTCTGCTAAAATGTTTTAAAGCCGCGCCTAAGAGAGATCTGAGTAACAACTATGACGTATACTCTAAATTAACTTTCATCGTCTTTCTCTATGTAAAGTTTGAGTTCGTTCTCTTTTAGCGTTTCAATCTTAACGTTGTAAACACACCGGACAAAACATTAGTCATCCCTGCCAGAGCTTACCTAATAACGGGCAACTGCGCCTTTTCTGTTGATAACAGCCTGAAACCGGTGTGGTAGAGACTCTACGAGGTTGCGAATGTGTTGAACATCGATTTGCAGCCACTGGTGCGTCAATTGGTCCCGAAGTTCCGCCAAAGTACGTGGGTGTCTATTCCGGCGTTCCACCTTCTGTTCCAAATGATCCTACAGATTTTCAATAGGATTTAAATCTGGAGATTTGGCGGACCAGTCTAGGTGAGACAGTGTTGCTGATTGTTCGTCGTGCAACTCAGACACAGTTTTAGTCCTGTGCACATGGCAATTGTCGTCTTGGAAGACAGGAGTGGCAATGTGATGCTGCTCCTGGAGATGTAAGGCAAGGGCAACACTTTGTCATTCAGAATGCAGAGGTAGTCATGCTGGCTCAAATTCATCGTCACTGCAACGAGAGGGCCCATTTCGTAGTACGAAAAACATCCCCAAAATATCACAAAAACCCCTCCAGCTTGAACAACACCTTCGACACAATCAGGATTAAAAGCTTCATTGGACCTGCGATGCACTCGTCGCCTCCCATCATTGGAGTAAAAACAAACACGAGACTCATCAGATCAAATTACGCGTTCCCAATCCTCCACAGTAAAGTTTTGGTGCCTCTGAGCCCATTGACAACGTGCGACTTTGTGACTAACTGTTAAAAGAGTCCTCTTCCGTGGTACTCTGTTCCAGATGTCCATCGCATGCAGTTCTCGTAGCAATGTCCTTTCGGAAATCGGTTGAAGTGGACTTTCATTGACTGTTTGGAGCAGTTGTTGCCTGGTTTGAAACTGATTTGTAGTTACTAGGCGTGAAACATGGCGGCGGTCCCTGTTGGTGAGAATGGTTTTCGGGCCACAGTTAAGTCGCTGATTATCAGCTGACTGCGAACTACACCGCTGTTTGTAGACCCGCTGAATAGTACGCTTGGACGCACCAACAGATTGGACGATTTTATTCATTTTGTGTCCGTGGATACGGCCAAGCACGATGGCTCCTTTATGCCACTCAGTAACGTCTGTCTTACGACCCATATTGCAAACTAAATTCAACACACACGTTGCTCCTCACCACTGCACGAGACAGAAATGATCCTGTAGACCACGTCAGTGCTATTTATCTCCCAACAATGCTATCACGGCGCCCTCTGTGCAATCGGTAACTTCCTACTGTCATTTCTGTTATGGGGTGACTAATTTTCTGTCCGGTGTGCTTATTTTCTCACTCGCTGAATGTTATGTTCGCAGCAGTCTTCAGGTCAAGAGTGAATGGCGTGTACATGTTTAACAAGCGAAGAGGGAGATATAGTGTCTGTCTAGCAGACAAAGTGTGGTGTGGTGTGATGTTGTGGCGTGCTGTTTATAGATTACTGTAGCTATTTGTTGTAATTGGTGAATTAGATATAAACACGTTGAACCTAATTTCAGAGAGGTTCAGTATTCTTAATTATGCTGACGTTATCATTTGTGACACGTTATGAATCTGAAGTTTCGTGAAGTTTCGACAATGAAGACCATTCGCTCGTAAGTGTTTTCAAGACATCTCTCTTCTGGCTGTTAAGTCGCCTAATTTAGCTCAGTGTGTAATTAAGAATAGTTTATAAACTAGCTATCCGAGGCTTAACAGTACGTAGTTCCACTGATACGAGAACAACCGATTGATGCTACGGAGGTAATGTTGAAGTTGTAACATATTTAACCCGCAAACATAACACAATACACAATCTATTGTTCACTGATCCTCTTCAATTCTTTTTCCACAGGTGGTCAGTACAGGCTCTTTGCAGCTTTTCTGGTATTTTCACGGGTACCCTCCTTAAGAGTTAGACTTTTATCACATCTGGTGTTTTCTGTCGAGCTACAAGAAGCACTGTCGCCGAACATTCGTTTTGTCGTTAGATTCATTCCTGCTAAAGAGAAACCTTGTAATTTCTTACCTCATCCCATTTCCCACAAAAAGTTGCAAATTTCAAAAGTTTAAGTCAAGAGTTTGTCAACTCTACTTTTGAGCAGTTTTCTCTACACTAATAAACCGATGCATGTGTGTTGGGGGTACACATAACTCCTTTGGAAATCACTGTAGACATGTCAAAATCCGGTAGATTGCATTTAATTTTTGTCTGAGTCGCAGTGGCCGGTTTCAAGCCTAAATTCCAAAAAGGGAGCTTGGAAGAAGCAAAAAACATTTACCATGTGTTATTTCCATAAGAACGAAGAAATTATGAAGGAGACAGCTGGTCAAGCGTGTGTGATTGGCGCCGGCATGAAGACGTTCTTTTAACCTGCGCGTCAGGAGAATCAAAACAACTTACCTTATTTGGGCAATTTTTTTCCAGCAATGGTCGCAATGTTTGGAAGTAACAATCAATTTAGGGTTAATATGATTATGGGTACTTTTTATTACATTCCTTCTGAAAGCGCCAGCATATCAAAAGGACTAAATTGGAAAGAAAGGGGAAATTCATGTACGCCACTCGAGCTATGGAAACAGGAGAAGCGAAAAGGCAGAAAACAGAAGCTGATAGAATTTACGTCGCAAGGTCAAGACTTGAAGAAACTGCAGAAGCTACTGAGCAAGGAAAAGCTTCTAACCGAATTTCTACCGACAGATCAAAGGCTCAAGGAACTGCAAAACAACAACGGACTTAAAAGCTGAAGAAACTGCAGAAGATAAAGCGAAAATGATAGAGTCGCCACTCAAACAAAATTTAAGGGGAACAAAGGCCGAAATCCGCCTTTTCATATCTACTAGAGATAATGAAACTGACTTTCTACTGAGTATCGGTTCAATGACTGAAGTACTTTAAAATTCAAAATTAAAGTAATGACATCAAAAACCTAGCTAATAGAGGAACTCTGCCCCGAAATCACACGTAAGTATTACATAAGAAGCCGGTTACGTGAAGCAGCAAATACTGTGGCCAATAAACAAACAACAGCGACGTAGGAAAGTACGGGACAGCAAAATTTGCATATGTCACTCAAGTGGATCTACATTATCAAAAGTATTCGGACACCACAATATTTGTACAAATTGTTTTATTATAGCAATTAGTAGTTAGTAGGTCCACCTTTTGCTTGTATGACAGCGGCAACACGTCGAGGCATACTATCAACCCATTTCCAGTAGGTCTCGAAAGGAATGGCTCGCCGTTCGTCCTGCAAAGCTGCTGCCAGAGTGGAGAGCGAAGACGGTCGTTGTGTTCGATTTCGTATCCGTCGCTCCAGTTCATCCCAGAGGTGTCTTATAGGATTGCTATCAGGACTCTGAGCAGGCCAGTCTCACAATTCCACCTCATTTTCAAGGAACCAGTTCTGCACACGCCGTGCAGTGTGTTAGAGAGCTCGATCGTGTTGGAAGAGACAACGGTCATTTCCAAAATAGTGCCATATTGTTCGGAGGCAGAACTATCCAGAACGTCGAGGTACACTTCAAAGTTCATGGGTTGTGGTATAATAACCAACGGGCCGAGTTCCATCCACGAAGAACAACTCCATACCATGATGGAGCCTCCACCCAACTTATCAGTTGGAACAGAACAGTTCGACAAAAATCGTTGGCTGGGCTGTCACCGAATCCAAACACTGCCATCAGATTGGAAGAGGGAAAAGCGTGACTCATCACTCCAAAGAACAGCTATCCACTCGAATGCAGTCCAGGAACGACAGAAAACACGCCACTACAAACGACGCTTCGCATTACGATTGTGATGTGTGGCTTGTGTGCTACTGCTTTACCATAATAATCCACACTGTGCAACTCTCTGAGGATAAGTATGGTGTTCATTGAGCCACTACAGGCATTTCCTTCTTCAACAGCGATCGAAAATGAAGAGGAAGAACGGGTTTTCTCAACATTTCTTACCATGGCTCTTCTGTCACGTTGCACCGTTCTGCTTCCGTCTCTTCATAACATCGCTTATAGTCGATTTTGGTATGTTTACTTTCGCCACAATTCTCCCTATGGAAACTTTACTGAAATGACGTCCTATGACCAGCCGACTCTGGAACACAAAAGGTTCACGTCCACGTGGCATATCTGCTTCAAAATTACTGGTAGCACGACGTACAGAACATCTCAGCTTTACATACGTACTTCCCCACTACCAGCGCACCTTCCAGCGCAACCGTTCTTTGCACTTATGCAAATACACTCTATTGTCAAAAGTCACTGGACACCTAGAAGAGAAAAACAACATAACATTTATTGACATACATTAGTACGGTGTCGGTCCACATTTGGCCTTAATGCATGGACTGACCCTTCGAGACATGCTTTCGACAAGGTTTTGGAACACAGCGATAGGTATGTGCTTCCGTTCAGTACATAATGCTGCCCCAAACTGTTGCTTAGTAGTAGGCCTTGGTTCAAAACTTCTTATGCGGCGCTCTAATTCATCCCATAGGTGCTCTATGGGATTAAAATCAGGGCTCTATGCTGGACAGTCCACACATGATACGGAATTATCGTCAAACCACGCCGTAAAAGTCCTTGCTTTATGTCTCGGTGCATTATCCTGTTGGTACCAACAAGGCTCGGTTCCATAATGGTTCCACAGAGTTGGTAGGGCATAATTGTCCAGAATATCAAGGTAGACGTGCTGGTTAACAGATTTGTCCACGATAACCAATGGGCCGAGACCATACCACGAAAAACACCACCACACGAGTACACTGCCAGCTCCAAACTTGACCGCAAGAACAGTACACTGTGCTAGATAGCGTTCCCCGGCTTCCGCCACCCCACACATGGCCATCAGACTGATGGATCGTGTATTTGGATTCATCAGTCCATAGGACTTGTTTCCATTGATCTACGGTCCACGATAAATGTTCTTTACACCATGCTAAACGACGAGTAGCATTCCGAGTGAACATGAAAGGCTTCTGATCAGCCGCACGACTACGGTAACTAATGGAATGAGGTTCCCTGCGAATAGTGCGTGTACATACCAAGGTTCCAGCATTTTTTCTCACCTGCACACTGAGGTCCTGTGCAGTACTCCGTCGATTAGCTGTAACGACTGTCCTGCGGCTTCTACTTCCTCTAGCACTGATTTTCTCTGGTCTGCCGGTACGTTTTACTGCTTCAGGCACTCCATGTGTCTTCCACTTATTCAGTACATCAAAACAGTTGACTTGGGTATGTTTAAACACCCCTCGGTTTCCCTTATGTACAACCCACTAATATAACACCCAACAATCTTTCTTTTCTCAAAGTCAGTTCTCTCCCGCCGCGACATTTTAACTCAACCTCACGGTGCAATATAATCGGAGTCAGCTGCAGGCTTATTTTTATACCGTTTGCAGATGTACCGCGCATCTTAACAACACAGCGGATCCGTTCATTTGCTTTTGAAGGGGTGTCCGGTGACTTCTGTCAAAATAGTGTATTTGGTAGTGTGCGAATAATTTTGATAATATAGCGCATAAGCGACTGGAATCGAACACGTAAGCACTCTTGGGGTTTGAACTGTCAGGTGCAGTGATAAGACGTCATTACATCTCATAGAGTTAGTTCAGATGATGTATTGCGGTGGAGAGCTGTAGGGGGATTAAAAGCAGGACAGTCTCAAGCTGAAGTGGGCCAGATTGTTAAATGTGGATTGATCCGTTGTCTGCCGTCTCTGGAGACAATTTCAAGAAATTGAAAGCATTTTGAGTAGACCTGGGCAAGGACTTCGGAGGATCATTTTTGCTCGACAATAGCGCTTTATTAGTATTATTCGCTACGCACAATCCAATCACCACGGCGTGTCAATTCGCACAGGCGCTCACTGCAGCAACTGGTCGGAGTGTATTCTGACATACGATATACCGAAGATTGTATAACAGTTGTCTGTATACAAAACAGCCTGGTGTGTGTGTTCCCTTGAGTGTATCACTTCGAAGGGTGTCGTGAACATGTTCATTCGCCCCATCAAGAACAGGCACCCGTAAGCCTACTCTTCACCGATGAGAGCAGGTCCACCAGATTCTCTCTGAGAACATTCATATGGCGAGAACGTGGGACACGATATCAACCGATGAACGTTCGGGAACGGGACCATTTCAGAAGTGGTGGCATAATGGTTTGGACAGCAAGCTGTATCAACCGTCGTTTGCCTCTCCATGAAACAACCAGGAAAAACCGTCGAGGTCTAATGCCTTGTTTTCGTCTTTTTAGAGGTGATTGGTTCAGGATTTCCTATTAGTGAACGATAACGTGCGACCTCATAGGGCTCCGTTAGTCAATAAATATCTTGAAACGAAGTTAGTGCACGTATGTGATGGCCGGTACAGTCACTTGATCTTGATTCAATTGAGCGACTAACTGTTGCTCGCTCTACTCCTCCTACAGCTCTATAGGACTTGTAGTGTGTCCTTATGAAGGAATGGAACTTAATCCCACAGTCTCTTGTGGGCAGCATCCTCATTTAAAGCATGGGACAACGTTGTGAAACTTTCAGTGCCGCCCCGGTGGCGCAGTGGTCTAAGGCGTTGGCCTCTGATCATTCGTCCGTAAGGGGTCCGGGTTCGAATCCCGGTCAGGCATGGATGTTGTGTTTGTCTTACGGCACTGGCTCTCTCCCTTCCCTGGAGCCAGTGACCCTAAATTAGGGACGGCCGACTGCTTATAGCCCATTGAGTTGCTCACGGTGGTCGTTAAACCTCCAATCAAAAAAAAAAAAAAAAAAAAAAAACTTTCAGTTGGTTCTGTGTGGTGACCACATTCCGCATAAAGATTGTGGTCCTTTTTTTCTGATTTATGTGATATCGTTTCACGTCTTATTTTGTTGAAGTTTTTTTTCACAAACCCGTAATTTGGGAGCATTTTCATACATCTTAGTTATTTTGTGTTCACAAATGTAAAACACAGTACCACGCACTATAAACATAACATTCCTTTCCTCCTTTTCATTACTTTGTCAGTTATTGTCTGTTAACTAGGTTTTTGTGGTTGCTGCTTTTATTTAGAGTAACAATGCACAGCGATGAGCCGTTACATTATGACTACCTACCTAATAAGCTGTAGGACCGCCTTTAGCCAGCAAAACAGCGGCCACTCGGCGAGGCATCGATTCGATGAAGTGGCAATAGGTATCCTGTGGTATCTGGTACCATAATGTCAACAACAGGTATAACGAAGTAAATTTCTCCGTCATTTTTGGTCTACGCCGGGATTCGAACCCGGGTCCCCTCATTCCGGAATAAGTCACTCTACCAATTGAGCTACGCGAACGTTTTATTCTGATTCCTATCTGCCTTTATGTCGTGTGCGTCCTTCTGGCAGGTACGTCACATCTCCTGGTACGTTACATCATCTCCCCTTATTTTTTTTTTTTTTTTTTTTTCGAAGTGCTGGAGAAGGGATTCTCTTATTTTTCCTATCTCGCGGTGTGGAAATAACATCACACCAATGCGAGATTTTGCACGGTCGGGTCATCCGGATAGTTCGGGCGCCATTATAACGAAGTGAATTTCTCCGTCATTTTTATCCGCGCCAGGATTCGAACCCGGATCCCCTCACTCCGGAATAAGTCACTCTACCAATTGAGCTACGCTGACGTTCATTCTGATTCCTATCTGCCTTTATGTCGTGTGCGTCCTTCTGGCAGGTACGTCACATCTCCTGGTACGTTACATCATCTCCCCTTATTTTTTTATTGAAGTGCTGGAGAAGGGATTCTCTTATTTATCCTATCTCGCGGTGTGGAAATAACATCACAACAATGCGAGATTTTGAACGGTCGGGTCATCCGGATAGTTCGGGGACCATTATAACGAAGTGAATTTCTCCGTCATTTTTGGTCTACGCCGGGATTCGAACCCGGGTCCCCTCATTCCGGAATAAGTCACTCTACCAATTGAGCTACGCGGACGTTTTATTCTGATTCCTATCTGCCTTTATGTCGTGTGCGTCCTTCTGGCAGGTACGTCACATCTCCTGGTACGTTACACAATTCCTTCACTTCCCGTACATTTTAGGGTGGTGGTGATTTATCGCGAACGCGCTTTTCCAAGTCGAAACACAAATGTTCGAATGTGTTCATTTCCGGTGAATTTGGAGGCCAGGGCATTTACAGAAAGTCACCAGCATGTTCCTCGAACCACTCCTTGACGATTCTGGTAGTGTGTCATGCGCATTATCCTGTTGGTAATGGCCATTACCAGCCGGGAACACAGTTGCCATGAATGGGTGAACTTGGTCTGCAACGGTGTTCAGATAACTGACAGCTGTCAGGGATTGTGGTATTGGGATAATGGGGCCTAAATTGTCCCAAGAAAACATCGCTCACAGTATAACACCGGCGCCGCCGGCCTGTTTCAGCTTGACAGGGCATCCAGGTGTCATAGCCTTTGTTGGTAATCGGCGTATCCGCTCTCGGCCGTCTACGTGATGCACCAGGAATCTTGATTTGTCAGATCAGGCCACTTTCTTCCAATCATCAGCAGATTTTAACTCTTATACCACTTTTTTAAATATCTTTCTTTAATGGTCTTGTGTCTGGCACTCTTTGGCCAAAACATGGCCCTTGCGCCATAAAACTCAAATCAACCAACCAAACAATCGTCCACGATCTAATCTCGATTATCTTGGGACCATTTCATGCGTTATTGGCGATGACGTGCAGTGAGCATGGGGGGCCCGGCTGGGTCTTCGGCTAGGCAGGCCCATGCACAGAAGGCTGAGATGAACTGTGTGCTGTGACACATTGCCCTAATCACCACTGCTGTAGCTGCTGGTGATTTGTCGCACTGTGGCCCTGCGGTCGCTGTAAACAATGCGCGATAGTCTCCGCTGCCCTCTCACATAAATGAGTAGCGGACGATATTCGGCTAGACGACGGTTCGTCCTTTGGCCATCTGTGCACCACTTTTGATACGTACTCACTACAGCAGCACGTGAACAAACCACAAGCCTCGCCGTTTCCGATATCGTAGTTCCAAGGCGCCGTTCCATCAGAATTTGTCCTTTATCAAACTCCGATACATCGCCAGCTTTTCCCGTCCTGACTCCGAACACTCTACTAACCGAAAGTCGGTCCTCGGCTTGTGTACATACAGGCTCTGTGAACTTCACCTCCGCCACCGTTTGCTCTCCAGGCGCGCTCATTTCTCTAGGCTAGGGGTGGTCATAATGGAATGGGTTATGGGCCTATGTGGCGTACTCAATTCACAGGTGGAGTACATGTCAAAACGGCAAGTACCGGTGACAAGCCCTTGCCGGCGTGGCGTAATTGGGAAATCATTCGGCTCCGGAGCAGATGGATGTGGCTTGAAGTTTCGCCACCGGCAAATTTGGCTTTCACAATTTTATCCTCTAATGTAAAGGCGGTTAGTGTAGTTTATAAAGAGATATTGCTAACTTATAATTTTGGCCGCCCGGAAGCGCAGTGGTCTAAACGATGGCTTCTGATCATTCATTGGAGATGGGTCCCGGGTTCGAATCCCTGTGAGGCATGGATGTTGGGTTTCTCTTACGGCTCTGGCTCTTTCCCTTCTCTGCTTTCAGTGGCCCTAAATTAGGGACAGGCGACTGCTTATAGCCCATGAAGTTGCTCGCGTTGGTTGTTAAACCACCAATCAAAAGAAACAATTAAAATTAAAATTTTTGCCGTATTCGTGTATTCCAAAACTATTATTAATATGGTGCCAAGATTTTTCCACATCGATTATATGAAAAACGAAATGTTTTGTTTTGGTATTTCATCGCCGAGGTATACGAGTATAATTGTTAATCTGTCTTAAGGCTGTATCTGAATGAGTGTGAGAAAAATTCTATCTTACATCTGCAATGTAAATTCTTTTGTACACATTTTCTCGAAGACTATTACTTCGTAGTTTTTGAAATTTTGAGAACAAATAAAAACGACCTATAGCTAACACGTGCAGCAGTTATTATTCCGAAAAAACTGGTATAATCGTTTGTTTTTTTTAATTCAATTTATCTGACTGGAAAGTATTCCAATTTGGGCGTTAGATGGCGCGATAAGTTAGCTTAGCAGCGTTTCTGTATGGAAGAAACGAATTCCCTCACTTCTGTCTGATTTTTTTGAATTATCTAAGTCAAATAGAAATAATTAAATGGGGCCAAAAATGTGACTGGAATCTTGTCTCCCATAAATTATCTTAAATCCTACTGTACGTTCATTTTTTGAAGAGAAAATGTGTACATTAGCAGAAAATGTCTGAATTTGAGCTATAGAAACTCCGCCTACCTACTAAGCTCCGCCCCCAAATAACAACACTTGGTAAAACGTAACAGCGCGTATTTTGTATTTTTATTGTGAAGCCAGCGAGAGACCGCTTCCATTCTGAATATTGCGAGATCAGGAGTGATTCGCTTTGAGGGATTAGAGAAAATCCCTCAAAACGTAAAAGCGACACCCAAGGAGGGATTTTCTGCGGCATGTATCGCAAAAGATGAACCCTAACACTCATTCAATGACAGTCTTTAATGGTTAGGGATTTTAGACGATGGCACAACCCAATAATTTCGTCATCGTCATCAGCCACTCTCAATCCACTTCTGAACAAAGGTCTCCCCAAGTCTCTCCACCATTCTTTATATTGATCAATTCTTTTTCGTGTCACTCCGGCACGCTTTCAAATTTCATCTACCAGTCACCCACGTGGTCCTCTTCTGCGTCTTTTGCCGTCTCTTTGTATGCAGACCAGTATTTCATTTGTCCAACACTGGTCAGTTTTTTTAGCGATATACCAAGCCCATTGCCGCTTGAGGGTCTTTACTTTTTCCATGATGTCTTCAACTCTTTTAATTTTCCTAAACAATGAGTTCCTTTATTGTAGTAAAAATCGGAACGCACAGATTGCATCTTGAAACTCATACCCGGGCACCTCAGGGTGCAATTTAGCTAGTATTTCAATAAAGGTAAACTCAACCGATGGAGGTTCTATCTGCCAAATGTTTTGACTTTCCTAATAAATTGTCCGTTTTAAAAATACACTAGTCACGAAATGTTAGGGATATCGCAGTTTCGAAGGGAAAACTTAGTGATATGCAAATTTATCGACTATTGCAGATCGGTTATCAGCGTGGGTAGTACGTCACATGTAAATTAGCATCATGACAGCACAGCAGGTGGCGTGCGAGCTCCGATAAAAGTACCCTGCGAGAAGTGGGAAAACGGGTCTTTTCAGGGCTTGGTCTAGAAGTTTGCTGAATGTATTGCCTTCAGTGTGGGATTAACTTGAAATTATGTCCAGACGACGTTTAAGCATTGCTAACAGAAGTAAAGCTATTGGCATGTTACACGCAGGTGTACGGCAGATCATTGTGGCTTCTGATTTGGGAGTTTCGCAAAGTGTAGTAAGTCGACTGCACACAAGATTTCTACGGCATGGAAATGCTAGAGATCGACCCAGGATTGGTCGCCCAAGGATAACCACTGGGAGACAAGATCTCTACCTGACAGTAAGTGCCAGGAGAAGTCCTAGTATCACCAGTAGCCAACTCCGGGAATCACTTCGACCTGCTTCTGGGGTCACAGTATGTACTCAAAACATACGAAACCGTCTTCACGAGTATGGACTCAGAGCAAGGAGGCCTCTGAGGTGTATAGCACTAGCACCAGCTCACCATCGTCAAAAATACATCTCAGTCCAACAGTACATGTCTGGTAATACAGAGTGGTACAATGTACTTTTCACAGACGAATCCCGTTTCGCTCTTAATCCTGATACTCGACGAGGACACGTGTGCAGGAGATCCGACACACGAATACAACCACACTATGTGCAGTGCGTCCACCCTTGGTCTGGGCAGGAGTGTGTTTTAATGGCCGTACTTTCTTGTATGTTTGTCAAGGCACCGTGAATGCCTCAGTGCACGGAAACGAGATCATTGTGTCCATTGTGACACTATTTCACGCTTATATTGGACTTGCGTTCCGTTTTCTCGATGACAATGTAACCCCATTCGCAGTGACTGGAAGGTGTTTCAGGAGCTGGAAAATCATGGGATTGAATGGCTACAGCTGCCTCCGTGGTCACCGGACCGTAATTTTATTGAGAACATTTTGGACGCTATATAGCGGCGTCTGAATAACCACGTTCCATACTCCAGTACACTGAAAGATCTCCTAACGTGTTGCCTGTATTATGAGACGAGCTTCCCCAGATACTCATCAATAATGTCATCGAACGTGTGTCTCTTAGGTGTCAAGACGTTCTACGACACAGAGGTGCTGTTACCAGGTACTGAAATCCAGAGGTCTACGAATTTACCATTTTTTCTATATTACAGTACTACTACATCCTTCATTTCATGCAATATCCCTAACTTTCTGTGACCAATATAGCAGGTGAAGAGCGTTTTGAACGTTCCCAGTCACTTTACAAAGCTCTAAAGATGGTTTTTGAGCAAAGTAATACTTTCTTATATATAATTTATGAGTACTAAGCTTGTGGTGTTAAGATAAAATACTCACAAAAATCCGTGACTGTCAGAATTCTGATGATGTCACAACGATTTGAATGTTTACGCTCTATTCGTCTTGAGGATGCCAAGCCAAACGCTCTGCGAAACTATAGCAGATGGGTAATAAACATTTAAGAGACGCATATAGCGTATTAAATCCGTTTACTTTTGTGGCGTAGTAAGTACAAAGACTCGCCAAGATTTCGCACTCCACTGAGAGGCTTTTTCAAGGCAATGGTAAAAAGCGATTCTTGGACACTAGATGTAAAGAGCACGTGCGAAGTGTCAACCAGGACATGCAGAATACAGCCCTCGCCACAGAAGTCATGCATTCATCGGCCGCTCCTCTACGTAATAGTATTAGAAAGATTGCCCAGATACACGAACTTTAAAGAGAGTCGAAATCCTATCTAGGAGACTAGCGTGCAATGATATAGTTTCTACGGAACAACCTAGAGCTTGGCATGCGTTATTAATAGATAGAAACGCATCGCGACACACCGTATAATTACGTGATAAAAGTCGTGTAATACGCTCGTGATGTCGCCCACGTTATTTTCAAAAATCATCTTTGTTCCTTACGTGTTCCAATTTCCTGCATTTTTATGTCTACCATTGCCTTAAAAAATCCTCCCAGTGGAGTGCAAAAGCTTGGCGAATCTTTGTACTTACTACGCCACAAAAATAAACGGATTTAATACGCAATATGCCAGCAGTTGGAATGTACTTGGCCAAGGCAGCGGCCACTGCGACATGAAGGCAGAGGGTGCTAAGAATCACTGGAGGACCAGACTAGGCTGCCATTTGTTGCTGATCTTGGCTACTTACAATGGACGCTCCCTGTCTTCTGATTCAACGCGTTTTGAATTGGAAGAGGAACTACAAAGGATCAAGTGGGACATCGTCGGGCTAAGTGAGGTAAGGGGAAAAGGAGAAGATCTCATTGAAATGAAAAGTGGACATCTCTTCTACTACCGTGGGACAGATACTGGCAGAACTAGTGGTGTTGGATTTATAATAAACAAGAAACTGAAGGATAAAGTTGTAGAAGTTGAAAGTTCCTCTGACAGAGCTGCACGACTCGTTATCCAACTCTCGATTAGATACCAGGCTCAGATTATTCAAACTTATGCACCCACCACAAGTCATCCTGAAGAAGAAATTGAAGAATTTTATGAGGAAATTTGTCATCTAAATAATAAAGGTAAGCAGCACTTAAAGATAATTATGGGAGATTTCAATGCAAAAATAGGGCAACGGCAACAGAATGAAACTTCAGTAGGTAAATTCGGTCACGGCAACAGAAACCAGCGTGGAAATACTCTCGTAGAGTTTGCAGAGGCAGAAGGGTTTTTCATCTTGAACTCCGTTTTCAAGAAAAAGCCACACAGGAAATGGACATGGAGACATCCAAATGGGACGACAAGTGAAATTCATTTTATTATGTGTAACAAAAAATTCGCCATAGAAGACTGCACTGTGTGCTAAACAAGTTCAACACAGGTAGTGACCATAGATTGGTGAGATGTAAGATGCACCTCAACACTAAACTCAAACGTGGCAAGCTCATAAGACAAACAAAATGTATTGACATAACCAACCTTAAAAAACACCATAATGCCTTCAAGTTGGAACTGAAGAACAGATTCTCTGCTTTAGCAGGCCTAACATCGGAAGAAGTGGATATTTCTGAAGTTAATAGAAAAGTAACCGAAGCTCTTATGGAAACAGCAACAAAATTAGCTGGGTCTAAGAACAAGTTGCATGTAAACAAATTATCAGGAAAAACCAAAACGTTGATGCAAAAAATAAGAGAGATGAGGACAACTAAAGAAGATGTGACTTCCAAAGTGGAATCTATAGAGCTATGCAAAACAGTACGAAAAAGTATCACTGAAGACGTAAGGAAATTCAACTGTGAACTAGTGAGGAAAGCAGTTGAAAACAACCAAAGCCTAAAGATAGCAAACGGACATCTTAGTAAGGGAAGAAAACAGATTATGGCACTGAAAAAAGAAGATGGTTCTTTAACAAGAAATAGAGGGGAAATTTTGACAAAAGTGAAAGATTTCTACTCCAAATCATATGAAAGGATTTATACATGTACTCCAGACACCATGAAAGGTATCAGTACCAGAGTTCTTCCAGTCCTCCAAGCAGAAGTTGCACATGCAATCAAGAACATGAAGCGGGGAAAAGCTCCAGGAGAAGATGGAATTACCGTAGACATCATACAAGAAGAAAATGGAGAAATTGTAACAGTGCTCGCCCAGGTTTTCACTCGATGCCTTGATGAAGGGAAGATTCCTGAGGATTGGAACAACGCCACAATGATCCTGCTACATAAAAAAGGTGACACTGGGGATCTCAGGAACTACAGACCTATCATCCTGCTATCAGTGGTTTATAAAATCTTCACTAAAGTTCTTTCACACCGCTTGAAGGTAACACTGGACATGACTTAACCGAGAGAACAAGCTGGATTCAGAATTGGCTACACCACTATAGATCATATCCACGTACTGAGAGAACTAATTGAAAGAGCGAGGGAATATGAACTTCAATTGTGCATGGCTTTTATCGATTATGAAAAGGGTTTTGATTCGGTGAAACCATCGCAGTTACAATGGCTTTGAAATCCTGCGGTATTGAAGATGCATACATTAATATTATTAATAACATCTATGAAAATGCAAGTGCAAAGATTAGGCTGTTTGAAAATACAACACGCATAAAAATTGGAAAGGGAGTGAGACGAGGTGACACCATATCTCCGAAGCTCTTTAATGCGACAGTGGAAAATGTCTTTCAATCACTGAACTGGGAAAACAAAGGGATAAAGATTAATGGAGATTATCTAACTCATCTTCGTTTTGCTGATGACGTAGTCATTTTTGCAACTACCCCATGAGAGCTGCAGAGTATGATTCAGGAACTTGCTGACAAGAGTAAAGAAGTGGGATTAAAAATGAATTTGCAGAAGATAAAAGTGATGTACAATGCTTTTACAACAAATGAAGCTTTATCGATTGATGGAGAAAAGCTGGAGATAACAGACACATACGTTTATCTTGGACAGCCGATATCAAGTAAGGGTCACATTGATGAAGAAATTAATCGGCGTACAAAACTTGCCTGGAGAGCTTTTGGAAGAAACAGCATAATTTTTAAGAGCAATATGCCATTATGTCTTAAAAGAAAAATGTTTGATCAATGCATCCTTCCAGTGCTTACGTATGGTGCAGAGACGTGGACCTTAACTAAAAGAGACATACAAAGGCTGCAGACAACTCAAAGAAACATGGAAAGGTGCATGTTGGTGTAACCAGGAGAGATTAGAAGAGGAACTCGTGGATCCGAAAAATGACAAGAGTGGAAGACATCATGATCAGAGTTAAATCCGCGAAATGTCAATGGGCTGGACCTACTCCCGGAAGGGCAGATCATTGATGGACAGCCAAAATCTTAGATTGGATTCCAAGGGGGATAGGGCAGGAAAAGGCCAGAAGAAGACCACATAGGAGATGGGTGGATGATATTTGAAAGTATGCGGGAGTAACATGAAGGAGACTGGCACAAGATAGACCGTTGTGGAAGAGGCTTGGAAAGACCTTCGTCCAGCAGTGGATTGATAATGGTTGACAGTGATGATGATGATGATGATGTGACTCTTGAGTGTTCAGAGTGTGGTGTATTTATAATTACGTTACAATAAACATTTTATTGTGAGAAAAGTTGCTAATTTCATTCTACAAATACTTTCTTGTCAAAAAATAGAAGTTATAAAAATAATAAAATCGCAATTATAAGATTATTTAAGTTCAACTAAGTGCGATACTCAGCATGAAACGTTTACGAAAAACTTCGGAAAAGTCGTCTGAACAGCATTCGATGTTTTTCACTGGCACAATACCGAGATTCATCTCAACAACAACTGCGTGGTGTTGAAAGATAACAGCAATGATGTAAAAAGAAAAAGCTTAAATTGGCGTTAATTCAAAAATCAATGATAGGAAAGTATCCCAGCAGTTTAGGCATAAAGGAAAGAGCAGATGTAAAGTTAGGGAAAATAGCATTTCAAGAATGTTAAAATTCTAAACCATCCAGAGTTCGAGCAAAGATTTCCTGCTTCAGAGAAATTCCAAGCAGGAAGGCAGTTGTTTTTAAGTTTACTGCTTTTCGGAAAGCTAAAAAAGTGGATTTTGTCTTCTTCGGGTGTATGTAACTACACATTTGTTCAAGATGTTTCGTAAGAGCGCATAGCCGTCTGAACAAAGCATAATATGGTCATAAGTTTTCAGCTCGAAACAGTGAACTTTAGTTTTAAGTCTGTATCAGAAATTACAGACGATTTGTTTCTCGCCGGGAATACTTATTCCCTGGTTTCCGTCGTGTGTTCGAGACTGCGGATATTGGCTTCAGAAAAACAAAGAATTCGATTTTTTCCAGACTTCTTTTCTGATGATTCGATCACGTGATGCAAACCATTCGTAGGGCTTCCCATTGGGAGAAATTCGAACATTGTAATGGAAGACCCAAACCCCAGATGCCATCTTGATGCGAAAGCATTTCAGAAAGCTCTCCAGGCTTCAATATCCACGAAAAAATTTTTGCTTGCGTGCGAAAGAAATTTTTTTTTTTTACATCTCGGTAAAAAGAAAAAATGAAACAACGCCGAATTCCGGTGCACAACGAAAACTTTTTCTGACAAGACGTTCGCAAGTTATTACTCTAATGATATTTTATAATATCTAATCAATAGTTTTCTAAAAACTAAAAAACTCACGGTAGTTTTTCATTTAGCGGTTGAAACTTTTCTCCTACGAGATACCATTGTACACTGAAGTTACAAAATTATTAGGAACATTCCATAACAATTAGACACATGCTATCTTCACTTACGTACGCAACTGTGACGTTAAGATGGTTTGATAAACAGCTCACTGCAAAGTTTCCGCGGATGGTATAGTGGTTAACTTTCGTAACTACCATAGTGAAGGTCTCAGGGCCCAGTGGTCTAAGCGATGTCTTCTGATCATTCGTCCGAGATGGGTCCGGGTTTGAATCCCGTGAGGTATGGATGTTGTGTTTGTCTTACGGCGCTGGCTCACTCCCCTCCCTGGAGCCAGTTACCCTAAATTAGGGACGTACGTGTGCTTATATCCCATTGAGTTGCTCATGGTGGTCGTTAAACCTCCAATCAAAAACGGACAAGCACGTTAAGCCGACTGGCCACCGGTTATAAATTAAGAGCATCTGTTCCTGCCTCCTCTCTCTCTCTGCTCCCCTCTCCCACCACTGGAATGTGCTGTGACGTCAGTCGCTCCTGCGATGCACGACAGTGGCTATATCTACTGTTCTCTTTCTGGCTACCTACTGCCCCATCGTGAGTCAGTAGACTCCACCTACCTATTTCCGCTTCCACCTCCTGCCCAAAAGTGTGTACAGGCGTAGCTGGCTTGGAGTCTAAACCTCTCTCTATGGACGGAAGTCCTACATCAGTGATTTTTGGACAGGGTCATTGCAAAGCCCCGATTATAAATAAGGACGTCTGTCCCAGCCGCTCTCACTTCCTCTTACTGCTGGTGTGTACTGTGACGTCGGTCGCTCCTGCGACTCACACTAGTGGCTATAACTACTGACATCTCTCTGTCTACCAACTTCCCTATCGTGAGCCTCTGGGCTCCTCTAATGTCCTTCCGTTTTCGTACATCTGCCTGTTACAGGAGTAGCTAGCGCAAGTCTAAACCTTCACTGTGGGCGGAAGCCCTACAAGACCGACTATTGAGTCAGTCGGGGGGCTCTTCTGGTGGCGAGCAGGGTCTTGACCAGTTCATGACCAGATTGGAGTATTAAACAACAGCAGTTAAGCTCACTTCAAAGGATTCAGACGTGTACGAAGGGCAAATAGAGGAAATACGGGAAGGACCCGAGATTTCAGAGTCTAAACGTTCACTGTACACGTCGAAAGAGGCATGATATAAAGCGCTAGATAGACAGATGCAAGCATCTTAGAAGCTGCAAACCTGATGGTCTATGCAAGAACAACTGTATCGAGGGTGTACAATGAGTGGTGCACAAGCAACAAAATAAGCAATCAGTGGTCTTCCTATGGACAGAAATGACTGGTCGATGTTCGAGGGCAACGGAGGCTGGGGAGGATTGTACGATGTAACAGACGAGCTCCATTGCGTTAAGTAGCCGTGCATTACAACAGCAGTACCGAGAGGAGAATTTCCGCATTAGCATGACTGGGCTATAACAGCAGACGTCTCCTTTCCTGTTAAACACCTGCTAAAAAACGACAACTCCGTCTACAGTGGGCACGGGAGCACCAAAGAGGACTGAAAGAAAGGTAGCCTGCTCCACTGAATTGAATAGCGTTTTCAATTAATACACGCTAATTGACAGCCTAGAATATAGCTTTAACAGCACGGATCGATGGATCCCAGGTGCCTAACATTAACTGTACACCCTGATAGTAACGTTTGCAATGATTTCGGGTCTGTTTTCACTGCGGGAATTGGTTTTTTAGTACATCTGGAATAGCATTTTGATGCTACAAAATACTTACCATTGCAGACCAGGTACACCCGTACATGTGCATGGTGTTTCCTGATGGAATGGGCATAATATGAAGGCTCGGATCGTCACACAAATGTTCCATGAGCACGACAGTGATTTCAAAGTTCTGAAATGGCCCCCACAATCCCCAGAACTGAACCCAATTGAACATCTGGGGGATGCGATTGAGAGCGCCATTCGTATCAGAGATCCCCCTCCGGAGAACTTTCAGCAATTGACGGCCGTTATCACACCCACTTGTCTGAACATACCTGTAAAACGATATTAGCATCTCATTGAATCCATACCACATCGAATCGAGGCAGTTGGCCAAGGGCGGTCCAACACGTTATTAGGTAGGTATTCTTAATAATTTACTACACCAGTGTGCAATAACCCATTACAAGGCCCGTCGGATTCTCGAGAGAGTTCTGGGAGGTGGCTGCCGGCTTACAATTGCTCATTCCAGGACATCCAGACATGGAGTTAAGTGCGAACATTTCGAGGAACACTCCATCCTGTGAATATCCTCATTCTTCAGGTATTCGTCTACTTGCCGAGCCCTATGGGTTCCGGCGTTATCGTCCATAAAAAAGAACTGGAGGCCAACAGCTTCCTGAAAAGCGGTACATAGGCCTTTAGGATGCCATCCCTTTAGTGTGCTGCAGTCAGTGTGCCTCCTGGAAACTCATGTATCGGCGTGCGTCTATCCAACCTGATGCCAGCCCAAACCAAGAGTCCTCCACTACCGTAGTGATCGATTTTCCTAATGTTGGAGGTAAGATTTCGGCTTCCCATCTCTCTTCAAATATACACACTTCGAAAATCCGCGTTTAGGCTGTACCGCGACTAGTCACTAAAGAGAACACAGGCCTATTGATCAGGGGTCAGGAGGTGATGTTGTCTGGCCCGATTCTGACGGACCCTTCTGTGCAATGTAGCGAGTAGGATACAGACCATTGGTCTTGCATACATACCTCTCTCGTGGAGTCTTCTGTAAACTGTTTGCCTGTATATCGCGGTTCGCGTAGCAGACGACACCTTCTGTGAGAGTTGTCTGGCTGCCAACTCCCTATGGTGGATGGTTGTTAGAGACAAATATTAGTCGTCTTGACTTGTTGTGGCACATGGGCGACCTTGTCTCGGCCTTCTGGTTATTGTTCTGGTTTCATGGAACTGTTTCCAAAGATCGGAGATTACTTGCCTCGACACATTCCGCCATCTTACTATCTCAGCTTGCGGTTTCCCTGCTTCCAATCTATCAATCGCTCTCCATCTTAAAGGGTGTTCTAAGCACTTGTGCGAAGCCATTCTTCCACTAGCAGTCCAACTCAAGCTTCAATTGCTACACCCTACTCAGAACAACGTTTATCAAGGTCGCGTTCCTGCCAGCTCGATGACGTTATTACGTACGATCGATCGTCATTTGCATAATTCTATAGGAGCAACCACAATGTTGCTTGGGTTCATCGACTTAACGTTTTCCCTTGGACATGTCTCTGAAAAATCTTAACAATGAGTCGTCCCGTTTTGGACATAATCTTGAATTTGTATTTGTCCCGTTAATTTCAGACACCAGTGTAGTTCATGGGTTTTTTCAGATCTGCATAGCACCACATCCCTTCTGGTTGAGATTTGTGTCAGAAGGTGATGCGATTGTCCTCTGAATCCATTGTATTATACAGAACAGAACGACTACAAATTATCTTTCTAATTACGAATATTTATTGAGGAAAAAAGCATATGCCTTGTAATTATGAAACGAACAATAATAGAAAGAGCAACTCACAAAGATTTTTTGCACCCCTAATGAATTTAATATATGCACCTTTTGTAGCGCGGCAAGCATCAAAGCGGTATTCGATCTCGTTCCAAACATTCTTCAACAGGTATGAATGAATTACAGCAATAAATTTTGCTATGAGAACCTACAAATCGGCAATGGTTGCAGGTAGTAGTGGGGCAAAAACTATATTTTTACCGAAGCCCCACAAAAAGAATTGTCTTTGCACAATTGTACCTGACAAACACGAATGAAATTCCAGTACACCCAACGCATTTTCCCGCTGGCTTTCCATTTTCTTTCTATGCTGAAAGTTATCACAACACCGCCGGAAAAAAGCTGTTTGAGTTTCTTTTTCACATAATGTCAGCAACTTGAGTCAACACGTAATTTTCTCTTCCCAATTGTTCTTTTGTTATCTCAAAAACATTTGCAATCACCTATATGTAGATACATTTTCTTCATAAGAATTAGCATGCTTCAGAAATATATATTCAGCTTTATACTCGTTTAAAAAATAAGATGAAGTTGTGAGCGTTAACGTTCCAAAACTTATAAAAAAATTATTGCCCCAACGATAGATGCAAAATTTACTACCATGCAAACTACGAAAGAATTTCTGCAAATATAAAGACAGAGACTCCTCTGCTCACAATGATCGATATTTTTTCTTTTATTTTTCAACGCTTAAAGAATCCAAATGCATATTCGTAAAGTCGAATAATTAATTGCAAATGTCAATGAAATCCAAAGGGAAAAATTAAAATCGTAGTTGTTTTAATTTCTTTGAGAATTCTGGCGGCTGAAGATTTATGAATTAATTAATTTATTTATTTATTTATTCCCTCTTTTGCCGTGTAATTCTGGTGCTAATAATCGCGTGCATTTATTCTTGACCTCCCACGCAAAGATTGCATTGGTGCGTGATTTTATATTTACAATTCTTTTCTTTCTACCTTTTACTGTTCGAGAAATAAATGTCAGCAACAGTTTTAAACTCGACACAACTGTGTTAGAAAAAAAAAACAGAAGTTCAGTTTCTCTTTTGAAAACGGATAAAACCCGTCATGCGCAAATTCTGTGGAAAAATTTCAACATATCACCCTAAACTTTTTCTGATACTCTGGTGTAGCCTGGATCTCGCTGAAATTTTTATCCCTACTTTTAACCTTAATCCGGTGAAACTTTTTCTCAGATAAAGAGCCAGCTAAAAAAAAAAAGATCAGCAAGTTTTGTAAGGAACATCAAGTCTTCTTTTTCATTTTTCTCATTCTTTCTCCTATCATTTTTTGAATGCATCTTAAGAACTATTACATCTCTTTTTTAAACCTCTTAAATACAGAATATGGTAAAGTTGAAGTCGAAAGCTCTTCACCTTTCGAAAAAGGGTTGTTGGAAAAAAAATCCTTCTCCAAAACTCCTTGCAATGACAAAAATTTGAATGTAGAGATGTGTTACGTAACAGGTGATGAACAAAGCTTAATAAAATAGACACGACTGAGCAGTCATTTCTTAATACGCCAGTTGATTTTCTTCCTTCCGATTAGTTCATACACTAAATATTTAACCTTCAACTCCCAATCAGGGATTTCGGGTTTTGGGAGTATTTGCACGTGGTATACCTACACCGAGGAGCCATTACATTATGACCACCTACCTAATAACCTGTAGGACCCCCTTTAGCCCTCGAAACAGCGGCCACGCGGCGAGGCATCGATTCGATGAGGAAGCGATAGGTATCCTGCAGTATCTGGTACCATAATGTCAACAGCAGGTTCTCCAGTTCCCGTACATTTCGGGGTGGTAGCGATTTAGCGCGAACCCGCCGCTTTTTCAAGTCGAACCAAAAATGTTCGATTGGGTTCAAGTCAGGTAAATTTGGCGGCCCTGACATTAACAGAAAGTCACCAGCATGTTCCTCGAACCACTCCTTGACGATTCCGGCAGTGTGGCATGGCGCATTATCCTGTTGGTAATGGCCATCACCAGCAGGGAACACGGTTGCCATGAATGAGTGAACTTGGTCCGCAACGATGTTCAAAAAGCTGACATATGTCACGGATTGGGCTTTGGGGATAATGGGGCCTAAAGTGTCCCAAGAAAACATCGCCCACAGCATAACAGCGCCGCCGCCGCCGGCCTGTTTCCGCCCAACAGTGCATCCAGCTGCCATAGCATCCGTTGGTAATCGGCGTACCCGCGCTCGGCCGTCTACGTGATGCACCAGGAATCTTGATTCGTCCGACCAGGCCACTTTCTACTAGTAATCCAGGGTCCAATCTCGATGATCTTGGGCCTATTTCATGCGTTGTTGGCGATGACGTACAGTGAGCATGGGAATCCTGCTGGGTCTTCGGCTACGCAGGCCCATACGCAGAAGGATGCGACGAACTTTTGCTGGGACACATTGCCCTGATCCCCACTGTTGTAGCTGCGGGGGAATTGTCGCACTGTGGCCCTGCGGTTGCTGTGAACAATGTGCGGCAGTCTCCGCTCCCCTTTGGTATCAATGAGCTGCAGTCGACACACGGCTGGACGGCGGTTCTTCGTTTGGCCATCTGTGCACCACTTTTGATATGTACTCACTACAGCGGCACGTTAGCAGCCCACAAGCCGCGCCGTTTCCGAGATCATAGTTCCGAGGCGATGTGCCATCACAATTTGTCCTTTACCATAAAACTCCGATAAATCGGTAGCTTTTCCAGTTCTGACTCCGAACACTCTACTGACCGAAAGCCGGTTCTCGGATTGTATATATACTGCACTGTGAACTTCGCCTGTGCCACCCTTCTGTCTCCAGACGCGCTCATTTCTCTAGGCTGGGGGTGGTCGCAATGTAATGGCTCATTGGTGTATATAATGGGATAACTTGGGGATGGAACAAAATATAAACACTAAATCCATTTTTATTTCAATGAAACATGTAAATAGATGAACGCATTGCTCTGTTCACGTTAGTTTATAAACAACGCATAGCAACTGAAAAGTTGTTGTTCCCACACCGGTCGAACCCCATATCTCTCGATAACAAGCCGAGTGCGTCCGCTTTACGCTAAAACCACGATAAACCACGCATGGCGCTGTGTATTGTTGGCACTGTAGCATAAAGCGAACGCACTCGGCTAGTTATCGAGGGATCTGGGGTTCGATCCCAGCGGTGACGGAACAACAATTTTTCAGTTGCTATTCGTTGTTTATAAACTAACGTGGATAGAGCGATGACATCCTCTATTTACATTACCTCCACGTATTTGGAATATATTCATCATTTGAACATAAAATCGAAATTAAAGGAAGGGAAAAGTAATTAAAGGAAATAAAAGTAATTTAAGATCCCTAACTGTTTTACAATTCAAAACAGGGTCGTCGCTTCAATGCATACGGTTTGACATAAAATGGTATCGGGCTTTGGCGCCCCATAATTTTAAATCAAAATTTCATGGGAGTTTTACAGCTTATTTCTGGCATAATTATCTTTAAACCTACCAGAATTTTGAACAGTAAAGCTAAGCCACCGTTTTGAATTTTTTGGTTTTCATACTTTTCCAGGTGTAGAAGTGCTAGAAAAATTCAAGCAGACAATATTTCAAAGCCGACATTCTGATTTTTTGGTTTCTGAACTTTTCTAGGTATCTGGACCTTAAGTCATATCAGAATGCCGATTTTCAGATCTCTAGGCCATCAGTTAGAAGTGTTCAAACAATTCGCGAAAAATTCAAGCACACGATGTTCCAAAGCCACCACTTTGATTTTTTTCTTTTGTTTTGTTTTGCGTTCGGACATTTCTTGATATCCAGACCTTAATACCTATCAGGATGCCGATTTTCAGATCTCTGGGTCATTTAAAAGTGGTCGAACAATTCGCGAAAAAATCCAAGCAGGCAGTGTCTCAAAATCACCATTTTGATTTTTTTGGTTTTCAGACTTTTCTAGGTATATGGACAGTAAGATCTATCAGCATACCAATTTCAAGATCTGTAGGTCATTTAGAAGTGGTTGAACAATTCGTGGACGAAACACTCGCATTTTCCCATTTTCTTACTTTGCTTTATATATACGTATACTGTATGTATTATAGATACAGTGCATGGTTTATTCACGTAGCCTTATGGCTGCCTCGTATAATATTTTTAATAATTTTGAACCATTAGAAAGCTAAGCAATCACCACTTCCCAAATAACCGGTCAGAATTCCACTAGACATCAAACGTTTACTATGGTGTCCCGGTGAGGTTCACATACCTATCGGAAAACGTAACCTTCTTCAGAAGTGTAAAAAAATGCAATAAATTTCATAAACGTTTTGACGCCGATTTATCTAAAAACTAAGCGAAAATCTTCGTTAAGATTTAAAAATAAATTTAAACCGAAAATATTTCATTCAACGTTGCCATTCTGTTGATTTAGTACGTATCCGGAGATCTACTGATTTTGACTGGAATTAGATTTTCGTAATCTACTGATATTTTTCTAAGGCCACCTCCTGAATTTGCTATTATTATGCCTGATTGTTTGGCTTGAGGAATATTTTTTTTTGTTTTGTTATTTGATAGATTTTTCCCTTATAAACAGCAAAATAATTTGTATGATGCACCTCTGATACTAATGTTGTGAATTTTTTGAAGCAGTTTGTTACGGTTTCTCTTATCGAATGCCTTTGGGAGATTAGAAAGTCTTACAATTTCAGCGGTTATAGTTTTGTGAAAGTTGATTAAAGATCAACGAAAACTGAACGTTGTTAAAGAAAAATTTATGAAGGGAGCTCTCTGAAGTAGGAAGCTTTGGTCTAAGGTGCCCAATAGGAAAAACAAATGGAAATGCAGAACAGTACGATACCTGCTAATTCATAAACTAGCGTATAGCCCGTTTTAGGACGGTTGTTTTTAAGCTTTAAATAAATATTACTACATAGGGGATGACGCCGGATTTCTGTAAGGAAATACAGTAAAAACTTAAAATGACTATGTCATCAGCAAAACGAAGGTGGGTTAGATAATCTCCATTTATCTTTATCCCTTTGTTTTCCCAGTTCAGTGACTGAAAGACATTTTCCAATGTGGCATTAAAGAGCTTCGGAGATATGGTGTCACCTTGTATCACTCCTTTTCCAATTTTTATGTGTTGTATTTTCAAACAGCCGAATCTTTGCACGTGCATTTTCATAGATGTTATTAATAATATTAATGTACGCGTCTTCAATACCGCAGGATTTCAGGGCCATTGTCACTGCTGATGGTTCCACCGAATCAAAGGCTTTTTCATAATCGATAAAAGCCAAACACAATGGAAGTTCATATTCCCTCGCTCTTTCAATTAGTTCTCTCAGTACGTGGATATGATCTATTGTGCTGTAGCCACTCCTGAATTCAGCTTGTTCTCTCGGTTGAGCCATGTCCAGTGTTACCTTCAAGCGGTGTGAAAGAACTTTAGTGAAGATTTTATAAACCACTGATAGGAGGCTGATAGGTCTGTAGTTCCTGAGATCCTCAATGTCACCTTTAAATATCTACACAGACGGTGGTATTTGTTTTGTATAATTATTAGTCTGGTATACGAATATTCTCACTAGTATTTTGTTAAAACCCAGAACATTAGGAAAACGTCTATAGTGAGATAGTTGTGTTAATATCAATACTTGTTTTGAGTATAGCACTTATCTCACGTACTTTGGGAACATGTGGATATTTTTAGTAAGAAGTATAAGTATAAAACTAGCCGCCCGGTGGCGCAGTGGTCTAAGCGGTGGCTTATGATCATTCTTCCGAGACGGGTCCGTGTTCGAGTCCCGGTGAGGCATGGATGTTGTGTTTGTCTTACGGCACTGGCTCTCTCCCATCCGTTTAGCCAGTGGCCCTAAATTAGGAACGGGAGACTGCTAATAGCTCACTGAGTTGCTCACGGTGGTCGTTAAACCTCCAATCAAGAAAACAAAAAGTATAAAACTATATTTTTCCAGGAAGACAAGTGGGACCAATACAACTGTGACTACATTAAAAGGCCAATGCCATTATTTAGACCAACATCAGTTTTAATGATGAGAATTATTTTTTATTAGCTGATCATCAGTAATATCTTATAACAAAGTGACTCAGGATTGTATTGGTTTGAATTTTCATTCCGGTGTTTATCAGTAGTTTGTGGAGTACTGGTAATATTTGAAATACCAGTAAATTTAAGAGTTCCTTCGTATTAAGATTATATCCAATGCTACATTAAATTTGTCAGGTGGTGTATATTTTAAGCAGAAAAATCTGATCTGATTTTTTGAGCTCTGGTCCACTGATTTCAAGTAAAGGTATCTGACAACGCTACTACGATCTGGAGCACGGACTACGATCACTACCAACAGAAAGAACATCTGGGAAGTAAGAGGAGCAATCACTGAAGGTATATGCATTTATCGGAATGTTGCCGCGAAAATATTTCATATTTCGGGATATATCGTTTAGTCCTTAATTAGCTATGGGTACGCGACGGATAAGTTCAACCTCTCTTTTCATTTCTGTTTTTTCCTTTCCCCCTGGCACTTTCCCAACGTTTCTCATCGGAACATCCTGGTGACAGTACTACTCGATGCAGGTAACCGAATCAGCATATTTCACGCACTCCAGACACCATTGGGAGAGACAGAAGAACTTCCTCCCTGTCTTTTGCATGGGATCCCTTCGTGAGAAGGAGCGAGAAATTCCTATAATTTACGTTGTAACTGTCCCCAGCGTTAAGATGGGTGTGTTGGACAGCAATGCTGAGTTCGGGGTGAATTTTAGGTGTCCGTGCCCGTCGGAGCCCGAAGTATGACATCACGAGCCCAAATTTTATGTTGCAAGACAGAGCCCGTCCCAGCTCTTTCTCAAGTGAGGGGGACATACGTGACGTACCACTGGGGTGACGCAAAAGTCAAAACAGCAAGCTTCAGGGATAAGGCAAGGTCGGTGTAGTTCTGTTTGGAGAATAACTGGTTCCGGAGCGAGGAGACGTGCCTTAGAATCCCATCACCGGTAAAAAGAGCTGATTTTTACATAAGATAAGGGTCTCTTGCTTTCCACGTCAACGACAAAGAAGTAGCAACCGATCTCATGTTTAATAATAGCTAACTTGATTTTATTTGTGATAGGAAATCAGCTGCTGATAAAGCGTGGAATTTTTCTCTGGGGAAAATATTAAGTTATAACCATATTGGTCTGCTTTAAATAAGCTGTATTCCACTAATTAATCACTAAATCTTAACTTTTATTAAAAGTAATTTCTATGTGTGCGTGAGGTAATCACTAAAATTTGTCTGCATCTGACTTACTTCTTTTGAAATACGATGTCATTTATGCACCGTTGGAAGAAATCGTTTTCTCAAGCAGCACGAAGGAAACAAGGAAGGGTATTGCGACTCAAACGCAGTTGCGTGTTGGAATGATGAAGAAAAATGCAGTTCTTTGTCAGACATCTAATCAATGTTCAATTAAAGATAAAGTGTTCTTTTGTGGAGCAGAGGGCTGCAAGATATTCCTGGAAACCCCACTGCCGTCTGCTTAGCTGAGTACTTGTCACGCTAAATGAAATTACGATTGTCTGAATCCCAGTCTTAGCTCTGTTCTCTTCATTTTGGAGGACTTCGTTTTGATAACAAAGGAATGAACATAGATAAATTAATCTTGGACAGGATAAGGTTCTTTTGCACCTCCTCTAAATTGATTGGACCCAGTTGGAACACGTTTATTTAAATAAACATGCCACCGCCAGTCAAAGAGACAATTTGAAGACTGAATTACAACTGCTTTTCTTTCTTTCTTAAGGAAAGTAAACACAGGTGACTGTTGGTTTTTACCGTTTCATTGATGCTCGTGGATTGAAAATCACATGAGCCAAAGTGTAATCAGCAGTTGACTTTTCCGAGCGAATATATCGGATGTTTCGAGATTAGGACAAAAAATTGATGTGGTTGCATCTCCCCCCCCCCCTCTCTCTCTCTCTCTCTCTCTCTCTCTTTCTACGACTGATACCAAACGATCCCGCAGATTTGTATGCGGGATCGTTTGGTATCTACTAGAACGTAAATACTCATACATATTACAACATAAAAAGTGAAAAAAACTGCAGATATAGAATTTTCAACGAAAGGTTAACATTTAAAAAAAATGTTTATTCTGAATAAATGCTGCTTAAAACTAATACATGTTTTCGGTGGAAGTGATTAATTTATTTAAATCATTTTCTAAAGAGTTATTACTTTTAAAGTTATTACTGTCCTGACTTCTAGCAAACTTTCAGTTACAACTTTGTTATGGTGCACGTATTGAGAAATTTCCCATTTAAGATGGGAAGGGATATGATACCTCGCACAGAACATGCAGTAGGCCTATAGGGAAACTGACAGTGAAAATTCATCTTACCCAATCTATAGGTCGTCGACGTCTCGAAGGTCTTCCAATGGAGTATGTTCCACGTAAAAATTTAAGACAACTCCCAAGTTTTACTTCTTCGTTCACACTTCATCGTCTCTCCCATGCATGCCTCTACTCTCCATAGCCATCAAAAAAACACTCCCCAAAAGACTCTCTCTGTCTCCCTTTCTCTCTCTCTCTCTCTCTTTCTCCCTTCTTTTTTTTTCTCTCTCTTCCTCTTTCTTTTTTTTTCTCTTCCTCTTTCTTTTTTTCTCTTCCTCCTTTTGTTTTTTTCTTCAAAACCCATTCCCTTATATTTTCTTATTTCTCGGTTTCGCTTCCACAAAGGGGAGGGAGTTAAATTTTGTGGGTGTTACCGAGAATTTTGATTGGAAGTTACCTTGCTTCCCAGGCCGCGATTGGCTAGCAAACTTTCTATGGCATTCCAAAGGGGTCTCAATTAGTTTATCTGATCTGTCACTATACGTAACTTTTCCTGTTGTGGAATTTTGGGAATTTAAACGGCCTGTCACTCGTAACAACAGAAAAGAGACCCACCTACGCGTTTGCTTGAATCAAGTGCACGCTGGTTGAAAGGGGAAGTGTCACTACATTGTTATTTCGCTGTTTAGTGGAAAAGTCGATGGCTGCTCCTTCATAGCCCTTCCCTGTCCAAGTAATCTCTGGGCGATAGGCAACTTTTGTTCGCGTTTTGTACACGGTTTCTTGTGTTTTTGTTGTTGTGTTCCTTGCGTTCAAGAAATAAAAGGATGTTATACGGGGATGACAGCTGCGCGCCTTAACGAGTAACTAACCGAGTCTTGAGGGGTTTTTTAGCGAAAGAAAAAAAAAGTGTTTCAACATTTCTATTCCGGGGCCTAAAAATAATAATAATTGAGAGTGCTTAAATTTAGTCTTTCTTATCAATGAATAAAAAATTGGAAAACTGATTATTTAAATTAAATTATGAATTCTGTGGAGTGGGTTCCTTAAGAAGACCGGAAGTTGGGACATTAAATATTTATATTGCCGGTTACTTAGGAATCGTGATGAATATTTAAATTACTTGTTAATGGGAAATCGTGAGATTTCGCTGTAACACCATCGCTTAGACCACTGCGCCACCTGGGCGGCCAATAATCTTTGTAGGAGGGTACCAAGGAATTCTCTGATCTTCAGCTTAATGGAGGCAGTTTTCACGGTAGGCCGAAGGACAGTTGATAGATCAGGGGTTAGCAGCACACAGAAAGCAATTAAAAGTAACTCCCGCGCCTTCTGCGAGGAGGTGAACAGGGATGTAAAGGTGGTGGTCAAGGAATGGCCGAGATGAGAAAGAACAAAAGCAAGGAACTCCTGAACAGGGCTCTAAAAGAGAGAGGCTGGTAAGATTGTCCTCCGGGTAGTGAAGATGGCGAGAAAAGGAAAGCTAGGGAAAACAGAGATTTAGCATGTCCGATGCCGAACAACGAGATCGAACAGAAATTAAATTTGGAAACGAAAGCTTAGCAGCGAGATAACTGAAGAAAATCGAATCCTCGAGTTAACAATCCGAAAAAATCAGGACAAAGCTGAAAGATCTTTTCCATTACTTCACGCAATCAGCATATTCTTCACTGCAAAGAAGCGACTATTAATTTTAGCTAGTATTTCATTTATTTATTTGTTTCATCATCGGGGGAAAATATCGGTGACTTCTTAGTTCTTTACAAGCGAAGGTCTAACGAACTCTTGACACCTTTTCGTCTCACTTCAGTACGTGCCATTTCTGTACAAATGAATTTTTACCCCATTTCCGTACACATCCAGTCATCTAGTGCCATTTCCGTACACAGATGTGATAATCCGTAAGCAGTGAGATATGCCTGAAGGAAGACAGGGGATCAGGAACATACTGATAGCCCCCTCAACTCCCTCCCCACTGCATGAGAGTTCACGGCTAGAAGAGCCTCTACCTTCAGGAAAAAGATTTTACAAAAATTTTTGTGGAAACTTCATACGAAACTGATTAAAGAAATAGCCCGAAATTTTTAATGGCAGCTTTGAACGAAATATTAAAAAAAAATCAAATTTTTTTTCGCGGTTTTGAAATTAAACATCTGCAACGAATCTTGAAGAACGTAAATATTGGATTAATGGACAGCCTGTTTGCTTTTCAGTTTTTATTGATGTTCCCGCTTACAGGTGCCTATTTGTTGACGAAAACAATGAACGGTGATCTTTGTGACGTAGGAGGAATTCGACAGATAATAAGCATTAACTTTTCCCCTTAGCAGGCAAGGTGGGAAAAGTTAATAAACGCGTCTGATACCAGGCGTGGTGAAACTGTACGGAAATGGCACTAACCGATCTGCTATGTACGTAAATGGGACAAAATTCCTTTAGTACGGAAATGGCACGTACGGAAGTGGGAGACAATCCTCGACGATTTGACGCAGGGTACTGAAACATAATTTAGTGAAGAGCCCTGTAACGTATTTTGCGCACGGTGGTCGTTAAAATCCCAAAAAAACAAGGTGTACAGCTGAAAAATGGTGTCACTAATGGCTGAATTGCATTCGAAGTACCAACTGATAAGTTATAAAAACTGAAACATATAACTAGAGCTAGGATTTTTATGACCAAAAAATTGCTAGAAAATGCCCTATGCAAAATGCATTTATGACTCGAAAAAAAAACTAAAAGAAATGCTGTATAAAACAAAACAAAAATACCTAAGAAAGGCACATTTCTTTTTCTTTATTCCCTTGCAAAATTAATTAATTCAAAAAAGAAGAGATGCATGAAACAAGATCAAAAGAATCTTAAAAAATATAATTTAATTTGTTGACTGTTGCTGTGCCAACTGAGATTCTTTATTTTAGTAACCAACACAGGATCTATAAAACAAAACAAAGGATGAACAAGAAATACAACTTAATTGCTTCACAATTTCTGTGCCAAACTACGTAAAGATTTATTGTCCAAAAACATGCCCTATAAGACCAAAAAAAACTTTAAAATACAATTTAACTTTTTACAGTTTCTGTGACAAACGGAGTTTTTTTTCTCTTTTGTTAGCAAAAAATATGTCCTATTTAAAAATAAAAGCTAGAAAAAGATATAAAAATGTACCTACCCAGCACAACTTCCGACATAATGGCAACGGCCGTACTCCAAATGGGAGAACAGCTTATCACCGCCTTGAAAGAAGAGACAGGGGGAGGGGTGGAAGTGCGTTTAATGTCGTCATGGGGCCTCCATTTGCTATGTTGCGTGTACAAATGTTCTAAACACGAGCACTCCTCCATTTTCTCACTCTGCTTTTGACATTCAGGGAAAAACGGAGTTTCCGGGAAAATCATCCGAAAATACCCGTTTTATTGAAAATACCAAAAATATGCAAAATTATGACTCAAAGATAACAAAAAAAGTGCCTTAAAATGACTGAAAGACCTAAAAAAAATGCCATATTGCGTAAAAATTGCGAAAAAAAAAGCAGAAAAATGCCTTAATGAGGGTAATTAAACCAGCTTAGTTTTGTATGAAACACACTTGTATATACTTGAACAACGTGTGACGTGCCTGCCACGCAGGACGCACATGAGATAAAGGCAGATAGCAGCGAAAACATACTTCCGCGTAGCTCAGTTTTGAGAGCGATTTATTCCGGCGTGGACAAAAATGACGGAGAAATTTACTTCGTTATATTGGCGACCGAACTTCAAGAATGACCTGGCCGTTAAAGTTCTCGCAATGGTGTGATGTTCTTTCCACACCGCGAGACAGGAAAAATAAGAGATTCCCTTCTTCAGCGCTTCGAAAAATAAATGTGTGTGATGTTACGTTCCACACACCAAATTGACTGGGATTTCTCCGCAATGTACGTTCTTCAGCGGATGATAGCCTACACCAACACATGGTCCCAGGTGACCCGTGGGCCATGCCTCCGGCCCTCTTTCGGGGGGGGGGGGAAGAGGAGATGCGACGTGCCTACCACGTAGGACGCACATGAGATAAAGGCAGCGAGACATACGTCCGCGTAGCTCAGTTGGGAGAGCGACTTATTCCGGAATGAGGGGACCCGGGTTTAATGCCCGGCGTGGACAAATATGACAGAGAAATTTACTTCGTTATAAACGTTTCAGTATTGCCAAAAAAATATGCAAAATCATAAAAATCCTAGCCCTACATATAACCTTTCTTCGACGACAGTGGGATTTTCCCACAGCAAAACACCGCGGCCGGCGGCCTGTTTCCGCCCAACAGTGCATCCAGGTGTCATAGCATCTGTTGGTAATCCGCGTATCCGCGCTCGGCCGTTTACGTGATGCACTAGGAATCTTGATTCGTCAAACTAGACCACTTTCTTCCAATCATCCACGGTCCAATCTCGATGATTTTGGGCCCATTTCATGCTTGTTGGCGATGACGTGCAGTGAGCATGGGGACCCGGCTGGGTCTTCGGTTGCGCAGCCCCATGCGCAGTAGGCTGCGACGAACTGTGTGCTGTGACACATTGCACTGATCACCACTGTTGTAGCTGCGGGTGATTTCTGGCCCTGCGGTAGATGTGAACAATGCGCGACAGTCTCCGCTCCCCTGTGGCATCAATGAGCTGCGGATGACACACGGCTGGACAACGGTTCGTCGTTTGGCCATCTGTGCACCACTTTTGATACCTACTCACTACAGCGGCACGTGAACAACCCACAAGCCGTGGCGTTTCCGAGATCGTAGTTCCGAGGCGCCGTGGCATCACAATTTGTTCTTTATCAAACTCCGATAAATCGCCAGCTTTTCCCATTCTGACTCCGAACACTCTACTAACCGAAAGCCGGTCTTCAGGTTGTAAATATACTGCTCTGTGAACTTCATCCGCGCCACCGTTCGGTCCCCAGGTGCGCTCATTTCTCTACGCTGGTGGTAGTCATAATGGAATGACTCAGCGGTGTATATACAAATAATACGTATTAACTTCATACACCCAAAGATATAAAAATAATTCAAAGAATTAGCAGATAATAAATACTAGCAGAAACTTAGGAACGCCAGTTGTAACGTACCAGGAGATGTGACGTACCTGCCAGAAGGACGCACACCACATAAAGGCAGATAGGAATCAGAATAAAACGTCCGCGTAGCTCAATTGGTAGAGCAACTTATTCCGGAATGAGTGGACCCGGGTTCGAATCCTGGCGCGGATAAAAATGACGGAGAAATTCACTTCGTTATAATGGCGCCCGAACTATCCGGATGACCCGACCGTTCACAATCTCGCAATGGTGTGATGTTATTTCCACACCGCGAGATAGGAAAAATAAGAGCAGCACTTCAAAAAAAAAAAAAATAAATAAAAAAATAAGGGGGAAATGATGTAACGTACCAGGAGATGTGACGTACCTGCCAGAAGGACGCACACCACATAAAGGCAGATAGGAATCAGAATAAAATGTCTGCGTAGCTCAGTTGGTAGAGCGGCTTGTTCCGGAATAAGCGGCCTCGGGTTCGAATCCCGGCGTAGACCAAAAATGACGGAGAAATTTACTTCGTTATACAGTGTATATGAGCTAACGTGAAAAATGTCTAAAATATGTGATTGCATATAATCCTGACTCTAATAATAAAATACAGCTAGTGAAAAACGTCAGTCACGACTTTCTTATTTACTTTATAGTTTTAGCAAACCCAGACAACTATTCGTTACTTCAAGAAACACAAATTAGGTATCAAGCGACAGTAGTTGTTCCTGTCGACAGTAAATGGTACCACGATCTGCTACTTTCACGCTACAAATATTAGCTTTAAAAAAGCGTAATCGAAAGACATGATTGTTTTAAGTGACGGAAGACAATTTAATTAAGGCTGAAAGTTAAACACACACATGAAGTCCTTAATTCTTCGGTATTTACCAGAGTTTTTTTATGGGAATGTATTGCTTCCAAGTCGAACAGGATTTCTCAAGACACCAAAGGTTGAACAACAACAATCTGTTTATTTAGTATGTAGAAGATTGTCAAGGGACTTAGCTTGCCAAAACTTTCGCAGGACAAAGGAATAGATCCATGTGTTTGTGCCAAAACTGCTTTCAGAAAACCTGTGTATTACAAGTTTAAGAAGTATTAGAAAGATAATGTGTGTAACCTTTTTTCGAAAAACTCTAGCGAGGGAATTTAACATCAAAGGAGATATTCTTTTGAGAATTCTAGCCAAATGATTACTTAATTGATTTAAAAGAAGGAAAACGTTTGACAGGAAGAAAACGAAAATTTCCTTAATTTTTGTTAATGACAGCGCCGGAACACGATTCAAGCCTGTCTTTAGGGACATCGAGAAGTAGGGAAGTTAACATGATTTCACATTACACTTAACTCGTTTGCTCGGGGAGATGCCTCGTCAAAGATTTCGAAAGACCCCTTTATGCCTCGCTATGGTAGTTCAGCAAGGACGTCTCTAGACTTCTAAATCAGGATGGGCGAGCATTATTTTTGGTGGGGAAAGCTTGATAGCAATTTTTTTTTTTTTTTTTTTTTTTACGAAACAGCAGTCGTCCGTCCCTAATTTAGGGCCACTGGTTCCAAGGAAGGAAAGGAGCCCGTGCCGTAAGACAAACACAACTTCCGTACCTCACTGGGATTCGAACCCGCACCCTTCTCGGAAGAATGGTCATAAGCCAGCGCTGACACCACTGTTCCACCGGGGCTTTAACCCTTTAACGACCATGACCCTAACATTTTGTATTACTCTAAATACCATTACGCTCAAAACTGTCTGTTGGTTCGCTTCTTTGTTTAATAACAATAATGGTGACTGAATGTGACCCCTGATGATCCCTCATAGGTCGTACAAATTTAAAGAAAAGGTAAAGGTAGGAAATCTGACTCGCTCTGGAGAGACGTTTCGGGCGGCTATAGTCGTTTGGATGTATGGGCGTTTTGGGCATTATGGTCGTTAAAAGGTTTAATGCTTTTCACTACGGACTACAAAGGAATTCGTGCAATCCCCACCCCCTCCACCTGGACACACACACATACACGGATCTGACTAGTTACACCACTGGTGTAAGATACAAGTGTTGGTAGAATGCAGCCTTCAATTTTTTGCTTGCTCTGAATGCATTGTCTTAAATTGCTTTTCAAAACTGTGAATTTTTGCTTACGAAAATAGTACTGTACTTGAACAATTTATTTGAAAGATAATGTCATTTATGTTTATCTAAATCAAATTTTAACGTCGTGCCTTAACTCCCTTCCTTCAGGCCAGCAACTTTACCTTGCACTCTTCTCCTACAAAGCAGTCGTCAGCCACTTTCTGCACTTTCAATTTCCTAGGGCAGTCTTAAGAGTGCAAGTGTAGCTTTAGATTTCACTTTTCGTGTTGGAATCCCTATTTTGTAAAGTGAACAAACAAAGTAATTAGCAGTGAACCCCTCCGTGAATTCCTATCTCCACCCTCCTGATCACCCCCCCCCGCCATACAACCATGAAAAAGAGGCTAAAACTAAGGAATTGGAAGAGTGGAGAACAACTGAATTTTCATAGCCCTGCGGATGCTATTTTGACAACATTTCTTCCGAGAAGTAAACAACACATTTCCTATGGGAAAATACGTAGCGTAGGCTACATGAAATCAAACATAAGACTTACTACTTGGCAAAGTCCAGATTATATTTTAAAGTCAAATATACTGAAAAATGGCACATTTTGAACTGCGTGGACGGCAGGGGGGCAAGAAAAATTTCAGAGTGCGCATCCCCTTAGCGAAGTCCTTGTAGTTGAGCAATACACAAAATTTAATAACGCTCGTTTACTCGTTTGCTTTATTTGGAATTAATTAAACTTTCATTTCAAAAAACTTAAAAAATTAAGTAGTTTATCAGAAATTTCATCAACAAGGGTGAAGGAAAGCCTTTTTTGAAGATGGTGGAATTCGAATCACGTCATCCTGCTCCGGTTCTCCCTACTGGACTACACCTACAAAGCTTATCGCTGCAACTTGCCGTTTTGATTCTTGGGTCACCACCGAGGTACATCACATGTATCCCCCCTTAATAAAGGCGGGGACAAGAAATCGCAAGTTTCGGGTTCGCCGACAAATCATGATTCAAGGAGCTCACTGTAGAAGAAGGAATTTTTTATTAATTCCAAATGATGTGTGGAAGAAGCATCACACATTTGTCGAAGCGTTGAAGAAGGAATTCTCATTAATTCCAGACGATGTGTGGAAGAAGCATCACACATTTTTCGAAGCGTTGAAGAAGGAATTTTCATTAATTCCAGATGATTGTGGGAGACGCATCACACATTTTTCGAAGCTTTGAAGAAGGAATTTTCATTAATTCCAGATGATTGTGGGAGACGCATCACACATTTTTCGAAGCGTTGAAGAAGGAATTTTCATTAATTCCAGATGATTGTGGGAGACGCATCACACATTTTTCGAAGCGTTGAAGAAGGAATTCTCATTAATTTCAGACGATGTGTGGAAGAATCATCACACATTTTTCGAAGCGTTGAAGAAGGAATTCTCATTAATTCCAGACAATGTGTGGAAGAAGCATCACATATTTTCGAAGCGTTGAAGAAGGAATTCTCATTAAATACAGACGATGTGTGAGAGACGGTACACTGGTGTGCAAAAATTAAGGACAAAGAGGAGAAGTTAGCATAACAGCGGAACGAGCAGGCAGAACGGACCGAAAGACCACTCAGGAGATAGATTAGGGTCCGGTACGGTAGGGCATGCGCATATATGCAGCATGATGTAGGGGGAGGGGTGTCGGAAGGGTAGAAAGCACACGGGTGGTGTACGCTCAGCAATTCGGTGAAAGCTATTGCACGGTGTACATCGGTTTGAACTACGTTGAGTTGCTGCCACCGTGTGATATGACCAACAGGCAATCCAGTAGATGACATCTGGATGACTTTACCCTAGGTCGCGTCATTGGGAAGTTAGAAGAAAGTCGAAGTGTGACTAGCGTGGCCGAGGAGTTCGGGATCGCTCACAGCATTGTTTCACGAGCTTGGAGAGCATTTCAAACGACAGGAACAGCTGGCCGAGAATTTAGCAGTGGTCGTCCACGAGCAATTACGGCGGCGGACGACCGGTATATTGTCCTATAGGCGAGAAGAGACAGACGGCAGACAGCGGAAGAAATCGCAAGGCACATGCAACAGGCAACTGAACGCCAGTTATCGCGTTTTACCGTGGCCAGGAGGCTGCACAAAGGTGGTCTATTTGCACGACGACCAGTACGGTGTGTGCCATTAACGCCTGCTCATCGGAGACGGCGGTTTCTGTGGTGCCAGGAACACAAGAACTGGACTCATCAGCAATGTGGTCGAGTTCTCTTTACGGATGAGGGCCGATTTAGTCTGACGAGCGATTCTAGACGTATACACATCTGGAGAGAGCAGGGAACACGCAATCACACCTCCAACATCATCGAAAGGGACAGGTTTGGAGGTGGCGGAGTTCTGGTTTTGGGCGGTATCATGCTTGGTAGCCGTACTGACCTCCACATCTTCCAAGGAGGTTCGGTCACTGGTGTCCGCTATTGTACCGAGGTTCTCCTGCCTCACGTGCGTCTATTTAGAGGTGCTGTGTGTCCTGAGTTCCTCTTCATGGACGGCAACACTACACCTCATCGTACAGTGGCTGTCGCAGAGCTGTTGGAGAGTTAAAATATTCAACGCGCCAGTGTGTTATACAGCGTTACTTAATATTGTGATTACAAATACCTAACCTTGCCCTTAAAATAGCCATCGTTACAACTGTTGTTTCTGTTTCGTTTACATATAGTTTATGTGACTACTTCTCCTGAAAATGAAGCCAGTAAAACGAAGTTATGAGTCAGGTTATGAAAAGTAAAAGAAGAAAAAAGAGAAAGACGAACGTCTTCAACAGCAAAAGGATAGTTTATTAGCTTTCTTACAGAAGCTTTTGCAGTCATACCGCTGATGCTGAGCGAATTGAGCAAAAGCTTCCGAATTCATGAGCTACGAAAGGAAATGTGCAACCCCACACCATTCAAGCTTAGACAACAACGATGGGAAATCTAGCTTAATAAATTTAAATCTTGATCCCAGCTACTCAGATTCATGTGAGAAGCCATCCCATTTGCCGCTGAATGATTGTAATTATCAGCCCTCAGAGCCAGACCAAATAGTCAACCAAGAGCATGAACCAACAAATCAAGATGAAGAGCATAGGCCTACCTGTTCAATGAATTCATACTATCCTACTGATATAGCTTTATGGCCTTCTAACCCCACCTCTGATATGATAGATTACTTTATTGGAAACAAACCAGAAAATAAAGGAAAACTAAAAACATATGAGGACAGTATTTTCTGTTTCTGGGAAAGCATATTTCAGGAACATAAATGAAAATCACTTTTATATGTTGAAGAGAAATGGAACAAAATAAAAAAGAAACTGGTTAACTTTTTCTTAAACTTCTAAGTCTGTTTATTGCTATGTATGTATAAACTTTTTCCCGACCATAAACAATCGCATAGGGTTCTTGTTGATGGATTTACAGATTGGTCCCGTACATAAAAAGGTTTCAGGAAATCATGAAATCTCGAAGTCTCACTTGACAGCGATGGTCAATATGCATACAAGGAGTAAATTATCAGGGACAGTTAATTCTCAACTAATGACTCAAACTGAAAAAGAGAAGGGCTATTGGAGGCAAGTACTCCTCGAGTAGTGGTCACTGTGAAACTACTTGAAAGACTCGGACAACCACCCAGAGGCCACAGAGAAACTGAATGCTCTAAAAATGTAAATAAGGGTAATTTTTTAACTTGCATGGAGTGTCTTGCAGAGTTTGATGACTTTCTGAAAGATCATTTTGAAAAGTATGAGCACTGTGGTTCAGGCAGAACAAACTATTTGTCTCACCAAACATATGATGAGATATTAACTGTAATGGCGGAAAAACTTGAAGGCTATTTGTGAGGTGGTTAAAAATTCACAGTACTTCTCAATTATTGCCGATTCTACTAATGATGTAAGTCATGTGGACCAACTAACTTTTTGTTTGAAGTATGCAAAAGCTGATGGAAAAACTCTTGAGCAATTCTTTGTTTTCTTGCCCATAAAATCTCACAAAGCGGAGCATTTGAAAGATACTGTCTTGAAAAAGATTTCAGATCTAGAGCTAGATATAAAAAACTGTAGAGGCCAATGCTATGAAAATGCCTTGAACATGTCAGGCATATATGTTGTCCTTCAAGCAAAAATAATTGAAAGAAGCCCACAACATTTTGTGTGCCGTGCTCAAGGCATTCTTTGAATTTAGTAGACAAAAATGCTGCTGAATGCTGCAGATATGCTGAAGCTTACTTTGATTTTGTTCAAAAAGTATATACCTTTTTTTCGGCCTCCACTAATCGTTGGGAAATGCTTAAATCCCACTTTCAACCACATCAACAGGTTGAGTGGTACTCGATGGACAGCAAGAGCTGATGCTGTATCAACCTTACGAGCAGCTTATAGTCAGATTAGAAAAGCATTGATTAAACTTTCTGAGTGTGAAACGGAAAAGCCTTTTGCCAAAACAGACGCAAAAGCATTGGCAAAAAAAGTTTGACAAATATGAAACTGCCTTCATGACTATCTTGTGGAACCCGCTGTTGCAACGAATCGACAAAGTCAGCAAATTCTTGCAGAAAGAAGATGGAAACATGAAGATGTCAGTAGATCTATTTCAGTCTCTGAAACTCTTCTTTGATGACGTACGTAACTACTATTCTGGCATTGACATGGAAGCCTCGACTTTGTCTACTTCTGTGGAGCAAACAGACGATGATGAGAGTTACAAAATGAGAATAAAAAAAAGAGCTTTGCTGATGTGAGAAAGTACAGACAATGAAGTTCATCTGGAGGGAAAAGAAAAGATTCGAGTGGAAATACTGAATGCTATCTGTGACATCTGGTAGCTGATCTGGAGAAAGAAAAGCGAAGTTAGGATATAAACTACTGTTTGTGAAAACTGCAACACCATGAAAGAATGATGATAATCACGTGAACATTTTAATCACTTGAGGATATGCAGAGCAAACAGGACATGCAAATTATTAGAAGTTCAGAATCATTGCGGATGTGCTGACTCGGAATTGCCCTCTAGACGATCGAGTGAGGGTTATTGAGAGAGGGCTGTTCAGAATGCCCACCAGTAGTGCATCGTGGACAACGAGTTGTAAAAGGGTCTCCAGGATTCAATAATGCCTCGGCGACGACGAAGGGCGGAATATCACCTTTCGACAAAGTTTGAACGGAGACGAATGATTCGTCTGCGTAAAGGTGCATTTTCGTACCGTGACATTGCGGCTCGGACGGGACATAACGCGTTAACATTGATGCACGTGTAGCGACATTGAACCGAGGAGAACCAAGTGTATAGACAATCCGGCAGTGGACCGAGGAGAACCAAGTGTATCGACAATCCGGCAGTGGACCGAGGAGAACCAAGTGTATCGACAATCCGGCAGTGGACCGAGAAATGTGACGACACCGCGGGATGACAGACACCTCACTCGCATGGCAGTGACGAACTTCTCCGCATCTTCGCAAGTGTTAGCACAACAGTGGATCACTGCAACAGGTGTGGCATTGTCTGCCTTCACAGTTCGACGCCATCGGCTGCACAGAGGACTGGTTGAACGCATCCTTTTTGAATTCCTTTGACCCTGAACCGTGGACGCCTCAGGCTGGAATGGGGTTTTCGATACAGACAATGGCGTGCTGATTGGCAACATGACGTGTTTTCGGATGAGTCTCGATTCAACTTGGACTACCATGATGGCCGCATACGCATCAGACGGTATTGTGGTGAGCGCCTTATTCCATCCATGCATTGTTGAGCGTCATACGGGACGAACGCCAAGTGTGATGGTGTGGGGTGCCATTGGATACCATTCGCGATCAATCTCAACAGCGACCGCTACATCAGGGAAGTTGTACAGGCAGAATTTATACCCTTCCTTCTTAGCACTCCTGGCACTATATTTCAGCATACAATGCCCTACCACATGTTGCCAGGAATGTTTAAGCCCTCTCCGCAGCCCAGCAGATACCGCTTCTTCCCTGGCCTGCACGTTCAACAGACATGTCGCCTATTGAACATGCCTGGGATATGGTCACTCGGTAAATGGCCCATCAAAGTCCTCCAGCGGTCAGACAGTGATGCGCGTGTGGCGACAGTGGACCGAGGAGAACCAAGTGTGCCAATGATCTGTGGACTCGCATACATGCCGCATTGCAAGCAATTACACAGGACACCATCCAACGCCTTTTCGATTCAATGCCACGCCGTCCAGAAGCTCTCATTGCAGTTCGCGGAGGCTTCACAAGATACTGATTTTTGCAGGTAAAAATTGTTGTATTGTTCTGAAAATTAAATCACTTATGTATAGTCATATCAGTAAATGTGTTGTATAAATTTCATTCGAATCGCATAGTTCCTTCTTGGTGCTGCAATTTTCCCAAATAGTAGTGTATATTCGACCTATTAAAAGAATATACCTTGGAAATATTGGTGAGGTCACATTTCGTGGAATTGTCTGATGAACATGACCATTCTACGAAATGTGACCTCACCAATATTTCCAAGGTATTTTCAAATGTCATAGATGAAAAACTGTTATGTGATGAACTGAAGCACTTCCGTCGATTTGTGAATCGCATAGATCAAGATCAATCCTTAGTCCGGCCGGAAGATTGATACAAACTGCTTGTGAATAGTGACGGTTTGAAAGAGACATTTCCAAATGTGAAAACCAACCTTAAAATTTAATTACTTTACCAATATCTAATGTAAGTCGTGAAAGATCATTTAGTGCTCTTAAAAGAGTTAAAAACTATTATATCTACGATCAACGCTTTCTCAAGAGCACTTGAATAGTTCTTCAATATTGTACATAGAAAGTAATGCGCTGAATCATGTCAATTATGATGAAGTCGCAGACACTTTTGCTGCAATTAAAGCCAGGATGAATTTCTTATAAACATGATACTGTGTTTGTAAGTAAATGAAATGGTGTTTCTCTTTGTTGCAATAATAATAGAATTATTTGATGATGATGAAATTGATTATAGTCAAATTAAAAATTGTAGTAAATATGCCCGGATTCTGGATGTGTCTCAAAACGAGGAGGCTCCAAAAGTTTCAGTGAGACGGGGCCCCTACAGCATAAATCCGCCCCTGCTATAACTATAATCCCTTGTCTTTGTGATTGATTGCTTTCTTTGCGTAGACTGTCTGGTACCCACTTCACTGGCTGTTTCTGAGGTGGTTTCATTAAAAAAAGGTCTATAGATTTGTACACAGCCACCATGACAAAAAAGTAATAAAGAGGGAGAGAGAGAAGAAGTAGAGGAAAGAGAAAAAAACTCGGTTCAGATTATTTGTGTGAAAAACAAATGTTGAAAAGCAGCCTGGCGCTGCCAGCCTCGACTGCATTCTTGCTTAAAATGCACTTTCTACGCAGGTTTTATAAATTTTATATTTTTGCTATGATCAGTTATTTCTCTCTACCTCTTAGTTCCTGCTTTCGTAATTGTTGTTATTTTTTTCTGCGTCTTGCAGTTTTACAATGGTTATCAAATTTGTTTTACTTATTAAAAAGACAAAAGAGTAAGTATTTTTAAACATGTGTGCATATCAATCTTGATTTATAACAACAATTATTTAAATATATGCTGCATAGATGGCAGCATGTCAGCAGTCTTCCATCACTGATTTGGCTATGGTAGAAGTACAAGGTCTTCATAATAGAATCAGCAGTAATTATCTAAAGTTCTTTTTTTCCCCTCTTCCTCTTGAAATAATTCTGATGCCCCTTTCGTGAATAATGGCATCATAATTATACTCTTATCTCATACATATTTGAATTTTTCCATTTTTTTTTATTTAATAACACATTTTTATATTCAGTAAAATGCGAATTACAATATTTGCACCTGCACTGGGTAGTGTCTTGTGTCGCCATCTATGAACTTCTAGTGAAATGTCATATATTTGAAATTGCTTGTACAGTAAGCTGACCAGATGTCCCCAATTCTTGAGGACAGTCCTCGAATTTAGTTTACTGTCCCCAAAAACGTCTGAAGCCTTTGGGGACGCAAATTGTCCTCAAATTTTAATGTTTGTCCCCAAATGTCCTCGAATTTACACTTCCTCATTAACCTTTTAGATTTCCAATGAAAACTGTTACGCACCCCTTTAGTCACGCACCCCTTTAGTGACGCAACACGGCGAATTTTCTGTTGGTAGACACCATCATCACCAGGGTAAACGTCCAACATGAAAAGATGCATGTGGTCAGCGCAGGGCCGTGGATAGCTAGCTCGGGCCCCAGTTCAATAAAATTTCTGGGCCCCGTCACCTCAGCTCTTACACTAACCACATTATCCATATTTCCGTTTCCTCGCCTTCCCCCCACCCACCATTCCCCTACTTCCCGACAACCCGACCGGTTGCAACTCTTCAATCTTTTTTTTTTTTTGCGGTGGATAACTTTTCATATTCTCTCCTCCACACATCAGTGATATGTCGTTGCAAAACATATCACTGATGTGTGGATAATTAGAAAAAATTACCTTATAAACGGGCTCTGGGCCCCGGTGCTACAGCACCCCCCCCTCACACACACACACACACACACCCGCCCACCACCACCACCACCCGCTCGTCAGGCCTGGGTCAACGAGGATGGACAGGTAGCCATCGGCGTTTAGGGAGCCATCCAGTGGTACCAGAGGTCACAAGTCATACCAGGAAAATATCCCCCAGACGTGCACACTGCCATGGCTGGCTTGTACTTGACCGACAAGCGTGTCCGGGTGTTGGTTCGCGTGTGTCTAAGGCCGTATCCGCCACCGCCCGTCGCTTCTGTGGAGTAGAAACCTAGATTCGTCGGAGAAGGCAACCTTTTTCCACTCTTCCACTGTCCAATGACGGTAGTCCCGTGCGAACTGCAGGCATCGTTGCCGGTGGACCTGGGTTAACATAGGCGCCTTGACGCAGCGTCGACTCCGGAGACAGGGTTTGTGCTACTGTTATTGGGGACACATATCTGAATGCCCCAACGTTCATTTGCGTGGTCAGTTACTGCACGGATGAGCGCTGATTGCCTTTTACCAGTCGATGGAAGCTACGTTCTCCTCTGGGGTCGATTGGCTTTGGGGTTCCATAGTTATGACTTCGGGAGTTACTCGGTGTGCCAGCGGTCCATTCTCGGAACACCCTTACTACAGCACCTCGCGAACATCCTGTTTCTGAGCTGCTTCCACCATTGGCGAGGTAGCTGATGATCATTTCTTTTTGAACGTCCGTCAAATCACTACCTCTGCCCATTGTGCTCACATTACTCACTATGGCTCATGTGTCCTGGTCAGCCACTTATGTCTCCGTGTGGTTGACCTTGTCACGTGCACCTTTGACGTGCCTGGGCGGGTACACTGTGATTCTGGTGGTGGTCATATATTTCTGATACGACAGTATATATTGTCTACTCTCGCTCCTTCTATAATGTTAGCAAAAGAGTTACGCCACATGTATTCAATGTGATTGATTCGTATTATTTTCACTAAATACAATGAAACCTCCAAATAACGCACGTCACTATTCAGACCGGAAAACAGTCACTGTTGTAGGGAGGTGGCTGTTATTCGAAGGTTGGGCGTAATCTGGCCCGTAGCCAGACGGAGAAATTAAGAGGGATGGCTGGTCATGAGGTCGGTAAAAGCTATAGAAGTGGTCATGCAAAAGCTATAAAGAAGTCGGGCTTTAAAAGCTACACTGACGGAAAAAAATCCCAACACCAAGAAGGGGTTGTGTTAGATAAACGACAGTTGGTAGGCGGTGAGAGTACATCTGTAAGATGACGTCTATGCAAATTTCGCGCTCAGCGCATACGTGTGGCGCTAGTAGCGCCCCTCGGAACATGCAAAGCAGGTTTGCTGTAAATACGCGCTGTAACGTTCGTGAGCGTTAGTTATCGTTGAGATTCGACGTAGGGTGTTGATGTTAGTCAAGAATGCCTTTAAGAAGACGAAGAAGCCATTATCAACAGCTCACGGAGTTTTAACGATATCGTGTCATAGGGCTACGAGAAGGTAGATTTTCTTTCCGCAATATTGCAGAACGACTTAGCAGGAATGTAGCCACTGTGCATGATTGTTGGCAGCGGTGGTCAAGAGAAGGTACTGCCTCAAGAAATCCGGGTTCCGGCAGGCCACGTGGCTCTACTGAGAGGGAAGACCACCGTGTACGGCGTATGGCCGTGGCGCATCGTACCGCGTCTGCGGCAGCAATTCGAGCTGCAGTTGCCACCACAGTGACACAACGAACTGTTACAAATCGGTTACTTGAAGCACAGCTCCGAGCCAGACGCCCTGTAGCGTGCATTCCACTCACTCCAAACCACTGCCGTTTGCGACGGCAGTGGTGTCAAGCTAGAGCTCATTGGAGGACGGAGAGGAGATCTGTTATGTTTTTTGATGAAAGCCGGTTCTGCCTGGGTGCCAGTGATGGCCGTGTGTTGGTTAGAAGGAGGCCAGGTGAGCGCCTGCAACCAACCTGTCTGCGGCCGAGACACACTGGACCTACACCTGGAGTTATGGTCTAGAGAGCAATTTCCTATGACAACAGGAGCACTCTCGTGGTTATCCCACGCACCCTGACGGCACAGTTGTACGTCGGTCTGGTGATTCAATCTGTTGTGCTGCCATTCTTGAACAGCATTCCAGGGGGTGTTTTCCAACAGGATAACGCTCGCCCGCATACCGCTGTTGTAACCCAACATGCTCTACAGAGTGTCGACATGTTGCCGTGGCCTGCTAGATCACCAGATCTTTCACCAATCGAGCACGTATGGGACATCATTGGACGACAACTCCAGCGTCACCCCCAAATAGCATTAACCGTCCCTGTATTGACCGACCAAGTGCAACAGGCATGGAACTCCATCCCACAAACTGACATCCAGCACCTGTACGACACAATGCATGAACGTTTGCGTGCTTGCATTCAACATTCTGGCGGTTACAGCGGTTATTAATGTACCAGCATTTCACATTTAAAATGGCTCTTCTCGCGCTTACAATAAGCTGTGATCTTGAAACCTTAATCGATTAAATATGTTACCTATACAAATGTATTGCCGCCATTTCATTCCTCTACAACTATTTTTTCGTGGTGTTGGGATTTTTTTTTCCGTCAGTGTATAAAGAGGTTGGGCCAAAGGTATAGGGCAAACGTTATAACGAGGTCGGGCCCACCACTTATTATAAAGAGGTCAGACAGCGTCCGATCTAGCTTCCCCTCTAGCTGCGGCCCTGGGCATATGTTAACATCGCTAGTCCGTTGCATTTTTACAAAAGCAGAATAAGTGTACAAAGCTTATGCACAAAGGCAAAGCGGTGCTTTCTCAAAATGCTGATTGAAGAATAAAGCTCGATGTAATAATTAAATGACTAAATCATGGTGTAGAGTATTTCAGGAAAGCAGTGTCTAACGTCTGGTCTTAAACGGCCCTTAAAACAGCAAGCTAGGAGATTAGGGTTACGGTACGCTATAGGAAAAGAAAAAAATGAAAATGTTAGACAGTGAAGAAGTGTAACTGGGCAGTTAACGGGAACAGAACTCACGGGGACCACACGAAAAGATATCACCGCTGACTGGCAACACCATTAGTCACTACCGCTGACTGGCAACACCATTAGTCACTACCGCTGACTGGCAACACCATTAGTCACTACCGCAGCTTCCAGAGGTCGACTAGAACAAACACGGGATCTGGAGCTCGCCTCACGTAGGACTGAACTTTAAATCCTTTCTCTTCATTGAAGCACAGCATTGTACCTGCCTTTATCTAACCCATCGTACCCGAGGCGTGGTTCCTTTAGTAATATTCTTCATTCCGATCTTATTCCTTTCGCCGAAATATCCAAAGAACTACGGAAAATCGTAAGGGACAAGGCGTCCGTTACATCTCCTTCGAGACTTACTGGGATGTCCATTGACCGTGATCAAATGGTTTCCTTGTTCAGAGGTTATTGTTAATGTTAATTCTACGGCAACTGTTCTGTACCAACCGAAACTTACAGTTGTTCGGAGGTGTCCGTTAATGGAGGTTTCACTGTATACGTATTTAAAACCGTATAAAATGGAGAAGCATTATTTTAAGAATTTAATAATCCTAGCATCTGACTCAAGCGTAACATTATTTCTTACATTTAAAATTGTATAAATTAAAAAACTTTCATGAAAATTGATAATATTAATTCCTAGTAAAAATTTAATGAAAGTACTAAATGATGAGAATCAAATTTTAAATTGCCTTTGAAAATATTGATGGTCTTCTTTCCGCGTGTGTTTTACCTAATCCGTTCACCACGAAGGCCCTTTTTTTATTCTTTCCAACCGTGGGTTGAAGAAGCGTATATGCTCCAGCTTTGTCCGTCTGTATGTCTGTCTGTCCGTCGGCACGATAGCTCGCGTAAAAATGGTTCGATGTCGATGAAATTTTAGTATGTGGTAGGGGACTACCTGGGGACGAACCCTATTGAAAAAGGGCGAAATGGGGTCAAAGGTCAGAATATAGGAGCGGGATGCATTCCATTGCCCTTATGCGTCATAACTTACGTAAAAATGCTTCGACTGAGACAAATCTTTATCATGTTGTTCCGGAAGTATACTTAACCGGTTCTGTTGAATATCATCGAAATAGGGTCAAAGGTCAGGGCATAAGAGCGATATTTATTCTACAGCCATTATCATCATATAGTGCGTCGCATAAATATAAAGACAGAACAAATTCTCGAATAAAAAAGAAACAACAACGAGCTGAAATGTACGCCTCATATTTATAGCAAAAATAGCACAGGACACGCAGCTGCACAATAGTTTGACGGAAACATAACAATTCCAACGCCAAGTACAAGAAAAAATCAGAAATACGCTGTCTCAAAAATATAAAGACTTACTAGTTATGAGCACCTCCAGTACAAATAGCGGAGCCGTTGTTCAGAATAACACTGAAAACCCGATTGGGCATGCTGTCCACCAATTGATGTAAGTGTTCTGGACGGAGTGCGTGCCAGCTTCGTTCAATATGCTCTTTCAATGCCACCACACGTGAGAACTGCCGTCCATTCGCATACACATCACGAGCGAGGATACCCCAGAGGTTCTTGATAGGGTTTAGATCTGGACTGAGTGCTGGCCAATCCATTACGGTCACATGATGAGTGTTAAACTAGCTTTTCGTTGATGCAGGCCGATGGATAGAGGCATTGTCTTGCTGGAACAGATAATCAACACCCGCTAGAGTTTCGGCAAACGGTAGAAAGTGGCTGCTGAGTATGTCCTGATACGTTTCGGAGTTTTGCCTGCCTTGCAGGAAAGCGATATCCGTTGTCCCATTGAACGCAAAAGCTTCCCAGACCATCACAGATCCCCCTCCTTTCTGTCTGCTGAAGAAGGTGCGCGGCTTGCGTCGTAAATCATGCCAATAGCAGTTCCAATCGTCAGGGCAGTCCAGGTTGAACTTTTTCTCATCGCAGAAAATAGTTGTGATCCACACGTCCGTCCAGTGCATGTGGCTGCTTGCCCATAGCGATCTAGCTTTCTTGTGGCGCCGCGTGACGTGTGGCAAACGGCGCATTTTACGGAGCACAATGTTGCGACTTTCCTTGATTCGTCGATGAACTGTGTCCTTTGAGACGGTGACACTAACAATCCGAGAAACGTAGTGATAACCTTTAGGATGAAACTAAACGTATGATGGAACGATCATCTCGTTTGGTTGTTATTCGAGGCCCTCCAGGCCGTTTTCTGGCAGTTAACGAACCGCGTTTCGATAAAGTCTTATAAATGACTGCCCTACTCCTCCCCATGGCTTTAAAAAATTTTCGCTAAAGGCAATCCATTTGCTCTCAGTCTCCAAATCTTGTGCACCTCCTCACTAGAAAGTTGCGTGGCATTTCGGCAAATGAATGTCTGACGGCATGTCCGCTGTCTTTTGTAGGCTGGAACGAATTACGGCCCATGCGTGTGCGTACAACATGCGAATTTGTACATCTGATTTGCATGTGGCTATTTTACATAGTTGTCTTTATATTTATGAGACACCTAAAATTACACTATTTCACTTTGTAGTGTTCTTTTCACACAATCCGGTCATCTCGACGGATCGAAATGTTTGTTGTAGGGTTATGTCTAATTAGGAACCACTTCAGCTTCCTACCTATATTCGCATTGCGTTCACGGCGCAAAGTCGACTGTCTCTATATTTATGCGACGCACCTTAACTTGAGTAATGATTTGTGGTATGTTGGAAAGCGTATCATAATCAATGCATTGTATGATTTTACTAACTTGTTTTTCTTTGAACTATATCACTGCTCTGATGGGAAACACTCCTTTTAGAGATCATTCTGATTTGCATGTTACTCTCAACCTCAATCGCCAACCAACAGGCAGTTGATCATTTGCCTGTTTTAACACATTAGAACAGCGAAAATTTGCACAAGTTTTCACTGTTTCGTTTTGTTAATCACGCTTCTTTGTTTTCTTTTGACGGCCAGTGCGTATTCAGAAACTAAAAGAAGTAAATATTATTATATAATTTTCTTGGGTTCGAATAACATCGGAAACCTCAAAAAATCTGAGAGGTGCAAGGTCATAGGCCACAGGGCACACCACAACTAGTGCTGATAAATACAGTCGTCATTCAAATGTTCTCAAAATAAAGTGGATGTTTCTCGCGCAATTAAGCTGATGGTATTCATGGGCGCCCATATCTTAGTTCCCAAAAGGGGGCAAACGGAAATTGGAACGGCGATTAACATATAAAAGCACCATGTGCAAATTTCTCTGTGCCTCCTTGTTATCTGATCGTTTTTACCACACTCTCAAAAATTTCATTGGAAACCAGAAGACCCAAAAGAAACTACATAAAAAACATGGATAAAAGAAATCAGACGTATGTTAGGACACTAAGAAAATTTCTTTGTCGTTCTTTTGATTCTTTTGCTCACTTGTATTACATGAGGCACGAAATTCCAGAGATGACTCTATTGGTCACCCAAAATACACTCAAGGCAAATTTCTGGGAATTTTTTCAAGAGATCTTTGTCCAGTAGTGTATAGCACCAAGGCTGCCTGTAAAGTACAAGACCTTTTCTGCAGAAAAATTAGCAACCACGTTAGTGAGATGAGTTTTTGCCGCCCCCGTAGTGCAGTGGTTTAAGAGCTGGCTTGTGACCATTCGTCCGAGATGGGTCCGGGTTCGGATCCCGGTGAGGCATGGATTTTGTGTTTGTCTTACGGCACTGGCTTTCTCCCTTCCCTGGAACCAGTTGTCCCTGAATTAGGGATGGGAGACTGTTTATAGCCCACCGAGTTGCTCACGGTGGTCGCTAAACCTCCAATCAAAAAAAAAAAAAGTGATGAGTTCCCTCTTTTAGTGAAGTCCAGTGTTGAAACTAGTGGGCACGGTGGAAAACGGCGTTCCCTTAAGAACCTGGTAGGGGGAACGGCGTTCCCCTGAATAGTGGTGAACAAAAGTACACAATATTTAAAAAAAATAACAAACGTACTGCAGAACTATACCTAAAAATATTTGGTTCGCAGTTTACATCTATGAATTCTATTCGTAATTTGTGTAGGATTTTTACGTTTGAAAATTTTGTCTCCGATTTTTCAGAGCATTTGACCGGAGACAATAAATTTTGTTCTTCGGACTCTTAGCTAAAGGCCTGTAGCCAGAGTGGATACTCACATCCCACTGTTTTGCTTTCGTATCATTGAGAACTCTATCCTGCAGGGTGGAATGTTAAACAAGTAACAATGTTGCAGGATTGATTTAGAACAAAGTTAATAGAGTCTAGTAACCTCGGCCTCAGAATACCAAACTCAAATTCATTCACAGTAACAATTCGGTACATAGTAGCGGACCAAGATCGCACTGGCTTCAGGAAGAGACGACATCCTCTAATTCAGGGGTGCACAACCTTTTAACACCTACGGGCCAATTTCAGACTGACTGAACAACGGCGGGCAGCCGGCAGTACCTCCCCTCATTTTTTTTTTTTAATCCCAAAGCCAAAATATTAAAAAGAAATAAAAACTAAAAAAAGTGTGCAGAAATTGATTAAGCAAAACAACTTTCGTACTTGCTTTAAAAATATGCAGGTGTCGCCAAAATCTTTTATTTTTTGTAGATCTCTAGTGAGAAATTTGTTATTGTTTGTTTTTTATTAGTCTCTCAATATCTGATTCACTGTTGGACACAGCAATCTGCAGGATTCCCTCTAAATGTTCATCAATTAGATGAGAACGATCTCTTGACTTCACCTGCTTCATTACAGAAAATTATTGTTCATATAAGTTGGTGTTTTCGAATAATGTTGCAGTTGTTGTTTTTTTCTTTTTTTTGTTTTTTTGGGTGGGCGTGGATTTTCAATCCCTTCAGTTCACAAGGTAAGTAGTTATGTAATATTCTAAAGAAGCTGCAAATTTGCTCTTGAATTCAGAATTATTTTGAAGATCAGCAAGCTCCATCTGAAAATCAACGGACGGGCTTTCAATATTAGTTGCGAATGGTATTGCAAACACATGTATTTGTATGTACCTTCATAAAATGTTCATATCTTTATGTACATTTTTGTGTACCGCCAGTCCCCTAAAAAACTTCCACATCCCTCTAATTTTTTATTTTTTCTATAAATGTTTGACTAATTTCCGTTTTGTGCCCTCCAGGGATTTCGTGCTCGCGGGCCAAATACAATCAGGCCGAGGGTTGGGCATGTCTGCAGTCTAATTGTTTAGAGTGCTGTCTAACAGCTGTCGTTTCTTTGATAACTTAAATTTAGAAATGAACACTGTCGGATGTTCTTCTCTAAGTTTAAATTACCGGGATGTATAGTTTTTGTCCTTTTGGTACTGCGTGACGTTGATGAACTTATTATACTCATTAATTACGATAATTACTGTGCACAATTAGGTAGGAAAACAATTAGTGAATTCCAAATATTTTCACTATTTTTCAGCTGTGCAATTAAGAAAAACGAAACTCCTTCAGCTGACGCGTAACTTGCTCTTTGTGATATAGAGATTTTTAGCTGAATTATAAATTTATTAGTTTTTAGTTTTTATTTATTTTAATAGTTTTTTATATATTTTTTATTTATGTGCATATAAAGGAACACAGAGGTATAAAATATGCGCGTTTGTGTGTGTGTGTTTGAGAGAGAGAGAGAGAGAGAATCCGCCCAGACTTTAAAACGCTAACCATTACGTTCCCCCAAAACAAACCGTCTGCTTACACCAATGGTGATGTCACACGGAAACCTTGACGTCACCATTGGTGCAAGCAGACGGTTTGTTTTGGGTTAATACGCCGAACACGACACAGACGTATCAGGTCACGTTACACGAGAGTGACGTCACAAACGGAGTTAACTAATCTCTCTAATGCCATGGCCTTGTGCTTTCTAGACGGCCTTGACAGCAGCTGTAAAGGAAGGTATATTTTTCATTTCTTCGCCTTTCATACTTTCCCATACTGTACATACTGTATGTATGCTGTTTTCCAACATGCAAAGGACAATTTCTTTATTACAGTACTTTCTACTGTAAATTTCCACTTTTCTATTGGAAAAGTTTAACGTTTATACTATGTTTTCTCCATAGCCACACATCCAGAAGTTATGCAGAAAACTTAGCAACCAGAATTAATGTTATCACGAAAATCTGAAGTACCTTCCAGGAACAGAAAGGGCATGGTCCGATTTTCATGGGGGAGGGCAAATGCTCCCTTTTCCCCCTACATGGTCGCCCAGGGTGTTGTTGCAGTTTTCAAGCGTTGTATCATTCGAACCAGTGCCGGATACAGTTTCGGGTAGTCCGGGCAAAAGCAAACGCCAGGAACTTTGATGGGGTTTTTTTGTTTTGTTTTGTTTTGTTTTATATTTTCCTTCCTCCATATATTAAAATGCACTATATAGAAAAAACTCACCGGATACCTCAAGAATCACAGTACAAAAGACGTCAGCGCATTATGATGTGCAAAAAAGGAACAATTTGAAGAAAGACATTTTTTTTTGCTTTGATGCCCGTTACAGAAGGAAGCTCCACTGTAGTTATAACATCATAAAGCACAACATTTGTTCAAAACTTTCATTGTGTTAAGTAACACTCATCGAATACGAGTAAAAATTTCCAATATCGTAGGATTAATTCCTGATCATTTTTTCATTATAAATATTTAGGGGTTTAACAAACACCGTGGGCAACTGTATGAGCTATAAGCAGTCGTCCATCCCTAATTTAAGACCACTTGTTTTCGGGGAAGGGAGAGAGAGCTAGTAGCCCCGTAGGACAAACACAACATCCATGCCTCACTGGATTCGAACCAGGACCCATCTCGGACGAATAGTCAGAAGCCAGAACGGAAACCACTGCGAACGATATTCCAAGGGTCATACAGGAAGGAACAAATTGCTGAAAATGTTACAAAATTGCAAATACTGACGAATGGTCAGAAGCTATGAGCCATTACATTATGACCACCAACCTAATAAGCTGTAGGACACCCTTTAGCCGGAAAAACAGCGGCCACTCGACAAACCATCGATGATGATACATATCGCCGCTTCATCAAATGATGAGGTGGTCATAGGTATCCTGGGGTATCTGGTTCCATAATGTCAACAGCAGATCCTCCAGTTCCCGTACATTTCGGGGAGGGGGTGGGTGATTTAGCGTGAACCCGCTTTTCCAAGTCGAAGCACAAATATTCGATTGGGTTCATGTCAAGTAAATTTGGAGGCCAGGGCATTAATAGAAAGTCGCCAGCATGCTCCTCGAACCACTCTTGATGATTCTGGCAGTGTGGCATGACGCATTATCCTGTTGGTAATGGCCACCACCAGCAGGGAACACAGTTGAGATGAATGGGTGAACTTGGTCCGCAACGATGTTCAGATACCTGACAGCTGTCAGAGATTGTGCTATTGGGATAATGGTGTCTAAAGTGTCCCAAGGAAACATCGCCCACAGCATAACACCGCCTGCCGCCGGCCTGTTTCCACACAACACTGCCTCAAGGTGTCACAGCCTCCGTTGATAATCGGCGTATCCGCACTCGGTCGTCTATGTGATGCACCAGGAGTCTTGACTCGTCAGACCAGGGCACTTTCTTCCAATCATCCACGGTCGAAGCTCGATTATATTAGGCCCGTTTCATGTGTTGTTGGCGATGACGTGCAGTGAGCATGGGGATCCGGCTGGGTCTTCGGCTACGCAGGCCCATGCGCAGAAGGCTTTGATAAACTGTGTGCTATGATACATTACCCTGATCACCACTGTTGTAGCTGCGGGTGATTTGTCGCACTGTGGCTCTGCGGTCGATGTGAACAATCGCGGCAGTCTCAGCTCTCCTCTGGCATCAATGAGCTGCGGACGACACGCGGCTAGACGACGGTTCGTCGTTTGGCCATCTGTACACCACTGTTGATACGTACTCAGTACAGCGGCACGTGAGCAACCCCCAAGCCGCGCCGTTTCCGAGATCGTAGTTCCGAGGAGCCGTGTCATCGCAATTTGACCTTATCAAACTCCGATAAATCGGCAGCTTTTCCCATTCTGACTCCGAACACTCTTCTAACAGAAAGCCTGTCCTCGGGTTGTATATACACTGCTATGTGAACTTCACCTGCGCCACAGTTCGGTCTCCAGGCTCGTTCATTTTTCTAGGCTGGGGGTGGTCATAATGAAATGACTCATCGGTGAATACTTCAAATCAAATTTCCTTACCTCGTCAATTTGTTTCTTTAACTTCCAGGGGAGGTGAGCTAAATACCCTTATGGCCTAGATTATTATGACGACTTCTATCTCCACGAGAGGACGTATTCCACATCACGTAACAGTGACGTCGCCCATCGGCGGGATAACATACACTCATGTTCATAAAAACAAAACACCTGAAAGGAGTCGAGGTACGACTTAGATTTTCACAGCATATGCTATTCAGGCAATATAGGCAGAAATGGTTAGCATTTCGGCGTCATAGGTGCATGCGTACCGCGTCTAGGCAAATCAGAGCGAGCAACGTCACAGACTGGAAACCGGCCGTTTTTCTGTTATAAGCGCCCTGTGGCTCGGTCGGCATGTCGCTGATTCGTCAGTAGTAGGTAAGGATGCCTCATCGTCGTGTAAGACAATCGTACAGTCACATCAGCGAGTTCAAAATAGGTTGCGTTATCTTCATGAGAGACTGCAATACTTCCCTCTGGAAAATTGCCGGTCGTGTGGGGGGAAGCAATGTGTCCGTCGTGGAAACAGTGTGCAGGGAATGGTACGAAGAATGCGTAGGATACGAAGAGAAGGTTCTGGACGTCGTACACAGACAACCCTGAGGTACAACCGTCGTCCCATGAGAATGTCTTTGAGTGACTGTTCTGCATCATCAACGTCACTGTCGCAGCAGTGGCGAACTGCGACGAATTCTCCCATGTTAGCTATGACAGTATATTAAATGTCGGACTACAGGCTCTTCGGCCTCTCGTCAGGCTACCTTTGACACCGTAGCAACCAATTGCCACGCTGCAATGGTGCATCGAACGAAGAGAGTGGCGTGACAAATGGCACAATATCATGATCTCGGACGAAACGAGGTTCTTTTTAGGCAAAAATGATGGCCACGTCTATGTCCGCCGGCGACAGGGGGAGAGGCTTCGGGTAGAGTGTATTCGCACCAGGTATACCATACCAACACGAGGCTAATTATGTCCTGGGGTGCTATCGGGTACGAAAGCAGATCACCTCTCGTGAGAGTCAGTACCACCCCAGCTAGCGACCGTTAAGTCAATGATATTCTACGGCCAGTCGACCTTCTGTACCTACAGGACGTCCATGTTTCTGCAGGACAATGCCACGTTTCATGCTGCAGCAACAACACTTCCCGTTTTTCAGGGATAGCAACATTCCCCTTCTGTCGTGGCTTGCTAGATCACCTAATTTATCACCCATAGAAAATCTCTGGTACATGTTCAAAAGACATGCGCAGGAGTACGACCGTCCGCCGGCAACGCCTGGTGAACTTTGGACGTGGGTCAATACAGCCTGGACGGCAATTTCACAACACACCATTCACACATTATTTTATTCGATGCCTCAGCACGTACAGCTTAAACAACAGGTGCAACGGTACGGCCGTCCGCCAGCAACTCTTGATGAACTTTGCACGTGGGTCAATACAGCCTGGATGGCTATTCCACAGGACACCATTCACACATTATTTGATTCGATGCCTCAGCTGTACGACCGTCCGCCACCAACTCTTGATGAACTTTGGACGTGGGTCAATTCAACCTGGATGGCTATTCCACAGGACACCATTCACACATTATTTGATTCGATGCCTCAGCTGTACGACCGTCCGCCACCAACTCTTGATGAACTTTGGACGTGGGTCAATTCAACCTGGATGGCTATTCCACAGGACACCATTCACACATTATTTGATTCGATGCCTCAGCTGTACGACCGTCCGCCACCAACTCTTGATGAACTTTGGACGTGGGTCAATACAGCCTGGTTGGCTATTCCACAGGACACCATTCACACATTATTTGATTCGATGCCTCAGCTGTACGACCGTCCGCCACCAACTCTTGATGAACTTTGGACGCGGGTCAATACAGCCTGGATGGTTATTCCACAGGACAACATTCACACATTATTTGATTCGATGCCTCAGCTGTACGACCGTCCGCCATAAACTCTTGATGAACTTTGGACGTGGGTCAATACAGCCTGGTTGGCTATTCCACAGGACACCATTCACACATTATTTGATTCGATGCCTCAGCTGTACGACCGTCCGCCACAAACTCTTGATGAACTTTGGACGTGGGTCAATACAGCCTGGTTGGCTATTCCACAGGACACCATTCACACATTATTTGATTCGATGCCTCAGCTGTACGACCGTCCGCCACCAACTCTTGATGAACTTTGGACTTTGGTCAATACAGCAAGGATGGCTATTCCACAGGACACCATTCTCACATTATTTGATTCGATGCCTCAGAGCGTACGACCGTCCGACAGCAACTCTTGATGAACTTTGGACGCGGGTCAATACAGCCTGGACGGCTATTCCACAGTACACGTTCACACATTATTTGATTCAATGCCTCAGCTGTACGACCGTCCGCCAGCAACTCTTGATGAACTTTGGACATGGGTCAATACAGCCTGGATGGCTATTCCACAGGACACCATTCACACATTATTTTATTCGATGCCTCAGCGCGTACACTAGGTGATACAAGTCAGAGGTGGCCACGCCGATTATAAGGCTCTACGAGACCCGCCATATTGTATTGCTGCGTTCTCTTATTAATCAACGGGCAATCGTATTTCACAAATTGCTCGGGCAATTTTGCACATTTTGGAACAACGTTTGTGGCTAACGCAAGATAAATAAAGAGTTCCCTGGTCTCAGATTTTCATTTTGGACCTTTTAAGTATTTTTTATTAATTAATAAAACTATGGAAGACGCCTTGGTACGACTTTCGCTGCAGATAAAAAATGAAGGGAAAGGTCAATAAAAATTCTGAAACCAGGGAACTCTTTATTTATCATATATCTTGCGTTAGCCACAAACGGTGTTCCAAAATATGCAAAATTGCCCGAGCAATTTGTGAAATACGCTTGCCCGTTGGTTAATAAGAGAACGCAGCAATACAAGATGGCGGGTCTCGTAGAGCCATAAGCTAAATCGACGGATGCACCTGGTACGTATGACACAAGGATGCTAATCATTTGTTCTGTATTGCCAAATGAACATATACAGCAGCAGATGATACTAGCCAGAGGTGGCCACACTGATAATTATCACTACATCGACGCACCTGGTACGTATGACACCGAGATGCTAATCATTTGTTCTGTATTGTCTAATGAACATATAGGCCTACAGCATGTAATACAAGCCAGAGGTGGCCACACCGATTATTAGCTACATCGACCCATCTGGTTCGTACATGTATGACACCGAGATGCTAATCATTTGTTCTGTATTGTCTAATGAACATATAGGCCTACAGCATGTAATACAAGCCAGAGGTGGCCACACCGATTATTAGCTACATCGACCCATCTGGTTCGTACATGTATGACACCGAGATGCTAATCATTTGTTCTGTATTGTCTAATGAACATATAGGCCTACAGCTTGTGATACAAGCCAGAGGTGGCCACACCGATTATTAGCTACATCGACCCATCTGGTTCGTATGACACCGAGATGCTAATCATTTGTTCTACATTGCCAAATGAACACATCCTGTAAACATGAAAGTCGTAGCTACACTCCGTTCAGGTGTCCTGGTTTTTATTAACATGAGTGTACATAGAAGGCAACGGGCAGAGTATATCAGTTCGCTAGTACGAAGCCAGTGCAATGGGAAAAGGGAGGGACTTGTCTGAGTTTAAACAGGGAATGATTATAGTGTCGACGAAAGTGTAGGCCAACATTTTAGTAACCGCAGGCATTGCTGACCCTAGTGGAGTCGTAAAGGGAATGGTTCGAAGATGGACGCGCTTCCTAAAATGGAGGAAAAGGCAGTCCACCACTGACTGACATTTGAGGTGAACGACGGTCGGCATTGCTTTCGGGGACAACAGCCACCTCACAAGCAAACAATTAATGGCAGGCTAAAACCAGATCACGTTTCCGAGGAATCCAGCAGACGATCTTACGAATGGGCCAAAGCAGTCTGCGGGCCTTTCGTGTACCTATGCGAAACGACCGTCATCGACAACTCAACCGACAGTGCACACGGGGGCATCGTGACTGGACAAGAGTCGCCTTGTTAGATGAGTCCAGGTTCCAGCTCCAACATACCGACGCCGCGTGGATGAACAGCTGAAAACAGATTACACAAAATCATGCCGGAGGTATAATGGTAAGTGGATTGTTCTCACGAAATCAAGTCCTCTCAGTCCCATTTAACACATCCTCACTGGCCGACCCGGTAGCGCAGTGGTCTATGCGATGGCTTCTGATCATTCGTCCGAAATGGGTCTGGGTTTGAATCCCGGTGAGGCATGGATGTTGTGTGTTTGCCTTACGGCGCTGGCTCGCTCCCTTCCCTGGAACCAGTGGCCCTAAATTAGGGACGGGCGACTGCTCACGGTGGTCGTTAAACCTGCAATAAAAAAACATCTTCCCTGCTAGATCCTACCTACGCATTGTGTCTCATCAAGCCGCCTTACTGAGAGAACGTATATCCAAATGGAAGAAGACTGTTTCAGCGAGATAACGCCCCGTGTCACAATCTGCGCATTGTGCAGGAACCGAAATGTTCGAAGATTATTTCCAAGCATTTCGTGTGCACCCCTGATTGCTAAATTGCCCCTATTTGAATGTTACCGACAAATTGTGGGATGCAGTAAAACGCGGCATTCGCCTCTTGGTGACAGGGCTTCGCTGCATGGCCTAACTTTGTGACATTATTCTTTCCAGCTGCTACAGAATGACCGATGACACGTTCGCAGTCTAGTGTGGGAAGTTCAAACCTTCTTTCCGTCGGTGGCAGTACTCGCTTCAGCATCCTTCTGCTCTGGGGCCGAATAATTTCCCAATTAAGCCGCACCGACAGGGGTTTATCAGTGCTACTTGCCGTCTGGACATGTGCGTCATCCCTTTAGTCGTCATATATGTATAACTCCCCCCCCCCCCCTTGAGAAAGGCGTGGGCACGAAATCGCAGGTGGCGGGTCCGCAGCAAGATATGCTTGAAATAAGTAAAAACGATATATTTCTTCGTGCAGGGAATAACTAAAAGAAGTCGAGTATAACTAGCTGTCTTAAGCACGATAATTAAAATCCTTAATAGATAAAATATTTACAAATTAAAATACGAAAACACAAGATTTTTCACAAGGGCAGCCCTTGCATCATCAGGTGAAAGACTACATTTTAGGCAATGTAAAGTTACATATTGTCAGTGTCTTGACGTCGTAGTATTCGATGTTGTTCATTTGTTGGGTGGTTTTTGATCCCTCCCACTTAATTTCTAGTGCTGCGTTGTTCCATTTTTGAAAAGGATGGCATTAAGTTAGGTTAGCCGGGGGAGTGATGCTTTTTTTTTTTTTTTTTTTTTTTTAAGTCTTGAATTTTCATTTTAATACAAACTGTATTAAATCTTTGTTTCCAAACGTATGGTACAAAGTGTCATCGTTAGTTATGGACAGGAGTACAAATTTCTATATTTACAAAGGCCGTTCCATAAAAACTGAGAATAGTTTTTTTTTTCAGTTGGCAACAGTGCGAAGGGGAAAAATAACCACGCAGACGACTAACTGAATTAAGGAAGTATCTATGGCAACAGTTATTAGCCGTGGCAGACGATTCTGGTTTTATTATTGCGCAGTTGTTTAAGGTACGTCTGCATTTCGCCATACAGCTATGGAGGTGAGTGATTCAGAGTTAAGAAGTGAAATGCGTTGTGCGATAAAATGTTGTTATCGTATGAGTAAAACGGCTCCAGAAACAGTTGATTTAATGAAAAAGCTTACAAAGATAAATGTTTGGGTGAGTCAACGATTTTTAGATGGCACCATGATTTCAAAATAGGGCGTTTGTCGGCAGAACTCGCTCCTAGGCCTGGTCGACCTGAAAGTGTCGTTACGGAGCGTATTGTTGACACTGTTGGGGCAACCTTGCAACAAGATCGACAGATGACGTGTGAAGACATAGCGGCGTCAACTAATATTTCAAACACGTCGACTTTCCGCATTCTACGCGACAAATTACTGCTGCATTGTGTGTGTTCCAGATGGGTACCTCATCACCTGACGAGAGAACAATTGTTAGCCAGAGTTCAGGTGTGTCATGAGTGGAAACAAATGATTGCAAAGGATCCAAACTTTCTAAACACAGTAATAACTGCCGATGAAACATGGGTCCACTATTTCGACCCCCTCACGAAGCGCGCAACGAGTGTCTGGAAACACACAGGCTCGCCTCCTCCGAAAAAAGTCCGCCAAACCAAATCAACTGGGAAGGTGATGATGATAATTTTCTTTGATCATAAAGGTGTAGTCTTTCAGCATACCGTTCCTCCACAAATTACTATCAATGCTGAGTATTACATTTCAGTCTTGAAGCGTCTGTGACGACACATATCGATTAAGCGACCGGAACTGGTGGGTAAGTGGACCCTACACCATGATAACGCCAGCTCACATGTGGCTGCTTGTGTGAAACAGTTTCTTACGAAATGCAGTATTGAAATCATGCCACAGCCTGCCTACAGTCCTGACCTCGCCCCGTGCGATTTTTTGGTTGTTTCCAACAATGAAGGAAAAGTTGCGTGGCGCAACATTCAACACAGATGCTGATGTTATTCAAGCTGTATAGAAGCAAAACCCCCTGGAGAGTAAGCCCCGGCGCGTGAACTACGAAAGGGTGTGACGTCACGGTCAGAGGGCCATCGCAATCCCTCTCTCCAGAGAGGTCAAAGGGCAAACGTAAAGGGAATGCCGAAATTAGCTTCGCGTTCATGCGGCATTGGTCAGTATTGAGCTTTTGGTAGTCGTGCACGTGAGTAAGCATTTTTATACATGTCTGGAAAATATTGAGTGCCTTTATTATATAGATCTAATTTTGAACCAACCGTGAATTCAAAGGTTTGTTAAGCCTAATTGTTCTCATGACAGCATTTTCAGCTTTCGCTGTAAATACAACTATAATTTAGTGAATTGTTAGTCTTTTTTTTTTTTTTTTTTTTTTTTTTTTTGATTGACGGAATAAAATTTAAGGGCTAGCCTTCCGATTATCAGCTCACTATTTATTGTCGTTTAAATAATGATATTAATTACCATTCAACATTTCATTTCCATAAAGTAAATGTTATTTTTCTTTACAAAATTCGTAGTTTGTAGTGTTCAAATTGAAAAAAAAGGGGGGGATGTACAGATATTATCAGCGCATCAAGTACTAAGGTTAACCAGACAAAGAAACTGGAAATAAATAATTACGATATTTATTAATCAACATTTCATTTCCGTAAAACGTATGTCATTTTTCTTCATAAAATTGCTGTGTAGCAGTGTCCTAATTAAAACAAGAATTCGCACGAAATGTACAGAACTGTATAAACAACACTTGCCGTTTCTACACGATATGATAAATTTTCAGTAAATATATACTATTTATCATATCGTGTAGAAACGGCAAGTGTTGTTTATATTGACTCATACACGAATTAAGATTATTTTAATGTACAGAACTGCTTGATGCGCTGATAATCTGAAGGCTAGCCCAAAGAAAAGTGTATTGGAATGTCCAACAAATGTATCCGAATGTTTCGAATTAATATATTCCATGTTCATTTAACAAAGAAATTTTTCCTAAATGATTTTAATTTATATATTTTTTTTACCTTCTAGAAATAGTTGCAAGATTTGAGCACACATCTTACCGTATTTTCAGTAAATACACTCATTAAATTGAAAATTTTGCTTTCGCGTTCGTTATGTAATTACAGAAAAGTCTTTTCTTTTCTTTTTTTCTTCAATTTATTAAATCAAACGCGAAGGGAATTTCTAAAAGTTTTAAGTGAAATGATTATCTACATACAGTCCTACCAATTTGCCATTAACGCACTTAAAAAGATCGTAGTTGAAAAAATGTTTAACGTAAAATGCTGGGTTTTTCACGTTATGCGTGAAAAAAACTTAATTTTTTGCTCCTTTAGCCAAATTGAAAACTAAAGGAAAAATTTCCTGAAATATTTAGTTTCAAGACCCGTACATGAAATCATTTCCCAGCACAAGAGCGAAACTTTGGAATTCCCGGATTTACAGATATCATTGCTGGAAATCTTTTGATGTTATCTAAGGACAAAAAATACAGAGGAAAAAAAAACAATTCGATTTATTGCTGTGTGCGCAAATTGTTTAGTATCACACTCGAGAAATTATTTCTCTGCGTAAACACCGCGGTACTCCGTCGGCGTTTTCAGGAGCGTAGAGCTCGAGGCTCGAGTCGGTCGGCCCACTAGATCCGACATCACAGACCAGTTCGGAGGCGTTCTTAATCTTCAGGGGGTTTTGACAGAGGTCGCTAAAGCAGCTTCCACAAAATGCCTTCGCCACATGCTTTGAAAAGTGTACTGAACGATGGGACCGTTGCATGTCATCCGAGGGAAGATAGTTTGAGAAAGAATAACATACATTTTTCTGTACCTATATTTCTTCATTTTGTGTGATTTTACTATGTTTTTATGAAACGGCCGTTGTATATACATGTAATGTGTAAAAGACACAATGACAGATGTGGGCACAATATTTTGTGGTTTGCCCCGAACGCAGAAACGCCTAGTTACGCCCCTTAATATGAGAATTTAATAATTTTAGGTTCGCCTTACCATTTTTCAAGGGAAAGCAGAGTAAGATTTGCTTTCTTATTGGAAATTTGATGGGAGAGCAAGAAGTTTCAAACCTCCTTCAAAGTTCCTGATCACCAAGTAATAGAAACTCCGGAGACTTACGTTTAGCAAATGACAAAAAATAGATTCCTACAGACTGCTCTAAGACTCTCTCTCTCTCTCTCTCTCTCCTTCCCCTCTTTCTGTAGCAAGCGTGCACTTATGCAACACTCTAAATGCATAGTTTGCGAGGTTAAACGGGTCGTCGCTGTAACTAAAGGGCTCGGTTCTAGAACGGAAACAAAAAAAGCTGATGGTTTTTTACATCTCATTACTGTGAGCAACACAACATTAATAAAGGTAATATAATGGTCTGTATTTTGATGTATCCCTGTCTGAATACACGAAAAAGGAGTATTTAGTGGCCGTTCCTCGACTTTTAACCTTTGACTCGGTTGCTTGGCCAGTAAATGCTAGACGTAAGTAGGCAATGGCATTCTGCGCGGTAAAAAGTGATGATGGATGATTATTCTACTCTCCCGGGCAGCATCGACTCTTCAGTGTGCAATTCCTCTATTATAATGAGGCCAGAACTATTCATTTTTACCTTAAGTGTCATGAAAAGAGCATTTTAATTTCCATAAATGTTATTATAAACAGCCATAACTCTTACCCATTATATTAGTTTTCTGCACGTAGTATTCTAACGCAGCTGCAACGGTGGGACAATGTTATCCTTCTCTCCAATCATTTGCTAACAAAGAAAAAAGAGAGGGGGGGAGCAAGCCGCCTTCAGCTGTGGCGATTTATTTTATCAGCAAACGTTCTCCAGTCACGACAAGTTGCTGCTAAAAACTACGCATTAAACTTTGGGTACTTTAAGTAATGAACATCTAATTGCTTTTAGCAGCTCCAGTGGACAGGCACAAGTGGTGTTTTTGTCTTACGATTCTGAACCTGTCCCTCCCCTGGAAACAGTACCCATAAATTAGGGACAAGTGATATCCTTAGAAGTACTTGATGGTTGTTAAACCCGGAAGCAAAACAAAACTTCTGTTAAACTCTTCACTCACAACAGCCTTGTAGAAACAGATATTTGTCCGTGACGGAGAACGAAGTCGCGCCCCCTCCTTCCGTAGTAAGTTACTCTCCCAACTAAGCTACAAGGACAGAATGTATCGCTGCAGAATTGGCGTCTTGATACGTGCTTTACCTCCGTAGTACGTCAAATCATCTCCCTCTTAATTGTTTTTTTTTTTTTTTTTTTTTTTTAAGAGAAGAACGAAGTTTTCTTTAATTTTAGACCATGTGTGGAACAGACATCACACATTTTTCGAAGAACCCAACGGCCAGAACATCCATTTTTACGTTCGGGCGCCAATGTGAAAACAGGAATTTGTCCGAAACGAGTATCGAACCCGAGCTCCCTCACTCTGGAATAAGTCGCTCTCTCAACTAAGCTACACGAACGGAATGTATCGCTGCAGATTTGTCGTCTTGACACGTGCTTTACCTCCGTAGTACATCACAACCTCTTGTAAAACACTGCAATCATAATTAGGTGAATGGAGCACAAGTTGCAATAAACTCTCCAGTTGCAATCATCTCTACTTAAACTTTCTGGGCCTCCCCGGTGGCGCAGTAATCTAAGCGATGGCCTCTGATAATGCGTCCGAAAGGGGTCCGGGTTCGAATCCCGGTGAGGCATGGATGTTGTGTTTGTCTTACGGCACTGTTCTCTCCCTTCCCTGGAACTAGTGGCCCTAAAATAGGGACGGGCGACTGCTTATAGCCCATTGAGTTGCTCACAGTGGTCGTTAAACCTCCAATAAAAAGAAAAAAACTTTCTGGTAACATCTGGTTATAGTTAAAAACCTATTCGTGGCTACTTTGAAATTCTCCAAACACAACCGGTATCGCGCTTGCCACATACACTTGAAGTTAAAATCTACTGCCATAACTATATTACGAACTATTCAGTCATAATTAGCTGTGGTTGAATCCTGCAGTCCCAATTAATCATACGCTAACTCTCCAGTTACCAGAGTAAAACAAAAGGTAAAGGCAACTTCCTTGTATTTACCAAAAGCAAACATTACTATAGCATTTTTCAATATTGTCTCACTACAGTTCCACACTCTTTTTGTAACGGTCCATAATCTTCTTGATCCCATCGGAGAGGGTTTTCGGCAGTTCCTGAAGGCATACGCGCACCCAGTGCTCAAAATGGAAATTTTGAAATGCCGGTGTGTTCATATTTAGTTAAAAATCATCCGGAAAAAATTACTTCGCCATAAAACCTCCAAAACCCTTAAACAAAAAAAAATCCCTGGAAGAAAAAACTCCTTTGTTTGAAAATATAATTGATAATTCAGCGGAACGCTATTGCACCATAAGTCATAAATGATGGCGGTCAATTTCAGTTGGTTGGTTTGTGGAGCCAGCGGGCACTGCTACATCGAGGACTGGGGTCAGACTTGTTTCTAACGAGGAGACCAACGGATCAACGAGTCTTCCGAACCTCGGCTAATCATTAGTATCTCAGCTGGACTTAATCCAGAACTTTAAGGTCCCCAGCTGAGAAGGCAGCCCCTTCCAAAATGGGCTTTCATGAAGTAGAAAGTCGGGCAGTTAGAATCTCCGCAATCAGAATGAATATTCAGTCTTAAATTATTAGCAGTCTCACCACCCTAAAAAGAATTAAAAATTAAGTTCGAAGTGGAAAATGTTTATACTCATTGCTGTAAAACTAAAATGTGTGTTTAATCTATTACTCCCAATCTTTCATTCTATGAAGAAGTTCTTCAAATTGAATATATTAAATTAATGATATAATAAAAATTATTATATCATTAATTTAATATATTCTGGAGCTTCGGCAAGATGTGATCATTCGCTATGGGTAGCTTCATTTCCATCCTTTGAAGGACTGAATAGCTCAGGTGTACACCACTTCCCTACACTTTACGGTTCCCACACAGCTATTTCTCAAGGGCACGAGGCACAAAAGGTTTCTATGTTTAAGAATGCAAACTCGTAAGTCAGGGACAAAAAAAAAAAAAAAAAAAAAAAATACAATTCATTTCTGCAGTTCCCACAACTGAAATTAGTGCCGGTGTGGAAATTCCGGGTAGAAAAATTGCCGATATGAAATACTAAGGGGGGGAAGTGCCGGTATGCCATACAGGCCCATTTCTAGCACTGCGTGCACCGCTTCTTTCATCTCTAGGTCCCTACCAAACTGCGGACCATGTAATGCTTTTTTAATCAGACTGAAAACATGAAAATCGTTTGATGCTATTTCCGAGCTTTAAGGTAGATGTGGAAAAACTTCAAATGTGTGGTTCTGAATTGTCGCCGTGACAGCAACCTCTGGGAGCGAGCATTGCCCTGGTGCGAAATAACATTTTTTTTTTTTTTTTTTGTTATAGAGGCTTAACGACCACCGTGAGCAACTCAGTGGGCTATAAGCAGTCGCCCGTCCCTAATTTAGGGCCACTGGTTCCAGGGAAGGGAGAGAACCAATCCGGTAATACAAAAACAACATCCATGCCTCACCGGGAGTTTAATCAGTGCTGTAATACAAACACAACATCCATGCCTCACCGGGAGTTTAACTAGAGCTGTAATACAAACACAACATCCATGCCTCACCGGGACTTGAACCCGGACCTATCTCGGGCGAATGATCAGAAGCCATCGCTTAGACCACTGCGCCACCGGGGAGGCTAACAGTTTTTGACAACAATACTCTTCTTTTGTTACGAACAGCAGGTTTTAGCTTCTGCCTTTATGCACTGCTAAATATTGTGCACTGTTGACAGTTTACTCACGTTCCTGATAATGTTCCAAAATAGACCCTGGTGACGCAGTGGTCTAAGGGCTGGCTTCTGGCCATTCGTTCGAGTTGCGTGCGGGTTCAAATCTCGGTGAGGCATGGATGTTGTGTTTGTCTTACAGCACTCTCGTCCCTGGAGCAAATGGCACTAAATTAAGTACGGACAACTGCTTATAGGTCATAGAGTTGCTCACGGTGGACGTTAAACCCCCAAACAAAAACAAACAAACAAACAAACAGTCAGCCATGTAGACTGGCATGTCGTGGTTTTCAGATAATGATGTAGGAAACTTACAGTTTATAGAAGGCCATAAGAACGTCCGGGATTGTATTGAAATTTTGCGGGGCGCCTAGGTAGCGAAGTGGACCAAGCGCTGGCTTCTGACGAGATGAGTACGGGCCCGATCCCAGGTGAAGCATGGGGGGGGGGGTGTTGTCTAACGGTGCTATCTCCTCCCTTCCCTGGAGCCAGTGACCCTAATCAGTGACGGAAGCCTGCTTCTAGCCCACTGAGTTGCTCAAGGTTGTCGTCAAACCCCAAATAAGCCGCCCAGGTGCCGCAGTGGTCTAAGGCGCTGGCCTATGATCATTCGCCCTATTATCGCGCGGGTTCCTATATGGGTTACACCGAAGTAATATTGGTAACCAAGGGGTGTCGAGTGGATTGTGATTCTGCGATTCCCTGATTTAGGACTGACGCAGCTTCAGGATCCACTGAGAGGTCGTTGTGATTCACACTGCAGATTTTCCTTTGGGAGTCAAAGGGTATGCAGTGTGCCGCAATGTTTACGTGAGCGTCTAGAATTTAAAAAAACATATGTAAAAGAATTGCTGAGTCCCTGCCGTAATATACACTATCTACCAACAAGTAATTGGACACCTGTGATAGCAGAGGAAAACGAAGTTTATTCACCTTCAATAGTTAGTGAAGCCTCCACGAGCGGCGATTACAGCTGCTACCCTCCGGGGCATACTCTCAACCAGGCGTTGTACGACGGCTAGCGGTATTTTCTTCCACTCGGCTTGGAGGAGACAGGTCAGTTCCTTCACCGATTTCGGACGGTGGGGGCACACCTTAATTCGACGCTCCAACTCGTCCCAGAGGTGCTCGATAGGTACGTCCGGGCTCTGCGCAGGTCAGTCCATTCGATTAACCCCATTGTCACCATATCAAGCCATGGTGGACCTCGCAACATGACAGGTGGCATTGTCATCCTGAAAGTAACATGGGTCCACCCCATAAAACTGCCACAACGTAGGAAGCGCATGGTCATCCAAAATGGTGCAGTAGGTCTCGGCGTTGAGTCTACCAGGAATTGCGACCAAGGGTCCCGTGCCATACCAGGAGAAACACCCCCATAGCATAACTCCACCGCCGCCGAACTTCACAGTTGATACAATGCATTCCGGCAGGAGGCGTTCTCCAGGCAGACGCCAAACCCAGACCTGCCATCCGAACGGTAGAGAGTGAACCTTGATTGGTCGCTCCAGAAAACTTGTTTCCACTGTTCAACGGTCCACTGTCGACGTTCTTTGCACCACGTTAGCCGAGAAGCGCTATTGGACTTGGTCATCAAAGGCTTGTGGGCGGCAGCACGTGCATGATAACCGAGCAGATGGACTTCCTTACGGATGGTATTCATCGAAAGAACACTCCCGGATGTCTGTTGAAACTCCTCACGGATGTGGCCCATCGATTTGGTGCGGTTCTTCCGAATTTCTCTGGCCAGTACCCGTCGGTCTCTAACTCCCAGTTTTGTGGGTCTGCCAGGTCGGGGCACATTCCGACAGTCACCTCTCATCTTCCACTTGCCAATCACGTAGGTCACTGTCGATTTTGGGTACTTCAACTCGCTGGATATGTCACGTATGGATCGGCCATTTCTGTGATACCCGACGATTACACCTTTCTCGAAATCAGAGAGCTCCGAACTGCGTGGCATCTTGCATGCGACTGGTTGCTTTGTTGTTTTCCACACGATATTTAACGGCGGCCGTGACGTGTATCAGGACCGCAGATATCGTCGATTGCAGGGGTGTCCAATTACTTGTTGGTATATAGTGTATATTATTTCCATAAATCCAGGGTTGAGCACACAATTTGCAACCAAAGAAACACTCATGATAGTATATAGACAAATTAACATGTAAAACAATTTATTGGTCTTGTTTGGCAAAATATTAAGTATAAACACACATAGTAGATTAGGACCCTTTTGCTCATAGCACTAAGAATGTGAGAAGGTAAGTTATCATATATATTAAACTCGCGGTCACCTATTAATCATATATACAGGGTGTCTCAAAAATACATGGCAAAACTGCAGGAATGCGTTCCTCATAGGTAGATAAGAAAAAAGTTTATACGAACATAGGTCTGGAAATGCTTGGTTTCCGAGTTATGAAGGTCTGTCTATGACACTTAACTGTTCACATTACCTGACTCAGGTCTGTCTTGGTTTCTCAGTTATTCACCGGAATGTTTTATCTCCTGCAGGTGAATTCCTTCATCACAAGGTACTGACAGAATCTGGTGGTTTTCCTTTCCGACCATGTACTCAAATCAGGAGCAAGCAGATATGCACTTTATGCACGGTTTGGCAGATGGCAATGCTCTGGAGGCCAGTCGTTTGTACCACGAAAAGTTCCCAAGACGAAGATGTCCAGACAGGAAAACGTTTGAAATTATCCATCGCCGCCTTTGTGAGCATGGGACCTTTACATCTCGTGCTGCCGACAAAGGACGACCAAGATCTACGACACCTGAAAGTAGAGGCGGAGATTTTGGAAGTTGTGCATCCAAAATCTCCGCCTCTAGAGGGACATTTCTCGGTGGACCATTCGAGAACTGGCCCACTTTCTCCCATTCTTTTTGCCTAAAAAAACCGTAAAAAACCCCACCTTTTCCTTTTATTTATGTTGTGTGTTGTCTGCAAAACAAAATAGCAAAATTATCTGCATGTCTATGAGAAAAATGCCTTTTGTCCAAGACACCTGTTATAAATTAAACTACGGCTAACTACAGTTAGACGTAGCTTGCTGGATTTCGGAACCCAGGATCATTGCTGTGCCCTACCCTCATGTGATAGTTTATCGTTCCCACATATACTTATACACCGTCTAATACAGAGCATGCATGCTTCTCCGGCAAAGATATTCTGAAATCTGGGTCCCACACACATGTATCTTTAAAGAAACAGCAGTTTGCCAGTACTAACTCGGGAATCAAATTAATGGGTAGACTTAGAAAAGGTCTCTACTCAAGGAGATACCAATACAATTGCGCAGTAGATCAGAAGCCAAATAAATGTGAAAATTAATTGTGCAGGGAGATTGTTATGTTGCATGTGCTCATTTTAACATTCAGAATGATCTTCATAGGGATTTAATTGGAAATGGTGTCTTCAAGAGACTATTTTGTTTGTCAAATTTTTTAAAGGAAAATAATAATCTGGCACAACACCCCGTTTTGAGCTTGGTTTGATGCTACATTCAAGCACGGAAGGATTTTTAAAATTGTTTCACCGTTAAATTGTTGAATTTGTTTCACGAAGCATATTTCAACAGTTCTGCTTCATCCACGATGTAACATAATTTTTTTCAGGAGGGAAGCATAATCTTGTGTGTCTATTGAGTAGACTGCAGAATCTTGTATGGCCTGGTTTGGTCTCCCCATCCGCCCCTACCAAAGGGGATTATTTTGAAGGTGGTTGTGCATCGGTGTTCTTAATTATTCATGGTAAGGAACTGTACGCCAAGTCCCCGAACTTTTGAATCCTACCTCGTATTCCTATTTTCTTGCCTCTAGAAAAGCGAGAGATGGAGATATCGCGACGAAGCTTGGTAGGTAGCTTTATTGAGGGCACACGAAAACGATTTAGCGGAAAACAATAGTTCGAAATTGCGCTGGTAGAGGAACAATGGTGGTGCAGACGCAAGAGAATACGTATGTTAATTTACTGTTTATTGACAGCACAAACGTTGGACGAAATCTGCTCAATATGCTGGCATTACAAGACATTACACGTGATGCACAGCAGAAGTACTACTGCTGAAATCAAAGAAATTGCAAGTTGTTAACATGGAAAGTTTCGTATGCAAATTTTCACACGCAAATTCGGCATGCTGCGTCTGGCAAGATACACTGCAATGATAAAGCTGCCGGCAGTCATTGTGGCTCTTGCAAAGAAGGAACCCGCTTAGCTAGTAAAATTTTATCAATATCAGAGTAATGCAATAGTGTACTACATCAGTGCCGACGAATCAAAGGGTTACGGAGAGAAATTCTTACACCCGCGACGTTGAGGCGGATGATACGGAAGCTCGAAGATACTGGAGAAGTGAATATTGCGTCGAGAAAGGAACGTTCGCCAGTTTCCAAAAATGTCACCGATGCAGTTGCCAGTGTCAACAGGGCATGACGGAAAGCACTCTCACAGCAGTGCCAGAGGAATTTCTCAGTCGAACATTCGGTAACGAACGTATTAATATTTCTCGAGGGCTTCCGCGGTCTTGGACAGCCCACTCACCGGTTCTTATTCCTTATGATTTCTGGCTTCGGGGATACTTGAAAGACCGAGTTTATCGGGACGGCATACGCTCTCTCCCAGGTACAAAATCGAGTATCAGACGTGAAGTGGCCAACATCGACCGCGACATGCTGCGAACAGCCGTTCCTCTTTCTGTTCTTCGTTTGCGCATTGTGACGGCCTGCATATTGAGCAGATTTTGTCCTGAAATGCTTATGCTGCCAATAACCAGTAAATTCACGCACGTGTCTGATCTTTTATTCCGTCCGAGCGTCACTATTCCCCCTACCAGAATAACTTTGAACAAATTTTTGCTCCCGCTAAATCGTTTTTCCGTGCCTTCATTGAGCTGCCTACAAAGTTTCGTCGCGATATCAGTTTCTCCTTATCACCCGGTATATTGCTAGAGAAACTGACCATCGCTGGTCAATTGAAATACTATACTGGACTAGCGTGTAGCCTTTCCTAAGACGGTTGTTTTTAAGGTTTAAATAAATTTTAATATATAGGGAATGTTCTCCGTCTTATGACGGAGTGAAATTTTTAATTGGAGCAGATTGAAAACAAATCAAATAGACGACAAATTTCTGTAAGGACACGTAGTAAAAACTTATATAGTAAGAACTCAAAAGATTATTTATATTGCGCTTAAGTATAATTACACTGATATCGAACCGTCTTTGCACGATTTAAACTTGTGATAAAATATCTCCAAGTCAAGTGCACTTGTGTGCAAAAATTAAGGACGAAGAGAAGAAATTAGCATAACAGCGGAACGAGCAGCCAGAACGGACCGAAAGACCACTCTGGAGATAGACTAGGGTCCGGTACGGTAGGGCATGCGCATATATGCAGCATGACGTGTGGGGGGGGCAGTGTCGAAAGGGTATAAAGCACACGGGCGGTGTACGCTCAGCAGTTCGGCGAAAGCTATTGCACGGTGTACATCGGTTTGAACGACGTCGAGTTGCTGCCACCGTGTGATATGGCCAACAGGCAATCCAGTAGACGACATCTGGATGACTTTACCCGAGGTCGCGTCATAGGGAAGTTGGAAGAAGGTTGAAGTGTGACTAGTGTGGCCGAGGAGTTCGGGATCGCTCACAGCATCGTTTCACGAGCTTGGAGAGCATTTCAAACGACAGGAACAGCTGTCCGAGAGTTTAGCAGTGGTCTTCCACGAGCAACCACGGCGGCGGACGACCGGTATATTGTCCTACAGGCGAGAAGATACAGACGGCAGACATCGGGAGAAATCACAAGACACATGCAACAGAAAACTCGACGTTTGTTATCGCGTTTTACTGTGGCCAAGAGGCTGCACAAAGGTGGTCTATTTGCACGACGACCAGTACGGTGTGTGCCATTGACGCCTGCTCATCGGAGACGGCGGTTTCTGTGGTGCCAGGAACACAAGAACTGGACACACCAGCAATGGGGTCGAGTTCTCTTTACGAATGAGAGCCGATTTAGTCTGACGAGCGATTCTGGAATACACATCTGGAGAGTGCAGGGAACACGCAATCACACCTCCAACATCATCGAAAGGTACCGGTTTGGAGATGGCGGTGTTCTCGTTTGGGGCGGTATCATGCTTGATAACCGTACTGACCCCTACATCTTCCAAGGATGTTCAGTCACTGGTGTCCGCTATTGTACCGAGGTTCTCCTGCCTCACGTCCGTCTGTTTAGAGGTGCTGTGGGTCCTGAGTTCCTCTTCGTGGACGACAACGCTACACCTCATCGTACAATGACTATCGCAGAGCTGTTGGAGAGTGAAGATATTCAACGCATGGATTGGCCCGCAAGGTCCCCGGACCTAAATCCAATCGAACACGTGTGGGACCTTCTCTGGAGACGCTTGGCAGCACGTCACCAGCCGCGAGCAACGATTCCACAGCTGCGATTGGCGCTACAAGAGGAATGGGCCGCGATGCCTCAACAGCTCCTTGACAACTTCGTCCTCAGTATGGACAGACGTTGTAAATCCTGCAACATTGCAGTCAGGGGTGATCATATCCCCTACTAAAGACTGGATTTTTCTTGGCAGCCGCCTGTCACATGGATGTTTCTGTCTTCTGTCCAGTTGTGCTCGGAGCTACCTTTTCAATAAAGTGCCTTTGTATCCTTTGGATTCCTTGTTTGGACGGTTTTGCTCACTTGTCCCATATTCTTACATCTTGGGGATCTTATGGTATGATTTGAGTCGATGTGGAGCACTTCTGCACGACGTTACATTCGAAAAACCGTCTCGTCCTCAAATTTTGCAAGCCAGATGACAAATTAGAAGTAACTAAACCTTTAAGATCTTTCAGGTTCACAATGGACCCATCTTCAGAAAAACATTGACTGCGAATAAAAAATGTTACAATTTAAATATAACAACGTAACGGTAATGATATATGTGTTAATGCACGCTCTCACCTTTTTCATAACTTAATCTAAAGTGTTTTTCAGAATTGGATGAAAAGTTTTGGATGAACTACAAAATGGTGAAGTTGGTTTCGATTTATCACATACTATAGATTAGTCGTTAAATAATAACTTCTAAGGATGAGGAATGATTAATGGCCTATCCTCATTACAGCATATATGTGCAAATTTGCGGATAAAAATACTTTCAGGTAATGACATTCGTGATTTTGAAGAAGCAAGAATTGTTGCTTCGTCCCATATATGGAAGTGGGTACATCCGTGAACCAGACGAGACAGCTGCAATCATAGCACCAGTGTTTTACGCTTTCCAACCGTACGTTGAGGAAGCGTATATGCTTCAGCTTTGTCCGTCTATCTGTCTGCACGATAACTCGCGTAAAAAGATTTCGATGAAATTTTAGTATGTGTTGGGGGACAACCTGGGGACGAACCCTGTTTAAAATGGGCGAAATGGAGTCAAAGGTCAGGACATAGTAGCAGGATTCATTCCATTGCCCTTATGCGTCATAACATGCATAAAAATTATTCGATTGCGACAAAACTTTATCATCTTGTTCCGAAGGTATACTGAACCGGTTCTGTTGAATATCATCGAAATGGGGGTCAAAGGTCTGGGCACAGGAGCGATATTTATTCCACAGCCGGTATCCTCATAACTTGAGTAACAGCTTGAGTAATGATTTCTGGTATGTTGGAAAGTGTATCATAATCAATGAATTGCATGGTTTTACTAACTTGTTTAACAATGTTGTCAACAGTTGACAGCGAGTATCCATAGGTTTTAGCTATGTCCTTTATCTGTTGAAGTTCTGCTTTGCGTTGAAGTGTTACTTGACTTGGAGATATTTTATCACAAGTTTAAATCGTGCAGAGGCGGTTCGATATCAGTGTAGTAAGAACTCATTCATGTTAGAACTAAAAATCGTATGCTATTTATTTTCGTTTTTCAAAAGACTTTGATTTTTCGCTTTAAGTTACTTTTTCTCCGGCACACTTGTTATTACCTTCATGGCTTCTTTTAGACTGTTCTGTTCGACGGTTAGTTGGCATTACGAAACTTTTTCTACAAAATAATGCGATATCTGGTATTACAAATCGGAACTATCTAAATCATTTACGATATGCTGGGGCGACATCTGCTTTGAGATGCAATCTTGCTCACTTTGACATCTCAAGATTTCAGTTTTTATTGTAGGTTAGAGCGTTTAGATAGATATTTTTCAAAATGTATAATATTAATATATTCAGCACTAAACTCGGAAAGTTAAATTAAAAAAGTAAAAAATAATTAAAGCGTACAAATTAGTATTAGAATTGCGCTATAAATTAATATACAAACGCAACTTGCCGTGATATTAAGAATTCAATTTGAATTTTGTAAATCGGAAAAATAGAACTCGAATCGTTGATAATCGAATGTTTTTAAATTAGCACGCGATCACCTTGTCATCTAAAAGTGATCGCGCGCTGTTATACAGCAGGCAATCATTTTGACATCGCAAGAGCACCCACGAATTGATCGATATGTGATGGCGCAACAATGCAGACGTTGCAGTGACGTCAAGCGTTCCAGACAGAGATCCGGGTGTTTATATTATTAACAAGAGATATAAAAAAAACAGATCACGCATGAGATTGTTAAATGAAATTCGAAAATATGCTGGATTGACATGGAAAAGAATTGAAGACTGTTTTATGGAAGAGACATGGGGAGACCTTCATCCAGCAGTTGAAAATGACTGAAATATAAATTTATCTAATTGTACTATGTGACGCCAATCTCATTAATGTTAGACTGACTGTCCTAAACCGCAGCCCCTCCCAAATGACGTCATTTGTAGGGCGATCATCTATCGGAACAGACGCGTACGAAGAAATAGGCGTTTGGCAATTAGTGTGAATATCTTTCGAAATTTCAGTTGTTGTTTTTTCGCAAATGCAGTTTACAACTTTGCGAAGCATTTATTTGAGCTAGAGAAAAACTGGGAAACGTGTACGTATACATTGATATCGGCAACCTTGCACTTCGTACCACCAAACAAAATCATCGATAGCTTTTGAAATACTTCCAGCAAATGTTTCGCTACATCTGCTGACTGTTCAGTTCCTGCTCCCCTTTTTCTGTGACTCTAGATATACGAACGTGCGGCAGAATTTATTATTTAGTTGTATCTGACAACTTCGTATGTTTGCATACTAACGATTGAATCGTGTGTGCAATCTGTTGGACTGTCACGACACCCTTCGTCCGTTGCATCGAAAGTGTTTGCTCAAAGTATTAATTTTCCAGCAACAAATGACCAGCTACAGCGGCTTAGACAACCGCAGTTTGGGCACGTAATGGAAAGTCAATTCTAAAGTTTATCATTCTTTACGAAATAATAAAAACGTGTTACTGGGAGAGAGGCAGTATTCATTCATACGTGTGTCGGCTAACTGATACGAGTGCCGAAATGTGATCAACTCTTATGAAAATTGGCGAAATAAAATATAACGCAAACAGATGAGTAAAATAATACCTTATAAAAATGGTGATGCACGTGCTTTGTGTAGGCTACATACAGCATGTCCTATGTCGAACGTGCTCATTCCTAGACAAAGCATAACTATTTTGTCTACACAGTTGAAACCCTTTCATGGTTGCAATTATTTCCAAAGTAAGGGCATGGCGTACTGGAAAAGTGGAGAAAAAACAAGTTTTTTTTTCTTCCCAAGAGAAATGTGCTTAATTTGTACACGATGTCGTACAAAGAAAAATATGCAATTATTTTTTTGCTTTCATGTGTAAAAATAGTCTGGTTTACTTGAATAAGTAAATAAGGGGGGCGGATGTCTGTTAGTTACGGGTTTATAATTCTAGACAAAATTTGAGGCGAAAATATCATTTTTTTACGCTTTCCAACCGTAGGTTGAAGAAGCGTATATGCTCCAGCTTTGTCCGTCCGTCCGCACGATAACTCACGTGAAAATGGTTCGATTTCGACAAAATTTTAGTATGTGGTAGGGGACCACCAGGGGACAAATCCTATTGAAAATGGGCGAAGCAGGGCCAAAGGTCAGGACATAGGAGCGGGATCCATTCCATTGCTCTTATGCGTCATAACCTGCGTAAAAATGGTTCGATTTCGATGAAATTTTATTATGTGGTAGGGAACTACCTGGGGACGGTCCCTATTGAAAATGGGTGAAATTGGGTCAAAGGTCAGGGCACAGGAGCTGAATCCATTCCATTGCCGCGTCATAACTTGCGTAAAAATGGTTCGATTTCGATGAAATTCTAGTATGTGATAGGGAACCACCTGGGGACAAACCCTATTGAAAATGGGTGAAATATGGTCAAAGGTCAGGACATAGGAGCTGGATTCATTCCATTGCCCTTATGCGTCATAACTTGCGTAAAAATGGTTCAATTTCGATCAAATTTCAGTATGTGGTAAGGAACCACTGGGGACGAACTCTATTGAAAATGGGCGGAATGGAGTCAAAGGTCAGCGGGATCCATTCCATTGCCTTTATGCGTCATAACATGCGTAAATATGGTTCGATTTCGATGAAATTTTACTATGTAATAGAGAATCACTTGGGCACGAACCCTATTGAAAATGGGCGAAATGGGGTCAAAGGTCAGGCAGGGCATAAAAGCGGGATATAATCCCTTATGCGTCATAACTTGCGTAAAAATGGTTCGATTTCGATGAAATTTTAGTATGTGGTAGGGAGCCACTGGGGACGAACCCTGTTGAAAATGGGCGAAATGGGGTCAAAGGTCAGGACACTGGAGTAGGAGCCATTCCATTGCCCTTGTGCATCATAACTTACCTAAAATGCTTGGATTGCGACAAAACTTTATCATGTTGTTCCGGAGGTATAGTGAATCGGTTCTGTTGAATATCAACAAAATGGGGTCAAAGGTCATTGCGCAAAAGCCAGATTTATTCCACAGCCATTATTCTCATAACTTGAGTAATAATTTCTAGTATGTTGGAAAGCGTATCATAATCAATGCATTGCATGATTTTACTAACTTGTTTTTTTCTCTTACTGGAGTCCTTGCGCTTTATCAAATTAAAAACGAATAAAAAATTTCGTGTACTCTGAACATCTTGCCCCGCCGTTTTCATGACCTTGAATTTTTGTGAGAAGTCAATTAATGTTCGTTCACCTAGTTTAATTATTTAGCAAACAATTCATTGATGGCTCAGAAATCTTTCTTTCCAACTTTCTTCAGGGGGAGGGGGGAGGGAATCCACAATGTTGCGATTTCTTTATACCTGTGTGAAACTGTTTTTACAGTAATGATATTAATGTTCTTTATACGCTCTATAAAGAAAGTTTAACTGAATTTCCCCAATAAAGCGAAAAATTTAGGAACTGAGCATTTTTTTCTGGCAACATGACCTTTTTTAAATTCACTTTTGCCCTAATTTACGTCAAAATACATTAAAGTTTATGTGATGCAATCTGAAATCATATTGTATCAGAAGTGTACATAAATTGATTCTTTAATCTATATAAATTTATCGAATTTCAGTTTAAAAGTTTGCAAAATCCGGAATTTGTCAGATTTAAAGGGGTAGTTCAATGCATGTTTCGGTTAGTTTTTTTTTTTTTTTTTTTTCTAGAACGGCGCAATTTTTGTTAGCGATTAGAACATATCCTGACAATCTAATATTTAGGAAGCACTTCATGAATATCCGTACAGTGTGGTTCACTGTACTGTTGATGTGCCCGTCCCGGTAGCGCAGTGGTCTAAGCGCTGGCTTATGACCATTCGTCTGAGATGGGTCCGGGTTCGAATCCCGGTGAGGCAGCCGATTAAGTTGTCCACTGTAGTCGTTAAACCACCAGTAAAGACACCGAATTTTCTGGGGTATTGAGCACGTCTTTTAAATTCATTCCGACGCGAATTAAATTTATCAAAGCTATTCAAAGTCAATGGAACCGGTATGGAAAACAATAGTACCTGACCGAAGAAAGTTTTTCAATCTGGTTTTGATCCCGCAGATATTGCTGTAAACGAAATCTTGAACTTACGTCCTCTGGTGGCAGACTTGTGCGTTAAGAAAAAATTTGAAATTTTAAGAGAAACATTTCGTACCGGAAACGCTCTCCAACGGAGAATTTTTCAAATCGGACTCTTAAAAGCAGAGATATTGACAAAAATAAGATATGCATCTACGCCCCTGGCGGAGAGACCATTCATTATTTTGAGAAGAAAGTATTCTCAAAAGGTTTTTCGGTGTGAGTGGTATCGGTCCAGTAAAGACTTTGTCTAGTTTTCAGGAGCTCAGATTTTGCTGCAAATACATCAGAAGCAGAAATTAACGCTTATGCCCCTTGGTGGCCAAACCGTTCTTTAACAAATATTAGAATTTATTAGATATATGAAAAACATTTTCCAGCAGAAGCTGTATGCGGTACAGGAAGAATTTTTCAAATCGGAGTTTAATAGCAGAAATATCGGGGTAAAAAACAATTTGCCTTAACGCCCCCTAGCGGAAATTCTATGAATTATTTCAAAATTTTGAAATTATATGGAAAACATTTCGCACTGGAAACGCTATCCAACAAGGAAGGGATTTTTCAAATCGGACTCTTAAGATTAGATTTTGACGAAAATAAGGTATTCATCTACGCCCCCTGGCAGAGAAACCATGCATTTTAAGAAGAAAATATTCCGAACAGGTTTACGGACGTGAGTAATATTGGTAAACAAACGAATTGTTTTCAATCTAAATTTTTAGCTCAGATTTTGCTGCAATTACATCGGAAGCAGAAATTAACACTTACGCCCCCTGGTGGCCAAACCATTCTTTATTAGAAATTATATGCAAGAGATTTTCCATCAGGAGCTGTATCCGCTGAAGAAAACATTTTTCGAATCTGAGTTTTAGAAGTAGATGTATCGCGGAAAAAGCAATTTACTTTTACGCCCCCTAGCGGAAAATCTATGCGTAACTTGAAAAAGTTACTATACCTAAAATACTCTTCGACATAAATGGAATCGAAAGGTGAATTTTTTTCAATCTAACGTGATGGTGTAAGTTAAGCTTTGTGTACTTCGAGTTCCAATAATGAGTACTATGTGTAATGTATAAGAACTACCATATGTTAAAGCTAAGAAATGATTTGCAACGGTAACTATGTTCCTAATCGACAGACTTTTGAAATTATCGTTATTTAGTCTTGAGTAATCACACAACTAAAATGCTAATGTAAGTTTCACACTAAACATAGAATGAATGAGTTATTAAATCAGCAACGACTCCGCACCTAAGTTATTGCTTATGTTCGCTTTCTATTTAGTCTGTTTTAAACAGTCTTACCGTGAATTGTTATCCATTTGGCACTTAACACAAAACAGTTTATATTCCAGTGAGACTCCTTTTAGGAGAACATAATACTCTTTTAGAGCTCTTTTTGTAAGAATAACAAACAGCGAGTTCCCACACATCACAGCGACACCATCACAACTAATCCAGGGTCGTGATCCCATAATTCCCTGCAACGAGCGGCTGGCTGGTCGGCATCCACGCAAACACGAACCGAAACTCACAAATGTAATTTTGCAGCAGGTGTTCGACGAAAATAAAAGAAACAAGCAAAGGACGCCATCATTCAACAGAATGTTTAGAAGCAAATATATATGGAATAAAATGAATTTTGAATTTTATATCATCTGCATTTACGCAATCTAGCGGCGAAATTGTACATCGTAAAAAAATTGAAGGATCATCATTCGCATATTTGAAGCTTCCAAATGCAAAAGGAATTTTTCAATATATGGTGTCCACAGACGGACGGACGGACAAACCGATAACATAAGCACGATGTTTTGTTTTGGTTTTTTTCAAAAAGACGTGCTAAAAATTGATTTGCGCTGTACCCGCACGCAACCAATTATGTTTCGGCGTAATTTGGGACATTTCAGACCCTTGTACGAGTTGAAATATCATTAAATGTTAAACACATCACTTATTTTATCGCTAATGGTTCAGAAATCGATGACCAAGGAATATTAAAGAATATAACTTACAATTTATTTGTATCCTGCTGTCGAAGTAGACACCTAAACAGAGATAAGTTATCACATTCGTGAGTCAGATTATTTAAACGGGGTGCATCAAAATATGCAATCTGTAAATCGTCGTACCACTGCCACACATCACCACATTCGACGTATACTAGATGAGCAAAAAATATCTGGAGACTTCTTTTGAATAGTGGATTTACCCATAAGTCGTATAAAAAGACGCACGTCCTGGAAAACATCATAGACGAGCATTGAGAGTAGAATGGGCCTTACGACAGAGCTCAGTGACTTTCAACGTTCATAACTATGGCGTATATTCGCGCAGTGGTCTAACCGATGGCTTCTGATCATTCGTCCGAAAGGGGTCCGGGTTCGAATCCCAATGAGACATGGATGTTGCGTTTGTCTTACGGTCGTGGCTCTCTTCCTTCCCCGGAACCAGTGGCCCTAAATTAGGGACGGGCGACTGTTTATAGCCCATTGAGTAGCTCACGGTGGTCGTTAAAATTCCAATAAAAAAATTAACTTTGTTTCTTTCTCTATGTAAATTTTGAGTTCATTCTCTTTAAGCGTTTTCAACCTTAACGTTATATTTTCTCATTCGCTGAATGGTTTTGGCAACAGTCTTAAGGTTAGAGTGAGTGACGTGCGCGTGTTGACAGATAAGAACGAGATATATAATGTTGAAGCAAGCAGCGAAAAGTGTGTGGCGATGTTGTGTAGATTAATATTACGTTATACTGTACTTTCACGACTTGCTATATGTAAAGTTGATTTTCATCGATACTCGTTATTGTGAGGCTGATTATCGTAGATGCCTACTTGACCTGAAGTATTTGGATAATAAAGGACAGTGATTTTTCGTAAGTTGAGAAGTTTTCTCTGGCCGTTGGATCGTCTAATTTAGCTCAGTGTATAATTGATTTTTGTGTGCTAGCTATCCGGTGTTTAAGACTTCGAAGTTACAATGCTACTAGTTCAACTTGTTGGCTTGTTTAAATTTTAGTATTGTGGCGGACGCCAACTTATCAGAAGAATCGTTGTTGGTTGCAGGTTCCTGTCATTGGAGCAGGAAAGCAAATAAATAAGATCATTTCGACTTTCTCTTAAATAGTCGCTGGCAACTGCGTTTAATCTACTTGCATATTCTTTCACAGATTCCTTTTCTCTCTGGTGGCAGTTTGAAAGAGCTTACAATCTCATTGCTAACGGTTGTTAATCTTCAAATCTGTGTAATGTTGTTTTAAAGGTTAGGTAATCTGCAGTGCTCCGCAGCACGGGGTTTAAGCAAAGAAATTGAGCTGCTGCTCCACGTAGTAGATTAATGTTACGTTATACGTTCCTTGTGTAGATTAATGTTACGTTATAATTTTATCTATATCGCGCCACTGTGCTAAGTTAGCGATATCTTCCAAACTTTTAAAGAAGCGTGCAGCTGTGAAATTTTCATCTGCGGGATCATCGTTCGCTATTAGCGGTGAGCAACTTGCTAATAATGCAGGAATGCGATATAGATCAGGTATTGCTTGTTGGTCTTGTTCAGTGTTTTCTTCGTGATCTGACATTTTGATTAGCACATGAAAATAATTGAGTGATAAAGGTGTTTAGCATGTAAATAGAATTGTCTTATTATTTTAGATCAAAGTTCAGACTTTGTTAACGTTTTCCTGTTTCAGTATAAATTGGCACGTGTTGTTCTGCTACACAAAAGGAGTCAAAATGGGTACTTACAGAACAGCTGATAAAGTCGTCTTCGCTGCTAGTAATCCGTCCGGTGGTTGCACTAGAGTTCTTGAAGAATACACTTTCGTTCGTTAGATTACATGAATGAAATTTGTACTGTAAGATATCCACGGTTAGGGGTAATGACAGTTGTTTTTTTCAACTACTTTTTGCCTTCCGCAATTGCTCCATAACTGCGCGGACGCCATTAAGTGTTGGCTTGGTTAATTTTATGCATTGTGGTGGACGCCGACTTATCAGAAGGATCGTTGCTGGTTGCAGGTTCCTGTCATTCGGGCAGGGAAGCAAATAAATAAGTAGTTAAACAAATTGCTCACATCTTTATTCTTCAGATTGTGGGATAAAGGGGAAATATTAGTTAGTCTGGTTGAATAGTAAATACTTCCAGCGGGTTGATAGATTCTCGGGTGACTTCCTCTATGTAATTCCCGCCAGAATTTCTACTTCATCCCGTGCAGAAGAGTTTTTTTTTATGGTAGGTTTAACGACCACCGTGAGCAACTCAATGGGCTATAAGCAGTCGCCCGTCCCTAATTTAGGGTCACTGGTAGCAAGGAAGGGAGAGAGCCATTGCCGTAAGACAAACACAGCATCCATGCCTCACCGGGATTCGAACCCGGTCCCTTTCGGACGAATGAACAGAGGCCATCGCTTAGACCACTGCGCCACCGGGCCGGCGCAGAAGCTTTTCCCCTGCCTTGTGTCCGAGCAAAATCCTTCCTTCACTCAAAATATCTAAAGAGACTCCCCGTTTATTCCTCCTATCCGTACCATTCCCTTACACGATCTGCCACCAGAACGATGCTCTGTCGTAAGAAGTTGGCTGTTAATTGGTTACTCCCATTGTCCATGGCGGGCTGTCTCTGAGGGAGTGGTGTCCAACGACGGGGGTGGAAAGGGAATGTCCCTTTATCCGTGGGAGGTCCCGGTCCGTGACAGAATGACTTTAAGATATGTTGAGCGCCTTTTTAACTGAGGGTGAATTTCTCAAGCTGCCGTTCGCCCACCAAAATACCCGAAGTTACAATTTAATTAAAGTTTAAATATTTCCATATAACAAACCGACAGTAATGTTTTAAGTAGTGACATTTTAAACTAAAAAAATTAGATGCTATCTTAACAACAAGTCAGTTCGGGAAATTTCTGCCCTGGTGCGGCTGTCCCGAGCAACTAGAAGTAATGTTATTGTGAAGTGAAAATTCCTAGGAGATACAACAGCGCACTCGCGACATAGTAGGCCACGTAAAATGACAGCGAGACCACCGAGTGCTGAAGCTGGTAGTGTGACAAAACGGCCTCTCTTCGATTGAAACACCTACCAGAGTTCCAAAATGCCTCTGGAAGAAACGACAGCACCATAGCGATTCGTCAAGAGCTGAAAGGAATGACTTTCCATGGCTGAGCAGCTGCACACAAGCCCAACATCAGCTAGATTAACGCCAAGCGTTGGTTGGAGTGGAGTAAAGCCAGGCGCCAGTGGACTCTAGAATAGTGGAAACGCGTTCTCTGGAGTGATGAATCACGCTTCACCATCTGGCAGTCCAAAAGATTAGTCTGGGTGTGGAGGATGGATGAACGCTACCTGCCCGACTGTTATGTCAACTGCTAAGTTTGATTCTGGGGCTGTTTTTCCATGCTTGGGCTGAGCCACTAGTTCCAGTGCCTGGAAATCAACGCTGCGGCCTATAAGCGAAAATATCTGAAGGGTAAACTGAGGTTGGCATAACGGGTAGTATTAGTAAGAAATAACAAGTTAGTGAAATCATGCAGTGCATTGATTACGATAAGCTTTCCAACATACCAGAAATCATTACTCAAGTTATGAGGATAATGGCTGTGGAATAAATCGATGGAATGGATTCCGCTCCTATATTCTGACCTTTGACCCCATTCCGCCCATTTTCAATAGGGTTCGTTCCCAGTTGTCTCCTACCACATACTAAAATTTCATCGATCCATTTTTATGCGAGTTATCGTACAGACTGGCGGACGGACAAAGCTGGAGCATATAAGCTTCTTCAACCTTCGGTTGGAAAGCGTAAAAAAACGCTTTCTCACTTATCTCCGGACTATGAGAATTTCGCTCTCACCGGTTTGTGCCCAGTATAATTCCTTAAGCCTTTGAATGCTGCATTTTGTGATACTTGTGCGAGGTATATGTATGGGGAAAGGAAATGACTGCAATTCCAGAGCATGCAGTTGGGTCATTTATTTGGATAAAACAGCTACAGGAGTGGAAGTCAGTACGTTGTAGCGCCACCTCTGGCTCGGATACAAGCTGTTACTCGGCGTAGCATAGACTCATACAGTTCACTGATACCGTCCTAAGATATAGCATCACAGATGGCGTCAAGACTGCGGGCCAGTTCGCCGACATTCCGGGATGGACGTAGGTGGTGTCAAATCGTATCCCAAACATGTTCGATCGGTGAGACGTGGAGCGATCGGGCTGGCCATGGACGAGGGTCGACATTACGGAGGCAGACATGGGAAGGCAGTGCCGTGTGTGACCGGGCATTATTATGTTGAAAAAAATAGCTCCGTGATGCTGCGACAGGTATAGCAAAAAACAGGTCGTAGAATGCCATCGACACACCGTACCGTTGAGTCGTAAGGGTGGTATAGAGGACTACCAAGGGTGTCCGGCTATCGTAGGAAATGGCTCCCCAAACAGTCTCTCCCGGCGTGCAAGTTATGTGTCGCTCCACGGTAAAGGCAGGATCTGTGCGCTGGCCGGCTCGTCTCTAGACACGTATGCGCTGGTCATCGGCGCCAAGTGCAAACCGTGAATCGTCACTGAAGAAAACACGACGCCACTGGACACTATCCCACGCTTATCGGTCAAGACACTACTGCAACCGGTGCCGGCGATGCTCACTGGTCAGTGGTATGCGACAGAATGGCCTCTTCAAACGTAGCCGCAAGTTGTCTGGCAACGGTCCAAATTGCAACTTCCATACCTGTAGATGACGCAACAAAGCCACGGATGGTTGAGAGCGACGAATTCAGTTCTATTCGTATGCTCTCATAATCGCTTGATCCTCGCGTTCTGTCGTTGCCCTGGGCCGTCCGGCCAACCAGCCTCTCTCGGTCCTACTATACGTCATCTCTCAAATACGCTCACCTGCTCGTATCGTGCGCGGATCCGACGTCGAGGCATCGTTACATTCTGAAGAGGTTAATGCAACCGCAATCCGCTGTCACAATTGTCCCTGCTTGCTAGCTTTGCTGTTGATATACTCCTCTGGACGCGCTTTTCCCATGCGCTGTGTGTGTGGGGGGGGCACTATTTCGTCACTGGTCGTTATTTTTAACCATTTGCATATTCGGCCTTCAGGTACTTGCTTGCGGAGTTTCATCAGGATCCAATCAATTACTTCCTCGGGGGCTTCGTTTTTCTTTTCTTTCTTTTTTTTTTTTTTTTTTTTTTTTGGCAAAGAGGGATATTACTTTTCTTTTTCAAGCTCGTGCATGATGGGTGCACATGAGTATATGCTCTACCCATCATTTTCAGGAAATTTTACTAGATTAACGAAAAAAAATTGATTCAGAAAATCATGAGTGAAGATTGCATTGAATTAATGTTACGTGCTCTGAGAAGCACCATTACTGCAATGAAAACGATTTCTTTGCAGTTAAACACTCAAGGTTTTGCCATCCACAGCTCATGAACAATTGAATTGCGCTTCCCGTGAGTACAATCCACCTGTAATCCGGCTCAGGAATATTTGAGCATGCGCAGTTAATCATTTGGCTGGAAGTTAGCCTGCGCCTGGTAGAAAAGCATCGCAGCACACTTTCACAGTGCCCATTCTCGTTTTGCTACCGGGGGGGAACCCAGGCTCTTTCCCTGCTGTGTCTTGCGTTAGTTACTGGGTTATTTTATGCCATTCTTCTGTTTCGTTGGTGAAACAATGTCAATGATAGCTTAATATCCTTATGTTAATGAAATATGAGGAGCTAAAAGTTTGTCGACCACCGGCATAGCGCAGTAAAGTCGCTGAGTGGGAGGTGGGCGTTTCTGACAGGAGTTCGAATCGCTATTTTTCCAAAGTCGCCCCGGTGGCGCAGTGGTCTAAGCGATGGCCTCTGATCATTCGTCCGAACGGGGTCCGGGTTCGAATCCCGTGAGGCATGAATGTTGTATTTGTCCTACGGCACTGGCTCTCTCCCTTCCCTGGAACCAGTGGCCCTAAATTAGAGACCGGCGATTGCTTATAGCCCACTGAGCTGCTCACGGTGGTCGTTAAACCCCTAATAAGTCAACAACTGGTCCTCCAGTTCCCGTACATTTCGAGGTGGTGGTGATTTAGCGCGAACCCGTTTTTCCAAGTCGTACAACAAATATTCGATTGGGTTCATATCAGGTGAATTTGGAGGCCAGGGCATTAACAGAAAGTCACCAGAATGTTCCTCGAACCACTCCTTGACGATTCTGGCAGTGCGGCATGGCGTATTATCCTGTTTCTTATAGCCATCACCAGCAGGGAACACAGTTGCCGTGAATGGGGAAACTTGGTCCGCAACGATGTTCAAATACCTGACAGCTGAAAGGAATTGTACTATTGGGATAATGGGGCCTAAAGTGTCCCAAGAAAATATTCGATTGGGTTCATATCAGGTGAATTTGGAGGCCAGGGCATTAACAGAAAGTCACCAGAATGTTCCTCGAACCACTCCTTGACGATTCTGGCAGTGCGGCATGGCGTATTATCCTGTTTCTTATAGCCATCACCAGCAGGGAACACAGTTGCCGTGAATGGGGAAACTTGGTCCGCAACGATGTTCAAATACCTGACAGCTGAAAGGAATTGTACTATTGGGATAATGGGGCCTAAAGTGTCCCAAGAAAACATCGCCCACAGCATAACACCGCCGCCGCCTGCCTGTTTCCGCCCAACAGTGCATCCAGGTGCCATAGCCTCAGTTGGTAATATGTACGTATCCGCGCTCGGCCGTCTACGTGATGCACCAGCAATCTTGATTCATCAGAATAGTCCACTTTCTTCCAATCATCCACGGTCCAATCTCGATCTTGGTCCCATTTCATGCATTGTTTGAGATTGTATTCAGTGAGCATGAGGATCCGGCTGGGTCTTCGGCTACGCAGGCCCATGCTGAGAAAGCTGCGATGAACTGTGTGCTGTGACATACTGCCTTGATCACCACTGTTGTAGGTGCGAGTGATTTGTCACACTGTGATCCTGCGGTCGCTGTGAACAATGCGCGACAGTCTCCGCTCTCCTCTGGCATTAATGAGCTGCGGACGACACACTGCTGTGCACCATTTTTGATACGTACTCACTACAGCGGCACTTGAACAACCCACAAACCGCGCAGTTTCCGAAATCGTAGTTCCAAGGCGCCGTGCCATCTCAATTTGTCCTTTATTAAACTCCGATAAATCGGCAGCTTTTCCCATTCTGACCCCGAACACTCTACTAACCGAAAGCCGGTCCTCGGTTGTATATATTTCAGAAGACTCTTGAAGCACCTTTTTTACAGTAGCAATTCCTATACATTATATTAACGAGGGATTGTGAAAGAAGTTCATTGAATGAAATATTTAAACTAATGAGGATAAGGTGTTATCCATTAGTTGCTTGCACGTAACTACGCATCCTTCAGAATATGAAGTTGTGTTCTTGGAGGGGACGAAGAAATGGATTCTTGTCATCTTTTTATAAGTAAAGAGAAAAAAAATACGATGAATGAAACCACTGTGGCATTAGTTTTGTGGGAAGAGCGGTACGAAAATACGTAAGAATTGCGTATTTTTCGTACCTAAACCGGGAAGTCCGTTATTAGTATCCTACTGGTGTAGTGTTGAAAATTTCGATATCAACAGCGTTGTTTAACCTCATTTCGGGCGTTCAACGACCACCTTGAGCAACTCTAAGGGATACAAGCAGTCGCCGGTCCATAATTCCAAGGAAGGGAGAGAGCCAGTGTGATCAGAGCCGCCCTTAGGGGTATGCCGGCAGGGCCAGATTTACTACGTGCAAGGCCCAGGGCACAAAACATTTCCGGGGCCCCCTCCTTATTCTCTATCGACCAAATAATAGTCACTGTGTGCAGAGTAGCAGAATGTAGACGTACGTGCGTACGCTGATAGTTTCCAAATCATTAGCAGGTTTGCAAATAGTTTTTGCATGTAGATTAAAAGAATAAAAATGTTAGCCCTATATACAGCAATTAAAACCCTTACTCAACGCTTTACTCAGATTAATATACTTAATTCTATTTTAACTGAAGAACTTAATTATTTTTCACATCTTCTGAGTTCTTTTGTTTTTACAGACAGTTCTGGCCTCTAGATTTTATCAAGGCCTGTTCTCAATGTATAAGAACTGTATTAAAAGTTTTGTTTACACAGAATTTAAATTTTGCCAGGTTCCTCTTTCAGTTGCCAATTAAATAAAAATAATTTCCTTGTGTATTTTGTAAGTCCAGTATTTTTGAATTAACTTGTTGAAAATGATATTTATAATTTTTGAAGGTTCATTCATAGAACTGTTTTTCTGGATATAAAAACTTTCTTTAATCAATCTCTCGTTTTTATGAGATTCGTAGTCCAATATTTTAATATTTTGCCATACAAGTCCATTTTACACACATTGCTGCACATTCAATTGGAATGTACTTATTTTGTCCTCATTGGAATCTGTAATGTTCTAATAATTATTTGTTTTATTAATTTTCCTTTAAATTATCTTATTCTATTGTTATCATGGTTTGCGGGTTTGCAGCGAGTTTTCTGTTTCAATAGCTGTGTACGCAGATACATTTCATTTTTATACAACTCTGGCTGTACGGGGACAACTGGTTGATCAGTTGTTTGTGGTGTTAATGACCCCATAGATTCTAACTATAACAATATATCTATAACAAAATGGATGGACATCTTAATTTTAGTGAATATTGTGGTCTTGCAATGTACTGATTCTTGCATCTAGAACATGAGAACAATTCATCCTACAAAAAATGTGAACTAAAGCAAGAAAAAAAATCCATGGTGACCTCCACTGGACTTTCTCATAAATAGAGATGTGAAGCTGCATAAAAAATTGAAAAAGTGCTATGGGAACTCCTACTTCCAGCTTCCCGGTTTCTACCAAGATCAAATCAGCGCATCATGATCAATATATCAGAAAACTGCAAAACATAAAATTTTGTGTTGACGGGGAAGAGTCTGAGTTATACAAAAAAAAAACATAATAATAATAATAATAATCTGAAAAGCTGAGGGGAACACCTAGTACCTGTTCAATTTTTGGTAAATGTGTACTTCTCAGCGTCCTAAATTATTTGGTCAGAAAAGTTGTAAAATTTCAAAAAAAAAATGCATATTAAAGATGTTTACCGAAAACCTTACCTCCAAGTAGTCCAATTAGGATGAGTAAACACACGCTGCGGCGACGACCTGAAGCTTTACTCCGTTGAAAGGAAGGTTTGCTGCGGCGGGGAATTCATGCGCAGAAGAGTACAACAGGAATCAGGAACGCTCTTGTCAGGAAAGAGTAACAGAATATACTGCTACGCTAACGAATGTAGTTTGTAATTTCTGTCTCACTTTTTAAAGAAGCATGCAGAGATTGTCTTCGTTCTTTGGCATGTAATTCCGTGATACGAAATAGTAAGTTTGCACATGCCTTTCTTGTTTCTAGAAAAGCGTTAGAGTAGGTGTCGCATTCTCTCCAACGGAAGTTAGATGGCAAGCCTCAAAGTGAAAGTTTGATTACTAAATAAAAAAAAAAGCTTCCATGGAGAAATGAGTTCATACATTCAGCATCAAAGAATGCGAAAAAACCAAGAAACTGTCCGATTGCGATGTCAAGAACTGACACCGAAATTAACTATTTTCTGTAGCGTAGCACTACACCCTTTCCTGACAACAGCGTACCCGGTTCCTGTTGTACTATTCCGCCCGTGAATATCCTGGCTGCAGCGATCCTTCCTTTCAACGGAGCACAGCTTCTAGTCATCGCCGCAGCGTTGTTTAAGGCCTCCCACAGCGTCTGCTGACTCGTCATACTTGGAGTTCAAGTTTTTCGGTAAACATCTTTAATATTCATTTTAACGATGAAATATTTTCACCATTCCCCCTTAAATTGCATATTTTAGAATCTGTACGTCACACTTTTTCGAAATTTTCCAACTTTTCCGACCAAATAATTTAGGACGCTAAACTACACATTTACCCAATTTTTACCAAAATCTAATGAGCACATAATGACATGAATGTATAAATTGTCCAGTGTCAAAGAAAACTGACAATACGATGACAAAGTTCTGTGTTTGGGCACCAGATCTTTTTATTTGTAATGACTCATTTACTATTCTTTATTTTTAGGAATGAATAAAAAGAATTGAAAATTTACCTAATATATCAGGACGAAACAGTTGGGTTAAATATTTTTCTTCTACATTTCCTAGATGCAAAGTCATGAATTAGAGAATCATAATTTAAAGACTGTGTCACATCACTTTCCAAAGAAAGCAGAGCTAATGATGCCAGTTTCGTTTGTCGCATGGTTGATCGTAAGGGATTTTTCAGTCTTTTCAGCAAAGAAAATGATCTCTCACTTGTACAATTTGAAATCGGTAATGTCATGAACATTCTAAGTGCAGTCTCAGTGTTCGGAAATGTGGCTTCTAAATTGTTTACCTTCAAAGTTTGCAGCATCTGGGGAATGGTTGCATGCTCCCCCATCATTGAGGAGAATTGCAAAACCTCATCGCCAAACTGGTCGTCAAGGTCATTGTTATAGTAATCCTGCAATGCTTTTGCCCCTTCAGAAATTTCAGATCTTGATTTTTTGGTAAAAAATTCAAATTTTCTCATTATATTTTCATAAGCACTTTTTCTGCTTGAAAGCTGAGTGACTAAAGCATCACAAAGCACATAATGAACCTGAGTTCTAAATATATCCCTTGCACTGAGTTCTATATGTTCACTGTTACATTCATCTAGGTGTTTATTCTTGGGCACTTTCTTTCTTCGGGAATCATGACCATGGTATTGCACATTTTCAGACACTAATGCTTTATCTTCCTCTTCAGACTTCAAAATTTTCCCTCACAAACTGAATGAATTCGATTAACGACTGGAAAATTTTAGGTACTTCAGAAAAATTTCCTTTGGATTCTGGCCAGTTTGATTTGCACAGTTTAATCTCTGAAGTATTGTGTCCCAAACTACTGTGCTGATCGATATTTCCATTGTTCGCATTTTCTTCAGCAGTGATTTTGCTTCATCTCTTCTCTGTGGAGAATCATCTACATTTTCTGATAGAAATACTAAAACTTTCTCTATTTCACGATAATTTTTCCTCACTGATCGTGTAGCTGCAGCGTCTGCACACCATCTGGTAACTGACCGACTCTTCAGTGTGAGTGATGAATTTCCATGTGCTTCCTGGACTTTCTCCTGAAGCATCTTCCAACGGTGAGTTGATGCAGAAAAAAAAAGTATAGAGTTTTTGCAAAAATGTGAAAAAAGAAAGAACTTTACCACAACTATCTATGCTACTGTATTCACACCAACTAAATTTAAAGTGTGAGCAGAACATGGCACATATTCCGCTAGTGAATTGATTTCCATAATGCGTGTTTGAACACTAGCATACTTCTCAGACATGTTGCTGGCATTGTCGTAGCTTTGGCCTCTGACATTCATAATACCCAGGCCAGCCTCCTGTAGAAAAGATATAGTATTTGTAATGTTTTCTGCAGTATGTCCATGGAATGGAATAAATGTCAAAAACCGTTCTTTTGCTTCACAATCTTTGTTGACATACCTTATTGATAAAAGCCAGTTGATCTATATGTGTAATGTCTGGAGTAGAGTCAACTATGACAGAAAAATATTTTGACATTTTTATTTCATCAGTGATAGCATTAAAAACACGTACAGCCATTAATTCAACAAATTCATCCACACATGTTGAAGATAAGTATAATTGGTGTTACCACTTCCTGGTTTCCCAAATTTTTCCAAGTGTTGAGCTAAGAATGGATCAAATTCTGCAATTAATTCTAAGCAACCCAGGAAATTTCCATTCTGAACTGATCCTATTGTTTCATCATCACCATACATTGGCAACCCACGAACTAAGAGATACTTAACTGTTGCATCAACTCTATGCAAAACATCTTGCCAGTACTTGGATTCATTCCGATACTGCATAACTATCTGACAGTCAATGCGTGCAGAAGCATTCATGCGTGATGAATAGTCACATACTGCTTACCTGTGCATATGTGAATTTTCATGCTCTGTAAGACGTTCACTTGCATGCTTCCAGTCAGAAAAACCTGTGGATCCTAATGCTGTAGTGCTCCAGCATACAATTTGCATATCCAGCAGAATAGTAAACAAGTTGATGGGGATAAAAGAAGCCAGTCGCGTTTTACCTTCTCATTATTTTTTTTTATTCTGAAAAAATTACCTTCTGTTAGGAAACGTTTTTTACCACAGATATTCTTTCCTGTGCATGCCAGCAACTTCAAATCTTGGACTGGTGGATTGTTCAAAAAGCATTCGCGCCATTTTTTTCTGTAATTTCTCTCCATAAGGCAGGATCCACTGCATTCATTGTTTTTTTGTTTTTTTTTTATTGGAGGTTTAACGACCACCGTGAGCAACTCAATGGGCTATAAGCAGTCGCCCGTCCCTAATTTAGGGCCACTGGTTCCAGGGAAGGGAAAGAGTCAGTGCCGTAAGACAAACACAACATCCATGCCTCACGGGATTCGAACCCGGACCCCTAACGGACGAATGATCAGAGGCCATCGCTTAGACCACTGCGCCACCGGGGCGGCGCATTCATTGTGGAACTTGTGCTCTCTTCATTAGATGAATTCGAAAGGTTTCCCAAATTCGGAGCATCTGTGATGTTAGATGATTCTGAAGTCAGATTACTGGCTTCCAAAGACAAATTACACTCAAGAGACTCACCAGTAGTAAAATTAGAGGAATGTGTAGGACTTTTGGGACCAAGTGAAATATGCAATTTTTTAATGGCAAAACGTTCAATGCTACCATGCTGCAGGTCATCATCCTTCAGTTTTAATTGTTTGGCTTTCCGTTTAGCACTGCCGGATAAATATGTTCGTTTTGACATAATTTAACTGTTAAATATTTCAACTTAAGGCTCTACGAGACCCGCCATCTTGTATTGCTGCCTTCTCCTGTTAACCAACGGGCAAGCGTATTTCACAAATTGCTCTGGCAATTTTGCACATTTTGGAACATCGTTTGTGGCTAACGCAAGATATATGATAAATAAAGAGTTCCTGGTTTCAGAATTTTTACTGACCTTTCCCTTTATGTTTTATCTGCAGCGAAAGTCGTACCAAGGCGTCTTCCACAGTTTTATTAATTAATAAAAGATACTTAAAGAGTCCAAAATGAAAATCTGAAACCAGGGAACTCTTTATTTATCATATATCTTGCGTTAGCCACAAACGGTGTTCCAAAATGTGCAAAATCGCCTGAGCAATTTGTGAAATACGCTTGCCCGTTGGTTAACAAGAGAAGGCAGCAATACAAGATGACGGGTCTCATAGAGCCTGAAATATATTGTTACAACTAACTAAATTTGATTATATATAAAATTAACATATATCCAACATTCCATCAGACTACAAGAAACGCAACGCGAAATACAACCTAGCCATCGCGTTCGCGGTTACAGTTACGACAAGGACAAGCCGTGTGCAGGAAGGAAGTTGAAGGGTCAGTTGAATTCAGGTGCGTTTTTTTTTTTTTTTTTTTTTAAAGGTTGGAGGTTTAACGACCACCGTGAGCAACTCAATGGGCTATAAGCAGTCGCCCGTCCCTAATTTAGGGTCACTGGTTCCAGGGAAGGGAGAGAGCCAGTGCCGTAAGACAAACACAACATCCATGCCACACCGGGATTCGAACCCGGACCCCGTTCGGACGAATGATCAGAGGCCATCGCTTAGACCACTGAGCCACCGGGGCGGCTTAGGGGCGTTCGGAGAAGCAAACAAAGGTCACGTGAATCAATGGAAGATATCCTCCTTCTCAATGGCCACTTGAAGGTTATTAAGCCGCCCCGGTGGCGCAGTGGTCTAAGGCGCTGGCCTCTGATCATTCGTCCGTCTGGGGTCCGGGTTCGAATCCCGGTGAGGCATGGATGTTGTGTTTGTCTTACGGCACTGGCTCTCTCCCTTCCCTGGAACCAGTGACCCTAAATTAGGGACGGGCGACTGCTTATAGCCCATTGAGTTGCTCACGGTGGTCGTTAAACCTCCAATCAAAAAAAAAAAAAAAAAAAAAAAAGGTTATTAAACCAATGAAACTCATTAATGGCCACGTGTCTACGTGAAACTCGAAACTCAAACTCACTGCATGCAAGTACCACATTTATAAACACATGATTCATGAGCATGCAAAAAGTAAAAAAATAAATTTTAAATATACACACACAAAATTTCCATTAACTAAGTACGCATTTAATTCAAATTTGCCCCCCCCCCCCCCCCCAAATCGGGCGCCCTGGGCACGTACCCCGTGTGCCCTCCCGTAAATAATCAGGGCCTGGGTATACGACAGGTGCGGTCGCACAGGGCGTGAGCGCCCCCCCCCCTCCCCGCCAAGAAAGAAAATGAGAGAGGGAGGAAAAGAGAAAGAGCGAGGGAGCGAATTTCTTATTTTCAATTCAAATTTTTTTTTTAAACTCCGTCTCGTTTAATTCCTTTTTCTTGTTAATATCGATTGAAGAATTTATATTTACCCAAATATCGGCAGCAAACTACAATATGTCTAGCGAAACATTAGTATTGAAGCCATTATCTTTTAACGTGCACCGTGTACTGATAATTACCGAAAAAGTTGAGCTACTGAGGTGAGTTCCATCTGATGTCAAAACTGCAGCCGGTGCTTTAAGATATATGAATAAAATTCAGAATCCTTTCCCTAATGCCTTCATCTCCTACAGGATATTACTTACTGTCCCAATAACGGTGACAAGCGTAGAAAGAATCTTTTCATGCTTGAAGCTGATTAGATCTTATTTAAGATCTGCCATGTCTCAAGAAAGATTGACGTCTTTGGCAACTTTGTCAATTGAACAGGATAAAGCAAGCAAAATAAATTCTGATGATTTAATTGCTGTCTTTGCTGGAATAAAATTAAGTCCAGTTCTTATAAGGCGGGTTCAATAATGTAAGTAATGTCCATAATAGGTAGAGACGGAGCCTTTGTGAGGGAAGGACGTATGCTGGAAAGCTTCCAAAATATCAAGCTTGGTAGTTGAATCTGGTTTGTCAATTAGTTTTGTTTCTTTAAAGAGAAGAGAAATTTATGGTCCTTTTCGTAACAGTGTTTAGCCATCGATGACTTCTTTAGGTCACAGTTCCGAGTAAATACAGTATTAATGCACTGCTGGCCACCCAAAATGCAACACCAAGAGGGAAGCATCCGATTGGCCTGAAATTCGCAGCATGCGTCGCCCGCCAGAGGACATGCAAACGATTAGTATTGCAGGGCATATGCAAATCATGTGCGCCCGGCATGCCACCGAGAAGCACTATAAGAAGGGTGCACAGAAGGCGGGGTGTAAGTAGTGGAAGTGTGTTGTGCTGCCGGACCTGAGCGTGGAAAGCTTCCTGATGCCTCGTCGCAGAATACGGCAGTCATTCCAGCACGTTTCGGAGTTCGACAGAGGACGAATAGTGGCTTATCGCGACAGCGGTTTATCGTAGCGAGACATCGGCGCCCATGTGGGACGACATCTAGCCACAGTGAGGCGAGTATGGATTCGGTGGGTTCAGGAGGGACGGACGGACTGACGTGCGCGATTGCCGCAGCCACGGCACACCACCGAACGAGGACCGGCATGTTGTGCGGCGGGCATTGACGGCTCGCACCGCCACATTACGAACGTTAGCACAGGAATTAGGGTGTGTTGCGCAACAACCTGTGTCAGCACGTACCATTCGATGTCGTCTGCAGGAGCGGGGACTTGTCGCACGGCGCCCATTGCTCCGATTACCATTGACGTTACACCACCGGCGAGTGCGGCGGCAGTGGGCCGTTGAACCCCGCACCTGAACTACGGAATGGCACGACATTGTCTTCTCCGACGAATCCCGCTTCTGCCTGCAACACCACGATGGTCGGATCCGCGAATGGCGGCATCTCGGCGAAAGACTGTATGTCGCCTGCATTATGAGTCGCCATACCGGTCCGTCGCCTGGCGTTATGGTTTAGGGCGCAATTGGATATGACACCCGCACCCCTCTGGTACGCATCGCTGGTACACTGAACAGCCACCGCTACATCTCCGACGTTTTGGAGCCTGTAGTCCTCCCTTACCTGCAGGTCCTACCAGCGGCCACATTTCAACAGGACAGTGCGCGCCCGCACGTGGCACACATCGTGCAACAATTCTTCACGGTCTACTAGGTGTAACTGCTGCCGTGGCCCCCTGTTCTCCCGATATGTCGCCCATCGAACACATCTGGTAGCTGATCGGCAACTGAGTGGCCCGGTAAGCACCACCCGCGGCTACGCCTGATGAACTGTGGCAACGTGTGGAAGCAGCCTGGACCGACATACCCCAAGCCCACATCCAAAGCTTCTTTCGTTCGATGCCGCGGCGTGTAGCGGCCGTTATTGCCAGCCATGGGGCCTCACGAACTATTGATGTCTGCGTGTTCCGCATGTCGCACGGGGCTGTAAGCTCAATCGTTTCATCTTTGTACTGTTATGTGTCCAGTAAATCTGGCTTTGCTATCTCTTGTCCTTCTTGGTGTTGCATTTTGGGTGACCTGCAGTGTAAATACTAAGCTGTCGGGACTCAAACACCTGAGATTCCTGAAGGATAAATGCATCTCCATCCTGAACCAGCCAAAAAGGTGCTCTATAAGTCAGGGGTAGGGCGAATTCTAACATACGCGAGTTCCGCCTGGTGGTCGGACGCAGTTATAATGCGTAATGGTCTCAATCAAATTCAGCGCAGGGCGCTACTGGGAATTACTAGGTGCTTCCGCACGACCTCCACAGCAGCGCTGTAAGTTCTAGCTCGGTGTGAACCGGCGGACTTAGTGGTAGCGAAGGAAGCTGCGATGCAGATCCTCCGCTTTGGCAACAACGTGGATCTACTCGGACACCAGTACCGGTCGTCCGAGGTAGAACTGTTGAAAATTGACTGGGCTTGCCACACGGCCAATGAACTATGTCCCACATGGGACAAAGCTTTCCCCACGGGGAAGGGGAGGGAGCTGTTTACAGACGGCTCTAAGATGGGTGACAGTTTTGGTGCAGGGTTCTGCGAATTCTCAGATGGCAACGAGATTTTCGCGGAACAAATTAAACTGTCGCCCAACTCCTCTGTTTTCCAAGCAGAGTTGTTGGCGAACAGAGAAGCGCTGCAATGGGGCTCTAGGAATTTTCTCTGACAGCCAAGCGGCTTTGAAAGCGCTTGGTCATTTCGGGAGTAAGACTCCCCTCGTCAGAGCGATAAAGTCTCTACTCCGGACGTTTGGCAATACGGTGGTTTCTTTCCACTGATCCGAAGCCACGTCGTAACCACTGGAAATGAGCGAGCGCACCAGCTAGCGCAGGAATCAGCAGGAAAAGGGGCAGATTTTCAGCTTCGTAAGCCGCTACAAAGTGTGTGGACACAGCTGAAAAAAGCCACGATGGTGGAGTGGCAACATAGGTGGGATGAGGGGGATACGGGTAGGACACACCGTATCTTTCCCCGTCTTAATTAGGCATATCATGAGTGATGGGTTCCTCAACCAGGTACTCACATGCCATGGCGTATCGCCGGAGTACGTCCGCCGTTTTGCGGTACGGGAACGAGTGTGCGGCTGCGGTGCCAAACCGCAGATGTCGCACTCACGATCTTAAATTGCGATTCCTTTTCAGGTAGGAGAAGAGTTTAGGCGCCAGAATTGGCGAAGACGAAAGACCTCACGATCTTCCCCGCACATCCCAGAGCGAGGCAGGGACTCATCAAGCTGGTCAAAAGAACTCGCGGAGAGACAAACAGATTACCTAATCGAAGGGTAACCCCAGAAGACGGAAGAGGATGCGTATGACTCCGGCCCAGAGTCACATCACCGCAGTACAGGCCCTAGTCCTGCGGAACTGTAAATAATTAATTTTTGTGTGAGGGCTCGTTGAATAAAGGATTTATTTCCCGTTGAGACCCTCATTATTAACGTGCATGTATATTTTCTTTTTAATAAAGGTCTTTTGGCCGCCCCGGTGGCGCAGTGGTCTAAGGCGCTGGCCTCTGATCATTCGTCCGTAAGGGGTCCGGGTTCGAATCCCGGTCAGGCATAGATGTTGTGTTTGTCTTACGGACGGCACTGGCTCTCTCCCTTCCCTGGAACCAGTGACCCTAAATTAGGGACGGGCGACTGCTTATAGCCCATTGAGTTGCTCACGGTGGTCGTTAAACCTCCAATCAAAAAAAAAAAAAAAAAAAAGGTCTTTTGCCCCAAAACATTCCCGTTAGCGTTCAGATCTCCCTACCAGTGGCAGAGGAAAATTCTAGCCTCTGCAAAATGCCACACAAACACGGGCCATGGCTGAGAGGTGGGAAGAGTCTGTGCCGCCCCGGTGGCGCAGTGGTCTAAGGCGCTGGCCTCTGATCATTCGTCCGTAAGGGGTCCGGGTTCGAATCCCGGTCAGGCATGGATGTTGTGTTTGTCTTACGGACGGCACTGGCTCTCTCCCTTCCCTGGAACCAGTGACCCTAAATTAGGGACGGGCGACTGCTTATAGCCCATTGAGTTGCTCACGGTGGTCGATAAACCTCCAATCAAAAAAAAAAAAAAAAAAAGAGTCTGTCTAAAGGGGGCAGCAGATCTCTGTGGGTCTCTGGACCGATGCTGGCGGGATTGCTCGCGCAACGCCATCACTATTTACTTCTGAGAGAGTTCAATCTATCCCTGTGGAGTTCGCATTTGTACGGTGCAGGTAATGGTCGTCTGCTAGCCTTATATCTGCGCATGATGTTGGCCCAATATTACTTCATTTATTTAAGAATAAAAAGGGGACGAATACTCTGCATTCTCAGCTACTGAGAAATTTCCACCAACATACCCCAAATTTGGACATCCAGTAAAGAAAAGATGCTTTTGGCTTTATGATTTTGCCATGTTTGCTGAGGGAAGGGGGAAGGGGGGTGCATTCATACTAGTATTACATGTCTTTGGTGATAATGGTAGTGCTTCTTGTCTTCATAACGGCCAACCATATACACCGATGAGTCATTACATGATGACCACCTAACCAGCTTTTCCAAGTCGAACCACAAATTTTTAATTGGGTTCATGTCAGGTGAATTTGAAGGCCAAAGCATTAACAGAAAGTCACCAGCGTGTTCCTCAAACCACACCTTGAAGAATCTGGCAGTGTGGCATGGAGCATTATCCTGTTGGTAATGGCGATCACCAGTAGGGAACACAGTTGCAGACCTGCCAACATCTCAGAACCAAAAAACGTAACACTCAGATAGAAAAATCGTAACACGACGCGTGCTGATAATTTTTGAAGCCTATTTCAGCAATATAAATTTTTGATGAGAATGTAGGGATTTTTTTCTCTACATCAAAATTTTGAGAAACTAATTAAATCTAATCAGTGCCGCCCCGGTGGCGCAGTGGTCTAAGCGATGGCCTCTGATCATTCGTCCGAACGGGGTCCGGGTTCGAATCCCGGTGAGGCATGGATGTTGTGTTTGTCTTACGGCACTGGCTCTCCCTTCCCTGGAACCAGTGACCCTAAATTAGGGACGGGCGACTGCTTATAGCCCATTGTGTTGCTCACGGTGGTCGTTAAACCTAAAATCAAAAAAAAAAAAAAATAAATAAATAAATCTAATCAGTAAACACTCTTATGTTAATTATTAGAAAAAAAAATTACGATTACGGGAGAAATCCTCACTCCGCGTAACTTTCGTTTTCGGAAACTTTGAGAGGTGGAAGACTTGCATCTTAGGAGGTCTGCAAGATGTCGTTTCTGTCTGCAGGACCAAAATGAATCTGCGATGAACGTCGGCAATCTCCGCGATTCTCCTACGGGGGTTGGTACACAATAAATCTGCGATGTACGTCGGCCGTCGCCGCGATTCTGCTGCAGGGATGCGTACAAATGAAAAACCTACGGTGTAAATCGCCCGTCGCTGCGGTTCTGCTACGGGGACGAGTACAAAATAAACCGACGTACGTCGCCGCGATTTTTCTACGAGGATGAGTACAAAGTAATTCTGCGACGTACATCGTCCTTCGCGAGAAAAAAATTAAGATTACGGAAGAAATCCTCACTACGCTTAACTTCCGTCTTCGGAAATTTTGAAAGGCGGAAAACCTACTTGAATCTATGATAGGGAGTCTGCAAGATGGTTTAATAGTGTTCTGGGTATGTCTCCGCGATTCTACTACAACGCTTCTGTCTGAAAAGGGAAAAAATGGGGGAAACAAGACTATTTTAAAAAAATCGTATTAGCGTACTGCAGCATGATTTATCGCACTAAATACGATAAAATCGCAACAGTTTGCAGGTCTTCAGTTGCCATGAATGGGTGAATTTGGTCCACAACAATGTTCAGATACCTGACAGCTGTCAGGGATCGTGCTGTTGGGATAATGGGCCTAAAGTGCCCCAAGAAAACATTGCCCACAGCACGCCAACGGCCTGTTTCTGCCCAACAGTGCATCCAGGCGCGTTGCCTCTGTTGGCAATGCGCCTGGATGCATCTGCGTATCCGTGCTGTACCAGGAATCTTGATTCGTCAGACCAGGCCACTTTCTTCCAATCATCCACGGTCCAATCTCGATGATCTAGGGCTCATTTCATGCGTTGTTGGCGATGACTTGCAGTGAGCATGGGGACCCGGCTGGGTCTTCAGCTACACAGGCCGATGTGCGATTTCTAGCACTGGCCTTCCGGTCTCCGCTCCCCTCTGGCATCAATGAGCTACGAATGACGGTTCGTCGTTTGGCCATCTGTGCACCACTTTTGATACGTACTTACTACAGCAGCATATGAACCTACCAACCGTGCTGTTTCCGAAATCGTAGTTCCGAGGCGCCGTGCCATCATAACTTGTTCTTTATCAAACTCCGATAAATAGGCAGCTTTTCCCATTCTGACTCCAAACATGCTACTAACCGAAAGCCGGCCGGTCCTCGGGTTATACTGCTCTGCGACCTTCACCTGTGCCACAATTCAGTCTCCAGGCACGCTCATTTCTCTAGGCTGGTGTGGTCGTAATGTAATGGCTCGTCGGTGTATATAACTGGCTACTGAAAATGTGGACCAGAAACTAATAATGTTATATAATCAACCTCTAATAACCGGTGGCGCAGTGCTCTAAGCGATGGCCTCTGATCATTCGTCCGAAAGGGGTCCGGGTTCGAATCCCGTTAGGCATGGATGTTGTGTTTGTCTTACGGCACTGTCTCTCTCCCTTCCCTGGAACCAGTGACCCTAAATTAGGGACGGGCGACTGCTTATAGCCCATCGAATTTCTCACGGTGGTCGTTAAACCTCCAATAAGCCGCCCCGGTGGCGCAGTGGTCTAAGGCGCTGGCCTCTGATCGTTCGTCCGTAAGGGGCCCGGGTTCGAATCCCGTCAGGCATGGATGTTGTGTTTGTCTTACGGCACTGGCTCTCTCCCTTCCCTGGAACCAGTGACCCTAAATTAGGGACGGGCGACTGCTTATAGCCCATTGAGTTGCTCACGGTGGTCGTTAAACTTCCAAATAAAAAAAAAAAAAAAACCTCCAATAAAAAAATTAAAAAAAAAACCAGCCCCTTTTATTGGTTAAACTTTGTGTTCTGAACATACCTCCAATAAGTTGTTACCGCGGAATTTTCTATATCCCCGTAACATTTAAATTTCATCCGTATAATTTTGATCATTTAGTATTTTTTTCATTTTTACTCTAAGGCGGTAGGAAATAAATATTTAAATTGCCAAAATAGAATATCAATGATAAAAATTACTTTCCGGTGAAGCTGAGCCAGGTTACCCGAAAGTTTAGGTTGATAATTAGGTCAGTCCTAATTGCACTCAAGCCAAATGAAAAGGGGAAAATTATATTTTTTTTTCTCACGGAAACCTGATGAAAATCCCAGATGGGAAGGAAGAGAAAGGAAGACATTCACACTTCTTTTTCTCACGAAACTCAAAGAAACGAAGAGAATGGCAGGAGCGCAATAAATCCTCTTTTGGGCGTCACCCCTTTTCTCCAGCTACTATTGCAAGGGTCTCTGCATTGTCCAAAGTAGCGACAAAATCTGAGATAAGTCACGTAGCCGGAAATACCTACGTGACAATCTTCACTTCTAAGTAGCTAGGCGAGGTCAATTAACCACAAAGGTGCGAAGACAAGTTGACAGCTGAAAGAAGACATAATTTTTGGGAAAGTGACCCGAACTGAACGGATAGCCAGCGAATCGCATAGCAGGGCTATCTGTGAGGGCCAATGACATAACCCGACGCGATTCGGACGGCCGGGCCGTCACGCCCCAAGATGGACACCGGACACGGGAAAAAGAGAATTAAAATCGGAATGAAGACTGAGAGGAGAGTCGACTACGGAGAGATTCAAAAATAACTTAACGGAGGGAACACTAGAGAATTGCAGTCTGAGCTGAAGAGAGGTCTCAGCGGTTTCGGAGGAGAGATGTTTCCAAGATAGAGAAATGAAGTAGCAAATATTTTAGAGCATAGTCGAGGTTGGTTCACCGCCAACTAAGAAGAGAACGGACTCTACGACCAGCCGGCAACCCGGATTTGCGATCGGGGCTTCTCAAGGAAAAAGAGGGTATGATGACATTTGTCTTACGCATTTCTGATTCATGCCTCATAGCTTTGCATGTGCTATGCAGGACCAGTTACCCAAAAGTCTCTCACAAAGTGCATTAACAATGTTTTTCCTCTGGCGTACCGCGCCGAGTTTAAACCAGTAACTAGGATTTAAAGTCAGTTATGTAATATTAAGTGCATTATATCCGTTCGAAATTAAAACTAAATTGTTTAGCTAAAGCAAGCAACCTCACCGGTACATTGTACCTAGCTTTAACACCATATTTTAAAAAGAAATAAACAGTTAAATTTTTTTATTCACGTGTCACTCAGATCATTCATCCAAATCTCATTAGAGTTAAATTTGTGATTTCATTATTTTTATTCATGCAACTTTTTATTTTAACTTCTTTGCGGCATATGAATGAGCATGGAAACCCCATGCTGATTCATATGAAACACAACGCGATGCATTTGTCGACCCTGAGCTTGGAGACCCTTAGTTAGGGAATCCAAATTCATTGTTGACACCACTAGGCGAAATTTAGAAAGTGAATTGATTAGTATGGAACTTTGATCTTTTTAACTTTTACCCACTACGGCGAATAAGACGTAGTAGTGGTTCGCTGATACCCGACAGGGAGCGGTAATAAGTAAAAAAAAATTTTAATTGGTTGACAGCCTCTTCAACTCCCGTCATCCCCTATAAATGTACTCAAATTTTTTAAATTACTAGTCACATTGCAGTGAAGCAAGTGCAAGTGCTTTTTTTATTGGAGGTTTAACTACCACCGTGAGGAATTCAATAGGCTATAAGCAGTCGCCTGTCCCTAATTCAGGATCACCGGTTCTATGGAAGGGAGAGAGCCAGTGCCGTAAGACAAACACAACATCTATGCTCATCTGCGAGTAATTTACATAAAAATCAACATACCTTTATTTTGAGACTGATGAAAGCTCGCATAATTATAATTATCACATTTTTCAAATTTCTGCACCTTCAACTAATTGGCTATACTTGTTATAAGGCTATTTTTTGTGGTCATCCAAGAGAGTGACCAATTTGAAGAATAAACCCATCCTCCTCCAACTTCTACTGGGTGAGGACGGTTGGGACGGACGATTTCCACAGCCGTCTTCAGCGCATTTGGTATCGCAAGAGTCCAATTGTTTTCACCGGAAAGAGTAATTTGAAGTTTCAACTTTCATTCTTGCAAGGAATGTTAGTACTGCTTTAAGAGCGAGTCAGAATCGTGACAAACCTTGCTATTTTTTTATTGGAGGTTTAACGACCACCGTGAGCAACTCAATGGGTTATAAGCAGTCGCCCGTCCCTAATTTAGGGTCACTGGTTCCAGGGAAGGGAGAGAACCAGTGCCGTAAGACAAACACAACATCCATGCCACACCGGGATTCGAACCCGGACCCCGTTCGGACGAATGATCAGAGGCCATCGCTTAGACCACTGCGACACCGGGGGGCGGCTGCTATTTTTAGCACGTCTTTTGTAAAAAAAAAAAAAAGATCGTGCTTCTGTTATCGGTTTGTCCGTCCGTACACACGATATCTCTGCAACTATTAGTCCGATTTGAAAAATTATTTTTGCATTGGGAAGATTGAAATATGAAAAATGATGATCGTTTATTTTTACGATGTACAATTTCGCCGGTAGAGGACGTAAATGCAGATGATGTCGAATTCAAAAATACGTTTTATTCCACATATTTGCTTCTAAACATCCGATTGAAAAAAAAAATTATCTTTCGATTCCATTTATGTCGAAGAGTATTTTAGATATAGTTACTTTTTCAAATTGCACATAGATTTTCCGCTAGGGGGCGTAAAAGTAAATTACATTTTCCCCGATTCTTCTTCTAAAACTCCGATTTGAAAAAAAATTTCTTCAGCTGATACATCTCCTGATGGAAAATCTTTTGCATATAATTTCAAATTTTTGGTAAATAATACTTTGGCCACCAGGGGGCATAAGTGTTAATTTTTGCTTCTGATGTATTTGCCCTAAAATCTGAGCTTCTAAAATATCGATTAAAAAAATTCTTTCGTGGACTGATGCCACTTACATCGATAAACCTTTTCGGAATATTTTCTTCTTAAAATATTGCAGTTTCTCCGCCAGGGGGCATAGATGTACATCTTATTTTTGTCAATATCTCTATTTCTAGGAGTTCGATTTGAAAAATTCCTTCTTTGTTGGATAGTGTGTTCCGTGAGACATGTTTTTCATATAGTTTCAAAATTTTCAAGTAATTCAGACTTTCCGATAGGGTCATAGCGGTAAATTGAGTTTCCCCCTATATCTCTGCTTCTAAATCTCCGATTTGAAAAATTCTTTCTGCACCGGATACAGCTCTGGATGAGAAATCGTTTGCACATAATTTCTAATTTTTGTAAAAAAATAGTTTGGCCACCAGGAGGCGTAAATCTTTATTTCCGCTTCTGTTGTATTTGCAGCAAAATATGAGCTTCTAAATTCTCGATTGAAAAAAAAGTCGTATGTTGACCAATACTACTCGTGTCGACAAACCTTTTAGGAAAAATTTCTTCTTGAAAAAATGCATGGTTTCTACGCCAGGGGGCGTAGATGTATATCTTATTTTTGTCAATATCTCTACTTCTAAGAGTATGATTTGAAAAATTCCTTCTTTGTTGGATAGTGTTTCCGATGCAAAATGTTTTTCCTATAAATTCAAAATTTTCAAGTAAATCATAGGCTTGCCGCTAAGGGGCACAATGGTAAATTGCGTTTTCTGCGTTATTTCTGCTCCTAAAGCTCTGATTTGAAAAATTCTTCCTGTATCGCATACAAGACCTGATGGAAAATATTTTTCACATAATTTCTAATGTTTGGTAAAGAATGGTTTAGCCACCAGGAGGTCATAGGTGTTAATTTCTGCTTCTGAAGTATTTGTTGCAAAATCTGGGCTCCTGAAGACTCGACTAATTTTTTTTCTTCAACCGATACCGCTTGTATGGATAAACCTGTTGAGAATACTTTCTTCCTAAAATAATGCATGGTTTTCTCACCAGGGGACGTAAAGTCATCTTATTTTTGTCGATATCTCTGTTTATAAGAGTTCGTAAGCTCACGATTCCATTTACAGCAATATCTGAGGGATTAAAAACCCGGTTGGAAATCTTTCTTTCGTCAGATCTATTGTTTTCCATACCGTTTCCATTGACTTTGAATAGCTTTGATAAATTTAATTTGCATCAGAACGGATTTTTTTTTTTTTTTATTGGAGGTTTAACGACCACCGTGAGCAACTCAATGGGCTATAAGCAGTCGCCCGTCCCTAATTTAGGGTCACTGGTTCCAGGGAAGGGAGAGAACCAGTGCCGTAAGACAAACACAACATCCATGCCTCACCGGGATTTTTTTTTTTTTTTTTTGATTGGAGGTTTAACGACCACCGTGAGCAACTCAATGGGCTATAAGCAGTCGCCCGTCCCTAATTTAGGGTCACTGGTTCCAGGGAAGGGAGAGAGCCAGTGCCGTAAGACAAGCACAACATCCATGCCACACCGGGATTCGAACCCGGACCCCGTTCGGACGGATGATCAGAGGCCAACGCCTTAGACCACTGCGCCACCCACCGGGATTCGAACCCGGACCCCTTACGGACGAATGATCAGAGGCCAGCGCCTTAGACCACTGCGCCACCGGGGCGCCAGAACGGATTCAAAAGACGTGCTTTATTACACCCGAAAGTTCAGTGTCATCTTTCTTGTTTATTATTATTAGGGATGTTCCAACATTAAAATTTAACCGATAACATAGACGCAAATTTTTCAAAAAAGTAGGGTACAATGATTCCCCAAAAAAACTACAGAAGATTTATTGGGGGTGTTGGGAGGTAAGTTAACACAAGGTGTTGGTACCTACTACTATCATTTTTTTTTATTCGAGGTCTAACGACAACAGTGAGCAACTCAATGGGCTTAAGCAGTTGCCCGCCCCTAATTTAGAGCAACTGGTTCTAGGAAGGGAAAGAACCAGTGCCATAAGACAAAAACATCCATGCCTCAACGGGATTCGAACCCGGACCCCTTTCGGACGAATGATCAGAAGCCAACGCTTAGACCACTGTGCCACCGGGGCAGCACTGCTACTATGATCAGTGTGGCATTCTTCAGTGATGAGGCTGCAAGCCAATTATAACAGTGCTATTTGTTCACTAACATAACTTTTATGTTTGGACAGTACAATATTATGTGATCTTGGAGATTTTCTGCCACCAGTCACGGGAAAGGAGCAGTTTATGGCATTGTTTATTCAAAATGCCTTAAAACATGGCTAAAACCCTATTTTTGAAAACCGGTTTGGTTTGCTCTCAGTGGTAGTGATGAAGGTTCACTGAAATCTTAACAGCTCCACTGCACCTCCTTGTTGGTGTGTTAAGCAGGTAGTCTACCATGAAATCAGGGCACATGTGATGAAGCCTTTTCATTTAGAACTTTAACCTTAATTTGTTTTTGATATGTACACAGTCATTGTCAATTGTCTTGTGTTTTAACATTGTGAGTCATTGAGAACTGTACTGAGTGAATTTCAAGTGGATGCACAAATTTGAGACAGGACAAACAGCATAAACATTCAGGTACATGTAGTATTACTGTTTGATGAAATAGAATTTAACGTTTCGATCGACCTACAAAACGATTGCAGTTCCAATTCTATATTATGGAAGTAGAATTAACGTCACTTTTGAAGGTCCAAAAAGCAAAACTCACACAAAATACTAGGTTCCAGCAAGGTGTGTACGTGTACAGGTTTGAGTGAGGTGCAACTGAAAAAAAATTAGTTACTATAAAAAAGTTTCACTGCCTAGAATTCTGTTTTGTTGGCTGATTTCAAAGCACCAAAACCAAACAATGAAGTAACATTTACAGCAAAGAAATGATTTCATTAAAATTTCCTTTGAAATGGTTGTCAATTACATGTTTTTCTAAATTAAATGCTTTACCTTATTCGAAGTACATTTTTATTTATATCTAACTGCATTGGTACTACTGTTAAACACCTTTTTGTTCTGTTGCATCACTATAGTGACAAGAAAGAACAAAAGAAGTTGTCCCTATCCTAATTTGGCAGTTCCTGCTCATACCAACGGGACTCCCTGTGTATGTTATATGAATGACGCATTTAATGTTACTCTTTTTAACTGTTTGTTGTAATTAGGGTTACAATAATTATTCTTACTTTCAGGTTGCTGTGGATGTAGAAATTCCTTGCACTGATTCCATTTACCCCGTACATGGAGATGTTTTTAATGGACAGTATACCATTGTCATTTAAGGCGTTCAGCTTTTGAGAGTTGAAAGTTTTCTTTTAGCATTTTCTTTTCTTTTTTTGTTATACACTAAACATTTCTTATCCAAATGCAATTTCCAATACATTAAAGTTATGTCAGTTTCATATGCTCAAAATTCAAAGTGGAACCATCCCATGTAGTGTTCTAACACTGAGTAGAAAAATAATTGCAAATTAAATGTTACAGATGCTACATTGTGCTAAATGCAATAGAGATTTCTCATCTGTCAAACTGTATATAATATCATATTAGACATATTCATAGTCATGAACCATTTTTTCTTTATGCATGTGGGTTCAAAGGATGTCCTGTGACTTGTAGCTGATATTCAACATTTAGACATCACCTGTTTGCACACAATGAACTGCAAGGAGGAACTAAACATACCACCTGTGGATTTCATTGATATTTACGTCTCACTACAGACTCCACCAGAACATCATTTGCATCTGACATTGTATCTGTTCTGAACATCATTTCAGAACAGATACAATGTCTTGTTGTCGTTCAGGTCACATCTATCCTGAAATCATCCCCATTTTTCAGTTGCAGAATCACATAAATTGTTAAATAAAGAGCTGCCAGATAATCATGCAAATGCAATTCCTGCACCTATTGAGCAACAAGTCCCATCCTGCAGCAAATCCTGTTCCAATCAGGATGACAATCTCAAATTTTTAGGACACAATTAGAAAATATCACTAAGGATTTATTTGCTTATAAAAAAAATGCTGCCTTATTATATTATCGTAAAAATGCAAGAAAAGTTTTTATTGCCCATGTCAATGGTTAGGGAACTCATTGAAGGAATGGAAGAATTTCAGGCAACTAACCTTGTTCTTGCAAAGCATTCTGTATTACAATCTTTGAAAAAAATTGGTATAACTGATAACTTAGTTCTAGAGGCAACATCAGATAATATACTAGATGTGTTTGCCACACTGAAATCACAACAATTAAAAAAATATATATGTCAGAAATTGGTGTAGTATCTCCTGTTCAATATCTATATTAACAGGAGATACTACTAATCTCCTGTTAATATAGGAGATACTACTAATCTCCTGTTAATATACTACTAACGGTTTGGTTGGATATTAGCCTATAGGCTAATATCCAACAAAGATAACATGCAATCCACTTTCCAATATGTCCTACTGATAAAGAATCTGCAAGCATTTTCCAGAAACAGTGATGTTTTAGATCACCTTATGACACCTCCAACTGCTGGGAATTCTGGTGTCCTCAAACACATACATGATGGAACATTTAAGAAAAGTGGGATATTCTGCCAAGTACCGAACATATAAAATCTTACTTTATTTTGATGAATTTGGCACAACTAATCTTCTTTGAGGAAATCAATCTAAACATAAATTAGCTGCATTCTACTACACTCTTAGCAATTTGCCCTCCATTTATCAATCTGGTGTTCGATATGCAGTTGGCATTGTTATGTAAGGCAGCAGATATAAAGAATTTTGGCTGTTATACTTGCACCTTTTCTGAAAGACCTTAAACTTTTACAACCTGAAGGAATTCAAATAGATGGTTTACAAAAAAAAAAAAAAGTTAAAAGTAGCCTTATACTTATAGCAGGAGATAATCTAGCTGCCCATCAACTTGGAAGTTTCATCACGTTTCTCTAGCACAGTTGAGCATATTTGACATTTTGGTGTAGCTTCACATTCTGAAATGCAGACCATCTTTGAAGGTAGCGCATTTTCTCATCGATGTCAGGATGTGCAACCATCATTTAAAGTTTAAACATGATTGATTCAAGCTACTCCTCAATTTATGGAGTAAAATTCAACTCTCCATTTAATGATTTAAATCATTTTCACAGTAGTAATATGCTCCAACCTGATGACATGCATGATTTATTAGAGGAAATTGTCCCCGTGGAGTTTGGAATTATATTCCAGAAACTAATAGAAGCCAAGTACATAACTCTAAATCAGTTAAAACCAAAGGATTTTAGTTTCGAAGTTTAGATTAAATGATTCTCCTAACAAGCCCACTGAGCTTCCCAGTACTTACCATAAAGGGATAAAAATGACAACTTTCCGAAAGTGGTGCTTTCTTCGATTTTTGCCCCTTACAATAGGAGATATGGTCCCAGAATATAATCCCACTTGGTAACTCCTTTTAATTTTGAAAAATATTGTTGACACTGTGTCTGCACCTACAATAAATGTTGCATGAAAGAAATACGGGATTATGCCATATAATACAAATTTTGAAGATGACAATCCGATTTTTGGCGTAAATGTGACAAGGATAGTAAGTCAGAATATATCCAAAAAATTGAAAAAAATTTCCATCGTCCTGGAGCGGGACTCGAAACCGCGTCTCCCAGAAAACGCCCAAGTATGCTAACCACTACACCACCCAGAACGACCAAGTTTCAAGTTTACGATCATTTTGAATATAACCATCACAGGATTCGCTAGTCGAAGCAACCGGCATTCATGTTTAGCGAATCTGGAGGTTAAGAATCATATCCCGTGTTTGCCCGGAGAAGCAGATAAATCATGAAAGAAATATGGGATTACGCCATATAATACAAATTTTGAAGATGACAATCCGATTTTTGGCATAAATGTGACAAGGATAGTCATCATCATCATCATTGTCAACCATTATCAATCCACTGCTGGACGAAGGTCTCCCCAAGTTTCCTCCACAACGGTCTGTCTTGTGCCAGTCTCCTCCATGTCACTCCCGCATATTTACGAATTTCATCCACCCATCTCCCATGTGGTCTTTTTCTGGGTCTTTTCCTGTCCCTTGGAATCCAATCTAAAATTTCGGCTGTCCATCTATGGTCTGTCCTTCTGGCAGTATGTCCAGCCCATTGCCATTTCAGGGATTTAACTCTGATCATGATGTCTTCCACTCTCGTCATTTTTCGGATCCACGAGTTCCTCTTCTTATCTCTCCTGGTTATACCAAGCATGCACCTCTCCATGCTTCTTTGAGTTGTCTGCAGCCTTTGTATGTCTCTTTTAGTTAAGGTCCACGTCTCTGCACCATACGTAAGCACTGGAAGGATGCATTGATCAAACACTTTTCTTTTAAGACATAATGGCATATTGCTCTTGAAAATTATGCTGTTTTTTCCAAAAGCTCTCCAGGCAAGTTTTGTACGCCGATTAATTTCTTCATCAATGTGACCCTCACTTGATATCTGCTGTCCAAGATAAACATACGTATCTGTTATCTCCAGTTTTTCTCCATCAATCGATAAATCTTCATTTCTTGTAAAAGCATTGAACATCACTTTTGTCTTCTGAAAGTTCATTTTTAATCCCACTTCTTTACTCTTGTCAGCAAGTTCCTGGATCATACTCTGCAGCTCTGATGGGGTAGTTGCAAAAATGACTACGTCATCAGCAAAACGAAGGTGGGTTAGATAATCCCCATTAATCTTTATCCCTTTGTTTTCCCAGTTCAGTGATTGAAAGACATTTTCCAATGTGGCATTAAAGAGCTTCGGAGATATGGTGTCACCTTGTCTCACTCCCTTTCCAATTTTTATGTGTGTTGTATTTTCAAACAGCCGAATCTTTGCACTTGCATTTTCATAGATGTTATAAATAATATTAATGTATGCATCTTCAATACCGCAGGATTTCAGAGCCGTGGTAACTGCTGATGGTTTCACCGAATCAAAGGCTTTTTCATAATCGATAAAAGCCATGCACAATGGAAGTTCATATTCCCTCGCTCTTTCAATTAGTTCTCTCAGTACATGGATATGATCTATTGTGCTGTAGCCACTCCTGAATCCAGCTTGTTCTCTCGGTTGAGCCATGTCCAGTGTTACCTTCAAGCGGTGTGAAAGAACTTTAGTGAAGATTTTATAAACCACTGATAGGAGGCTGATAGGTCTGTAGTTCCTGAGATCCTCAATGTCTCCTTTTTATGTAGCAGGATCATTGTAGCATTGTTCCAATCCTCAGGAATCTTCCCTTCATTAAGGCATCGAGTGAAAATTTGGGCGAGTACTGTTTCAATTTCTCCACTTGCTTCTTGTATGATGTCTATAGTAATTCCATCTTCTCCTGGAGCTTTCCCCCGCTTCATGTTCTTGATTGCATGAGCAACTTCTGCTGGGAGGACTGGAAGAACTCTGGTACCTTTCATGATGTCTGGAGTACATGTATCATCCCTTTCATATAGTTTGGAGTAGAAATCTTTCACTCTTGTCAAAATTTCGCCTCTATTTCTTGTTATAGAACCATCTTCTTTTCTCAGAGCCATAATCTGTTTTCTTCCCTTACTGAGATTTCCCTTTGCTATCTTTAGGCTTTGGTTGTTTTCAATTGCTTTCCTCACTAGCTCACAGTTGAATTTCCTTACGTCTTCAGTGATACTTTTTCGTGCTGTCTTGCATAGCTCTATATATTCCACTTTGGAAGTCACATCTTCTTTAGTTGTCCTCATCTCTCTTCTTTTTTGCATCAACATTTTCGTTTTTTCCTGATAATTTGTTTACATGCAACTTGTTCTTAGACCCAGCTAATTTTGTTGCTGTTTCCATAAGAGCTTTGGTTACTTTTCTGTTAACTTCAGTCAGAATATATCCGAAAACTTGAAAATTTTTGTCGTCCTGGACGACGAAAATTTTCAAGTTTTCGGATATATTCTGACTTACTATCCTTGTCACATTTACGCCAAAAATCGGATTGTCATCTTCAAAATTTGTATTATATGGCGTAATCCCGTATTTCTTTCATGATTTATCTGCTTCTCCGGGCAAACACGGGATATGATTCTTAACCTTCAGATTCGCTAAACATGAATGCCGGTTGCTTCGACTAGCGAATCCTGTGATGGTTATATTCAAATTGACTGGAAACTTGAAACTTGGTCGTTTTGGGTGGTGTAGTGGTTAGCATACTTGGGCGTTTTCTGGGAGATGCGGGTTCGAGTCCCGCTCCAGGACGACGAAAATTTTCAAGTTTTCGGATATATTCTGACTTACTATCCTTGTCACATTTACGTCCAAAAATCGGATTGTCATCTTCAAAATAAATGTTGCTTTTACTTCCCATCTATGCGAGTTGGTAAAAGATCGTTATCTTTTTAAGGAACTTTTTCCGCTGGTTAAATTGAAACCCAAACACCATTTTCTGGTTCATTAACTTTTAGAATTTGGACCTTAACTTGCTCATGGTCAATGCATTTTGAAGCAAAGCATTTGTGTTCAAACACATTGCCCAGAGCATAAAGAATACAGTAAATCTGCCTTATTCATTGGCAAACATGCACCAACAACTTCAATGCTATTATAATTTGCATAACTTAAGAATTATTGGGAAAACTGTATTAGTAACAGTTGCCAAAGCCTTGGACAAAAGTCAGTACTCAGAAGTTGTAAGGGTGTTAGATGGCTATGACAAGTTTAGTGTAGTTTCTAAAGTCAAATTAGCAAGTATAAGTTATAAGAAAGGTATGTGCACAGTCTAATTTTTAAGAAAGATGAGCCCATGTTTGGCAAAATTGTTTTAATATTATGCAATGATACCACTGTTTGCTTTCTGTGTCATTTATTCACATCAAGTACAGTTTTTCATATTGGGGGATACCAGCTGGAAGAATATTTTGATGTAAAAATTCTAACCCCTGAAATGTTTTTTTTTTTTTTAATATATATATATCTCCCTTGTCTTTATATAAATATTTGTCCTTATCCCTAAGTATTTGGTGTTTTGACCAAAATGAATAATTGGATAGTGGGTAGGTCAATCCCAAAGAGTTGGCTGCAGATCAAAAAATTAACAATCAAATGGATAAAAACAGTTGTAACCAATACAAAGAGAAAAGAGGCTATTTTTAAAAAGTTCTGCATGCATGATGAATGTTTGTTTTGGTTGGTGACTGAACTAAATTTAGCTTTCACCCTCCAGCAGTCCCAATGCCATTTTCAACTCTTTAGTTTCTGCTACATGCTCTTGTTTTACTTGTATATACCTGGCATTTTTCATTTTGACTATACATACATAGTTTGAATGATTAACTATCAAATTGTCCAATATGCACAGCAAAAATATATTTATATGTACATATCTGCAGATGCACTGTCCAGTGATATTTCTTTGCTTTTTCCTAAATTTTTTTCACCGAAAATGATCTTTTTCATTATGTACTGGGGTTTAACAAGCAGAAACTGTTGGTCTGGGGCAACTTGCTATAAGTGAGTTAAACTTGACAATCTGGATATTTTTATTTGTTGATAAATTGGCCTGAAATAAGGGGGAGGTGCTTACATTGCAGTAACAAGTTGATCTGTTCTAGCTGTGTTGTTTGTTTATACTGATTATAATGTATCCACCATTAAAACAATTCTTGATGACGACATATCATGCTTCAGTTATGCAAAAATTACAAGTGTTGGGATGACATTTCGGTAGCGACTTCTGCCGTCATCAGCCATGGAATGAAACACATGGTATTAGCATCAGTTGTTGCCAGATTTCAAAATAGCTTTCCAAATGATAGGTATATTAAAAGGTGTATCTGTATTACAGGTGTTAGGGGTAAGGAAGATTTCAATGCTTTTGCTGTACCCGAGGGCTTTCCGATTGCTGAACGGAGCTATGAAATCTTCCTTACCCCTAACACCTGTAATACAGGCGCACACCTTTTAATATACCTGTCATTTGGAAAGCTATTTTGAAATATGGCAACAACTGATGCATATTAATACCACGTATTTCATTCCATGGCTGATGAAGGTAGAAGTCGCTACCGAAACGTCATCCCAACACTTGTAATTTTTACGTAACTGAAGCGTGATATGTCATCATCAAGAACTATTCCAATGTTTTGTGTGATACGTGTCTCACTGCCAATTATTCTCACTATGATGTATCCACCAATAGGTCACTCTTCATATAATCAAACATTAATAATATCACAAATTCTGAAAAGGAATAATTTGTTTCACTATATCAAAAAGTTTATCAGTGATAAGCAACTTATGGCATTAGAATTATAGAATAGGACCATAAAAGAATGTTGTTTCACCTTTCTAATATATAGCTAAACCAAGAAAGAGATGTCATAGCTTGATATGTCAACTATTTTTCCAGTTTTTATTTTCAATTCATCTTTATATTTTTTTCATATTTGAAGTGTATGACAGTGTTTGGAAATAAATTCTTCTTGATTTTAAATGTAGAGGATTTGTGTTTTCTGCAGGAATTGTAACAAAAGCTCTTCATATGTGTCTTTAGAGAAAAGAAACATGTGTGTACAGAAATATCATTCACTTTGTAAATAAAAAGTAGAAACTGTTTTCTCATTGTCTATTATGGTTCAACCTTATACTAAAATTTGGTGTAAGGTTGAACCATAATTTGGTTTAAAAGTTGAACCATAAATGGGGGTGAAGTTTGAGCCAAGTTATGGTTGCAGCAAATTTTCATTGCTCCATATTTTGGTTCAATATAGCACCAAAATTTTTAACAGTGTAGAGAGATGCATTGTAGCTGCCAGCCATCTGCCTAACTTCAAGAACTCTGAACAGCTCTTGTTGAGGAGTGGTCAATCCCTCAAGACCTTATTAATACCTTCATAAACTGCATGAGGAGTTGTTGCTAGAGCTGCATACTGTCAGGATAATCATACTCCATAATAAAGTACCTGTCTCATGCAAAAGACTAAATATTGCTTTAGGGATTTAAGTTATGCATGGTACTTTTAATTACAAAATGTATTATTTATAATCTTTCCTCCATGGCAGGTGTCATTTCGAAAACAGTGTTTTATCTGACTGCAGGTTATAAAACAGTCCAGTTTCATCAGCATTAAACATGTCACACAGCATGTACCCTTCAGTAATTTGTAGCAGCTCTTTAAGTTTGTGTCGTCACAGGATCAACACATTTGCTTTCGCCGCATAAAACTCTATACACTATGTTATGTCTTTACTTAAAACGATCAATCCACCCATTTGATGTGATGAATTCCTTTATTTGAAGTCGCTGGGCAAGATGAACTGCTTTTTCCTTCAAAAGTGATCCACTAACAGGCAAATTACTAGCCTGTGTTTGTTAGAACCAAGTGACAATAACATTTTCCAACTCACTCAGAGACGATGCTTTCCTAGATTTCCTCTTACTCGAAAATTGCTCACACTTTGATGCACAGCTTTCAATTTCTTTCCTGTTTTTCGCTATGGTACACAACATTAACTTTGAAATTCTGAGTTTCTCTGCAACAGCAGTCTGTAATCCTGGGCCCGCATCAAGCTTTAACAAAATGTCTATTTTTTCACTGATTGAAAATTTTTCGCTTTTTTTATTTTTCTTTCTTTCTTTGCTGCAGTCATTCATTTTTTTTAAATGCTTTCACAAAATGCATTTATGCAAACTACAGTGATGAGTGAATTTCACTACTAACTTTTCTAGTGCTATCTATGTTAATCAAAACTTTATCCGTAAACAAGCTGTGTTGTTTAATTTGACCTGTAGATTTGACTCTGATAAAGAAAAGAAGCTCAATCTGGGGAAGAATTCCAGAGGTTCAGGAATGGGTACGTAATACAATGTGTGTCCCCTAACTTCACAGAAAGCTATTGTTCTGTCTGTCGCCGAAAACAAGAATCCCAATGGTACTCTAGGTCTCCTCCCCACACACCGCCTTTTCTTTTTTTTTTTTTTTCCTGCTTCCCACCCATGCAAGAAAATATTGCGCTCCTTCGGAACTTGTTGGTCATTTTCCTGTAAGAAGCTTACGAAGCGAAAGTTACGCTTGATAGTCGGAGGAAAGGCGAAGTGATTTACGATTCCATCAAGCTGTGTCGCAGATGGTGTTCTTTGAAACGCTGGTTAACCGCCCAAAAAAAAAAAAATTATACTGTTACACAATGCTCTCTATTTAGCAAATTTTTAACGTGAAAATACTGGTTAACATAGTTTGGTGGTTTAAAAAAAAAGTCCGCTAAATTGAGGAAACGTGTTCGTTAAATTGGGAAATGCCAAGCATTAATTTCAATGTGGTTCTGTCCGGACCATAAAAAAAGTGCACAAAATCGTGGAATTCATTAAATCGCAGTCCGTTAAATAGGGGTTTGACTGTATTGCAACACCTCTTTACTAAATTTAATTTCGTTATAAATACTTCAAGTTATGTACGAATTTATAAATTATCCTTTAATTTTGTGCACTAGTGTACGTCGAAAAATTACAAACATCAGACAAATTGCAGGAATTAGGCTGAAACAGACTCAAAAAATACATTAAGCAAGTTAGATATTAGACAAACAAAATCAAAGACATACATCAAACTAAAAGCAAGGCAAAGGATCTGAAAAGTAACAATATATAAAAAAAATATTTTAAAATTAATTTTTTTTTTTTGTTCCTTTCAAGCAATTCCTTTTTTTTTTTCATTTCAGGGTGTAACAACTACCATGAGCAACACTTAGAGCAATAAATAGTAGCCTGCTCCTAAGTTGGGGTCACTAGTTCCAGGGAAGGGACAGAGCCAGCAGCATTGGACAAACACACCATCCGGCCTGCCCCTCATCCGGGACCTGAACCTGGGCCCACCTCAGACAAAGAGTCAAGAGTCCATCAGACCAATCAGCCACCAGGTTGGCCTTCTTCAGGGAACTCTTATGCACATCACAATACAAGTGGGCATGAAATACCGTATTTCTGCAAATAAATCAATTTTGAAAACAAAACTCCCCCCCTCCCTTTTATACTTTCTGTGCTGGTAACACAGAAAGTATGAAAGAGAAGTATCTTAAGTTCACGAACCTTTAAAAAAAAACATTTTTTTCCAAGAACTTTTTGCTTATAATAATGCAAGTATATAAAAAGCAGGGATGGCCAAACTTTTTGAGTCCTGGGGCTACTTTTGATCGTAGTACACATTGGCGGCCGACCAATAAATTAACTGTTCGGGTCATACAGGAAGGTGGAGGCTGTGTAACAGTTTGGGGTGCATTTACATGGGCTTCCTTGGGGCTCTTCATACCTATCAAGAGTCAAGACCTCTGTCACCAGCATGTGAACATCCTCATCTACCATCTACACCAGTTCATAATAATTCTCTTTCCACACCACAACTCCATCTTTCAAGAGGACAACACTACACTGCATACTTCCTGAGCAGCGACCAAGTGGCTCCAGGAGCATTTAAGCAAGTTTACCAAACTTGAATGGCGCTCCTCAAATCCATTGAGGTTTTGTGGGATGAATTGGAAAGATCTGTTGGAGCCCGCCAACCGTTGATGCTTTACTACACAGGTGATCTTTGTTTGATGGGAGGCAGTACAACCTCTGTGTTTTCAACACCTCATCAAGTCTTTACCAATCCATCTGACTGCTGTTGTGAGGATAAAAGGTGGAACAACAGGTTGTTGTTGTTTTTTATTAGAGGTTTAACGACCACCGTCAGCAACTCCATGTGCTACAAGCAGTCGCCCGTCCCTAATTTAGGGCCACTGGTCCCAGGGAAGGGAAAGAGCCAGTGCCGTAAGACAAACACAACATCCGGGATTCGAACCTGGGCCCCTTTCGGACGAATAATCAGAAGCCATCGCTTTGACCACTGTGCCACCAGGGCAGCGAAACAACAGCTTACCAGGTAGATGTATATAATAATTTGTCCATTCAATTTCAGCCTAGCATTCATGGCTGCTATTCTTCCATCCTGAGGACGGATTTCTGTCTTTTGACAATTTTGGAATCCTGTTATGATTGTGAGAATATTTTTAAATTCTGTTTTCATTTTTCCTCCGAAAGTTATGTGTATTTCTGTAATCATTGAAATTGTGGAGTTGTACCAAATGTTTTAAAAGTGATCAAAATGTTCTAAAAAGTTTAGTGTGATTGCATACCTGCCAAATTTGCCTGATTTTGGCTATTCTCTTCCGGTCAGAAAGTGCGTTTTTCAGGATTCAACACATTTCTGGAAGTTCGGCGTGAATGCCCATTCTAGGGGTCATAAGAATGTTCCGTGATTTTCTGCATTTTTCTAAAGGTGTTTTTATTATTTTTCTTCCAACACTCAACGAATCAGTGTACACAATAGCATGCTGATGAGCGCTCGACTGCACATGCAAGATACAGGGCCTGCATCTCCTCCAAAAACACAGTGGCCTCGGTAGAAATGCAGGCAACAGAAACTTCGTCAATGCAGACGGCGGTGGATCCAACAACACCAGCTGTCTTAGATCTATTCGTGAAAACAGGAATAAAGTCTGCATTGACGTAAAGGTGCTCAGCGAAGAGCTGCTGGTACACTGACACAGGGGTTGAGGACTTATCATATGACGTAAAGCTGGTATCAACCATGACACCAAGAAGGTGCCGTGGAGGATCCTCAAAGACCCTGGTCTCTCCAACAAATGACAAGCCGAGCCCTGCATGACGAGCTACAGCCGCCATACGAAGACCGAAGGTTGGAATGCACGAGGGACAGTTCTCATATAAACGAGCATGCTGGGGATGAAAAACTGCATCGTGCAAAAGATGGTCTGGAAGAGATCAAAGTTTAAAGTAAAATTGAAGAGACAGTTGCAGATGGCGTAAATGTAGCGATGGTTTGTTCGCGTCAGCATAAAGGCTGGGAATGGGTGACGTGCAAAATGCTCCTGTACAAAGACTCAGCGCTTGATGGTGGATGGTATCGAACAACCGGAAAACAGAAGGACACACAGAGCCATACACTATGCAGCCATAGTCCAGTTTAGAACGAATGAGAGAATGGTAAATACGGAATAAAGAAATCCTGTCTGTGCCCCAGGATGCTGAAGCAAGGATCTTAAGGATTGACAAAGCTCTCAGACAGGAAGTCCTTAGCCATTGAACGTGCGAATGGAAGGTGAGCGCACAGTCGACGGTCAGACCAAGGAACTTGGTCTCTGGCAAAACTTGAATGGCTGGCTGTACGGTCCAAATAGAGAAATGGGTCAGGATGGAGGCCACGCCTCCAGCAAAAATGGACACACGCTGTCTTGTCGGGAGAAAGAATGAAACCATTATTGTTAGGCGCTTTAACAATCTGGTTAATCACAGACTGCAGCTTCCTTTCAATGAAATGCATGCTGGATGACGAGCAGAAGATGTGCAAGTCGTCAACATAAACGGTAGCCGACACCGCAGGAGGAAGATTTTTGAGGAGACAACTAATGTGGAGGACGAACAATGTCACTGATAGAATGCAGCTTTGAGGAACACCTTGTTTTTGATGCGGAAAATGAAGAGCGTTGTACCCAGGCACCCTGGAACACACTGTTACGAAGAAAATTGGCAATGAAGGTTGGGAGGTTTCCTCGCAACCCACTTTCGTGGAGGTCACAGAGAATATCGTGACACCATGCTCTATCGTAAGCTTTCTCTATGTCAAAAAATACAGACACCAGGTGCTGCCTACGTACGAACACCTCACGAACAGACGTCTCAAGGCGCAGGAGATAATCAGGAGCTGAATGACGGCGGAAGCCACTTTGTGATGGCGACAGAATTTGATGCTGTTCTAAAAAATAAATTAACCGGGAATTAACCATCCGTTCAAGGACTTTACACAGACAGCTAGTGAGGGCAATTGGACGATAACTATAGGGAGACTTGGGGTCTTTGCCAAGCTTGGGAAAAGGTAAAACAAAAGCTTTTTGCCAAGAGTCCGGGAAACTGTGCTCCAACCAAATGTGGTTGGATAAGCACTAAAAGATTCTCAAGAGACAACTGCAAGAGATGATGGATCATGTCATAGTGGATGTCATTGGGGACTGATAGATGTCACGCCAGACAGATACAGAGCCACCCTTAGTTCAACCATGCTGAAGGGGGCGTTATAGTCGCTGTTGTGAAACAGCGCAAACAAGATTCTCAGACGTTCCGCAGCTGACTTACCTTGTATGTTTCTAAAAAGAGGGGAGATATGCCTGAGAACCGGAGACAGAGGCAAATGCTTCACCCAAACAATTCACAATCTCCCTGACTGCAGCGTATGTGCAGCCGTTACTCTCAAGAATTGAAATCTTGTGGGAACTACAGTTACCCCGTATCTTGTGAATTTTTTCCCAAACAGTTCTGGAATGGGCACGTGAATTAATAGATGAAAGATACTTAATCCAAGACTCTCTCTTGCTTCGTTGATGCACCAACCGAGCATAAGATTTTGCTCTTTTAAATGCTACAAGATTGAAATCTGTTGGATAGCGTCGAAATGTACATCAGGCCTTATATATTGGGCTCTCCTAGCTGCTGCGCATTCAGGGTTCCACCAAGGCTTCACACTTTTTGGGAGCGTCGTTGATGTCTTTGGGATAGAGAGACCCCCGCTGCCTGAATGATACACATTGTGACATCAGTAACAGCTGTGTCGATTGACCCCTGGATCACCATGGCAGAAGATATCACTGTGGACGATACGAAGACTTCCCACTTGGGGCGATCCATCCTCCATTGAGGAGGGCGGGAGGCAGAAGATAGCACGCTCACATTATAACTAAGTAGAATTGGGAAGTGGTCACTCCCATGGAGGACGTTACACACCGTTCATGACCAGTCAGCAATAACCGATGGTGAACCCAAAGATAAATCGATCGCATTGAAACTTCGTGTAGGCTCGTGGAAGTAAGTGTCAGCACCGGTGTTGAAAAGGCACAAAGAGATCAAGGACAGAAGAGATTTGATCCTACGTCCTCGTGTGTTGATACTGACACTACCCCACAATGGATTATGAGCATTGAAGTCATCCAGAAGAAGAGCGGGTGACGGCAGCTGATCAACTAAGCTCTCAAGAACGGAGACACTCATGTCCTCTTCAAGCGGCAGATAGACGCTGCATACAGTTAGAAACACAGCCATGGAAATACGCACCACCACGGCTTGTAAAGTTGAGACCATAACAGGAGAAACCAGAACACTGTGAGGGACAAGAATAGCGACTCCCCAGCAGGCTATATCTCTTGATACATTATCTTTCCAAAATGCACTGTAGCCTCGAACTGAAAGCAAGTGTGATGGTTTAAGTTTTGTCTCCTGTAGGCAAAAGCACACGGGAGAGTATGATGAAAGCAGATGTTTCAAGTCATCTTGTCTTGTCCGAAAACCTCAACAATTCCACTGAACGATTGAACCGATGGTTGGGAGTGAGGTGAAAGTGAAAGAAGCAAAAAATCAATTGGACTGACCAGTCAAACGGGATCAGCATCCATCTGCTCTGACGACTGCTCCCCCAGATGTGGGGGTGTTTTACCTGGGGGCAATATGTGAGTATACTTTGTCCCATGGGCCTTTATTGGATTTGTCCGACCATGAGTATTTTTCTGAGGTTTAGGAGAAGAAATTATCTTCTCTTTGTCTTTCTTGCCAGAAAAAGTGACCCAAGTGCTGGTGGTGGTGATAGCACAATTTGTCGAAATGTTGGGTGCCACTTTCAAACCCCTAGCACAAGACTGGAGGGCTTCCAGTCCAGCAGCTATGATATCGTCCGGCTGGTAAGGACATTTAGGGGGGGGGATCTGGTTTTCCATTTGAATGGTGACAGTAGATTTTGCAACTGCCACTGATGCATATGAGAGCTGTTTTGACTGTGAAGGAACAACCCTCCTTCTAGCTTCAGCATAGGAGATGCACTCAACGGTCTTCAGCTGTTGAATTTTCTGCTCTTGTGCCCATTGCGGACAGTCCTTGGCAGATGTTGCATGTGCTCTTTTGCAATTCGCACAGCACTTCGTGGCGGCATTACAAGCTTGCAAAACATGGTCTGGTGCCCCACAGTGTAGCGCTCCTACAGGACTGCTGAGAGTAGCTTTGGCACTTAAAACACCTCAGAGGGTTGGGGATATTACGGGTGTACCTCAAGGTGAAGATACCCTGCCTTTATGGACGTAGGCAGGGATGGGCTGTCAAATGTTAAAATGATGTTGCAGGATGGGACTGACTGCCCATTCTGCCTGAAGAGAATATGCTACATGCCCATAACATGTTGACTCCTCAGTTCTTCCTGAAGTTCATCCTCGAGATGTATTTAGGTATCCATGGGGAGTTCTTTTGACAGGAGTCTCAAGCATCAAGGTAGTGTTAAGAAGTGTGAAACAGTAGGCCACAGTGGACATCTCTACAAGAAGATCACCAGACTGGAGTTTCTTGACGCTCTTAGGAGAGCTTACAGTGGATTGAAATGCTTTGTTTATCAAAAATGGACTTTTGGCACTCAAACGTTTTGAAGTGTCCAATTAGTGCACAAAGAAAAACCCAAGCATTTGAAGAATCAGGGACATGCTTCTTGGCGGAAGGGGCTGAGCCTTCTTCGATAAGTCGTTTGCTGTTAGCTTCTTGGGAAACTTTAGTGGACGCCATAAAGATAAAGAAAAATTTGTCCGCCGACTTCCCTGCCCACCACCGAGCCCAACAGGGGAGAACCAGAGCTCCGCAAGCCCAAATGGATGCAGGACACAACTCTATGGTTGAGCGGCAGATATAGCAAGTTGATAGGGAGGACATACGCCCAGCAAGTACCGCTACTTTCCTGATTCTTGGTAACACCCTTTTGGTGTGCCCACACTATCCCCAGACTAACCCTGTCATACACAACGACAAGCCACAAGTCTAGACTCCACTCAGCCACAGACTTCATTGACTAGAAGTGGGTTAGTTTCTAGCCGCCCATTTAGGACGAAGCAGGGGGCAAAGCAGAGTAATGGTAGCTGGCGACAACTACAACCCGGCCCTCAGAAACTTCAGCCTTCAGCATCCCCTTTTCCACCTTACTGGTCATTGCACGTGGCAAACGTGCAGGTAGGTGTAGCTAACCAGCCCGGGAAAACAAAAGGAAACATAAAGTGGAGAAAAGAGAAGAGGAAAGAGAATAAGAACTAAGCTCCGGCGCTGGCGCATAGTCACAACCTCAGCAACCTACAACTGAGGCGGGTGAGTGGCAAGGTAACAACAAAAAGCAGAAATGGGAAAAGACATCAAACACTAGCGTCAGCTCGGGCCGTGGGGTCGCCACTCCGCATCAGCTGGATGAACAGCTGTTCCTGAGGTGATGGTATTGCACAAAGACGAAAAGACAAGATGGTCCATCAAAAAGTCAGCTCGGGCCGTAAATAACTGGAAAACCAGTTATCCCCATGTGGGTTATAATTGTAGGACAAAAGATGATAATGTGGACAGAATTTTGACAACAAGTTAATGTAAAAGACCTTTCTGAGTTATATGAGACATAAAAAAACGTAAAAATAATTCACACTTTTTAAACAATCCTAGAAAAAAGAATTTGGGTTGTTTTAAATCTTTTTAAAAAACAAACTGACTCACAAGCTTTAAGAAAACATAAATTTCAGGAATAGTAGTTTTAACTCACAATATATAATTAAAGAATCCCATAGATGACTAACCAGTTCATGAACAACAACCAAAAAAAAAAAAAAAAAAGTACAATGTGCATTAGAAAAACAATGCCTCTAATGAATAAAAAATGGTATTGCAGAGATTGAGAACAAAAACATTCTGCATTTTATGAAAACACTGTGGTATTTACAAAATGCTGAATTACTTCATTTTTGGTTTTAAAGGTGACCAAGATGATACTCTTCTCACTCAGCTCTCTGAAATGTTTTACAACTTTTAACACTTTAGATCTAGTGAGCCCTGTTGTTGGAAAATCTTGACTGTTTTAATAAAAATGTTAATTAGAAATGGTTTTTTTTTTTTTTTTTTTTTTTTGATTGGAGGTTTAACGACCACCGTGAGCAACTCAATGGGCTATAAGCAGTCGCCCGTCCCTAATTTAGGGTCACTGGTTCCAGGGAAGGGAGAGAGCCAGTGCCGTAAGACAAACACAACATCCATGCCTCACCGGGATTCGAACCCGGACCCCTTTCGGACGAATGATCAGAGGCCAACGCCTTAGACCACTGCGCCACCGGGGCGGCAGAAATGGTTTACAAAATGCTTAAAACAAAATGAGAGTAATTGTAACACCATTCACAACAAACAGAACTTTTAATTTTTCACAACAGAGGTTAACGTGCTTTTAACACTTTACAGGTAACAACAAATATAACTCATTTACAAATAACAGTACATCTGCTCTGTGTACTTTCCAGGTTACAAGAAATATAACTCATTTACAAATGACAACAGTAAAATTTCCTTGCTCAAAACACAGTCCTGTAATCAGAAAAAACAGGTTTACTTACAAATGCACTATACTTATCAACATGGAAAAGATCAATTTTATCGTAAGTTCAAGTATTTTTTTAAAATATCTGGAATGGGAAAATTCTGAATAGCTGCAGGGAGCTCCCAGTTGTCAAACAGGTGCTTCCGAATAGCATATCTGCACATGTCACTGAGTGATGCAGGTTGCCTTCTGCCATATAAGCAACGTGGAAACAGTTCATCATAGAAAGGAACTATTGTCTCCAGATTTGGAATTGACATTCCATCTATGGTCCGACCAGCCAACCAAAATGTAACTTCATGAGGATTCACTGTGTCTTTAAGGAGAGCATTGAAGATTAAGCATAAGTGTTTTACCTGCAGAATAAAATCAATAGAAACATTCCATTGTAATTCATTAGTGTGAAAACCATATGGATAAAAGTACAGCTCTTATTTTGCCTCTGACTTACATAAGAGGGATGAAAAGTACTGACATATGAAATTGTCACATACTCAAGCAAAACAAAAACTTTAAAAAAGTCTCGTAACTTCACAAATTAATTTATATTTGTGGGTTTACATAACAATGCCTTGCACAGGTATTAAACAGGGTTCATAAATTTTACAGGGGCTAAAAATTCAGGGATTTTCCAGGACTTTCAAGGGTCTGCGAAAAATTTCAAGGATGAAAATTGCCCAGTCTCAGGAACATATTCAGCATTCAAATAACCCAGTGGTCCACTGACTTCCGGCCAGTAAGTTTTCTTTTACTTTCTTTTTTCTAATTTATCACAAGTTAAAAAATGAATTGCTATTTCTTTTACCTTGCAGTACAGTTTTCTTCTTAGGCTGCAAACTAGTAATAGGTTCATGAAATGCTGTCGGTTAACAGCTATTCCCCACCACCACCCCCTCCTCATAATCTGCAATGAGTGGAAGAAACAGCAAACACAGAAAGGCAGTTTCACAGTCCTTGTCTTGTAATGGCAACAGCGATTTTTTTCCCTCCATCTCCACCATTAATAATGAACAGAAGTAAGCACAATAAATGTCCTGATCTTCCTTGGATTTGCCCACCCTAGTGAATGCAGCAGATACTGACACCAGACAAAAGCTAGCTTTTGTTTCTGCCCCTAGAAAATGCACAGTGGAGGAGGTCAATTGGATGCGTGAAGGTAATTTTTGCAAAAGAGGAATTCATATGAAACAGTGTTCAATGGGGGAATAAAGCTAACTTTATGAGAAAGTAGGAGGGGTAAGCAATAAGACTAAAATGAGGAAAAGGAAGCTAAACCTAAACCAATAAAACATATATAAAAAAAAAAAAGATGCTATTGTATATGAATTTTTGTACCCTTGGGTCTACTCGCTTTCTTCTTACTTCATATTGGGAATGCACTCTCACTCTGTTATATCACCATTCCATTGGAATCTCATTCTGGAAGCATTCTTTGGCATGTGAGTTGAAGCTTCAAATTACATGTTTTAAAAACAAATATTGGAGATAATTCCATCGAAATAATAAGTTATTTCAACATATATTGTAAATGCCTAAGTTTTTTCATTATTATTTTTACGGATCAGTGGGAATTTTGGTGGACCAGTGGTTTGCAAATTCTAGTGGTCCACCGGGCTAGTAGAAGATTTATTTCTAATACTAGCACTGATATTTTCAAAAGTACTATATTTTTGGCATATAAGATAACACTTTTTTTTCCCCTCTGAAGTCCAGGCATCAACTTATCTGTTGATTGGTCTTTGATATTTCTCAGTGAGAAAAATATATTCATGCATATTGTGCTTTAAATTTAGTCATGATCCGAGCACCCGAAACTCAATATTGCATTTATTTTGAAAGTGTACGAAATTTAATATTCCATCACTAAGAACTTGTTTAAAAGTTGTTGCAACAGACATTTCTGTTCGACAGAAACATCATTAAAATTGCAGTGACATTTGGAGTGGCAGCTGTCCTCTAAATTCATTATATATATTAAGAGCATCTCCCTCACATCCCCTTTAAGGACCCTGTGAGTGGTATTCACTGCTAGTTTTGCAAAGCCGCCAAGACTAAAACTGGTGGGTGCACCTCATTCATCTTGCGATGATTAAACCTCTGAAACACATCGCTGTCATGCAGTTGATAACAGCCGGCAGCACCTGTGCTTTAAGAACAGCAATGACCAGTAGCTGGCAAAACCTTATTTTTTTGCTCTGTCAATCTCTCAATTGTATAGCTCAACTGAATTAAAATCAATTATTGCTACAAATTTAATGCTTATCTTAATTTATTTCATGTTCCTGATTGAAATAAAAATTTGTTTTGGTGTCTGATTTTAATCACTCTGATTTAACACGCTAGTGCAACTTTTTTTTTTTTTTTTTTTTTTCCATCTTTGAGTGGCAGATTCCCTGACTGGTTCATCAGAGGAAGAGAATATGAGTAGCATCAGTTCCCAAGGAAAAATAAGCTTACAAAATGCTACTTTTTGCTGAAAAGAAAAATGCTAGTCATCTCATTTTCTCTTCTTTTTAATATTATTACTGAAACATTAAATATATAGTTACATAATTGAAGAACACCAACTGCATTTGTTCTAGTCTTGTACTCAGGATCGACTTATCTATGAACAAATATAAGGAAACTGATAAAATTTAATTTATTTGACTTATACTCCATGTGGACTTATAAGCTCGAAAATGCGGTAATTTTGACAATAACTATTAATATAAAGCCTACAAAACTAATGCAGATGTGAGGATGGTACGAAAGCATGGAATGGAAACCAAATGCCAAAGCATGGAATAGCATCATCTCCATTCACCTGCACGAAAAAGCATCAGACAGTTCCAGGGGTTGAGCTGACTTTTTTAAAGTTTTCACCAACTTATTTTCGCCAATGTATTATTAACAGTACAGTAAGATAATCACCGAAAAAAAATTTCCATCGCCAAAACAATTTCTTTTGCGCAAATTGCAAAGAATGCGATCAGCAGCGCGACCCCTTCAATTCTGTCATCCGCAAAGGTTATGAGAATCTGTCTTTTGGGTTGCAGATGGGTGCTGATTTTTTAGAGCCTGGACACAAACCATACATGCAGCTCATTATGTCGAAACATTAGAAAAACTCTGATTTGCACTGCGTAATAAATGGCCGGGAAAGAAAGTCATCCTTCAGCACAACAATGCTAGTACACCTTGAAAAAAAATCCAGAAATCCAGATGGGAACTTTTACCTCACCTGGCTTAGTCCAGATATAGCACCTTCAGACTATCATCTTTTTGGATTCCTGAAGGACCAGATGCACAGCCCACACTATCAGAGCATAGAAGCAATACAGCAAATTGTACATTGATGCCCTTGTGCAACTGGAATAGAGTTCTTTTGCAAGAGTCTCTTTTTAAACTGCCAAAACGATGAAGAAAATGTATCCAAAGAAATGGGGATTTTGTAGAAAAATAGATTAAGGTATGTAGATTAAAGTCTCATACCTATTTCTTCAACCTTTACAAAAACATTGTTGCTCATTAATTCGGTATAGCCCTTGTATAAGTATTTCGACTGTTTAGTTTTTCAAAATCAATAATTATTATTATATATTATTCAGATTTAAATGAACATAAGAAACTACTCTGACACCGACGAAAGGTGATGTAGCTATGAAAGTCCATCTGAGCAAGCACAAGCTAAACCACAAAACAGAAAGAAAAGCAGAATTGCAAATGTTCTAGTGAAGGGGATTGGTAACTTTTGGTCTAGGATATCTACAGGTTACACACCATCATGCTATATACGTGTCTCATTTTTAAGTTCTTGTCAATAGTAGGTAACTCCCCTCTTTATGGGGTTGAGAGCAAGCCAAATTTCACTATGACACATAGTTTATTAAGTACTGTTGGAAAAGATGCATGACATCAAATGCATTTTTGTAATGGCTTTCATCACATTTAGCATGAGGTTCTTGTAATTTATGCAGATTGCAATGAGAAACTGTTACATTTCTATAAAATGTGATGAAATACTGTTTGGCGATGGTTTAGTAAATTATATTGTTGAATAACTGAAATTTAACTATTGGTGCGTCACTTCATGTGACAGAATCAGATTTGAACAATGGTTTTGACAATGACACACACTGTTACCCATTTTCATTACATTGAATTTTTTTACTTGGGATTTACTTTACTACACTGTTGGAAAAGATGCATAGCATAAAAAAAAAAAAAATGACAGGCTGCAGCGTTCGAATTACCAAGCCACTGGCCATTGGCCAGTAAAACTTCCATTGGACTGCTGAACTATTGATTTTACTGGCCTAGGTGGCCAGTAAGTTTGTTGTTGTTTTTTCTAATTCGTCACAAGTTGAAAAATGAATTTGTTTCTTTTACCTTGCAGATGTTTTTTTTTTAATGCTGCGATACATTATTTTCTACATATATTGAAATGGTCTTTAATTTTTTTTTTTTTTTTCCAGGGACCGGTGGTTTGCAAATTCTAGTGGTCTGCTGGGCCAGTAGAAGATTTATTTCTAATTCTAACACTGGGCTATAATCTTACAAGTCCTTGAAACTGCAAGCATAGCCTATACTCAATGGTAGATCAGAAGATTGGCAGTCCTCTGAAGCAAAATGAATGAAAACAATAATAAATTACCTTAGTGATTCTGTTTCTTATATGGTAAAAGCGGTGGCCACTTTAAAAGCATTTTACCCTAACATTTGTACAAAACTTGCTTAGTGCATGAATTGCATCGAGTTGCAGAACAGATTTGGGAAATCTACACTACAGTTAACAGATTTATCTTGTGTGTGAAAAAGATTTTCTTAAAACCTCTGATGCTGGTCAAAATTTATAAAGAAATATGTCACCAACTTTCTCTCCCACAACAGCCCATTTTTTACCAGGTGGGGTACATGGATAAATGCAGCTTTGTCTTATTGGCAAAATATGGGATCAGTAAGTAATGCTTTAAACTTTCATTAGAGAGTGCAGATAGCTCTGTAATTTTTTCTGCTAACTTTCATTAGAGAGAGCAGATTGTTCTTCAATTTGCTTAAAAAATCTATCAATGATCAAGAAACACTTTTTCTGGTAACATCATGCACTAATTACATAGCTGGAGTCTCAAAGCATTTTAACAAGTGATGCAACAGAAGAAATTAACGAAGTTTAAAATGCCATTTCATTCATTCCAGGTGAAATTGGAGAAAAAAACTAAAGGGAAACCAATGGCTGTTTTAAATAAAAACTCTGGGTTACAGGAATTGAAAACAGTGATTTTATCAACAGTGATGGCTACAAATTGACATCACAAGTCCCAGCAGTAAAAACAGAACACTATAAATACTGCCCAATAACGTCTGTGTTGACGTAGAGAGAATATTTGCTGCAATAAAAATGGTTTTGGATGATAAACAACAAAATCTAACAGTCAAACACTTAGAAAAACGTATTGTGGTCTACTGCAGTAAAAATTATGGTGTATGAAACTATATCCTTTATTGAGCCTTTTGTTCCTTAATTATATCAGTTATAACCAGGGGCAGACAAATCCAAGGCATCCACAGTTGCCTGAAAATTTCGCATGCCACCCGGGTTTTCAAATTCTACTCTGAAAATTTCGTTTTTCAAAATTTGCACTTCTATCTATTACAAAGCTTCCATCTCTATAATAAAGCAATAAGTGAAGTACAGTACATAGAATTTTACTGTTTGCACATTTTATTTTACATTGGCTAGGCAATATAAAATCAGAAAGTGAAGATGCTAACATCTATTTTCAACTATCACTCAGCAGAGTTATGCATTATGTAGCCATACTAGTAGTAGTAGTGATTCAGGCTGAAGTTCTGCAGTACAACCCAAAAGAGATACATGTGTGCATGCAGAGTAAGAATCAGAGATGTTTGTAGCTATGGCATCCATTTCACATGGGGTGCTTATAAGTGCAATGTTAGAAACAAATCTTCTACTGGCCCAGCAAACCACTGGGATTTGCAAATCACTAGTCTGCCAAAATTCCCACTGGTCCGTGAAAGGAAAAGCCTTACACATTTACAGCACGTGTAAAAAATAACATATTATTTCACTGGAGCTGTATATCACAAATTTAGAGCAACAGAATGCGTACATGTATTCACGCACATAATAAATACAAAGTTGTATCAGAATAATACGACCATCCTCAGAATCAGAGTGTACAGGCCCAGGCGCATCATAGAGTGCACGACAAGGTCGACCACACGGAAATATAAGCGGCCAGCCAGGACAGATGAGCCACAGTGCGTGGAGTGAGCACAATGTGCAGAAGTAGTGATTTGATGGACGTTCAAAACGGAATGATATTTGGCTACTACACCGAAGGTGGAAGCATCTCAGAAATGGCCCACAAAGTTCGCAAGGTGTTATAGTAAGGAGTGTACCAAGAATGTTCGCTGGCACACCAAGTACCTCTCGATGTCATAACTGTGGAGCCCCAAAAAACAAAGACCCCAGAGGAGAAAGTCACCACCGTCAACTGGTAGAGGGCAACTGACACACAACAGTGCAGCAATTGACCCCGCAAATGAACCCAGGTATGTGTCCCCGATAATAGTAGAGCAAACCCTGTTACGTGTGGGTCTTCGGATTTGACACAAATGCTCATGTTAACCCATATCCATTGGCAATGGCACCTGCAGTTCGCATGGGACTACCATCATTGGGCAGTGGAAGAGTGGAAAAAGGCTGCCTTCTTCAACGAATCGAGGTTTCTATTCCACAGAAGTGACAGGTGGTGTAGTGGATACGGCATTAGACACACGAGAAACAACACCCAGACACATTTGTCAGTGCAGTACAGGCCAGCAGTGGTAGTGTGCATGTGTGGGGGATGTTTTCCTGGTATGACCTGGGACCGCTGGTACCACTGGATGGCTACCTGTCCATCCTCGATGACCACATGCATCCCTTCACGTTGGACGTTTACCCTAGTGATGATGGTGTCTACTAACAGGACAATGTGCTCTACTATGTCGCTAAAGGAGTGGGTGACTAGTTCCAGGAATACGACAGGGATGCTCCATTCTCCCTTGGCCCGCAAAATCACTCGACCTCAATCCCATAGAGCACTTGTGGGACTATTTGGATCGACAGGTTAGACGTGCAGATCAGAGTAGCAGAATTAGGACGTACATGCGTACGCAGATAGTTTCCAAATGAGGAGCAGATTTTGCTGGTAGATTAAAAAAGAATGTTATTTACAGCAATTAAAACACTTACTCAAGGCATCACTCAGATTAATATATTTAATTCTATTTTAATCTGAGGTATTTTCACTTATTTGTCACATCTTCTGAGTTCTTTTGTTTTTACAGACATTTTTGGCCTCCGGATTTTATCAAGGCCTGACTGTTATCAACATATAGGAACTGTATCAAAAGTTTTGTTTACACAGAAATAATTTAAATTTTATTGCCAGGTTCTTCTTGCAGTTGCCAGTTATTCAATTAAAATAATTTCTTTAGGTATTTTGTAAGTCTACTATTTTGGAATTAAGTTGTTAAAAATGCTATTTATAATTTTTTAAGGTGCATTAATGGAACTGTCTTTCTAGATATAAAAACCTCATAGTTTAATATTTTGCCCTAAAATCTATTTCACACACATTGTTGCACATTCAGTTGTAATGTACTTATTTTGTCCTCACAGAAATCTGTAATGTTCTAATAATTATTTATTGTTTTATTAATTTTTCTTTATATTATTTTATTCTACTGTTATTGTGTGTGTGATTCGCGGGTTTGCAGCAAGTTTTCTCTTTCAATGGTTGTGTACGCCGATACATTTTATTTTTATACAGCTCTGGTGCAGACCCACAATCACGCCATTTCTGGAACCTCTATGCTCTGCTGCAGTCCTAACGGGCATGTGTGGCCTGAGGCAGCCTTCCAGAGCCTCACTGTGTCCATGCCACACCATCTCGTCACTATCATCAGGGCCAAAGGTGGTTATTCCCATTATTAGGTAGGTGGTCAAATTATTCTGATACAACCATGTAAATAAAACATAAATCATAGTAAGCAGTCATAGAAATCTGGACAACAACAACAACAAAAAAGAAAACTTCACTTGACTCAGAAGGGCCAGTACATACCAAAATGCAGTGATCCTCATTTTTACTGGTTCAGAAACGGCACAAATACTATTACATTTAGTATGCACACGGTATTAGTGTCAAAGATGGCACAATGAAGCATAATATCAGGTAACCACAAAAGTATTTGCCATTTTCAGAGACTGAGACAAAGTATAACACATAAGTAGTAGAAAAGCATTATTTATTCATCAAAATAATTACCATGGGCATCAAAAACATTCTGCCAACATGTTAACAACTTACATATACCCCAATGACAAAATGTCGGGTCATGGGAAGAGAAAAAGTTTTGGAGGGCAGTGTGCAACACATCAAAGTTGGAGAAGTTGTGTCCATACAAATGATTGTTAAGTGAAAGAAACAAGTGATAGTCTGAAGGAGAGATATCTGGTGAGTAAGCTGGATGACATAAAAGCTCCCACCCAAGTTCTTTGATAATGTTTCTGGTCAGTGAAGCAGAGTAGGCATGAGCATTACCTTGAAGGAGCAGAACTTCCTTTTTGTTGACCAGTGCTGCTTCCTTCTTTTTCAGGTTCTCATTTCACACATTTCAGTTGCTCACAGTATACTGCAGCAGTGATTGTTTGGCCATGTTGCAAGAGTTCATAATGAACAACACCATGTGCTGTCCACCATACACACAGCATAACTTTGTGTGGATGCAGTTCTGGCTTCGATGTGAGAGGAATTGAGTCACAGGTGGACAATCAATGTCTGGAATGTTTTGGAGTGCAGTACTGGACCCACTTCTCATCACATGTCAGTACCCTATCCAAAAATGGTTCCTTGTCATAGCAAGAAGCAACGCAAGACAAGCTGAGATATGTTGCTGTTTGTTTCTGCAGACAATTCGTGTGTAGAGGACCCCATTTAGACAATTTGTATGCCTTACCTATTGCGTGCAGATGTCTTTGGATGGTTTCATCATTAACACCAAATGACTGGGCTAGTTCCTGGCAAGCATGGCTACTATCCTGCTCAATGGCAACTTTCAGGGCTTCTGTGTCAAGGCTGACAGGACAACAACTCCAGGACTGTTCTTGAAGGGATTCATCTCCATCTCTGAACTTTTGAAACCAATTCCGAGCTGCGCGTTCCTTCACAGCATCTGCCCTAAATGCTGAGCAAATGCGAGTTGTTTCTGTAGCAGATGAACAGAGTTTAAATTTGTATAACAAACACCTACGAATAATCTCCATTGATACTGTCATTGTAATTGCATGTCTTTCCACTACAGAACTGCTTACTCATCTGATTCATATGAGCAGGGTACCTTGGGATTTCAGCTGACTATATGCTGTGGGCGGAACATTTCTCCACAAATGTAATCTTACAAGGTGTTTCTTTTGCTCCCTCGAAAAATGGCAAATACTTTTGTTGTTACCTGATGTACAGCAGAGAAGCACAATGTAAACGTACACCATACACAGATAGTTTCCAAATTATTAGCAGATTTTGCATAGTTTTTGCTTGTAGATTTAAAAAAAAAAAAGTGTTATTTACAGCAATTAAAACACTTACAAGGCTTTACCCAGATTGATATACTTAATCCTATTTTAACTTGAACTTTTAGTTATTTTTCACATCTTCTGAGTTCTTTTGTTTTTACAGACATTTCTGGCCTCTAGATTTTATCAAGGCCTGTTTCTCAATGTATAAAAACTGTATTAAAAGTTGTGTTTGCATAGAAAGAATTAATTTTTTTTGCAAGGTTCCACTTGTAGTTGCCAGTTATTAAATTAAAATCTTTTCCTTGTGTATTTTGTAAGTTTACTATTTTTAATTAAATTGTTGAAAATGCTATTTATAATGTTTGGAAGTTTATTAATGGAACTATTTTTTCTGGATATAGATTTTTTTCTTTAGTCTTTTGTTTTTATGAAGTTCATGGTCCAATATTTTACCATAAAGGTCCATTTTACACACATTGCTGCACATTCAATTGTAATGTATAGTGCATTCACTTTAACTTGGCAGTTGGAAAGGATTCATTTTACCAGTTTGAGGGGAGTAAGCAGTGTGCCTTTTAGGAACTAATCGCTTCCAGCAGACCAAAGACCCTTTGAACAATGATGACGGGAGGTGGAGGGGAGTGTTGGAGGTTCCTCCTAGTGTTGACTCCCTGTGGCGCTTAGAAGTTTCTCATTAAATAAATAGACTTTGCATGAAGGATACCGCAGACTTTGCATGCTGGGTATCCTCTATGGTTTTGTGAGATGGTATTCGATTTCCATGATGGGCGGGAGCCCGGGGGTTGACATTAAAAGTTTCAACCAAATGCGGTCAAATAAGGAAACAATCACAGCTAGGTTTTAATAAGAAAATGCATGCTGTTATATTTGCTAGCAAATGTCAAATACTGTCACTGCATTTACAGATAACACAGGGGGGAATTATTTTTTTGTTCTCTATGTGATACAATTTAAACGAAAAGTTTTCAGTAGTTATATATCTTATATATACACTATCGCTGAGCACATTTCTTTAAGCAGACAGTGGGTCCAGGGCTGGGTCATTAATTTTGGGCCTCAGTATTAGTGCACATCTAGGATCTCACTATGGGTGACCGAATAGAAATACCAAGGAGAAAAATTTCTCAAAAAAAAAACATGATATCGATGAGGAAGCCATATAAATATCCCCTCCGCATTGAAGTGTGTATCTCACGTTTCATAACGGGTACGGAGAACTAGCCACATTGGAATTTCAGTGCCATAAAATTGTTCTGCATAAACAAATTTCGTGTCGCTATATTCCCCACTACTTAAGCAACTACTGTCCATAATTTTTTTTTTAAATATTTCATTTTCAGTAAGAAATTTAAACATTTCCATGATTTTCGGGAAAAAGACAAAGCGGAGAACTGGCCACAAAAATTTTAAGAGGCCGTATAAAAATTGCGTTCTGGATTGCTCCGTGGCTACATCTCCAGAGATTGGTTATTTGACACATAAAATTTCTGTAATTTTGTATTTTCTTATTTACAATATTTTTCAAGGTGTATAAACTACAGCTAAACAAATTCTCTGCGTTTATGTGCAAACCCAGGAAACTTACTAGGGGGTGGGGGGGGGGCTTAAAACCTAAAATATGAAGAATTTCTGCATTCACAAGCTAAAACTCAACAAATTATCTGAGGGCATGTGCCTACCCAGGAAACCTGTTGGGGGGGGGGTAAAAAACTGCATAAAATGCAAAGAATTTGTGGTCAGATCGGGAGATTTTGAGCTTTTAGAAACTAATCGGAACAAACTCTTTGCGAACATGTGCTAATGCAGAAAACCTGTGTGTGGGGGGGGGGGTAGGTAATTCCCAAAGTGTAATATATAAGGAAATTTCTTATTTCTTGTCTAATCGAGATTTTCAGCATTTACAACCAGAAATACTTTGTTTTTGTTTTACATTTTAGGTACAACCCCCCCCCCCACGGACAGGTTTCGTGAGTCAGCACGTCTTCAGAGAGTTTGTTGAGATCTAGGCTGTAAATGCTGAAAATCTCCGGATCGGACCAGAAATTCTTTATATTTTACACTTTTGGTATTACCACCCTACCACCCTACCCCCACCCCCCACCCCACCACCCACGAACAGGTTTGCTGAGGTGGCACATGCCCTCAGATAATGTCTCGAGTTATAGCTTGTAAATGCTGAAAGTCTACCGATCAGACCAGAAATTCTTTATATTTTATATTTTTGGTGTTTACCCCACCCCCTTCCCCGACAGGTTTCCTGAGGCAGGACATGCCCCCAGATAATTAATTGCAGTTTGTTGTAAATCCTGATGAAATCTTTTGTTGAGTTGAAGATCATAAACATTTTTTTATAAAGAATTACATTAATAACCGCAATTAAGAAAAGACGAAATTACGGAAACTTCATATGATTCAGATAACCAACCTCTGAGAGTCCTGTCCACGAAGCGGTCAAAAATGCAATTTTTATAAGGCCCCTTAAATTTTTTGTGGACAGTTCTCCTACACCTGTTTCATAAACGAATCAGTGTTGGCAAGAAAATGTAAAAATGTATGGTTGAAAATGAACACCAGTCCAATTCTGCTTTGACCCTTCCCAGTGATATGGTGCATTGTCCATGTGACGATTATTGAATTAGGTGGTAAATTCGGAAGCAGCTGGCTTTCAAACCATTTTCTAAATTTTTCGGAATTTATTTCATCATGGTAATCACCACTTTTTGTCTTCGAACGAAATAAAAGTGAAGCCCCTGGTGTAAAACCATCCTTTGTTCCGGCATGGCAAATTATAAATCTGCTTCCTTTCGATGAAGGAACTTGGAGTCCAGTTGGCTTTTCACAACTTGTGTCTTGCCATCCTTTAGGACAAACATGAGACGTTAGAAGCCATGTCTCATCTTGATAAACAACAGCTTTTGGAACGGGTAGATTTTCATTACGCTTTAACTCCTTTAAGAAATGCCTACATTTCGCTATAATGTCGGGTTTCTCTGTTAAAAACTTTCGACCATTCCATCGCTTATATTTGAAACCCAAACCATCTAGTATTTTACTCAATGTAATCTTACCTCCGTCAAAATCAATACTGTCGCATAATTTAATGAATAAAGACTGAAGAGAAGGGATTTCCTTTTTTTCATACATGTCATGTACCGTTCTGCGCACAACGCATTTGTCAAAATCATCCATTTCGCGCTTCGGCGCTTTCTTGTTTCGTCTTTTACCAAGAGTTGACAAAACCTCACTTGTAGCAGCCTATTTCCAAATTCTGTAAACAGTTCTCAGTGAAACTCCTGTAGCCTCCGAAACGCATTAATTGGATTTTTTGACATCCACTTTCGGAACTCCATTTCGTTTTTCTTCGTCCATGAACATTATTACATTCCCAATAATTTCCCTAGCTTGGCTTTTCAGTACTTTTCCAACTTTCAGTGTGCTGAGTGCCATAGTTGTGAGCAATAATATTAACAGTATCACAAAAAAAAAAAAAAAAAGATAAAAGAAACAACAAAAGAAAAAAACCATGAGTAAATATATCTTGCTTGCTACAAAATTAGCTTGAGAAATCAGTAACAGAAGTCGGAAAGGGTCGTTTGGTGATGTTCAAGAATCCCTTATTCTTTTCCCTCCCACAAAGACCATTGAAGCAGAAGCTCTAAACGCCACAGGGAATCAACATTAGGAGGGACCACCAACACTCCCCCATCCACCCTGTATCGTCATTGTTTATTGCCCTGCTCCAAGAGGGTTGGAGCCGATTAGTTGTAAGCACGCTGCTTACGATACGAAGCTCCCCTAAAACTGGTAAAGTGAATCCTTCCCAACTGCCAAGTTAAAATGAATGGACTATACTTACTGTATTTTGTCCTAATTGGAATCTGTAATGCTCTAATAATTATTTGTTTTATTAATTTTTCTTCAAATTATCTGATTGTATTGTTATTCGTGATTCACGGGTTTGCAGCAAGTTTGCTGTTTCAATTGTTGTGTGTGCTGATACATTCTATTTTTATACAACTTTGTCGTACAGTTACTTTCAGAGAAATGTTTTATAGTAAATATATCTAAATAATATAATTTTCTTTGTCTCAACATTTGTCCCACTTTGGTGGAGCCTGTTTTAACTGTCAAATCCCTGCCTCACCCAATATACTTTTTTCTTTATTCTTGTTGTAATGTTCATGTAACATACACACAATTTTGGAACACATCTGTTTCACTTGATGAAACATTGTTTCTTTTATGTTTGTGACACTCCATATCAAGGTAAGGTTCTCAATGATGAATGTTCATGAAAAATGTTGTGATCGAAGAAATACTCAATAAATAAATGATTTAAAAAATTACTCCACATATCTTATTTTTACCTGTCATTATTTATTGAAGGACTTTCACCTAGGGGTCATTCCATGTCAGATTACCCAGGGTATGTCACCCACACATCTCAGATTTTTGTGAAAATTGGCACAAAGTATTGTACTGGTAAGATTATAAAACCAGTTAAAATTTTAGGTTAGTCGGTCCAGTAGATTTTGAGTGATGCCACTTTAAAAATTAGGTAGCTCTGCCTTTGAAGTTTTCGCGCGCTGAGTTTTCATAACTACACTGTAGAACAAAAAATTCATAACTTCACAACTAACTGTTGCAGCCACATAATTATTTTTCTTAAATGATCTGCATGATCCATATCTTTGGGAACAACTTGTTTCTGCACATTTTCAGAATTAAAAGAACACTTTTTTTTTTTTTAATTTAATGACAAAAGACATGGGAAAATGAGGCCACATTTTTATTAAACAATTTTTTTTCAAAATGAGCCCCCACTTGAAATTTGTTAAAAATATGTCCATGTGTGTATTATAATGTAACCTTTCATTAGGAGAAAAAAATACTTTGGGCAATTTGCAATTTTGGCAAAAAAAAAAAAATCTAAAATGGCGTGTTTTATATATGGAGCATTCCGACATGATATTACACAATTTTTTAATTAAGTGGTTGCTTGACCATTTTATACATATTTTCCCCCATAGTAGCCCTATCAGTGAGTAGCTCAAAACAATTCTTATTTTATTTTTATGTGCCACCATCTTGGATATACGTTCATTTTTCTTTTCTGCGGCAGGCCAAAATAGGGCCTCATAATGGTTTTGAAAAAAGGCATTTGTTTTCCTCTATTGTAGATCAAAAATTTTGGTTTTCACTACCTTAAAGAGGACATTTTCGACTTACAGAAAATGTACAGAAATGATAGAAAATATTTTTTTAACCTTGCTTAAAATGGCGTTGAGATCTACAATACTCGCAAGCATAAATCACCATTTTTGATGGGCTGTTATGGTGACTGGAAGTTGGAACCTCAAGTTGGGAACTTTCATGTAATAACTATGGCTAGTAGAGTTTTCAGCTATGGAGAACTTAAGTCTGGGTTTGCTCCCCTTCCCACTCTCCTCTCCCCTCAAAGTTGCAAAATTTTCAACTTTTGTAGATTTCAAGGTTACATATCTCAAACGAGGGACCATATATATTTTTTTCCCACCAAGAATACCCCTACTGGTACTCAACAAAACCTGTGAGTTTCATTTTGTGGTTCAAACTGGTTTAGAAGTTACAGACTGTGAAATATTTGCGAACAAATGGTAACATTTCAGCACTCGAAATGCACAGAAACTGATAAATATTTATGCTTATTTCTGTTTCCAAAATATTTTTTAAGTCTTATGGAATTACATTTCAAACACCTTTAACTACCAAATACTATATGTACAATTTATACATAAGGTAAATAAAAAAAACTAAAAAAAAAAACTTACCAGCTGGTGCATATACTGTTTACGACTCACAAACTTTAGCAGCAACACTTGTCTAGATGTATAGCCTTACTTCTGTGAGTGCGCTTGCAACACTATATTTGTTACTGTTGAATTTAATATTTTGACCAATTTCAATTTGCAACTGATCAAAACGCTAGGCCTGCAAAGCCGTGCTCACAATCGCCAGTCAAATCACCAAAGTTTTTTTATAGTTGCTGTGCTTAAAAATAATCGCCAATTGCGAAAAATGCGACCAACAGGGCCACCTATGCTATCACAAGCTGTTTCTTTTCTTTTCTTTTTTGTTTTTAAGAATACCAGCAACTGCAAAGATTAGGTGTCTCTAAATTTCTTACTAATTTTAATAAAAATATAAACTAACAGAACAAACCATTTTATGAATTATTTTGACATTGAATGATACGTTTATGTATGATTTATAAATGAACTTTTCCTTGGTTACATAAGAGATAAGTGAATTCTTTTTTCTGTCAGTTTGAATTAAAACTAAACACAATTACTAATTTTCATACGGAAAAAAACTTTGACTGAGCCAGGTCTTCAGCCTGTTTGGATAGGCTGTATGTTCTTCCTGTTGTAGTGTTTACCTCAACCAAACATAATATATGTGTCTGAGGTACTTCACAATCATTCTTAGCCCAATAAAAAGATGGAGAAGGCCCATGTGGGTGCAAGAATCGAACAGTCACATCACCTTCATCATAGTTAATATTTTCAACAAATCCCACATACCAGCAGTTAACATGTAACTGTAACTCATCTTGAAAATTAGTTACACTGATTTTGGAAATAATACTGTAATATTTATCAGAACTTAATCTCTTAGAACCAATTCTGAAATTGGGAAGTGGAGTAAAGTGATGCATTGTGCAAAAGCCTTTGCTTTCTCAAAACAGGGACTAAGCTGATTACACACTTTGTTCATCTCTTCTGCACACACAAAGAAAAATGTAATTTCTTTTATATTATCTTTGCAGAAGTTATACATTGTTGCAACAGATGTTATTTGTTGCGTGCAAATTGGGTTTTGTTGTTAGCCTTTTTTCAATCTGCACCAATACTCTCACATTGGTGACTTGCATGGCTTGCTTCAAAAAATAACCACTTCCTTACCAATTTAAAAAAATCCTGTTCACGATGCACAAGTTCAAAAAATTCTTGCAGTTTTTATATTGTGCAGAACAACCAGCAGTGAAATACTCAATATTTCTCACAGTCTGGTGATGCACAACTTCTTTTCTAAACTGAAAGAAGTAGAAACATCCACAATGACTAGAAATTTTAGTAGGAAGCAAAAACAGAGATAGCAAGTGAGGATAGAACTTTATTTTGAAGTCCTGTAAGGAGGAATGATTCGGGGTGGGGGGGGGTCTCAACATTCATTAGTACTTATGGTGGGCATTTCATTATTAATACAAAAAAATTTAGGTTGGACTTTTTTTTTTTTTTTTTTCATTTTCTTAAAAGTATTTACATGCACTCGATGAAATGAAAAACTAACTAAAGAAAATTCCTGTACCTTATTACAACTTTACATTCAACAGCTTAAATTACTTCTATTTGATTGCACATTTTAAATATGAAAGTAGAATATTTCTCCTTGTTGAGTTTATGCATTATGTACTTGCAAAAAATCTGAAGATCCAAAATAAATTATTTTATTTGCTGATGATCTGAAACGTACATGTGTGTGCATGCGTGCATTCTCCAAGACTTATGTTCTCATAACTGAAAACTACTAGCCATAGTTATTACACAAAAATTCCCAACTTGGGGTTCCAACTCCCAGTCACCTAAACAGTCCATCAAAAATGGTGATTTATGCTTGCGATTATTGCAAATTTCAATGCCATTTTAAGCAAGGTTAAAAAAATATTTTCTATCATTTTTACATATTTTCTGTAAGCCTAAAATGTCTTCTTTAAGGTAGTGAAAACCAAAACTTTTGATCTACAATAAGAAAGCAATCGCCCTTCTTCAAAAACATTGTGAGGACCTATTTTGGCCCGCCGCAGAAAAGAAAAATGAAACTATATGGTGGCACATAAAAATAAAATAAAAATCGTTTTGAGCTACTCACTGATAGGGTTAAACTATGGGGAGGGAGGGTGTATAAAATGGTCAAGCAACCACTTAATTAAAAAATTGCGTAATATCATGTTGGAATGTTTCACATGCAAAACATGCCATTGGATTTTTTTTTTTTTTTTTTTCCTCACCGAAATTACGAATCGCGCAAAGTATTTTTCTCCTAATGAAAGATTACATTATAATACACACATGAAAATATTTTTAGCAAATTTGAAGTGGGGGCTCATTTTGAAAACAATTGTTTTGTTTAATAAAAATGTGGCCTCATTTTTCCATGACTTTTGTCATTAAATTTAAAAAAAGTGTTCCTTTTAATTTTGAAAATGTGCAGAAACAAGTTGTTCCCAAATGTACGGATAATGAAGATCATTTAAGAAAAAAAAAATTATGTGGCTGCAACAGTTAGTTGTGAAGTTATGAATTGTTTAGTCCTACAGTGTAGTTGTGAAAGCTCATAAGCATGAAAACTTCAAAGGCAGATTTACCCAATTTTTAAAGTTGCATTACTCAAGATCTACTGGACTGACTGACCTAAAATTTTAACAGGTTTCATATCTCACCAGTACAATACTTTGTACCAATTTTCACAAAAATCTGAGATGGGTGGGTGACATCTCGTGAAAATTGCTGGGTGATTTGACATGGAAGAAATATTTTGATTGCAATTCACAAACAAACAAGTCACCCCGCTTGCTGAGCTGATTTTTAAACTGACACTTCCCAGTTTGCACAACAGCCACAACACACTTCTCTTCCCATGATTCCTTACATGTTTTAGTCCCACAGGGAATGCTAATGTCGAATCCTCTCACAATGACCTACTAAAACTTGAAAATTTCCTGTATGCCCAGGCCATACATGGTTGATAGGTATAGAATTATGCTCTTCTGAAATCAGATGAATCATTTTGAATAACCCTCTATATTAATTTATGTGTGGTCCATATTCATATTCAAAAAAGAATTTCCAAGTCCACAGCATTTATTTGAAGTTAAATAAGCAAAAGTTATACATGCATATTTTGCTGATTTTTTAGTCCATATAATCTGGTCATTAATCATCACACCTGATGCAACAGTGGTCATCTGCATAAGCAAACACAGTAAAACCTCAAAAATCTGGCATTGACAGGACGGGTGCCGGATTTATGAAAATTCCGGATTTCTGAATCTATGCAAAAATTGCATAACGGAAAGCATGTACTTACACGTAACAGGTCACTTTAACGAAAATTTGTGTGCCTGTGCCTTATAAATATGCAGGGTTTGCACTGCCGATCGAATTATTTGCAATTTGCGAAAAAAAAAATAGTTTTGGCGAAAATATTGGAGATTACGTTTTTGTACCATTTATTATAAAACTTTGTCAAAAAAAATTGAATTTGGAGAATGGTTAGGCAAAAACTTGAAAAAAGCCAAAGCAATCACTAGGACTGGGCAATGTATCAATTACATCACGAAAACCCGACGTGAATTTTACATCGAAGGTACGGTTTTTCAACTGATGCAACTACGACACATCGTGAAGGTGATTACCACGTTGCATCATGAAGGCCGATGTAGATGCCATTACACAATCAAATCCACATACAGCCACCACCAAGCACAAATCATCATCACACATTTGATATGCATTTCAAACGTACATGCCAATTCGTCGCCTCATAGGTCCATGTCACTTTAGCGTGGCCCAATGAGATGACGAATTTGAGAAACCTCCTGATGTTACACGTAGGCGGCTATCAGCAATTTAAAAGCTGAGATCGGATGGATGATCTTGCGAAGTGTTGTTGAGAGTACATCGGGAGATTTCCATGGTTATCGGATGTTCTCACGAAAACGAAATCTGAAGTGCCAGATTTCTGAAGTAGTCGGTTTTTTGGAAGCCAGGATTTTCAAGGTTTTACTGTACATACATTTCACAAAAAATCATGGAAACAAATAACATGAATACTATATGTCCGACATCCAAATTTATAACTTTTTGAGACAGATTATACGAGGGTAGTCATTGAAGATATGCGAATTTTCAAGCCCTGATATAACAATTTACTTTTAGTGGCTACTTCATTTTTTAGTTTACCACATGTCAAGGGGTGATCCCAAATGTTTAGCTTTAGGCTTGGGCACCTCACACAGAAAAGGCAATGCATGCTGTGGAGCATTAGTCAATTTGAAAAGTGTTTTTTTTTTTTTAACACTTTGAGGAGTCTGAACGTACCGGTACATTCATACTCCTCAAAGGGTTAATAATCTGGCAAGTTACTGTATTTCAACAGCTACATCATTTCAGAAAGATGTAATATGCTACAAAAGAGATCTTTAAAATTTGTTGCAAAACAATAAAAACAATTATATTGCCAAACAATAAAACAATCACAGATTACACATGGAAAGTACTAAGAGCTTACCGATTTATTGATTTCCGACAGATCCCCTACAAATGACAAAGTGTCTTTATCCCAATGTTCCATATCACTTCCACATTGGATCAATGTATGCAATACCTGTACCACAGAGTAAGGAATACGATGCCTGCCAATTCTCCTTTCTTCTGATAAACTACAAAAATAAATAATAATAATAATAAAAAAATCAGTAGATTGCTGTAACAATTTTTAAGGAATGCACAAGCACACTTATATTCAGTGGGAAAGATAAAATATTACGTTATAAATACAATTTGGTTCATAACAAGCATAGGCATTACAAGGTATGAACATAACTAAATTTGTTCTAACAAACATTTCCACACACAAAAAAATCACATTTTTACAACATGAAAGTTCAGAGATATATTTAAGCGAAAAAGTTACCTCCCTAGATGAGAAGGAGAGTGTGATGATGTGAAAACCGTTAGAAAAAAAAAAAAAAAGAATTGGAAAAAATGGCAGTGGTGCACAGGAATATGGGTATTGCTGAACTTTAAAAAAGTAAATGTGGAAAAAATCGGAAATGGGCAATGGGACGTCATTTTGAAGTGTAAAGCAAGAAAGGGAGAGGATGGCTATCTTGGTTACCAGTTTACAAGGTCAGGACAAGCCCATGAATTCTCAGAATTTTGAGCGTGGATGTAACCGTGAGAACTTAGGATGCGGAGAGTGAAGGATGCCCAGCATGGGTGGGGTCGGATGCGTCGTTGTGATTGGCCGAGTGCTCGCTGGGGCTCATAAAAGTTTGGGAGGACTCAGGAGGTTAGTTTTTTGGCGGGCTCTTTTCTTGTATAGCTTCCACAGGAGTAAGACGTCAGATCACCGCGTGGGATGATTTTGACATAAGCGCTCGGCTGCGGTCGAGTGGCTAGGAGTAGATTTAGAGTAACTGAGGTTAGTCATAAATATCTATATTTTGTTCCAAGGGATCAGGCTGCGGTCTCGATCCATTATACCTGAGATCTAATAATCAGATCTAGTTTCCAAGGTGCTGCATAGTTGTCTACAGGAGATGGACAGCTATTATAGCTGACATATGTGCTGAATACTGTTACCTTATGAACTCAGACAAGAACTGACCTTAACATCACTGAACTCTTGTAAAATTGAAAGGTGCTATCAAGGAAGCACCATGTGTCTATCTGTTCAGCTCAAACTCTGTTGTCAACTCAAGCTCTGTTTGGATTATCATTTATCTATATTGCAAGGTGTAAAACCAACCTTCATCCTACCCTAAGTGGGGATAATAAAGTTTGTTGTTATTTGTTAAATATCTTCAGCTCATTTCAACACCAGCTTGGAAGTCTTCAACCACGCCTCTGTCTCGAATAAAGTGGATCTCCATAAGGCGTCTAGACCTTACCCCAATCTAGACTGGTGGCAGCGAGAAAAAATTAGTGCACCTGAATGGTAAGAGTATCATCGCAGTGAAACACAATGAAATATCATTCACCATGCAATATGTCCCACTATCCCACACCAAATAAATAAACTGAATAAAACACAATAACAATCTTGACAGCGAGCTAAAAAAAATCAATATTTGGTTCAAGTGTTTAAAATCCAAAAACATATCTTGTTCAAAATCATCCAAGAGAGCAGGCCATAGAAGTCACTAAAGATTTTGTTCGCCCTTCGAACCTCTAGCCATTTCACTCTCCCAAAGGGAATCAACCATTCCCTTCTTACAAGCTGTTTAGCTGCGCTCTGTGATCAGCTCCACAACCTGCTTTTAGTGATTCATACATAATTTATAAGCAGTATGCATGAATCACTATTAACAGGTTGTGGCATCAATCCCAAAAATGTATGCAGGTTTCATCCTTCAGCTAACCTATCCTTGAATACAAGGGAATATACTCACCTATTCATTGAAAATGTGGGGCAAAATACACTGAAGTCTGAACTGATATTTAAGGTATTCACTTACCTAAAACATATACAGTATGCAATTCAATCCTCTGAAGTTGACCACTTGCCATTACTTTTAAGTAAAGGCTCAAAATTGCATTTGAAATTACAATAGCACTATTTACAACATTAAGCAAGAAGTGAAACTTTGATTAAAAATTTGATAGATAAAAATGACATTAAAAATTTGACAGGTAAAAAGGACATTAAAAATTTGAAAGATAAAAATGATAGCAAGGGAATGGTGACATAAGTTTAAAATCTCTAAGGCATCTTCTGCTAGCAAACTTTCAACAGCATGTGCAGCCATTTTCAAACAGCTGAAAAGGCAGACTGATCACACCCATGTGTTATAATTGAAGTAGCACTCTTTCATAACAGAGAAGGTAAGAGAGAGAGAAAGAGGGAGCTAAGATTATTTGATGCAGTTTTAATCAAAAGGAAAAAAGATCATTGTAATATTCGTGATTCTACTGTACTTAAGAAAAGGAAAAGGACTGTTGGACAAAATATACAGGGTGTGTCTAAAGTCTTTCACTGATTACGATAAATCGTATAAAATGAACCAAGCTAGTTAGAAGTATGTGATTTGTTGCATTAATTGGATCATATTCTCGGGTTCTTTACGTTCGTTTTACTTTTGGAAAAATAGATGGTGCTGCACGTATGCAGCGAAGTTTGTTGAAAACGTCAGTCGGCGAAATGGCGTCTATGGAGGGGAAGGCTAATTGTGTTCTCTGGTTTCATGAAACCAAATCTGCAATTTCAGTGCAGCAGATGTTTAGGCATGAGTATGATAGAGCTCCGCCTGATGTGAAGAGAATTAGGAACTGGTATCAAAAGTTTAAACAGATGGCAGTGCCAGTGACCATGCAAGAAGTGGAAGACCTTCCATTAGTTAGGAAACTGTTGACGCTGTGCATGATGCATTCGTACGAAGCTCGAGGAAATCAATGTCATGCCTCTAGTGAACTGGGAATACTTATGAAGACAGTGCACTGCATTTTAAGAAAGCGGCTTCATTTTTTGAAGCCGCTTTTTGCATGCAAATTGTTTAAGCATTGGAACCTAATGATGGGCCCAGACTTTTTGCATGCAAATTGTTTGGCATCCAGATTTGCATGCAGATTTTTTGCATGCAAATTGTTTAAGCATTGGAACCTAATGATGGGCCCAGACGTGTGACATTCGCTATGGATATTCTTGAACGAATAGACGAAGATAATGATTACCTGAAGCAGATTTGTTTTTTAGACGAATCAACTTTTCATAGTTCAGGTAAAGTGAACACACATAATGCCCGTATCTGGGGTTCAGAGAACCCACATGTGGTTTTGGAGAAACAGAGAGATAGCCCTAAAATCAATGTTTGGTGCGGACTAATGCACAACAAAGTAACTGGACAGTTCTTTTTTATTGAGCCCACCATTACATCGGGTATTTACCTTGACGTGATGCAGCTGTATGTTGCACCTCAATTGGAAGATCTGCAACCATGGGTAATGTTCCAGCAGGATGGTGCTCCCCCACACAGGGTGTACCGGTCTGTCAATTCTTAGATGACAAATTCCCTAGCCGATGGATAGGCAGAGATGGTCCCATACCCTGGCCACCAAGATTCCCAGACATTAAGCCCCTTGACTTCTTTTTATGGGGCTACATTACGGATCAAGTTTATGCAACACCAGCTGCAGATATTAACACTTTGAAGGGAAAAATAACTGAAGCGTTTGAGACCATCATAGATGGCATGTTGCAGCAGCCATGTGATAAGAGTACCGACTGGATGCCCTCCGTGTAACAAAAGGAGCCCACGTTGAGATATACTGATGGCCCGGAAAAAAACTCTGAATTTCAGGTAAGCTATATTGGAAAACCGTATGTCTAACGAACGTGGTTCATTTTACACGACTTATCATAATCAGGGAAAGACTTTAGACACACCCTGTACATACCATCAAACCCTGAATAATGCCACCCCTTGGTCAAAACAAATGTGCTCTACATAAAACACCCCTTGATAAAACGAAGATCACAGTGGTGTTTTTTTCTTTTGCTTTTGTAATCCACTTAGAAGCTGAGTTTTAACATTTCGAGAGACAATGCTTAATTTAGTGTTCTCCAGAGCAAAGCAGATTGCTGTAAGATGCAAAGGTTTGCTTGGTCTCATAGTTTCCCACCAATAAAATGGCTGTTGCACCATTTTACAGCAATTTGCTTAGCTTTGGAAAAGAATTCAGCATTTTACAACAATCTGCTTTGCTTTGGAAAAGATGCATTCTGTTTTCTCGATGACAATACAACCAGTCGCATACCAGGAGCATACTTCAGGAAATGGAAAATCACAAGATTGAATTGTTACAGCTGCCCTCTCAGGTTTCCTGACTTTAATTTTATGGAGAACATTTGAGACCAGCGTTTATGTTGGAAGTTTTTTCTCTTGCAGCAATTTGGTTATTTTGTCATCAAAAGTTGTGGCAAAATACTATACAGATTAGCCAAATTTATGGTTCTATTTTTTGATATATTTATGAATGAAAATACAAGCACAACGTATTAGCTAAATAAAGTTTTGTACTTTAAACAGAATTCAAGAATAAAAAACAAATAGGCTTTTACACTACTAATTTTAATAAAAATGCTTAGATTTGCTGATGCACGCAGTTTAGGAAAATATATACAAAGACCAGTACTGAGGAAAGCTACAAAGATCAGGACTAAGCAAAGCCACAACCGACGACACACCAATAGACCCAAACTGAAATGGTTCATGCTGCTCCCATAGTCACTGCTGCGGCTGCAAACTGCCAAAGAAACAAACAAAACGCCTTTTTCCTTATCCATCGCAGCAAAGCCCTTATAAAAGGTGCTGTGGAGGCTAACCACGGATTTTCTGTAATAGAAGAAAAGACAGCAGGGTGAAGCAGCGTGCAACGGCGATGATGGAACATAAAAATGACGGGGACAAAAAAAAAAAAAAAAACACAAGGGCCCAGCAGAGTGTGGGTTGAAGACGGGGATGAAAATCACAACGCAAGAGCGAAGCAGGGGCTCGGCAGGATGACGGAAAATGAAGAAGGAAACCAAGTCGGCAGGGTGAAGCAGCAATGACAGGGCTTAAAATTCAGATTTGAAATGGGAGTTTCCCCCTGCTTTTGTAAATGGAGAGGATTGAAAATTTTTGGTGGGGAGTTTTGAATATGTAAAAATTAGGAATACTGTTAAATGACACTAGGAAAACAGTAGTAATTTTTCAATCATTATCAGCTATAATCGATTTGTAAAACAAACTAGTTAATTAGATCAGAAAATTTACTATCATTCAATCTAATTTAAATTAACAATTGCGATTCATTTTACAAAAACATAACTGCTTGTATTGCAGTCCACTGGTATCATTTTTAAAATTGCATCTAAATTATTTATGTCTGTCTTTCATTCTTTGCCACAGTTGGCAAGCTTTGATCAGCTGGTTTTCTGAAAGCTTATTTGGCCAAATTTCAGAAATTCGCATCAAGATTCTTGATCAATGTATTGCTAAATTTTGATTTAATCCTGTTTTAACAGATTTAGGGCAACTTACTGTTTTTGCTCCATATTTCACATTTGCAGCACGTGAGATAGCCGTGGACATAGTGTTGCATGTTTCGCAGAGGTAGCATGGGGGCTCTAACTTTTTCAGCTGAAGTCATTCCGTTTTGTTACTTTCTATTCTTGGTCATTCTGGAGGCTTCATGTAGTAATCCGCATATTTTTCTTCACTTATAACAAAAAGGTGGTAATGTCATATATATATATATCTACACAACATAGTTGCGGTCCTATTGTACAAATCAACATTCAAAAAACAATCGGATTGTTTATCTCCCTTGTCATACATACATACCTTTCATTCACACATTTCTTTATACATTATATACAACCTGCAAATACTCAAATAACTCACTATATACATATATACATATGACCCTTTATAACCTCAGTTAACTACATCCATGTTTTATCAAAACAGCCTTCCGCTTGCTCATATCTCCTATTCTTTGTGAAAAGGCTTCGCAAAGGAGCTCTCCCATGCCGTTCTTCACCCTCAGCAAACACCTCAACCCAAGTACTTTCTGTAGCTTTCCGCTACCATCCTCAGGGGGACAGAAACCCTGACCAATACTCACGGTATCAGCAGAGTAAGTAAGTGACTCCTCTGGGGCTACATCAACCTTTGAAACTTCATTCTCTTGGCTACTGTGGCGCCATCTCATGTTGGCTTTAAATTTTAACTTTCTAATCTTTTTATTTTTCTGTTCAACTCTTATTAAATTCTTCCAGTTATTTCATATTACATTTGGATCATTATGGTTGCATACAGTATTTCTATTTTTTTCAATCAACACAGATTCTGAAATCCTGAGGTGTTTTTCAGATTTACAACTCTTTATTATTTCAATTTTGTCAAATTTTAGAAATTGTTGGTTGGCCAGACAGTACTGAATGAGTGCTGTTTTTTTCTTTTTTTTTTTCTGCCAGTTTTTTATATGTTGTTTCAACCTGTGTTTTAATTTATTTTTGGTACTTCCTACATATGACATTGAAGGATTTTCTGTAATAGTAATTGAGTACACCCCTGCTTTCTCTAATTTGCTGATATTGTCATTTTTTGACATCATATTCTTGATGGTATTCACTTTGCTACCAAATTTGAACATCATCTTTTTTACATATCTTATTGATTTCTGTTGTCACACCTTTAACATACGGGAAACCATTAATAAATTTGGCTTGTCTTTTAGTTTTAGCAACTTTATGATTTATTTTATTTTGTACTTCAATATTCCATTTTTTTATTAATTGTCTGGGATAACCAAAACAACTGTCAGCATTTTTTTTTTTATAAATTCAATTTTTTCATTTACAAACTGATCATTTGTAGAGTGTGTATACACTCTCTTGATCTAAGTCTTTAAGCTATTACATTTTTTGAGTACTAGGGTGTGCTGAATTGAAAGGAATTAATACTGGAACATATGATTTCTTTCGATACACTCTGTATTGCAAATTATTTCTGGTTTTTATTACTTGAACATCTAAAAAGGCTATTTCATTTTGTTTGTCAATTTGAAGTAAGTTCAATTGTTGGGTACAAAGAGTTGTAGTTTTTGGCCAACTGTTTCAGTTCTTCCTCGTTCAACTTTAACAGAAAGAAAATATCGTCCACGTATCGACAGTACACCTCTGGTTGTTCTTCCATACTGTGCAGGATATTTTCTTCAATACTATTCATAACACCTTCCGCATACATTTGACAATGGTGAAACCATTGGACCACCTGAATTTTGTTTGTATATCTTGTTATCATATGCAAAAACATTATTCTCATACAAAAAGAATAAAACTTTTTTGAAGTCATGAATCTGTACGTCATTTAATATTTTAAAAGTGTGTAATTTTTTAATGATAATCTCTATAGCTTCAGGAACAGGAGTGCTTGGATACAAGGACCTAACATCCATGCTTGCCATGTAAAAATCTTTCAACTCTGTTTTAACATTTTTAATTTTCTCAATAAATTCTTAAGTGTTCTTAACTGTAAATTTATTCTTCATAAACATAGGTGCCAAGAATTTATATATGTTTTTTTCTAATGTTATTAATGGTGAGTTTTTCTTTGACACAATCAATCTCATACACGCATCCTCTTTATGTGTCTTTACTTTTGCAAATATGTGTGATATGCCTGCTCCTATTGGTGGAAATGAGCATTTTATTTCATCAGGTAATGTACTATGGTTTCTAATATTGGACAAGAATTTGATTTGGTCATTTGTTGGATCCCTACGTATCTCAGATGATCCAAATGTAATACGAAATAACTGGAAGAATTTAATAAGAGTTGAACAGAAAAATAAAAAGATTAGAAAATCAAAATCTAAAGCCAACAAGAGATGGCGACACAGTAGCCAAGAGAATGAAGCTTCGAAGGTTGATGTAGCCCCGGAGGAGTCACTTACTTACTCTGCTGATACTGTGAGTATTGGTTAGGGTTTCCGTCCCCCCTGAGGATGGCAGCGGAAAGCTACAGAAAGTACTTGGGTTGAGGTGTTTGCTGAGGGTGGAGAGCGGCATGAGAGAGCTCCTTTGTGAAGCCTTTTCACAAAGAATAGGAGATATGAGCAAGCGGAAGGCTGTTTTGATAAAACATGGATGTAGTTAACTGAGGTTTAAGGGTCATATGTATATATGTATATAGTGAGTTATTTGAGTATTTACAGGTTATATATAATGTATAAAGAAATGAGTGAATGAAAGGTATGTATGTATGACAAGGGTGATAAACAACCTGATAGTTTTATGAATGTTGATTTGTACAATAGGACCGCAACTATGTTGTGTAGATATATACACTGAAGAGCAATTGAATTAGAGACACCTGTCTAGTAACATGTAGCACCACCTTTCGCCCTGATGACGGCGGCGATCCGTCTCGACATGGACTCGACAAGACACCCAAAGCGTTGGAGCGTTGGGAAGCCATACGGATCCACGACCCGTGAACAAGCTCCCACAGTTCACAAAGATTTTAATGGAGGGGGGGGGGGTGTCAGAGCCTCGAATATCTCTCTCGATGGCATCCCAGATGTGCTCGATGGGATTGAGGTCAGGTGACCTAGCTGGCCAAGGAAGCGAGGTCACGTCAGTGAAGTGTTCATCCAACCATTTGGATACAATTCGGGAGCAATGGCATGGTGCATTGTCTTGTTGCAGGATGAGGTCCCCAGTGGGATGTTGAAGACGCACAAACGGGAGCAAATGGTCGTCCAAAATATCCCGGTAACGTTGATCTGTGAGGGACGATGTCACACATACCAGGCGTCCCATTTCAGTCCACGTAAACAGTCCCCAGACGAGAATGCCACCCCCACCAGCTTGAAGAGTACCCTGCTGGCAAGAAGGATCCATCGCTTTATTATGTGGTTTGCGCCGTACTCGTATCCTGCCATCCGCATGTACCAACGTGAATCTCGACTCATCAGTCCAGGCAACATTTTTCCACATGTCTAGGGTCCAGTGGCGATGTTCCCGTGCCCATGCTAATCTTTGCACCCTGTGGTGTGCAGTCAGCAGCGGTACCCTCTTGGGATGATGGCTTTTGTACCCAATAGCGAGGAGATGGTTCTGGATGGTGTGGCTGCTTACACGTTTTTGTGCACCAGCGTTAAATTGCCGAGTGATTTTTTGCACTGTGGCCCGTCTATCCGCTGTTACAATGTGAGCTAGCCAACGATGACCCCGCTGATCCACACGCTATCCACGGCAGTTAGCCCTTGCAGGGATGGTTTACTCATTCACACGCTGTCCACAGCAGTTGGCCCTTGCAGGGATGGTTTTACCGGATTCGAAGTACTCATAGTGCACCCATGACACAGTGGCTCGTAAAAATCCCAGTGCCTGCACGACTTCCGAGATGGAGTGACCCATTCGTCGGGCCCCGCCATTTTGCCCACGATCAAATGCGCTTAGATCCTTAGTCTTACCCATACTGCGTCCGACTCTTACCGATTCTCGTCGCATCACTCCTTATATTGTCGGATTGATGCATACGTCATGTCGTTTCCATTTACAGGGCTGCCCACAGCGCCACATTTGCATAACGCCAGTTGTCTCCAATTAAATTGCTCTTCAATGTATGACGTGATCACCTTTTTGTAATAAATGAAGAAAAATATGCGGATTACTACATGAAGACTCCAGAATGACCAAGAATAGAAAGTAACAAAAGTGTCAGCTGAAAAAGTTAAGAGCCCCCATGCTACCTCTACGAAACATGCGACACTATGTCCACGGTTATCTCACGCGCTGGAAATGTGAAATATGGAGCAAAAAACAGAGAAGCGTAAGTTGCCCTAAATCTGTTATTACAGTTTTGCACATTAACTTAAACCTTGGGTGTTGGACAGGTGTCCAATATATAAGGTGATCTGAATAATCCTGTTTTGTGCACTAAAGCCACATTCACTGGTACACTTGTTCATGGCAACACAAGATCTACTTGCAACTTTTGACACTAATGGGAAATGTGTTCAGACTGTTGCTAATAAAATTCTTACAAAACTAGAAAATGACACATATAACCTTCATTCTGTGTAACAACATGTTTGAATAGCAAATATTCTGTAACTGCATCTGCTTCATTCATATTTGAAAACAGGTCCACAAGGCTTTTGAAAGACACTATGCCAAAACTTGTGTTCCCTGTATTTTGTTTTATAGATTTAGGTTCCACACACTCAAACTTTGTAAAGAATTCCCATTGTGGAGGAAGGAAATCTGCAATACATCTTTCACAATAGATGAAATAAATCTTGACATAACATTGTCATGTGCAAGTTTTTTAGCATTACAACGGTCAACTAGTATATAATTTTGAGCATATTTCCCTTCAGCTCAGAAAAACACATCTCTTCATGAGCAGGGCTCGAAAAATATGTTCCATATCTAGGAGCCAGTCCCAAAACTTAGGAGCCATGTGAAACAAAGTCAAATTTCAAAGAATAGCGTGAATGTAATTTTGGCAATAATGCTAGAATGAAAAGTGATAAAATATATTTGTTATAATTCTTTTCTTTTTATGCAAACCACTCATTGCAATATGAAGATGCATTTTGCTCCATAATTTTTCTTCTCCCATTCTTCTAGTTGCTGCTCTTAAAAAATTTTAAATTCTAGATTTTGATTTTATTCAAACACAATTTGTGGAAGATAATTTATGTACATATTAACTGTACGTATTACGAAAATTGGAATTCATGAGGCAACCTTATGGGTTGTCTTATGTTATAAACGTGTTTTTGATTAATATATACATCATATCTAAGGTATTTTACCTGATATTGTCGAAGTATTTCTCACGTTGTTTGCTCTGTGAGGCACGTGTTCCTGGCCCGAGAGGTCCCTTCGTTACAAACCTTTGGTTAGTTATAAAAAAATTTTGCAGAAATAGAACAGTTAGGTTATATATTTTCAGTTCCACATTCATTCATTCATTCGCACAATCAAACGTTTGAAATTTACTATTAATTAAAAGATTTTAGTAGAAAGAGTTATACTCATCGGGTCAGGAGACTTCTCACAAGGGGTTCGTTGTTACGGCGAGCGCTTTCAGCTGTGTACACTGAAAGCGCTCGCCGTTTCCAAGGTGAGCGGTATTGGTGGTCCATGAAGGAATTTGTTCGGTTGATTTTTTCAGGAGCTCGAATTTTGCTGCAAATGCATCAGAAGCAGAAATAAATGCTTATGCCCCCTGGTGGCCAAATCATACTTTATCAAAATTTTGAAATTACATGAAAAACATTTCTCATCAGGAGCAGTATCCGATGCAGAAAGAATTTTTCAAATTGGAGTTTTAGAAGCAGAGATATCGGGGGAAATGCAAATTACCTTTATGCCCCCTAGTGGAAAATCTTTGCATTACTTGAAAAAAAACTGCGCCTCAAAACAGTCTTCGTTATAAATGGCATCGAAGGAAGAAAGAATTTTTGTCAATCGGATATTTAGAAGTAAATATATATGCAATAAAATGCATTTTAAACTAGATATCATCTGCGTTTACGCCCTCTAGCAGCTCAAGTTGCGCATCCGAAAAACTCGGAATACCAGGATCATCATTCTCACATTTTAAGCTTCCCAATGCGAAAAGAATTTTTCAAAGCGGACTAATAGTTGCACAGATATGGTGTCCACGGACAGTCAGATGGACAAACCAATAACGTATGCACGATCTTTTACAAAAGACGTGCTAATTACCCGCCAACTATTTCCTAGACTGCCGTAAATTCCCGAGATCACGGAGATTGCAGTCACAGCATTGCAGCAGCATTTATTTATGACTTGGTGACTTGGAACGATTTACAGTTTTGGAATCGTACTGATCAAAACCTGTTCGAACAACATTTCTGCTGTCAGATAGCTGTACATGAAAATTCGCCGATTTGTGGCATCATCGACACGCGGCGGTCCGATAAGAGCCGGTTTAAACATCGTGTTTGCTTTGTGATGAATTCCCATCATTCGTGAACAAACTCTGCGACACCATCATGTGGTTTCATCAACATCGAACTTCACGATACATTGCATCACGATATCGCGAAGGACGGCACATCATAGCACCGTTAGCTAAAAAATCGGAGCCTCAATGTAAAACTTAAACCGGTTTTTCGCGATATGCCGATGTACATCAGCATATCGCGAAATCCTGCAGAATTGACAATCATCACCCTAGATTTCACTAATGTGTCTACTTCGCATTTCAGTGTTCCACCAGTCCCATCAACTGCACTCTTGCCATGTGAGGAGGCAAAAAAATTCCTCTCCAGTAACATCAAAGTCCTGCTTCAAATAACAAAGAGTTTACAGAGTGAATTGGTTTTCAAATTGAGCTGCACTTCCATCAGAAAATATTGCTAACTTTTCTATTTCTGGAAATTCGGCCTTTAATGTAGCTATAACAATTTTTAAGAAGGCCCACACAGCATTTTTTTCATGTTTGAGCTCATCACTTATTACAGCTACAGTATGCTTAATATTTACTGGTAACCATGCACAACTGGTAAATATACAGTCTTCCACTATCTGCCGGGCAGCTGATGGATTCCAGTCATGAATACTTCGTCTTGTGACGCAATGAAGTCGTCAACCCATTTTTGCACTTCATCACATGTCCGGAACTGTACAGCAGACAAACAATGTTGCATCGATCGGAACAAATGATAGTCTGAAGGGGCTATGTGGGGACTATACACCGGGTGCTCCAAAACTTCCTAGCCAAGCGTCAATAACATTTCCTTGGCCACTTTCGTGACATGCAGCCTAGCATTGTCAAGCAGTAATTTCACGGGATGCAATCCTTTGCCTGTGAATGAACGTTTCAGACAGATTTCCTGGTTCAATCGCAGCAATTGTTGTTTGTAGCGATCAGCAGTAACAGTTTGACCCCATTCCAATAGTTCATAATAGAGCACACCCTTCATACCTTACCAAATGCACAGCAGAACTTATTTGGAATGAATATTGCGTTTCGGTGTCGAAGTCGTTGCTTCACTGGGGTCTACCCAGCGTTTTTTGCTTCTGGGATTCTGTTACCCAGACCATGCTGCCAACCTCTCAGAACCAAAAAATGCAACACTCAAACACGACGTGTGCTGAAAATTTTTGAAGCCTATTTCAGCTATATAAATTCTTGATGAGAATGAAGGAATTTTTTTCCCTACATCAAAATTTTATTGAGAAACTAATTAAATCTAATCAGCAAACATTTATGTTGTTAAGTATTAAATTCAATATTTAGTATTTCAAACATATATTAAATTTAAACAAAAAACTTAATTGTTCAGGAAAATGCATTAATATGAAACCATTAGAAAACTACACTGGTGTGCAAAAATTAAAGACGAAGAGGAGAAATTAGCATAACAGCGGAACGAGCAGGCAGAACAGACTGAAAGACCACTCAAGAGATAGACTAGGGTCCGGTACAGTAGGGCACGTGCATATATGCAGCAAGGCATAGGGGGGGGAGTGTCAGAAGGGTATAAAAGCACACGGGCGGTGTACGCTCAGCAATTCGATGAAAGCTATTGCATGGTGTACATCGGTTTGAGCAACGTCGAGTTGCTGCCACTGTGTGATACGGCCAACAGGCAATCCAGTACATGACATCTGGATGACTTTACCCGAGGTCGCGTCATTGGGAAGTTGGAAGAAGGTCGAAGTGTGACTAGTGTGGCCGAGGAGTTCGGGATCGCTCACAGCATCGTTTCACAGAGCATTTCAAACGACAGGAACAGCTGTCCAAGAGTTTAGCAGTGGTCGTCCACGAGCAACCACGGCGGAGGACGACCGGTATATTGTCCTACAGGTGAGAAGAGACAGACGGCAGACAGCGAGATCAATCGCAAGGCACATGCAACAGACAACTGGACGTCTGTTATCGCATTTTACCGTGGCCAGGTGGCAGCACAAAGGTGGTCTATTTGCACGACGACCAGTACGGTGTGTGCCATTAACGCCTGCTCATCGGAGATGGCGGTCTCTGTGGTGCCAGAAACACAAGAACTGGACACATCAGCAATGGGGTTGAGGTCTCTTTATGGATGAGAGCCGATTTAGTCTGACGAGCAATTCTGGATGTATACACACATCTGGAGAGAGCAGGGAACACGCAATCACACCTCCAGTATCATCGAAAGAGACCGGTTTGGAGTTGGCGGAGTTCTCGTTTGGGGCGGTATCATGCTTGGTAGCCGTACTGACCTCCACATCTTCCAAGGAGGTTCAGTCACTGGTGTCCGCTATTGTACCGAGGTTCTTCTGCCTCATGTGCATCTGTTTAGAGGTGCTGTGGGTCCTGAGTTCCTCTTCATGGACGACAACGCTACACCTCATCATACAGTGGCTGTTGCAGAGCTGTTAGAGACTGAAGATATTCAACGCATGGATTGGCCCGCAAGGTCCCCAGACCTAAATCCAATCGAACACGTGTGGGACCTTCTCAGGAGACACTTGGCAGCACGTCACCAGCCGCCAGCAACAATTCCACAGCTGCGATTGGCGCTACAAGAAGAATGGGCTGTGATGCCTCAACAGCTCCTTGACAACCTCCTCCTCAGCATGGAGATACGTTCTAAATCCTGCAACGCAGTCAGGGGTGGTCATATCCCCTACTAAAGACTAGATTTTTCTTGGCAGCCGCCTGTCACATGGACGTTTCTGTCTTCTGTCCAGTTGTGCTCAAAGCTACCTTTTCAATAAAGTGCCTTTGAATCCTTTGGATTCCTTGTTTGTGCAGTTTTGCTCATTTGTCCCATATTCTTACATCTTGGGGATCTTATGGTATGATTTGAGTCGATGTGGAGCACTTCTGCACGACGTTACATTCGAAAAACCGTCTTGTCCTTTATTTTTGCACACCAGTGTATAATGTATGTAGCTCATGGATTATTGCTTTCCGTTAAAAGCAAGGAAACATTAAATTTCAAACACGACAACCATTAAGAAATCTAACTTTCATTTAAACCAACATGTGTGGCTGACTTCGCTTTTTTTTTTTTTTAATTCAACAGAATATTTTTGCTGGTAGCAAGGTCCAGACATACTGATTTTTGCAATTAAAAGTGTTTCAAGTGTTGAAGTACTCAAAAGAGCTTCTTACATCAAATCATTAATTACTATGAGGCAAGGTTAAAACCCTTAACACGACTCTACAAAGTCTGCTATAAAGAAATTTGCCACAAGAGTTTTTTTCTTAATAATAAATACCATTGTTCACTAATTAAAGGGTGATCAAAAAGTTCCCGAACCCTAATTTGAATCATTTTTATTCGCACTATACAGATACATAAAGTTTACTTACAGCTGTGATACATCTTCCATCGACTTTTGAGCAACTGATGTTGACCTAAAGAAAGTGCTGGAAATGACCTCCGTGTTGCTGGAGGCCAATATCCACGCAGGTGGCAAATGTTTTTCGCAACACGTTTCAGCACAGATGGCGTGATTTCAGCTACAGCCTGAATAATGTTTGTTTTCAAGGACTGCAGGTCATTCGCGTATTTTGCGAATTAACATGCCGGTTCAAATTAAACCAGCCTTCATCTGAATAGAAAACATTGTTCAATAAGCCCTTGTTGTATCAAGTAAATTTACGAAACCAACGGCAATACAGCAGGCGTTTATGCATATCAGGTGCTTTTAGTTCTTGGGCTACTTTCACTTTGTATGCATGAAGCTGCAATCTTTTAGTCACTTTCTGTACTGAGCCGTAAGAAAGTTTCACTTGCTAAGATAAGCGACAAAGTGATTTTGTAGGTGACTGTTGCAAACATGTTTCAACATTGTTTATCACTTCTGGCGTTAACACACTTGGCCGGCTATTTCTACGCATATCATCACCACTTCCAGTTTTAAAAAATCATACGAGTAAACTGTGTATCGTTGATTTACTTTACAACAGTATGCTGCAGAAACTTTTTTCCTGAACTCTTCTATACACTATTTGTAAAACTGTGTTTGCAAATAAGATTTAAGTAAACAAATTCTCTGCTCCCTAATCAAACCCATGCCTCCAGTGGCGCAAAACTGCATAGCACACATGGAACCGGTTATTCATTTCTGGCACTCTGCCAATTTTCTTCAGGCATTCGACAAGCACAGTATTTGATCTTGACGAGTTACTGACTCGTGTTGGTTGGTTTATTTCTATGGTGCAAGGACCATGTGTGGCCAAAGAGCGACAAATACAAGACAATGAAACAAACAGTATTAAAAACATGGTACAGTATAATGATTAAAATCTGGCTGATTCAGTAAAAGTGAAAAATGAGAATGATGGAAGGGCTAACGACAATGAAACAAACAGTATTAAAAACATGGAACAATGCTTAAAATCTGGCTGATTCAGTAAAACTGAAAAATGAGAATGATGGAAGGGCTAAAAACTAGATACGTTTAAAAAAGTAAATTTGTTTTAAAAATGAAATGACAGCAACAGTATCGCAGTCGTCATCTAGGAGCCGCTGCAGCGTAGCGGCGTCCTCAGTCAACAAATGAGAATGAAAGAAGCGAAAACGCACAACTACACAGAAGATGAGTGACAGTGAGTCGGCAATTGCACATCTCACACATCGCCGCAGTGTCGCCATACAGCAAAAAACGGTGAGTGACACGACAATGCGCAATGCAGAGACGCACAAGCACAACTTTCTCCCTACGGTTCCGCCGATATGAGGATTTCCACAAGAAAGCAGAAATCCTGGTGAAACAGTGGCAAGGGTGTGACGACCAAAGAGGAAGCAGATCTAGCAGCCGCATCAGTACACTCGTTACCTGAGATTTCAACATGCCCAGGAATCCAGCAGAATTGTATCTGGACAACGGCCTAGAGCAAAAAACGAAGAAGCCTTCGTACGTTAAAAGAAAAGGGTGGTCACAACAGTCCAACGATGACACTGACCGTACAACACTTAAATAATCAGTGTACACCACAGCCCGTTGATGAGAACTCGACTGAACAATGAACATGGAAAAGTGCAAGATACACAGCATACATCTCCGCTGAAAACCCCGTGGCCTCATCTGGGATCCGCGCTACAGATACGTCATCTACACAGACAGCCGCGACGGATCCAACGACTCCATGCATTTTGGAGCCATCAGTGAAAATGGGAGTGTAGTCAAAATTGAGAGAACGGTGCTCAGCGAAGAGCTGCTGGTACACTGACGCAGGGGTTGAGGATTTATCGAAAAATGTAAAGGTGGTATCAAACATGACACCAAGTGGGTGCCATGGAGGATCCCCAAAGCCCCTGGTCTCTCCAACAAGTGACAAGTCGAGACCTGCATCACGAGCTACGGCTGCCATACGAAGACTGAAGGTTGGAATGCATGAGGACTGGTTCTCAAATAAACGAGCATGCTGGGGATGGAAAACTACATCGTAGAAAGTATGGTCTGGAAGAGATCGAAGTTTCAAGTTAAAATTGAACAGACAGCTGCAGACGGCATAATTCAAGAGATGGTTCGTTCGCGTTAGCTTAAAGGCTGGGAATCGGAGATGTTCGAAATGCTCCCGTACAAAGACGCAGCGCTTGATGGTGAACAGTATCCAAAGGCTGGAGAACGGAAAGACGTGCACAGCCATACACGATACAACCATAATCCAGTTTAGACTGTATTAAAGAATGGTAAATGCGAAACAAAGAGATCCTGTCTGCACCCCACGAGACTCTCGAAAAGATCTTTAGAATAGACAGAGCACGCAGACAGGAAATCTTGAGCCACCGAACATGCGCACAGAACGTAAGCGCACGGTCGACGGTCAGTCCAAGGAACTTGGTCTCCGGCAAAACTGGTATGGCTACACGGTCTAAATAGAGCTCTGGGTCAGGATAGAGGCCACACCTCCGGCAGAAATGGACACATGCTGTCTTGTCAGGAGACAGAACGAAACCATTACTGTGTGCCGCTTTAACGATCTGATTAATCGCAGACTGCAACTGCCTTTCAATAAAATTCATGCTTGATGACGAGCAGAATATGTGCAAGTCATCGACATACACAGTAGCCGAAACCGCAGGAGGAAGATTTGTGAAAAGACAATTAATGCAGAGGATGAACAATGTGACAGATCAAATACAACCTTGAGGAACACCTTGTGCTTGATGGAACGGTGCCAAGAGCATCGTACCCAGGCGCACCTAGAACACCCGATTGCGAAGAAAATTTACAATGTGTGTTGGAAGATTTCCTCGCAATCCGCATGTGTGGAGGTAAAGGATAATCCCATGCAGCCATAACACAATCATAGGCTTTCTTGATGTTAAAGAAAACAGAAACCAGGTGCTGCCTACGCATGAAGACCTCGCACACAGATGTCTCAAGGTGCAGGAGATGATCGTGAGGTGAACGATGACGGCGAAAGCCACTTTGTGATGGCAAAAGTATGTGATTTTGTTCTAAAAAATGAAATTAACCGGGAATTAACCATGTGCTCGAGAACTTTACACAGACAGCTAGTGAGAGCAATTGGGCGATAACTAGAGGGAGACTAAGGATCCTTGCCAGGCTTGGGAAAAGGCATAACAAAAGCTTTTCGCCAAGATTCCAGGAAACTGTGCTCCAACCAAATGCGATTGTACAGGATTAAAAGATTCTCAAGAGACGACTGCGAGAGATGACAGAGCATGTCATAGTGGATGCCATCGGGACCGACAGATGTAGTGCCAGACCGATGCAGAGCCACCCATAGTTCAACCATGCTGAAGGGGGAGTTATAACCAGTGTCGTAAAAAGGCGAAAATGAGATCTTCTGGCATTCGGCTTGCGACTTAATCCTATGAAATGAGGAAGGATAAGCCACATCACTAGACACAGATGCAAAAGCCTCACCCAAACAATCCAAATCTCCCCGACTTCAGCATATGTGCCGCCGTTACTCTCGAGAATGGAAATCTGGTGGTAGCTGTAGTTACCCCGGATCTTACGAATTTTGTCCCACACACTCCTTGAACTGGCACATGCAGTGAGAGATGAAACATACTGGATCCAAGACTCCCTTTTGCTATGTCAACGCACCAACCGAGCATAGGATTTTGCTCGTTTAAATGCAAAGAGATTGGCATCGGTTGGATAACGCCGAAACGTAGACCAGGCCTAATGTTGAGCTCTCCTAGCTGCTGAGCATTCAGGGGTCCACCAAGGCTTTGGACTTCTGAGGAGCATCCTAATGTTTTTGGTATACAAAGATCAGCTGCCTGAATAATGCAATTTATGACATCGAGATCAGCTGCGTCGATTGACTCTTGGGTCACCATGGTAGAAGATATCACTGCGGACAATGTGAAGACCTCTCATCTGGCACGATCCATCCTCCGCCGTGGAGGGCAGGAGCAGAAGATGGCATGTTCGCATGATGCAAGAGCACAATTGGAAAATGGTCGCTCCCGTAGAGGTAGTTACACACCGTCCACGACTAATCAGCAATAATTTATGGTGATCCCAAGCTCAGATCAATCGCACTGAAAGATGTTGTGGGCTCGTGGAAGTAAGTGTCAGCACCAGGTGTTTAAAAGGGCACAAAGAAGTCGAAGTCAAAAGAGACTCGATTCGACGGCCTCTCGTGCTGATGCTGACACTACCCTACAAAGGATGATGAGCATTGAAGTCACCCAGTAGAAGGGTGAAGGCAGCTGATCAATCAAGCTCACCAGAACAGAGATGCTGACGTTCTCATCCGGCGGCAGACAGACACTGCAGACAGTAAGAGGCACAGGCATAGAAATACGAACCGCCACGGCCTGCACAGTTGTGGATACCACAACGGAAGAGACCGGAACCCTGCGAGGGACAAGAATAGAGACTCCCCTACAAGCTATATCTCCTGACACGTTATCTGTCCGAAATGCACTGTAGCCTCAAACTGAAAGCAGGTCTGATGGTTTAAGTTTTGTCTCCTGTAGAAAAAGGCACACCGGAGAGTACAACGAAAGCAGATGTTTCACGTCGTCAAAACTCATCCGAAAACCTCGGCAGTTCCACTGAACGATTAAAGCCATGGTTAAAAGTGAAATGAAAAATGAAATAAAATGAACTATACTGACTGCTTAAACGAGGTCAGTGTCCATCTCCTCTGGTGAGTGGCCCCCAGATTTAGGGGCATGTGACCAGGGGCCAAGATTAGAGAATGCTTTGTCCCAAGTGTCTTAACGGGAGGCGCTCGTCGTAGAGTTGTTTGCTGAGATTTTGTAGAAGAAACGCTCTTCTTATCCTTGGCTTAGGTGTTCTTGCCAGAAGAAGTGACCCGAGTTCCCTTGCTGGGGGTGGTGTGAGTATGCTTCGGCGAAGTGGTGGGTGTCGCTTTCAGACCCCTAGCTCGAGACTGGAGTGCCTCTAGCCCAGCTGTGATATCGTCCAGCTTGTATAGATATTTAGGGGGGGGGGTCTGACTGTCGGTTTGAATGGCAACCGTAGATTTGGCAACCACCACTGATGCATATGATCGCCGATCAGATGAAACAGGAACTACTCTCCTGGCCTCAGGATAGGAAATATTCTCCACCGTTTTCAGCCTATGGATTTCTTTCTCCTCCTTCCATTTGGGACAATCTTTGGCTGATGCTGAGTGTGAACCCCTGCAATTCATGCAAAACTCTGCCTCTGTCACACAGTCTGGTAAATGATGGTCTGTGGCACCAAAGCGTCCATACCTAGGAGTGCTCCTTTACGACTGCTGAGAATGGCCATATGACGGACACCTAAAACATCTCAGAGGGTTAGGGATGTACACTCGTACTTCCAGGTGAAGATACCCTGCCTTGATGGACGTAGGCAGGGAAAGGCTGTCAAATGTTAAAATGATGTTGTGGGATGGGACGGACTGCCCATTCTGCCTGAAAAGAATATGCCGCACACCAGTAACGTGTTGACTCCTCAGTTCTTCAAGAAGTTCATCATAGGTACACTCAATGAGATCCCAAGAGGAGACAACACCTCAAGATGTATTTAGGTATCCATGTGGGGTTATTTCGACTAGAGTTTCAAGCAGCATGGTGGTGTCAATTCATGCAAAACTCGGCCTCTGCCACACAGTCTGGTAAATGATGGTCTATGGCACCAAATCGTCCATACCTAGGAGTGCTCCTGTACGACTGCTGAGAATGGCCGTACAACGGACACCTAGAACATCTCAGAGGGTTAGGGATGTACACTCGTACCTCCAGGTGAAGATACCCTGCCTTGATGGACGTAGGCAGGGAAAGGCTGTCAAATGTTAAAATGATGTTGCGGGATGGGACGGACTGCCCATTCTGCCTGATTAGAATATGCCGCACACCAGTAACGTGCTGACTCCTCAGTTCTTCGAGAAGTTCATCATAGGTACACTCAATGAGATCCTGAGAGGAGACAACACCTCAAGATGTATTTAGGTATCCATGTGGGGTTATTTTGACTAGAGTTTCAAGCAGCATGGTGGTGTTAAGAAGTGTGGAACTGTAGGCCACAGTGGACATCTCTACAAGAACACCTCCGGACTGCAGTTTCTTTACACTCTTAGGAGAGCTTGCAATGGATTGAAGTGATTTATTGATCCAAAATGGACTTTTGGCACTCAAAGGCTTTGAAGGGTCCAATGAGTGCACAAAGAAGAAACAAGCATTCGAAGAATCGGAGACATGCTTTTTGGTGGAAAGGGCTGCGCCTTCCTCAATAGGTCATTTAACTTTACGATCTTGGGAAATATTATTAAAAGCCATGAAGAAAAATAAAGAATTTGTCCGCTGACTTCCCCACCCAAAACCGAGCCCAACGAGGGAGAGCCGGAGGTCCGCAAGCCCAAGTGGACGTAGCACACGGCTCTAGGGATAGCAAGCAGATAGGGAAGACATGCGCTCGGCGCGAACGCAGACTTTTCCGTGCCTGGGGAACACCCCTTTGGCATGCCCACCCTATCCCCAGACTCACCGTGTCATACGAAATGACAAGCCGTTAAGAGGTCTGGACTCCACTCGGCCACAGACCTCATTGACTAGGAGTTGGTTGTTCTTAGCCACTCATTTAGGGTGAAGTAGAGGGCAAAGAGGATTGTTGGTAACTGGCGACAACAACACCCTGGCCTCCAGAAACCTCAGCCTCACCTTTTCCACCTTACGGGTCACCGCACACGACAAACGTGCCTACCTGCAGGTTTGCCGTGTGCACAAGAATAAAACAAGCATTCGAAAAATCAGGGACATACTTCTTGGTGGAAGGGGCTGAGCCTTCTTCAATAAGTCGTTTGCTGTTAGCCTCTTGGGAAACTTTAGTGGAAGCCATAAAGATAAAGAATTCGTCTGCCGACTTCCCTGCTCACCACCGAGCCCAACAGGGGAGAGCCGGAGGTCCGCAAGCCCAAATGGATACAGGACACAACTGTATGGTTGAGCGGCAAATATAGCAAGTTGACAGGGAAGACATATGCTCAGCAGAGTACCGCGACTTTCCCGAGTCTTGGCAACACCCCTTTGGTATGCCCACACTGTCCCCAGACTAACCCTGTCGTACGCAACGACAAGCCATTAGAAGTTTGGACTCCACTCGGTCACAGACCTCATTGACTAGGAGTGGGTTAGTTCCTAGCCGCCCATTTAGGATGAAGCAGAGGGCAAAGAGGAGTGTTGGCAACTGGTGACAAAAACAACCTGGCCACCAGAAACCTCAGCCTCCTCTTTTCCACCTTACAGGTCACTACACATGGCAAATGTGCAGGTAGGTCTAGCTAACCAGCTCGGAAAAACAAAGAAGGGGACATAAAGTGGAGAAGACAGGAAACAAAACGAGAAACTAAAATCCAGAGCTGGCGCATAATCACAACCTCAGCAACCTACAACTGAGGCGGGTGCGTATCAAGAGAACAACGAAAAACATAAAAATGGGAAAAACATCATAAAGTACATGTCGGCTAGGACTGTGGAGTCGCCACTCCCCATCAGCTGGATGAACAGCTGTCCCTTCGGTAGCATCATCGTTTCAAGAAGAAATGACAAGATGAACCATCACAAGATCAGCTAGGGTCGTGGGGGCACCACTCCCCAAAGAACTGGAAAACCAGCTATCCCCGTGCTGGAGCGGACTCGTGTTGCCACATCAATTGGTTAAACTTTTGCTTAAAGCATACGCAATAATTTTTTTAATTCAGGGTTTGGGAACTTTATGATCACTCTGTACTTTTGCTATTTAAAATGTTATCTGGTAATGTTACTTGAAATTTCAAAAATTCACTTTCTATGTCATCAACCACTTCAGGAATTGCTTCCTTCTCACATCTTAAAAGAAGACATGGGAACATATCTCTTAATTTACATACTAAACTGATGAAAAATTATATTTCTCTTCTACAAATATCAACAACTTGGACATGATTTAACATTCCCAAATTTCATGGAAATTTAGAAATTATATCGTCACAGCCCTTAACATAATAATTTCAAACTTTAGAAAAAAATTCTTTCTGCTCCTCAGTGCTAACTGTTTTAGTAAATTATTTGGTTTCAAAACCGACTGATAACTCTGTGTTGTCTTTTTGGTTCTCTATTTCATTATATTTAACATGAAATGTTGATTTTTCTTGCTTAATAACACTTTTTCAAGTTTAATTAGTTCATTAAAAAGATTTTCAATGTCAGATTTAAGTGCATGCATATGAGGTTCCTCCTACAGAAAAATTATATTGTATTTTTCAAAAACTTTTCTAACATGGCTAAGAAACAGTGCAAAAACGTGAATCACAGTTGAACTCAAAGTAAAAATAATTATCTCTTGCTTATTTAACACGTTTTTTACAAGATTTTTTTCAAGTAGTTCTTGTTGCTTTTTAATTACATTTGTTTGAGATGTTTTTTTATTATGTTCAGTGTTAACTGCAGTCATTTTAAAGTTCTTATTAACAGAAGTCAAATTCCCGTTTTTCCTCTTTAACGTTTCATTGGGTTCACAACTTTCTGATTTTGAATGATCCAATTTTGGAACAGTGTACAAATCAGTTCTTAGAGAGAAACCAATCTGTTTTCATTAGAACACTCTCCTTTAAAAAAAAAAAGTTAAGCATTGCAAGAAATCAGAAAACGCACTGAGAAAAAATCTTTTGAAGGAGGAAAAAACATTACACGTAAATTTTCCCCTACTTCTGTCTGAAAAGAGCAAAAATGTGGGAAAACATGACAATTTTTTTTAAAAATTGAATTTTTGGCAGCAAAATCATATCATATTGCAGCACGATTTATCGCACTAAATACGATAAAATTGTAACAGATGGCATGTCTGGTTACCATATCCACTTTTCATCACCCATAATCAGCGTTCGAATTACCCAGTGGTCCGCTGGCCATTGGCCAGTAAAACTTTTGTCGGACCACTAAATTATTGATTTTACTGGCCCAGATGGCTAACAAGTTTTTTTTTCTAAGTTGTCACAAGTTAAAAAATAAATTTCTATTTCTTTTCTCTCACTGTACGATTTTCTTTTCAGGCTACAAACTAGTAATAGTTTCATAAAATGCCTTTGGACATCAGCTATTTTTTTTTTTTTTTTTTATCCCTCATGATTTGTAAAGAGTGGAAGAAACTGCTAACACAGAAAGGCAGTTTCCCAGTCTTTGTCATGTAATGGCTACAGCCGTTTTTTATTACCTTCACCTACCCTAGTGAATGTAGCAGATACTGACACCAGATAGCTTTTTTTACTGGCCAAAGAAAACACACTAGCACAGAATGTCAATTGGATGCATGAAGGTAATTTTTGTAAAAGAGCAATTCACATGAAACAGTTTTAAATGGGGGACTAAAACCAACTTCATGGGAAAGTAGCAGGGATGAGCAATAAGACTAAAAATAAGGAAAGGAAGCTAAATCCTAAATAATAAAACATATAAAATAGGCTACTAATGTGTAAGAATTTTTTGTACCCTTGGAGTCTCCTTGTTCCTTTTTACTTAAAAACAGATCAGGAATGCCCTCTTACTCTGTTATATCACCAATCCATCGGGATCTTATTCTGGAAAATTCTTTGTCCTGTCAGTTGCACTTTCAAATTAGAAGTTTTAAAAACAAACATTGGAGATAATTCCATTAAAATGACACATTATTTTTTATATATATTGTAAATGTCTTAATATTTTTTTTAATTTTTTACAGGCCAGTGGGCATTTTGGTGGACCAGTGGTTTGCAAATTCTAGTGGTCCATTGGGCCAGTAGAGTTATGTCATCTTAACACTGCCCGTAACAATTTCCCACAGGAAAGACTTTCTGTGTTGTTTATTCAACAGATTCAAACACTTCATGACACTCTCATCCTTGTTCCTCTGGCTCAGGTCATGTGACACTCATTTTCCTTCCTTCTGAATCCTTCCCATTACGTGTAAATGATTGGAAATGGTTTGTTGAGTTACCCCCAGTTGTTCAGCTAGTTTTTTTTTTACGTTTGAGACAAATCTTCATCCAGCAATGCTTGCAGTTCTTCATGTGCAACCTTCTGCAGGGAGCCGTTACGTTCTCGATCGCTAACATCAAAATCCCCTGCTGTAAACAGTCTAAACCAAAACCCACACATGCTTTTTGATACGATATTCTCCCCCAGAACAGAACAGATCGATGCACATGCTTCTGCAGCACTTTTCCATTAATGAAACTCGTATCAAATGCAGTATCGCTTGCCATCTGTCACCAACTGATGTGCAAGTATGTTTGACTGTTGGTTAAACTTCTGTGTCACAGTTTATACTCTGGACCAGTTGTGGTCACATGACAACAACGCAGGGGAATGTCGGATATATAAATTAGCGGTATACATCACACAAAAAATGCTTTAGAACTTATTTGTACACCTAATAATATCCTCTAACTGTTGTCAAGTACATAAATTTCCTTGCATTGGCAGCTGTTACAAAGTAATTTTAAAATGGGCAACACCACCATTCAGTTACATGGCCCAGACTTGAAGTAAAATGATTTTCTATATAATGCACTGGGCAGTGAATTTTATGAAATTTATAGAAAATAATTGGTGGCATTATTATTAACACAGTGATCAGATATCTCTGAATTGCCTGTATTTACTGTTTCTCCAGAAAACTTGAAAATTACATCCCCCTGGAGCTGGAATCGAACCTGCATCTCCCGATTTCTGTTCGAGCCTGCTATTACACCTACCATGATGACCAAGTCCCAATTATCTGAGTGATAAGTATAGGAAAATTCTCCAGCCACTTGCTAGTCGAAGCAAATTCTGCATCATTGTAGCTTTGTTAAGTAAATCTCCAGTCACTCAAGTAAATTGTGTAGAAGTATTCTTTTCATAACAAACTTGTGGAAAATATGTTGCTATTAATAACATAGCAATCAGACATATCTGAATTGCCTGTACATTGTTCCTCACTTAACATTAGAAAACTTGAAAATCTGATTGCCATGTTAATAACAGTGATGGATTTTCCACATATTATGAGAATATTTTTGACCTTTCCTGTTATTTGCCAGCCACTATTTGCTGTTGCTGATTGGTATACAAAATGACACTTTACATAGCAAATACCTACTTAAGTTTTTAATACAATTGAAACTGTTTAAGAAATACATGAAAGAAAAAAATTATACAGTATAAGAAAACAAATGCCAACTAATTACGTAGCAATGTCACTCGGGGGCCAATACCAACCCTTGCAAAATTGCTGAAATTTCTACTAGCCAATACTGTAGCTAGTGGAATAAAAATTTAACTTGCCAAATGACAAAATCTACTGGCCATGCAAAGTTTAAAAAATAATAATAATTTGGTAACTTCTCTACCTTACATTTCTATGAAATTAAATGGGTGAATGTTTTTTTTTTCTTTCTGAGAGACCCCTCCCCATTAACTTCATAAAAACAGATGCAGAGCAGTTTTTTTTTTATTGAAGGTTTAGCAACCACCATGAGCAACTTAATGGGCCATAAGCAGTTGCCCATCCCCAATTTAAAGTCACTGGCTCCAGAAAGGGAGAGAGCCAATGCCGTAAGACAAACACAACATCCATGCCTCACCGGGATTCGAACCCAGACCCTTTTTGGACAAATGATCAGAGGCCATCGCTTAGACCACTGCGCCACCGGGGCGGCTATGCAGAGCAGTTACTGCATAGGATCATTAGATTGACTGCAAATATTGCATATGCTTTTGTTCCAAAATGATTGATTTTTTGACAATTTTTTTTTTCAGTGCTGTAATATCCTTACTCTTTTACTATTTTAATTTACACATAATTTATTTTTTGAGAGGCCATTGAAAGTTAGATGTCTAATTTCTTTAATATTTAAATCAAAGGGACAAAAGCTAGGATACATATACATAAAGTGGCACTAATAATGTTGATACAGTTTACCGCTGATTTAGTGTCACTGGCTTTAGGGAAGGGAGAGTGTAGTGAGTCTGATCTTCCCATCAGAGGTATCTTCCCACCACAATGGAATAGCATTTTGAAGATCAAAATCTTCAATTGAAGGGCCATTGCATCTAATCCTCATTATCTCATTTCAAGTGTAACTCTTGAAACATGCCCGATTACTCATTGATGTTCATTGCTGATAAGCCACACTCACAAGGAGCAGTACTACATGGCATTAGATGTACCAGATGCATCATTTAAAAAACATTGCCATAACAGTTTGTTTATTTTTGTTCAGAATATGCAGCTAAACAAATTCAAAGATAATTCTTTTACCTGTAGATGACATAACACTTTGTTCAAGGTATACCATGGAAAAGATCAAATACACCATGGCAAAGGTTGCTTTAGTAATCGCTTCAGGCTGATCCATCAACAGATTAAGTTTCTCTCAAAGCCCACCTTCTTTTCCATTCATTTTCGAAGCAGCTGCAGGAACACAGGTGAGGAAACTGAACTCAATATTCATTCACAGGTGGGGGTGGGGGTGGACAAAATAGTTGCTCACTTGGGGGGGGGGGAAATCTACTGGCCATCACTGGCTACTATATTAAAAAATCTACTGGCCAATACAAAATATCTGGTCGTCATTTGGCTACTGACATTTGCGAGGGCTGGCCTATACGCTACGATCTCCAAGAATTTCAAAAAATGGACTGTCATCACTGTTCAACCTTTTCCGCCACATAAATTCACATAGATATGAATCCAGCATTTTCCTATGAGTGCTCTAACAGGTTTTGTTGTTAAATTCCACCTTTCCCCACATGGATTCCACTGACTGAGTGTGGGCACCTGTGTTTAGATTTGCAAAGTTCAGTGAATGATTTACCTGCAAATATAAATAATCTTCATCAGATACACAGTCGTACGCTTGCCATTTGTTAGATATTATCGTAGTCCCAGCACATATATACTGCTTAATAATAGGTATTAAAATATGGCTACTTCACTCTGGAACAGCAATAAGAAAGCACTCATGAGTTTCCAAGCAAATTCCTACAAAAACCAATTGCTCTGGCAATACATGGTCAAGCTTGCTTTTCCTTTTAGAAAATAAACTTTAATCTATTTCTACTGCCAGTCCTGGTCCTCCTATCAATGAAGGATTCCTTAGCAAACCTGCTGCACAAACCTCTCTTATGTAATTATGCCAGTGCACAGAAGTGCTCTTGTTTATACGCAGTTCATGCTCACAAAACAAAATTGTTGTAAACCTTATAACTCCAAGAATACACGAAAAATACTGCCTTTTAGAAGTCCAATTTAGAAGCTGTGAACCACATATTAGAACGTAAAGGCCTTTTTTCTTCTCGGCATCCTTGTTTATAACATCTCCATCTCTCTCTTCACTCAATGCCAATGTCATCTCCTGACCTAAAGAGCAATTTTTTTGAGCATGTAAAACTCCTTTGTCTTGAAGGAAATGTATGGCTGAATGTCTGCCTTTAACCATTGTCGATAAATTAAGGAAATTCATTACAAAGATGGGTTATAGAAACCCTATTGAATGGATAACATTCACGACCTCAACACACATGGTAAGTTCCTTCGGAATGAGCTTAGACAAGGGGTCACCACAGACTAAAACACACAGACGGGACTGGCTCTCCGGTGATATGCATACAATAGCAAGCGATCACTGCACATCTGCTGCTTGGAGAGCTCGCTCATTGACAAAATGGATCTTTCCTTTTAGAAGATAGTGGCGGCTGGCAGATAACAGGAAAGGTTCAATATTTCTTCCACACAATTTTATAGTTCATGGAATTTACATGGAATGACCCAAACATAAAAAAAAATCTGACAAATATCACTGGCAAAAAAGACACTTTTTTTTTAGAGGAGGGGGGATCTGTACTCTTGATTCATCAACAACTTGGAGTCAACCCAAGCTCCTGCTGAAAAAAAAGTAAAGCCACCATATTAGTTTATCTGATTACTTACCAAGCACCATGCTGAATCCAAGTGAGAAATTTTGGAGGAACGTTTTTCCCCTCTAGGAACAATGGCAAAAAATTATGTAGAGTCTGCTGCCAAGCAACAGTTACGTATCTCCGGCTTCTGCCAAACGTCAGTCGACTCTTATTTGCGTGATGCAAGCAATAGGTCAAAAAACAATATGATCGACGCCCTCGAGCTTTCTCCTCTTCCGAGACTCTCCTGTTTGTTACTTTCTTCACAGAAATAAAGTCTGTGATGTGTATATACTGCCCTACCTCCATGTGGTTTACGGCGCACTGCAAAACTAATCCAAGCAAAGAGCTGTCGTCTATACGTCGGATAAAGCACTGGACTAGCATACTAACAATAATGGTCCTATGGGGTATTGGATTACCACTTAATTGGTTACATGTGCATTCTCCTAACCAGTCAACTACTTGACGAACTGCTGCTTGATAGCGTATGGAACACTGAATCTTCTCTACATTTTTCAACATCATAAGGATTAGCGACGTACAGTCCTGCTGAAAAACGTTCTCCGACATAATTTTTGTCCTCCGAGAACGGTAACAGTTTATAACAGATTAATTATTATGATCGTTACGAAGTCAAAACACACTTTCTTATTTACAATAAAGATATTTACAAAACATTACATATAAATGCACACTGAAGACTGAAACGTAAACAGGTTTCAACCAAGAGACTTCGATCGATCATGATCGGCTTTACTCAAAGCTTTACTTTTTTTTTTTTTTTTTAATAAGACGATGAGGCTTATAGACTAAGCTTTGTGCCTCACAGCAACTAGTTGGCTATGCGGAAATAGCTAAAATAACTCTTGATCACTAAGACTCTTGAAGATGCACGACCAGCCACGGAGGAGAACCTCCTTGCGACCAGCACGGGAAGTCACAGTAGCAGCACAAAAGTCCATCAAAGGGGCACGCTCATGAGAAGGAAGGTTAGAAATGGGGCGTCCTCACAGAGAAACGTCTTGAGAGAGTAATAAATTTCTCCAAGGCCCGAACTTTGCGTTTTGCCACGGAAGCGTCCCGAAAGTCCAACAAAGAATACATTTGAGCAGAGACGGAGGTTGAGGAATGATGGGTTGTCACTCCAAAACAAACCCTCCGATATGCACTGTACGCAGGGCAGGAGAGGAGGAAGTGAGGAACAGTCTCAGGCCCGGAGCCACAGAAGCACATCGGGGAAGAACGTTTTCGAATCAGAAAGAGGTAGCTGTTTAAAGGTGCCGTGTCCGTGCGTAATTTTTGAATTATGATTGCTGAGGAACTTCGATAACAGTGTTCGCTAGGCCATCTGTGACGGCAGCTGATGAACGGATACAGTTCTGCCCACCCGGAAGAAAGCCAGGCTGAATCAGAAGCGGAGATGAGCATGTTACCACTGTGCCGAGCAGCGTCAGAGGCTGTAACTGGGGGAACAAGGCCAGGCCCTCAGCATGGCCCCGTCGGACGGCAGCGTCAGCGGCCTCATTCGCTGGAAGACCAACATGAGCCGGGCACCAAACGAACACAATGTAGTCGTAGAAAGAACGGAGGCGTTGAAGAGAATCATGCAGAAGAACGATAATGTCTTGAGATTTGCGATTTAATGCCAACAAGGCCTGTAGAACAGAACAACTTTCCGTAAGCAGCAAGAGGCCACCGCACGGGCCGGGAGCAAATTCAAGCGCTGATATTAGAGCCCATACTTCAGCCGAGAACACTGAGGAAATAGTCGAGAAGGAGAACGAACGGCTGGATTTGTTCCGTGGAAAAAAATGCCCGATCGCCACCGAGGAGTTAATCTTCGAAGCGTCAGTAGCAATGATGTGGTGCGACGCTGAGAACTGGGCCAAGAACACCCCAAAGCAATGTCTGATAAGCATCGGATGCAGATATCGTTGCTGAAAAGGGAGACCCGAGCAAATAATCCAGTAGCAGGGTGCAGACGAAACAGGAGGGGCCGGCAGAGCCTGAAGAAGATCGCTGTTGACGAAAAACGTCAACAGCGATCTTCTTCAATCGATTCCAAGGGGAAAGCCATGGTATTTCCAAGCGTAGAATGACAAGGCGTCCTCTTCCAAAAGAAGATGAGCGATAGGCGAACGCTGACCCATCGACAAGTGGCGGTACAAAAATCGGACTGTCAGGAGCGTGATTCGAGAACGCACGCTAGCGATTCCACATTCGGCACGCAAGACCGCCACAGGCGTCGAACGAGGGAGGTGAATGGCTGCACGGAGTGCATGGTTGATCAGAACTTCGAGAGCGTCGTGAAGATAGGTGGGGGAGGCGAACAGGACCGGCACCGCATATTCCAGAATAGGCCGAATCACAGCAACGACAAAGGTGAGAGCGTTGGGGAAGACAAGACCCCACCGGCGATGACAAACAACTTTAACAGCAGACATGGCTCGGAAGACTGACTTCTTGACGTGCGTGAGGTGTGAAGACCAGGTCAGGGAGGAGTTAAACCAGACCCCTAAAATCTTGATGGAGGACTGCCAAGTCACTGAGTCAGAGCCCAGCACGAAAGCAGGGGCAGGCGACCGGCGCTTACGAGAAAAGTCAACCGCAAAGCTTTTAGAAGGAGAGAGACGTAAATCCCAGGATGATGCCCACTGAACAATGGAATCCAAAGAGGATTGCATATAGCTAAGTGCCGCCGCCCGGTTGGGACTATAGGAAACAATAAAAATGTCGTCTGCAAATAAGAACATATGCGCATTCGGATGACAGCAATCAACCACATCATCAATGTATAAGTTAAAAAGGATAGGTGAAATGGAGCTACCCTGAGGAACACTTCGACACTGCGGAAAGGAGGAAGACACTGTTCCCCGCCAACGAACGCGAAATCTGCGCCGAGCAAGGTAGTCAGCCAACCAACGGAGAAGACGACCACGAACACCCAGAGACGCCAATTTCCCAAGGAGAGCAGGATGACAGACCGAATCATATGCCACCTGAAGGTCCAAAGACACCAGGAAAACATAATTATGTCTAGCTCGAGCTACCAGAAGATGACGTTGGATCGACAGAAGGCACGCCGATGTGGAACGTCCTGGCAAAAATGCGAATTGCAGCATTCTGATCCGTTGATGAGAGATAATGAAGTCTGTTAGGCGAGAGACCAGGACTTTCTCCAAGATCTTCGAAAAAACTGAAGTGAGAGTGATCATTCGGTACGATGATAAGTCGAGAGCAGGTTTGTTAGGCTTCTTTATCGGAATCACCCAGGACTCTTTCCAGCATGAAGGATGAACGCCGGTTGACCAAAAGAGGTTAAGGAGGTCAACCAGCCAAGACGAATTCCACCTCCATATACGTCTCACCAGTTCGTAAGTACATCCATCCGGCCCGGGTGCAGAGCGTCGGGGCGATCCATTAATAGCCCTGGCAACTTCACTGGCAGTAAGTAACGCATCCATCTCAAGAGGAGAGTCATCATGGTCAATAGAAAAGGAGTGCACCGAGCAGCCAGAGGCTGTGGAAAAGAGTTCACCAAACGCCGAAGCCTGCTCCGCCGGATCAGCAACAAGGAAATCGCCAATCCGAAGAAGTAGGTGATCCGGGCTCGAACCAACATGAGATTTCAGACGGGGCAGGAGGAGAAAACGAAGCCTGGCCTCGAGGTGTCGTTGCATTGTGCCTTCCAGTAGGCACGTCTCTTAAGAATGAGGAGGTGGCGAAGATTCCGTTCTTCCTGCCGATATAATGACCAAGCGAAGAGGCAGCCGGATGACTTGGCATAGCGAAGGAGGCGGCGTTTCTTGCGAAGACGCTGAGCACAATCGGAGTCCCACCAGGGAGACCAACGTCGACGCTGACCGCTGAGCCGACGAGAAGCGTGGAGAATCAGGGAAATGCGGTCCAGGATCATAGCGGCACCGTCGGGAGTGGAAGGAAGTTCACCACGGATAATCTTCTGGATAGAAGGCCAAGCCACTGACCAAGCAACTGGTTGTAGACCCAGAGCAGGAGGGGAGGCGAGCACAACATCCCTGCCTCCAATGTTGTAATGACAGGATGATGGGTGCTACCGTAGAGGTCACTATCCACAGACCAGGAGCAGTACGGAACCAGCAGAGGAGAGCACATGGTGAGGTCCAAAACAGAACAACTTGACCCCCTGCAAAATGTAGAAGACCCCGAGTTTAGGAGACAAAGATCCTGCGAGCAAAACCAGTCCACGAACTCAGTACCTCCCCGGCTCGGAGAAGCAGAACCTCAGCTAGGGTGATAAATATTGAAATCCCCAACCACCATACAACAATCAGTGAGCAGTTGTTCGATCCGTCCAAGCAAGAGCGCCGAGAGGAGGAGAGGGGATGTATAAATTAATAATCCTGAGTGTGGTGTCGCCAGATAAGATATCCGCCGTAAGAAGCTGCTCGTTCGAATCCGAGCTGAAGATGTCCACCAATCTGGAAGAGATATCCGACCTAATTGCAGTTAAGAGGCCACCCCCGACCCCCCCCCCCCCCCATCACTCCTATACACCGTACGGGCTGGCAGGGAAAAAGAGAGACAGGAGATAGCCAGGATTCTTGGATAGTCAAAATCATGGCTGTAGAAAAAATAGAACTGTCGGTGAAATAAGGTCTTTTGGAGCGAAGGGACTGCGCATTCCATTGGACCAGCGACCAACTATTCATGAAGAGAAAAGTGATCCGCTAGGCCACATGCCGTCTTGAATCGCATGGAACAGAGGCCACAAAGAAACTTACCGTCGTCACGATGAGCTTTCAGGTGTGACAGCAAGGCTGGACGAGAAGAGAAAGGCATGGCGCATGGAGGACACGAGAAGGTTCTGGAGTGAGAAAGTTTGACGGATTCCGCAGCAGACTCCACATACGGAACCACAGATTATTCGCATGACAGGAATTCATCGGCGCTTAGGCCAGTGTCAGGAGGTTGCTCAGTAGGCACTGAAAAAGCTGGGCACGCTGCCACTGTAGTAGGAGGATTCTGCAAAATTTCAGCCTGTGGCACCTGTGCAACGGATGATGTGGGGCCAGCATGTAGGGAAGGAGGTGAAAGAAGATTCGTCAAAGAGTCCAATCTACTGGTGAGTTTAGAGATAATGTCCAGAAGCTGAGGGAAGGCAGAGGAGCAAGCACACGGAGGTTGAGCCTGAGTCGCCGCCGCCGCCGCATATGAGGCCTGGTGGACTTGACGCACAGTCCCGAGCTTCTGGATAGCTGAGATGCTTCGAAGCCATAATATCTAGGATCTGCTTTTCTTGGAGGTAAATTGGGCAGTTCGTGTCAGAAGCAGGATGAGAGCCCTTGCATAATACGCACTGGAAGCTCGACGCCAAGCATACAGAAGAGTCGTGTCCTTCACCACAACGAGAACAGCGAGCGGCACTACGACAGGTTGACAGCAGATGTCCATAACGCTGACAGTTTTTACACTGCCTAGGCGAATCCAAGAAGGGTCTGACCGCACATCTGGAATACCACAGGTAGATAGTGTCACGGTTAGTAAAGCCCAGTTCTTCCACTAGGACCGAAGAAGTAGGGACCCTCGAGGAATTTACCGAACGTCGGAACCGAACAACACGAAGACAGTTCACACCACGGTCCAACAATTTTGAGGCAATTTCATCAACAGGGGCTTCAGTGTCCACATCTCGAACTAAAAACTTCGTTGTCATAAGCTTAGTAAGAACCTGAGTTTTGACAGGTACCTGAAGAAAATTAGAAAGTTGACAAATTTCCAGCAAGCAAATGAGATTCGAGGAACACACCAATAAGTCACCTGAACGTAAAAACTGAACGTCTGAAATCGATTCATGCATTGAAATATTGTCCACGAAAAACCTCTTCAACAACATGGGACGGACTCTGGGTAGCTTCCCAGAAGTCGCGGAAATAAGTATTTCACCACGAGTCACTCCGCTCGCAAATGCCCTACGCAGCAATTCCTGAGGAGACCATTGAATCGAACAAACAAAATCATTAACTGGAACTAGCAAACCACCCAGCTGAGGAAGCTCATCACCCGGTGAAGAACGCATTCTTTTAGCCGGAGTCGAGGAATCAGAGTCCCCCATCATCCCCGCCGGACCCACCGGCGGCAGCTAGGGCCCACCCCGAATCAACAGACCACAACAGACAAAAGCATGCAAAGACAATTATCCTACCTCGGATATGGGAAGAACCAACCGCCTGCAAAACTTTAGCAGGAAAAGAAACGAAAATAGAAGAGGAAACAGCAAGCCGCTGTCTCAAAAATTCAACGAAACAAGAACGCTTTCGCCAACGACGACACACCCAAAAAACAGTACTCTACGGGGTTCACCGATTAGAAACAGGAGAGCCAACTTCACACCAGCCCAAGCTTTACTTCTATCCTCCTAACTTTTTATTATTTTTTTTTTATTTTTTGAAGTCGATGAGACCTGTAGACTGAGTTGGTGCCTCACAGCGGTTCTAGGTGAATTCATCGAAAACGAATTCCTCGAAAACGTAATCATCGAAAACGAATTCATCGAAAACGGATTCATCGAAAACGGATTCATCGAACGGAGAATTCACCGAAAAGCAAATTCTTCGAAAATCAGGGTGTCAGGTGAATTCATGGAAAGCGAAATGACCGAAAGATACAGTATTTATTGTAGGGTAAGCTTTTGCCGAAAACTTTGACTATAATTGGAATATGGCTAAGTGGCCACAAAAGCGTTTGGGGAAATAAAAGTTGCATTTTTTTTTATCTTTTTTTCTTAGATTACACTTTCCTGAAGGATGACCACAAAACCATTAGGCAATCTAACAAGAATCAGACTTCTGATTTCATCGTGTCTACCGTTCCCGGACAGTTTTATTACAGTTTTATTGCACTTATACTTAGACATTAAATTTTTGCCTGTTTAACAGCTTTTCTTCCATCGTGTTCATACTCACAAGGTCAAGTTAATATTTTTGCGCTTTTACTTACGCATTAAATATTAATACCTTGGCCTAGGCTCAGGCTTTTTAACAGTTTTTCTTCCATCGTGTTCCAAACAGCAGGTCAAGATAGTATGGCGTTTTTACTAAAGTATTAAATATTAATGCCTAGGCCTTTTTAACAGTTTTTATTTCATCATGTTCATACTCACAAGATCAAATTGGTATTATTGCAGTTTTTCTTAGGCCACAAAAATGACAAGGGGCCGTATAAAAATTGCGTTTTTGGCCGCTTCCTGGCCACGACCCCCAGAGGTTCGTTATCTGAGTCATATAAAGTTTCCGTAATTTCGTCCTTTTTAATTGCGATAATTAATGCAATTCTTTATAAAAAATGTTTGTGATCTCCAACTCAACAAAAGATTTCAGAGTTTACAAATTCCGTACAAGTCTGAAAATTATCAGAAGGCATGTGCTGCCTCAGGAAACCTCGGGGGGGGGGGGATACCAAAAGTGCAAAATATAAAGCATTTCCGGTCCGATCGGGAGATTTTAAGAAATTATCTGAGGGCATGAGCTGCCTCAGGAAACCTCGGGGGGGGGCAACACCAGATGTTTGAAATATAAAGAATTTCTGGTCCGATCGGGAGAATTTCAGCATTCACAACCTACTTCTCAACAAACTCTCCGAGTGCATGTGCTGACTCAGGAAATCCATGGGGGGGGGGGTCAATACCAAAAGGGCAAAATATAAAGGAAATTTCGGGTCCGATCGGGAGATTTTAAGCATTTTGAACCTGCAAGTCAACAAATTATCTGAGGGCATGTACTGCCTCAGAAAGCCTCGGGGGAAGGGGGCACCAAAAGTATGAAATATAAAGAATTTCTGGTCCGATCGGGAGAATTTCAGCATTCACAACCTACTTCTCAACAAACTCTCTGAGGGCATGTGCTGACTCAAGAAACCTATCTGGAGGGGGGGGGGCGTCAATACCAAAAGTGCAAAATATAAAGATTTTCTGGTCCGATCGGCAGAATTTCAGCATTCACACCCTACTTTTCAACAAACTCTCTGAGTGCATGTGCTGACTCAGGTAACCTATCGGGGGGGGGGGGGTAATACCTAAAATATAAAACAAAGTATTTCTGTTTGTAAATGCTGAAAATCTCCCGATCGGACGAGAAATTCTTTATATTTTACACTTGTGGAATTACCCCCACCCCCATCCACGCACGATCCATTTTTTCTGCGTTAGCACATGTCCGCAGATAATTTGTTGAGTTGTAACTTGTAAACGCTGAAAATCTTCCGATTGGACCGGTAATCCTTTATATTTCATATTTTAAGTTTTAAGCACCCCCCCTCCCCTACAAGTTTCCTGTGTTTGCACATACCCGCAGAGAATTTGTTTAGTTGTAGTTTATGAACTTTGAAAAATATCGTAAATAAGAAAATACGAAATTACGAACATCTTATGTGTGTCAGATAGCCAATCTCGAGAGATATAGCCACGGAGCAGTCGAAACGCAATTTTTATACGGCCCCTTAAAATGTTTGTGGCCAGTTCTCCGCTTTGTCTTTGGCCCGAAAATCATGGAAATGTCTAAATTTCTTACTGAAAATGAAATATTAAAAAAAAATTATGAACGATAGTTACTCTATAACGAAGTAAAGTTCTCCGTCATTTTTATCCGTGCCAGGATTCGAACCCGGGTCCCCTCATTCCGGAATAAGTTGCTCTACCAATTGAGCTACGCGGACGTTTTATTCTGATTCCTATGTGCCTTTATGTCGTGTGCGTCCTTCTGGCAGGTACGTCACATCTCCTGGTACGTTACGTGTGGAAATAACATCACACCAATGCGAGATTTTGAACGGTCGGGTCATCCGGATAGTTCGGGCGCCATTATAACGAAGTAAATTTCTCCGCCATTTCTGGTCTACGCCGGGATTCGAACCCGAGTCCGCATATTCCGGAACAAGTCACTCTACCGATTGAGCTACGTGGACGTTTTATTCTGATTCCTATCTGCCTTTATGTCGTGTGCGTCCTTCTGGCAGGTACGTCACATCTCCTGGTACGTTACAACTCAAGTAGTGGGGAATATAGCCAGACAAAATTTTTTTATGCAGAACAATTTTATGGCACTGAAATTCCAATATGTCCAGTTCTCCGGGGGCCACTTCTCCGTATCCGTATGAAAACAAATACCATTGGTCGGCCACATGAGTTTTTTTATTAATATTGTGATTGTCAGATCATAAATCTTACTGTGTTTTGTAAAACAGCATGTGTACGTGCTACAGATAAACCTATTAAAATCTAAATTAACATGAATTTTAAATCTATCAATCCACTGTTGGATGAAGGTCTCCCCAAGTTTCTTCCACAAGTGTCTGTCTGATCCATTTTCTTCCACGTCATTCCGGCATGTTTTCGAATTTCACGTGGTCTTCTTTCGGGTCTTTTCATGTGTTTTGCACCCTGTCTAATACTTCAATATCCATCAGTGGTACATTCTTCTAGCGGCATGTCTAGCCTAAGTCATTTCAGGGATTTTAGATTCATTATGATGTCTTCTACTTTGGTTATTTTCCTGATCCAAGAGTTCCTGTTCTTATTCTTCCTAGTTATGCTAGTATTATTAACTGGACTTGATATGAAAACATTGTGAATATGACATCGGTAGAACGAAAATTGTTTAAAAGGCCTAGGCCTAGGGCATATGAATTAATATTTGGTGCCCAAGTAAAACAGCAATATTATTAACATGAGTTGATACGTAAACGTTGTGAATGTGGCATTGGTAGAAAAAAAAATTATTAATAAGACCTAGGCCCTAAGAATTAATATTTAGTGCCTAAGTAAAAGAGCAATACAATTAACCTGACTTGGTATATAAACGGTATGAACATGACATCGGTATAACAAAACTGCTAAAAAGGCCTAGGCCTAGTGCCCATGAATTAATATTTAGTGCCTAAGTAAAAGCACAATGCTACTGACTTGACTTGATATGCAAACGTTGTAAATGTGACATAGGTAGAATAAAAACTATTAAAAAGGCCTAGGCCTAGGGCCTATAAATTAATATTTCGTGCCTAAATAAAAGCGCAATATTATTAACTTGATCTGATGTGTAAATGTTGTGAATATGATACTAGAAGAATAAGAAAGGTTAAAAGGCCTAGGGCCTATGAATTAATATTTTGTGCCTAAATAAAAGCGCAGAATTACTAACTTGACCTTGTGTCTAAACCTTGTGAGTATGAACAAGACTGAAGAAAAACTGTTAAAAGGGCCTAGGCGTAGGCCAAGGTATTAATATTTAATTCCTAAATAAAAGCGCAAAAATACTAACTTGACCTTGTGTCTTAACCTTGTGAGTAGCCGCCCCGGTGGCGCAGTGGTCTAAGGCGTTGGCCTCTGATCATTCGTCCGTAAGGGGTCCGGGTTCGAATCCCGGTGAGGCATGGATGTTGTGTTTGTCTTACGGCACTGGCTCTCTCCCTTCCCTGGAACCAGTGACCCTAAATTAGGGACGGGCGACTGCTTATAGCCCATTGAGTTGCTCACGGTGGTCGTTAAACCTCCAATCAAAAAAAAAAAAAAAAAACCTTGTGAGTATGAACACGATTGAAGAAAAACTTTTAAAAAGGCCTAGGCGTAGGCCAAGGTATTAATATTTAATGCCTAAATAAAAGCGCAATAATGCTAACTAGACTTAGTGTCTTAACTTTGTGAGTATGAACACGATTGAAGAAAGACTGTTAAAAAGGCGTAGGCCAAGGTATTAATATTTAATTCCTAAATAAAAGCGCAAAAATACTAACTTGACCTTGTGTCTAAACCTTGTGAGTATGAACACGATTGAAGAAAAACTGTTAAAAAGGCCTATGCCTAGGCCAAGGTATTAATATTTAATTCCTAAATAAAAGCGCAAAAATACTAACTTGACCTTGTGTCTTAACCTTGTGAGTATGAACACGATTGAAGAAAAACTGTTAAAAAGGCCCAGGCCAAGGTATTAATATTTAATGCCTATTTAAAAGAGCAAAAATACTAACTAGACTTGGTTTCTAGACGTTATGAATATGAACACGATGGAAAAAACCCTGTTAATAAGGCCTAAGCCTGTTTATTAATATTTGATGCTTAAATAAAAACGCAGCATTATTAGCTTGATTTATTATGTAAACGTTATGAATTTATTGCGTCGTGCTCAGATTCATAAGGTTTAGACACAAAGATAGTATTATTGCCCTTTTACTAAGGCATTAAATGTTAATCCCTAGGCCTTTGCGCACCTCTGAAACCAAGAAAATGCAGTTTTTATACGGCCCCTAAAGTGGCTGTCTGCACTTGTCCGTTTGGCCAACTGTTTAGTAGCTAATTCTCTTAGACCTTATTTCAATGAATTCGTTTCATTTTTTTTTCGAAAAAGTCGCCTTTCGGTAAATTGCTCGTTCGATAAATTTGTTTTCGATGAATTCGCATTCGATGAATTCGTTTCACTTTTTTCGATAAAGTCGTCTTTCCGTGAATTGTTCGTTCGATAAATTTGTTTTCGATGAATGAATTCGCGTTCGACGAATTCGTTTTCGATGAATTCGTCTTCGATGAATTCGTTTTCGATGAATTCGCCTGTTCCCCCTCACAGCAACTAGTTGTAGTTGGATATTCGGTAATAGCGCTCCTGATCAGGATGAATCACGAAGATGTACGACCAGCCACGGAGGTTAACCTCCTTGCGACCAGCACGTGAAGCCACGGCAGCATCACACAAGTCCATCAGAGGACACGCTCATGAGAAGGAAGGTTAGAAATGGAGTGTTCAAAATGAGAAGCGTCTGGAGAGAATTATAAATTTCTCCAAGGCCCGAACTTTACTTTTTGCCACGGGAGCGTCCCGAAAGTCCAACAAGGAATACGCGTGAGCAGAGACGGAAGTTGTGGAAGGAGGGGTTGTCACACCAAAACAAACCCTCCGATATGCGCTGTAGGCAGGGCAGGAGAGGAGGAAGTGAGGAACAGTCTCAGGCCCGGAGCCATAGAAGCACATCGGGGAAGGATGTTTCCGAATCAGAAAGAGGTAGCGGTGCGATGTCCGTGCGTAATTTCTGAATGATGACCGCTGAGGAACTTCGATAACAATGTTCGCTAGGTCATCTGTGACGGAAGCTGATGAACGGATAGCGATCTGCCCTCCCGGACGAAAGCTAGTCTGAATCAGAAGCGGAGATTATCATGTTACCACTGTGCTGAGCAGCGTCGGAGGCTGTAACAGGGGGGGCAGGGCCGGGCCCTCAGTATGGCTCCGTCGGGCGGTAACGTCAGCGGCCTCATTCGCTCGTAGGCCTACATGAGCCGGGCACCAAACGAGCACAACGTCCTCGTAGAAAGCGCGGAGGCGTTGGAGAGAATCATGCAGAAGAACGATAATGTCTTGAGATTTGCGATTTAATGCCAACAAAGCCTGTAGAACAGAACGACTATCAGTAAGCAGCAAGAGGCCACCGCACGGGCCGGGAGCAAATTTTTTTTTTTTTTTTTTTTTTTTGGTTGGAGGTTTAACGACCACCGTGAGCAACTCAATGGGCTATAAGCAGTCGCCCGTCCCTAATTTAGGGTCACTGGTTCCAGGGAAGGGAGAGAGCCAGTGCCGTAAGACAAACACAACATCCATGCCAGACCGGGATTCGAACCCGGACCCCTTACGGACGAATGATCAGAGGCCAGCGCCTTAGACCACTGCGCCACCGGGGCGGCGGAGCAAATTCAAGCGCTATTATTAGGGCCCACGCTTCAGCCGAGAACACTGAGGAAAAAGTCGAGAAGGAGAACGAACGGCGGGAATTGTTCGGTGGAAAAAAATGCCCGATCGCCACCGAGGAGTTATTCTTCGAAGCGTCAGTTGCAATGATGTGGTGCGACGCTGAGTACTGGGCCAAGAACACCCCAAAGCGATGTCTGAGAAGAATCGGGTGCAGATATCGGTGCTGAAAAGGGAGACCCGAGCAGATAATCGAGTAGCAGGGTGCAGACGAAACAGGAGGGGCCGGTAGAGCCTCAAGAAGATCGCTGTTGACGAAAAGCGGCTCCTGTCGAAAGCGACTGAGCACGATTCCAAGGGGAAAGACATGAGATCTCCAAGCGTAGAATTTTTTTTTTTTGATTGGAGGTTTAACGACCACCGTGAGCAACTCAATGGGCTATAAGCAGTCGCCCGTCCCTAATTTAGGGTCACTGGTTCCAGGGAAGGGAGAGAGCCAGTGCCGTAAGACAAACACAACATCCATGCCTCACCGGGATTCGATACCGGACCCCTCACGGACGAATGATCAGAGGCCAGCGCCCTAGACCACTGCGCCACCGGGGCGGCAAAGCGTAGAATGACAAGGCGTCCTCTTCCAGAAGAAGATTAGCGATAGGCGAAAGCTGACCCATCGACAGGTGGCGGTACAAAAATTGGACTGTCAGGAGGGTGATTCGAGAACGAACACTAGCGATTCCACATTCAGCACGCAAGACCGCAACAGGCGTCGAACGAGGGAGGGGAATGGCTGCACGGAGTGCATGGTTGAGCAGAACTTCTAGAGTGTCGTAGAGATAGGTGGGGGATGCGAACAGGACCGGAGCCGCATATTCCAGAATTGGCCGAATCACAGCAACGACAAAGGCAAGAGCGTTGGGGAAGCCAAGACCCCACCGGCGATGACAAACAACTTTAACAGCAGACATGGCTCAAAAGACTGACTTCTTGACGTGCGTGAGGTGGGAAGACCAAATCATGGAGGAATTAAACCAGACCCCTAAAATCTTGATGGAGGACTGCCAGGCCACTGAGTCGTAGCCCAGCCGGAAAGGAGGGGCCGGCGACCTGCGCTTACGTGAGAAGTCAACCGCGAAGCTTTTAGAAGGAGAAAGACGTAAATCCCAGGAAGATGCCCACTGAACAATGGAATCCAAAGTGGATTGCATATAGCTAAGTGCCGCCGCCCGGTTGGGACTATAGGGAACAATAAAAATGTCGTCTGCAAATAAGAACATATGAACATTCGGATGACAGCAATCGACCACATCATCAATGTATAAGTTAAAAAGGATAGGCGAAATGGAGCTACCCTGAGGATCACCTCGACACTGCGGAAAGGAGGATGACACCGTTCCCCGCCAACGAACGCGAAATCTGCGCCGAGCAAGGTAGTCAGCCAACCAACGGAGAAGACGTCCAAGAACACCCAGAGACGCCAATTTACCCAGGAGAGCAGGATGACAGACCGAATCATGTGCCGCCTGAAGGTCCAAAGACACCAGAAAAACTTAATTATGTCCAGCTTGAGCCACCAGAAGATGACGTTGGATCGATAGAAGGCACGCTGATGTGGAACGTCCTGGCAAAATGCGAACTGCAGCTTGCTGATCCGTTGATGAGAGAGAATAAAGTCTGTTAGGCGATAAACCAGGACTTTCTCCAAGATCTTCGAAAAAACCGATGTGAGGGTGATCATTCGGTGCGATGATAAGTCGAAAGCAGATTTGTTAGGCTTCTTTATTGGGATCACCCAGGACTCCTTCCAGCATGAAGGGTGAACGCCGGCAGACCAAAAGAGGTTAAGGAGGTCAACCAGCCATGACGAATTCCACCTCCATATACGTCTCACCAGTTCGTAAGTACACTCATCAGGACCGGGTGCACAGCGTCGGGGTGATCCATTAATAACTCTGGCAAATTCACCGGCTGTAAGTAACGCATCCATCACTAGGGAAGAGTCATCATGTTCAAGAGAAAAGGAGTGCACCGGACAGCCCGAGGCTGTGGAAAAGAGATCACCAAACGCCGAAGCCTGCTCCACCGGATCAGCAACCAGGGAATCGTCAATCCGAAGAAACAGGTGATCCGGGCTTGATCCACCATGAGATTTCAGATGGCGCAGGAGGGAGAAAACGAATCCTGGCCTCGAGGTGTCGTTGCATTGTGCCTTCCAGTAAGCACGTCTCTTAAGTGTGAGGAGGTGGCGAAGATTCCGTTCTTCCTGCCGATATAACGTCCAAGCGAAGAGGCAGCCGGACGACTTGGCACAGCGAATGAGGCGACGTTTCTTGCGAAGCCGCTGAGCACAATCAAAGTCCCGCCAGGGAGACCAACGTCGACGCTGAACGCTGTACCTACGAGAAGCATAGAGAATCTGGGAAATCCGGTCCAGGATCAGAGCAGCACCGTCAGGAGTGGAAGAAAGTTCATCTCGGATAATCTTCTTTAAGGAAGGCCAAGCCACTGTCCACGCAACTGGCTGCAGACCCGGTGAAGGAGGGGGAGGGGAGTCACACAACCCTGCCGCCAATGTTGTAATGACAGGATGATGGGTGCTACCGTAGAGATCACTATCCACTGACCAGGAGCAGTAAGGAACCAGCAGAGGAGAGCACATGGTGAGGTCCAAGACCGAGCAACTAGACCTCCTGCAAAAGGTAGAGGCCCCCGAGTTTAGAAGGCAAAGATCCTGTGAGCAAAGCCAGTCCACGAACTCAGTACCTCCCCGGCTCGGAGAAGCAGAACCACAGCTACGGTGATGAATGTTGAAATCCCCAACCACCATACAACAATCAGTGAGCAGTTGTTCGGTCCGTCCAAGCAAGAGCGCCGAGAGGGGAGGAGAGGGAATGCATAAATTAACAATCCTGATCGTGGTTTCGCCAGAGAAGATATCCGTAGCAAGAAGCTGTTCGTTCGAATCCGAGCTGAAGAGGTCCACCAATCTGGAAGAGATATCCGACCTGATTGCGGTAAGGAGCCCCCCCTCCCGATCACTTCTATACACCGTACGGTCTGGGAGGGAAAAGGAGATACCTGGAGATAGCCAGGATTCTTGGGTAGTCAAGATCGTGACTGTAGCAAAAATAGAACTGTCGGTGAAATAAGGTCTTTTCGTGCGAAGGGACTGTGCATTCCATTGGATCAGCGACCAACCATTCATGAAGAGGGAAGTGCTCCGCTAGGCAGGATGCCGTCTTGAACCGCTTGGAACAGAGACTACAAAGAAACTTGCCGTCGTCACAATAAGCTTTCAGGTGAGACAGCAAGGCTGGACGAAAAGAGAAGGGCATGGCGCAAGGAGGACACAAGAAGGTTCTGGAGTGAAAAAGTTTGACGGATTCCGCAGCCGACTCCACATACGGAACCACAGATTCTTCGCATAACAGGAATTCATCAGCGCTTTGGCCAGTGTCAGGAGGTTGCTCAGAAGGCACTGAAGAAGCTGGGCTTGTTGCAACTGTGTGGGAGGATTCTGCAAAACTTCAGCCTGTGGCACCTGTGCAGCGGTTGAGGTGAGACCGGCATGTAGGGAAGAAGGAGGTGAAAGAAGATTTGTCAAGAAGACCAATCTACTGATGAGTTTAGAGATGATGTCCAGAAGCTGAGGGAAGGCAGAGGAGCAAGCACACGGAGATTGAGCCTGTGTCGCCGCCGCTGCATATGAGGTCTGGTGGACTTGACACACAGAGTCCCGAACTTCTGGATAGCTGAGATGCTTCGAAGCCATAATATCTAGTATCCGCTTTTCTTGGAGGTAAATTGGGCAGTTCGTGTCAGAAGCAGGATGAGAGCCCTCGCACAATACGCACTGGAAGCTCGACGCCAAGCATACCGAAGAGTCATGTCCTTCACCACAACGAGAACAGTGAGCGGCACTACGACAGGTTGACAGCAGATATCCATAACGCTGACAATTTTTACACTGCCTAGGCGAATCCAAGAAGGGTCTGACCGCACATCTCGAATACCACAGATAGATAGTGTCACGGTTAGTAAAGCCCAGTTCCTCCACTAGGACCGAAGAAGTAGGGACCCTCGAGGAATTTACTGAACGTCGGAACCGAACAACACGAAGACAATTCACACCACGGTCCAACAATTCCGTAGCAGTCTCATCTACAGGGGATTCAATGTCCACATCTCGAACTAAAAACTTCGTTGTCATAAGCTTAGTGAGGACCTGAGCTTTGACAGGGACGTGAAGAAAATGAGGAAGTTGACAAATTTCCAGCAAGCAAATGAGATTCGAGGAGCGCTCCAATAAGTCACCGGAAAGTAAAAACTGAACGTCTGAAATCGATTCATGCATGGAAATATTATCCACGAAAAACCTCTTCAACAACATGGGACGGACTCTGGGTAGCTTCCCAGAAGTCGCGGAAAGAAATATTTCACCACGAGTCACTCCACTCGCAAATGCCCTACGCAGCAAGTCCTGAGGAGACCATTGAATCGAACAAACAAAATCATTAACTGGAACTAGCAAACCACCCAGATGACGAAGCTCATCATCCGGTGAAGAATGCATCCTTTTAGCCGGAGTAGAGGAATCAGAGTCCCTCATCCCCGTCGGACGGTAGCTGGGGCCCACCCCGAATCAACTGACCACAACAAACAAGAGCATGCAAAGTAAAATATATTACCTCGGATATGGGAAGAACCAACCGCCCGCAAAACCTTAGCAGGCAAAGAAACGAAAATAAAATAGGAAACAGCAAACAGCCGTCTCAAAAATGCAACGAAACAAGAACGCTTTCGCCAACGACGACACACCTAAAATGCACGGTATGCTACGGGGTTCACCGACTGGAAACAGGAGAGCCAACTTCACACCAGCCAACAGTTGCCAATCCCTCCTAACTTGTATTCACGTTCACGGATACGATTACGTATTGTTTTGTGGCTGTGGTAGCTCTCGTTTTCCGGAATTTCCTTTGTCCAAGCGCGGGACAAAACTCCAAGTAATCGGACGCCAGATGACAGTACTGATCCGGACATATAGGATCGATAGTCGCAGCCAAAGACCTTCAAGGTACATAGACTGGAAAACCGGGCGACATTTGAAGTTCAGCGTTGTGCGGCAAGAATCTGTCACATCTCGATCTTTACTATTGGCGTACGTGTGTTTATATCAATTACATCCTTTTTTTTAATGTATAACCTACTGGTTATACAATAAAATAACCTACCCAGCAAAAACACAAGTGCTGGGAAACTGCTGGCCATCAGCTGGAAGTGATGGGTCACTGCTGGCTGAAAACTGCCGCTCACGGCCCGGTAGTGGTCCGTTGGTGGCAGTGCTATCAGTTGGCGACCCATTGATGGCCCTGCAGCATCGCCGTGAATTGTGGGCCTCCAAGCAAGTGCCACTATAGTGGCCTGTTGCAGGCAACCAATGCAACCCCAACAGCAGGTAGAAGCAACGGGACTGTGCATGCGCAGAAGCAACACTTGCTGTGACTCTCATGGTACCAGTTACTTGAAGACGATGCTATCGCCATCGTGTTATTTTAGTGGATGTTAAGAAAAAAAATCCTTATGTAGAGAGGCGAATTAATTTCCTAATGAAATTCCACGTCGACGAAGATATCAGATTAAACCATGAAATACTAGATTACAGCCATGAAATACACCCACTTCATTCCCATGAATTGTTATTTATGGGAATGGAGTGGGTGAATAACAAGGAAAATTTGAAAACCGCTTGAAACAAATGTCCTGGAAAACCATTAAAAACACGTTTGTTGGAAAGAAACAAATAATTATACGCGTACAAAATTTATTAATTATCTGAAAGAAAAAAAAGAAAAAAACAACGCTATGTGGATATAATGTACTCATCCATGGGTTGAATACACAAGACTGGGAGGAATTCGTTTCTAAAAATAACGAGAAGTAAAATAAAATATCTTTCCTCTTTAAAACAAATATAGCTTCTGACAACGGAAAGGTAAGGTACAATGTTAAAAATGTAACAGAATGTGACATGAACCCGTGTAAATATGACACTGCTGGCCACCCAAAATGCAACACCAAGAAGGACACGAGATAGCAAAGCCAGATTTACTGGACACATAACAACAGATACAAAGATGAAACGATTGAGCTTACAGGCCCGTGCTACTTGCGGAACACGCAGACATCAATAGTTCGTGTGGCCCCCATGGCTGGAAATAACGGCCGCTACACGCCGCGGCATCGAACGAAAGAGGCTTTGGATGTGGGCTTGGGGTATGTCGGTTCAGGCTGCTTCCACACGTTGCCACAGTTCATCAGGCTTAGCCGCGAGTGGTGCTTGCCGGGCCCCTCGGTACATGTTCGATGGGCGACATATCGGGAGAACATGCTGGCCACGGCAGCAGGGACACCTGGTGGGCCGTGAAGAATTGTTGCACGATGTATGCCACGTGCATTGTCCTGTTGAAACGTGGCCGCTGGCAGGTCCTGCAGGTAAGGGAGGACTACATGCTCCACAACGTCGGAGATGTAGAAGTGGCTGTTGAGTGTACCGGCGATGCGTACCAGAGGGGTGTGGGTGTCATATCGAAATGCGCCCCAAACCATAACGCCAGGCGACGGACAGGTATGGCGATTCATAATGCAGGCGTCATACAGTCTCTCGCCGTGGTGCCATCACACGCGGATCCGAGCATCGTGGTGTTGCAGGCAGAAGCGGGATTCGTTGGAGAAGACAATGTCGTGTCATTCCGTAGTCCAGGCGCTGCGTTCAACGGCCCACTGCCGCCGCACTCGCCGGTGGTGTAACGTCAATGGTAATCGGAGCAATGGGCGCCGTGCGACAAGTCCCCGTTCCTGCAGACGGCGTCGAACGGTACGTGCTGACACAGGTTGTTGCGCAACACACCCTAATTCCTGTGCTAACGTTCGTGATGTGTCGGTGCGAGCCGTCAATGCTCGCCGCGAAACATGCCGGTCCTCTCGTTCGGTGGTGTGCCGCGGCTGCGGCGATCGCTCACGTTGGTCCGTCCGTTCCTCCTGCACCCACCGAATCCATACTCGCCTCACTGTGTCTGGATGTCGTCCCACACGGGCGCAGATGTCTCCGTACGATAAACCGCTGTCGCGATAAGCCACTATTCGTCCTCTGTCGAACTCCGAAACGTGCTGGAATGACTGCCGTATTCTGTGAGGAGTCATCGGGAAGCTTACCACGCACAGGTCCGGCAGCACAACACACTTCCACTACTTACACCCCGCCTTCTGTGCACCCTTATTATAGTGCTTCTTGGTGGCGTGCCGGGCGCACATGATTTGCATATGCTCTGCAATGTTAATCGTTTTGCATGTCCTCTCGCGGGCGACGCATGCTGCGAATTTCAGGCCAATCGGATGCTTCCTTCTTGGTGTTGCATTTTGGGTGGCCAGCAGTGTATATTAATTCAACAATCTCCTTTCAAGAAGACAAGGGCAGTACAAAACTTTGGAAAGCGACTCTAAGTTGGTACACTCCTTGAAAATGAGTGAAGTTCCCTTAAGGTAATGATATAAACGAATTTTGTTCAATAATAAATCTCGGTCACTATGACCATGTTATACAGTGTAAATACACTTTTTTCGAATAATGTGGTACAATATGGCACGTGATGTATAAAAAATAACTAGTGGAAGAACAAAAGAAAATGTATGCAAAAACAGTAAAATTTGCGTTGTCAAAGTATATGTGGATTAAAACTTACCAGGCTCAGATCCGTGAACTCTGCCAAGTGCAGAGGTGATTTATGAGCTTGACAAAAAAAAATTTTCACAAGATTTACCTATCAATATCTTGGATTCACTGAACACACATAAACCAGTAATAAAAGTGACTCAAATTTTTTAGTTGTAAAAACTGACTAGCAGTTATATTTAATGTTGATCAGGCCTCTCGCCTGATCAGAATTTTGTTGAGAATTTTACAGATTTTTGTTTCTTTTGTTTCATTTTCACAAATCACCCATGAATGCCAAAAATAGAGTTTTAGAGTTCAATTTCAATTTTGTTGGGTATATATATACTCGTATATTTCAGATTGATTATACAATTTTCTGACTTTCCTGGTATTCAAAATTTTAACATTTCAATTTGTAATTCATTTTTATTATTAAAATTTCAGTGTGATTCAATTAACATTTGTTTAGAAAAAAAATTATGTGATCAACACTTGATATTTCCCTTTTTAGCTACTTTCACAAAACATCATGCACAATACAAAAGAATAATGCACTTTGGCCAAAAATAAATTTAATACCATGAGGTTTTCAGAGTGTAATGCATTACCCCTCACAAAAGAAAAATTAACTTTTTGAGTAATTTATATCACAGTGCTGTGTTGGATTCAGAGGAAAACACCCCATTTTTGCAGGATAACCTTTTTTTTTCCTTTGTTTATAATCACCCGCTACTTGGGCTGAAGGTAGAGCAAGTCCGAGTGTTTCTTTTTTCTCTAGAGGTAAAAAAGAATATCGTGATACTGGTGGCCGAAAATTAATATTTTAGCAAAGTTTACCTTTTTGATGTGCAAGAAATTCCTTTGTCATGAGGATCGGTGAGTTAACTACCGCCATTTGAAGATATCAGTTTCCCGGGAGGTCTTGTCTCCCTTCATTTTACTTGGGTGGGGTAGGAGAAAGGACAAAATGGCCGTCGAGACTTCTTCCAGCCTTGGTTTAGCGTTGAAGTCTGGCGTCGTTGATCATTCCGAGTGTTTAGTGCTGGCTGGAGCGACCTGAATCATAGCTGTTTCTCGGCTGCACGTCCAAAGAGTTAGGAGCTGCTTCCAATATGGGGAAGGGTTAAGTCTACGAACTCATGTCCGATGGGTGCGATCGGCTGGGCCGGGGGTCAACCAGCAACCTCCTCCGGTACGTCTGCGCGGGAGAGAACAAGTCAGCGGGTGCTGAAATTCAGACACTACTGGATTAGGACAGCAGTGTTCTTTTTTCTTGGCTTCCAGCATCGAGTCCCTTCCAAGGAACAGCATGGTGAATACGAGCCAAAAACAGAAAAGTATGTGGGATGTTGACCCCACAATCAACAGGAGTAAAGTGTGTGAGAGTGCTCTTCGAGCTACATTCCTGTAATTACTACATGTTCTTGTGATGAACATAAATAAACAGTTCACTATGATAAGAATTACAACCATATTATCACCGGAAACTTGAGTTTTGTCGAAAATGTAAAGCTTAGGAATTTATTAGAGTATGGCTCTAAATTCAGACCTTCCTTCAAAATTTCCAAAGAAAAGATTCTTGAGAGCTTCACTCAAGATGTTAATAGGTACATCGTAAAAACCAGTTTAACGTACAATCAGCCTATTGAGGCCTTCGCAGAATGGAAATATAATATAATCAATAGCTTCACCGGTGAGTTGGCAGGTCTGGACTTTTGTTTCGACAGAAATCTCTTTTTCTCTGGAGAAGCTAAAAGGTCACTCTCCAAACTGCAAGACCTATTTATTTTTACCACTACGGATAAAGCTAGCAATAATTTTGCAATTATCTGTAAGAAGTTCTATTTTGAATTGTTAACTATGGAACTCAATAATAGAGTAACATACGAGCCCGTAAGTTATTCTACCAAGCAGTTAGAAAATCGGTTTAAGGCATTCTTCAAGAAACTTAAAATTCCACAAACTAGAAGATATGAGCCTGAATTTCCATTTCTTTTTGCAACAGTTAAGTTTCATAAGGATCCTGTGAAGTTCAGGTTCATAGCTAGTGGAGTAAGGAGTCATAAAAAGAAAATAGATCTTGCTTTTGAAGATGTCTTAAAGAAGGTTTTGAAACACATTAGAAACTGTACTAACTTGATGTACAGAGATTTTTGGATAATTAATAATAATGCAGAAGTAATTTCTACTATACTCAAAGTTTGTCCCCTAGATATTAATAGTTATGATTTTGAAAACCTATATACTAATCTGCCTCTATCAGATATAATCACTACCTTTAAAGAGCTGTATGCAGAATTTAAACTTAACCAATTTGTTAATGTAGGAACTTGGAACTCTTATCTCAATTGCTGCATAAAAAATAACCATATCTTATATAATAATACTCTCTATAAGCAAGTGAACGGTATTCCCATGGGAACATCAACGTCCACGAATATCGCTAATCTATTCCTGTTCTTTAAGGAATATAAATTCATTAAAAATCACCCCACCTGCTCAGATAACTACCTTTACACTTTTAGATATATTGATGATCTGCTGTGTATCAATAATTCAGAAGTTATAGAGAGTGATTTTGATAATATCTATCCTAGCTCTCTTAACTTATGTAAAACCAACCACAGTAATCAGGAACTTGAGTTCCTAGACTTAAGCATTAAGCTCAACAGAGGTAACCCATCTATTAGTCTCTTTGATAAAAGAGTTAATTTTCCTTTCAAAGTAATTAAATATCTACACTGGAATAATAACATATCAACCAAAGTAATTGAGAATGTACTAATTTCTCAGGTCCTAAGAATTTCAAGAATTTGCAGCAACAATTTGGACTTCAATTACCACATTAATATACTATTAGATAGTTTTCTAGAGAACGAAATTCCTTCTTCTTTCATCAAAAGAACTTTAAGAAAAATTATTCTGAATAATGGAGTAAGGTTGGAAGATCTGCTTTAATTTTCTACACAGTTAATAATATGATTCTGACCAATCAAAGCCGTAAGGAAGTTGGCTAGAGGATGCCTATTAACTACTAAAAGGAACCTTAGTGCTATGGATATGAAGGTCCTATTAAAACAAAAAATTAAATAATATAAACAAAATCACAAAAAAGCTTAAAAATCTGTTTATAAAAGAAAATAAAAACAAATAAAAAAGAAAACTAGTTATTCATCACTAGGATAGCTATACTAAAAATAGTAAAACCAACATTAAAATTAATAAGATTCTGATTAATCTATAGAAGCTCACTAAGGTGATTTAATACATGCAAAGATTATTGAATACACTACTCGTGTATTTTATAATATTTCTCATGTATTCTGGAGAGTTAATTCTGCTCTTTCTGATCATACAGATCCACAGTCATAAGTTTGTATATTTTTTTCTCTGGTTAAAATCTCCGCGAGTTGGTTTCTTTCTGCATGAGGAGGCCATCAGCCCCACCCACACTGCCCCCCAGCGACTAGGGAGTGGCAAAAGTGTCACGGAAGAGGTCAGCCATGTTTTAATCATGTGAGGAGAAAGTTTAGTCGCACAAGAGGTAAGCTCTCTTCCTTGTATTTGGGTTTTAGGTTTTATAAGTTCATTGTTTGTACTTCATGTACTTTTTCTCTGTTGATTTTTTGCTTTTCAGCTTTTAGGCACTGGCTTGTCTGTTAACTTTTTTGCGGGTTTTAACTCTTTCTTTTCTTGGTATCTTAGCGCGTCTTTTGGGGTACCTAGGAACAGCAGATGGCTAAGCTTGTTCCTTTTCTTTGCGCTGTATTTTCAAAGTAGTTAAGTTCTTAATAACTAATTAATTATGCACTTAAAACACTGCTGAAATACTTTGTACATATTGCAACTAACTGTTTAAGTCATATAACTTTCACAAAGTTTTCTTTAGTTAATTATTGTCTTTAACTTATTCTTGTTTTCGGGCTGTCATAAGTTGTAGAGTAGAGGGTTTTAGACTCAAGTTTTCTTTCAAAAAACTGTTTTTTAAAAATTAATATTTCCTTTTTTAATTGCAATATAAAAATTTGGATTTCTTTTGCATTGTTTTTCAAGTTTAAATTCTCTCTCAAACGAACTTGGCATTTCGTTATAGCTAAAAATTATTTCTAATTATTATGTCACTCTCACAGCTTGAGTTCTCTTTAATCTTCTTCTCTCTGTTTAATAGTAACAGATGAAGAGCATGGATCGGGCCAGGAAGGTTAATGGATGCAAGCGAAATTGTTAACTAGTGCTAGGTCATACGACTCTGCGGAGGACAAGACATATATATATTTTTTAAAACAATTTTAGGTGGGAATGTTACTTGCATCTATGGCCTTGCAGAAACCCATTTCCAACTAGGTCTTTGTGGAAGTGAGAAAATGCAGAGTTTTTGCTGGTCCTTGATAAAGCCAAGGCTCAGTATTCTCGACACCTTCTACATTCAGTTGTTTTATTTTATTTTTTTATCTTTTCTCCTTTTACTAACACCGGTAGATACATAACCTTTCTATGTTGTACTTGGTGTGAGTCAAAATTATATATGCATTTTTTTGCTTAGGTATCTTCTTAATAGAATATATATATATATATATATATATATCATCATCATCATCATTATTGTCAACCATTATCAATCCACTGCTGGACGAAGGTCTCCCCAAGTTTCCTCCACAACGGTCTGTCTTGTGCCAGTCTCCTCCATGTCACCCCTGCATACTTTCGAATTTCATCCACCCATCTCCCATGTGGTCTTCTTCTGGGTCTTTTCCTGTCCCTTGGAATCCAATCTAAAATTTCGGCTGTCCATCGATGATCTGTCCTTCTGGCAGTATGTCCAGCCCATTGCCATTTCAGGGATTTAACTCTGATCATGATGTCTTCCACTCTTGTCATTTTTCGGATCCACGAGTTCCTCTTCTTATCTCTCCTGGTTACACGAAGCATGCACCTCTCCATGCTTCTTTGAGTTGTCTGCAGTCTTTGTATATCTCTTTTAGTTAAGGTCCACGTCTCTGCACCATACGTAAGCACTGGAAGGATGCATTGATCAAACACTTTTCTTTTAAGACATAATGGCATATTGCTCTTGAAAATTATGCTGTTTCTTCCAAAAGCTCTCCAGGCAAGTTTTGTACGCCGATTAATTTCTTCATCAATGTGACCCTCACTTGATATCTGCTGTCCAAGATAAACGTACGTGTCTGTTATCTCCAGCTTTTCTCCATCAATCAATAAATCTTCATTTCTTGTAAAAGCATTGAACATCACTTTTGTCTTCTGAAAGTTCATTTTTAATCCCACTTCTTTACTCTTGTCAGCAAGTTCCTGGATCATACTCTGCAGCTCTGATGGGGTAGTTGCAAAAATGACTACGTCATCCGCAAAACGAAGGTGGGTTAGATAATCTCCATTAATCTTTATCCCTTTGTTTTCCCAGCTCAGCGACTGAAAAACACCCTCCAATGTGGCATTAAAGAGCTTCGGAGATATGGTGTCACCTTGTCTCACTCCCTTTCCAATTTTTATGTGTGTTGTATTTTCAAACAGCCGAATCTTTGCACTTGCATTTTCATAGATGTTATTAATAATATTAATGTATGCATCTTCAATACCGCAGGTTTTCAGAGCCATTGTAACTGCTGATGGTTTCACCGAATCAAAGGCTTTTTCATAATCGATAAAAGCTATGCACAATGGAAGTTCATATTCCCTCGCTCTTTCAATTAGTTCTCTCAGTACGTGGATATGATCTATTGTGCTGTAGCCACTCCTGAATCCAGCTTGTTCTCTCGGTTGAGCCATGTCCAGTGTTACCTTCAAGCGGTGTGAAAGAACTTTAGTGAAGATTTTATAAACTACTGATAGGAGGCTGATAGGTCTGTAGTTTCCGAGATCCTCAATGTCACCTTTCTTATGTAGCAGGATCATTGTAGCGGTGTTCCAATCCTCAGGAATCTTTCCTTCATTAAGGCATCGAGTGAAAATTTGGGCGAGTACTGTTTCGATTTCTCGACTTGCTTCTTGTATGATGTCTACAGTAATTCCATCTTCTCCTGGAGCTTTTCCCCGCTTCATGTTCTTGATTGCATGTGCAACTTCTGCTGGAAGGACTGGAGGAACTCTGGTACTGGTATCTTTCATGATGTCTGGAGTGCATGTATCATCTCTTTCATATAATTTGGAGTAGAAATCTTTCACTCTTGTCAAAATTTCGCCTCTATTTCTTGTTACAGAACCATCTTCTTTTCTCAGTGCCATAATCTGTTTTCTTCCCTTACTGAGATGTCCCTTTGCTATCTTTAGGCTTTGGTTGTTTTCAATTGCTTTCCTCACTAGTTCACAGTTGAATTTTCTTACGTCTTCAGTGATACTTTTTCTTACTGTCTTGCATAGCTCTATATATTCCACTTTGGAAGTCACATCTTCTTTAGTTGTCCTCATCTCTCTTCTTTTTTGCATCAACATTTTCGTTTTTCCTGATAATTTGTTTACATGCAACTTGTTCTTAGACCCAGCTAATTTTGTTGCTGTTTCCATAAGAGCTTTGGTTACTTTTCTGTTAACTTCAGAGATGTCCACTTCTTCCGATGTTAGGCCTTCTAAAGCTGAGAACCTGTTCTTCAGTTCCAACTTGAAGGTATTATGGTGTTTTTTAAGGTTGGTTATGTCAATAGATTTTGTTTGTCTTATGAGCTTGCCACGTTCAAGTTTGGTGTTGAGGTGCATCTTACATCTCACCAATCTATGGTCACTACCTGTGTTGAACTTGTTTAGCACACTGCAGTCTTCTATGACGAATTTTTTGTTACACATAATAAAATCAATTTCACTTGTCGTCCCATTTGGATGTCTCCATGTCCATTTCCTGTGTGGCTTTTTCTTGAAGAAGGAGTTCAAGATGAAAAACCCTTCTGCCTCTGCAAACTCAACGAGAGTATTTCCACGCTGGTTTCTGTTGCCGTGACCGAATTTACCTACTGAAGTTTCATTCTGTTGCCGTTGCCCTATTTTTGCATTGAAATCTCCCATAATTATTTTCAAGTGCTGCTTACCTTTATTATTTAGATCACGAATTTCCTCATAAAATTCTTCAATTTCTTCTTCAGGATGACTTGTGGTGGGTGCATAAGTTTGAATAATCTGAGCCTGGTATCTTTTCGAGAGTTGAATAACAAGTCGTGCAGCTCTGTCAGAGGAACTTTCAACTTCTACAACTTTATCCTTCAGTTTCTTGTTTATTATAAATCCAACACCACTAGTTCTGCCAGTATCTGTCCCACGATAGTAGAAAAGATGTCCACTTTTCAGTTCGATGAGATCTTCTCCTTTTCTCCTTACCTCACTTAGCCCCACGATGTCCCACTTGATCCTTTGTAGTTCCTCTTCCAATTCAAGAAGCCTTGAATCAGAAGATAGGGAGCGTCCGTTGTACGTAGCCAAGGTCAGCATCAGATGGCAGCCTAGTCCGGTCCTCCGGGGATTCTTAGCACCCTCTGCCTTCATGTCGCACTGGCCGCTGCCTTGGCCAGGTACATTCCAGCTGCCGGAGACTGAGGGCCAAGATTTAAGTTGTGGAATCATTTTGGAGGGGTTTGGCCATAACTCACCACGCTGGCCAAGCGGGTTGGTGAGTGTGGGATAGAATTTCCTCTAATCCCGATGGTATAGTTATACCGCTATTGGCGGTCGTCAGAGCCCCTTTAGTGGGAACAGGATGTACCACGAGAAGGCGGGGTTGACATTTGTCAAGGAGAGGCTGTGATGTTACGCATCACCTGACCTTACATCCCATATATATATATAAATTTAAGTTTTAAAATGAAGTGAATAATTTAGTTCACACATGTTTTAGTTTCACTCAGACTAAAAGTAATTTTGAGCCATTTATATATGTTCAAATTCTTTCTCGCTCTCGTTCCAGAGACACATACATATACAGTACACGTACAAAACTATAACTACATAATTTTCACTAAAATCCGTGAACGAATGTTTAAGGAAGTGGGGAAAAAATGTTTTTCATGTCGCTCAGTTCGCCTCAAAGAATGAAATTCAGAAAAAAATTAATGAGGGGAAATATTTAAAGAATCATTCTTGGAGACAAGAATGCGTGGATGTGTGATTTTTTTCGCATAGTGGAGCCGATGGCCCTGATTCGTATCCACCCAGATCCAAACGGGCGTTTTTCCGGTCTGTTGAGAAAATTTCCCTAGCGCAGTGCTATAATTCGTAAGGGGAGAAAATGAAATAGTTGTGGCTTTATGAAACTGCGGTTATCCTTTTTTTTTTTTTTTTTTATGGCTACTACTGGGAAATTGGCGGACAAGATTCGGCAAGCCACCACTTACGTCACGTGGTTGCCGGCTGCCACTACCGGCAAACTAGCGGACCACATTTGGCTAGCCATCATTTCTGGCACGTGCTTGCAGTGCCGCTGCAGGGCCACTTGTGGCAGCTACTGCCTGTGCTGGCTGCCAGCAATGGCCCAGTGCTGGCCCAGCAAGATTGTTTTTGTTGCGCACTGGTTATACATTAGATTTAATTTTTTGTTTTTATAAATAGTGTGTATATATTGTAAAGTATTTCAGAAAATAATATAGCCAAATTTAATGAGCTAAACAGATTTTTAAAACTGTTATATCTTGCGTAGCGTACGGATGTACCAATAAACAAACAACTGGCCAGCAGAAACTTTCATTTCGTAGGTTTCCTCATAATAATTGTGATACTTTGGGGAAGTGGGTAAATGCTCTGAGACGTGCTAACTGGAAACGAAGCTAAGCCAAGCCAAAATCTGACGATTACCATTTAGCAAGGGGTATCACACACCTCACTATACCGGTATCCCCTGTCTGGAAATAGAAAAGACAAGTGCGACGACCAAGTTGTCCCCAAGAAAAAAAGTGTGAGAAGATAAAAAGAAACATATTCATACCGTATTTTCATCCGGACTTATGCCTAATCACAGCAATGTTGCCGTCACTTGCAGTTTCAATTTAGGCTTCTAACCATCTTTTCTAATCTTTCTCTGGAAATAATAGAGGTGTTTTAGTAATTTAAATGCAGGATAGTTAGCTAGTAACATTTTGCACTTACTTTATCTCTAAATATTAAGTTGAAGGACTCAGTTTTTACTAGAACCTTGTCTCATTCACCGTGACTTGCAGTTTCAATCTAGGCTTCTCGCGTCCTTTCGTAATCTTTCTGTTGAAATAATAGAGGTGTTTTAGTATTTTAAGTGCAAGATAGTAAGCTAGTAACCTTTTTCACTTATTTCATCTCTAAATATTAAATTGAGGGACTTAGTTTTTACTACATCCTTGTGTCATTCACCAGACTGTGTATGGCTCTAAAGTGAAGGTATCTGGTTAAACCTACGCATGGTTTGTTAACTCGTGTTTCTTTTCCCAAAGTTTTCATCCTCGAGATTTGTAAATGTCTAAACTCTAAATTATATGAAGAGGGCATTTCTTCCTATCATATTTAATTTTACTAATTTTTTCTCCCGTTGAGTAGCTATTACGAACTCATAATACTGCGGGAAAAACTTCCGAAATTTAAAGTTTTGTTCTCAGCAATTTCTCTTAATAATAAACAAATGGCTACATTAAAATGATTTTTGACATTACTTAGAGTGTGAAATACGAATTTCATACAACTAGATCACGCAGTTTGCAAGCAACTGAAGCCGAAATATAATTTACATGTAGGACAAGTGACGTTTCCCTTCAGTTATTTCACATCCCCCAAAATTACGATTATGATGTTTTCTTTAATCGTAAGTTAAAAGGCGCAATGTCTAATTTACAACCCATTGAAAAAAATTAATACGCAGTATTAAAACAACGTAAAATTTCTTCTTTCGCGCGGGTAAAAGAGCTTAATTAACGTTGATCACATACGACACATGCCGTTTTTGCCGTACAAGCTCTGCGATCAAAATGTCGCCAGCTGCTGCCACTCATTTACACAAGAACTTCCAGTCCATGTATCTTAAAGCTCTTTGGTCGCAGCGGAGAACGACCGACTTTTTGGCTACGTTACTGAAAACGTAGGTTATGCTTAAAATATTCAAGAAGAAAAAAAATCTCATGCACATTTCCTTGGGGCGTCGATCGACTAATAAAACTGAAAGAGTTAATTTTATTTCATATCCCTCAAAATTTCGATAATGTATATATTGGTTCTAAATGTAAACCATATAATATTGACTTTGGCCTCACGATTAGAAATATTTATGCATTAATCAAGATGGATCGGGACAAGGTGCCTCCACATACTAGCAGTGGCGGCTCGTGGTGTAAAATGCTGGTGAGGCGAACGGTCTTGATGTAAATGTAAAACAGTAAAACGTATGTTATTGAAAAATATATAAATTCGTATAACGTTATACGAATATATATATATATATCTATCAGTGGCGTAGCAGGGGGGGGGGTCGTGGTTTGCACACCCCTTATTAGGCGAGACAGTTAGCTTTTTCTAAGTACGTTTTATAGATAATTTCCCTATTTAAATTCTTTGATTTTTATATAACTCGGAAAGCAATGTAATTTCTTGATAATAGAAGAGAAAGTAAAGCAAAAGCGGCCAAAGAAGTTGCATTATTAAATTTTTATTAAAACAACTATAATTTATTGCATTTTCTTCATTTTATTAAATTAGCTTCATTTTGTATTAATATTCAAGATGTGCGTACGTACCAATAGGAAAATATTTGTCGAAGCGCCCCCCCCCCCAAATTGTTATATGTACTTATACACAGTTATACAGCAGAAGTGCAGAACCCCCCCCTTCAAAAAGTTTCATGTCAAAGGCAGTATCCCCCATTGGATATCTTTTGAAGTCCTGGGTTCGAGTCGGCTGAATCATTAAAATCCGCTGAGATTCGGAAGTCTCGTTAAGCCATTGGTCCAGGGTAAGCGGCGCCTTGTTATTAACAGCTGTAAACCCCATCCCTTAGGGCTCCATCCCATGTCATTTAGCCCTTATATACAAATATTATTAAACAGTAATGGAATAAAATTATAGAAATATATGAAACACGGCGTGGGGAGTCTTTCTTCACGAAAAAATCCAAAAATTTTAGAGGAAAAATGTACATATACCTCTCTACATATGTGTGTGTGTAATATACGCTACTTTTGCAACAATATTTTTATGAAAACAATTATTCGATAATTTTACAACAAAGAAAGAAATATTTCACCAGTATTCTTTTATGTAATACACTTGAGCGAAAATACGCAATTTGCGCGGTTTCTTTAGCTAGTCAATGCGTCACTCACATCCCAACGCCAATCGGAGATCCACTTCTTAAAAAATTCAAAGTGAATCATTTGAATATAATTTTTTTTCTCACGAAGTGTTTCTTGAGCTTGAATAAAAGTCACAGTTCGATTGGCATATTAGTGAAGGTGCATTTAGCACGGGTCACAAACTGAAGTCCAGGCTCGTGATAACTATGTACAGGAGAAGTCAAGCTAAGGGAAGCACATTTCTATATAAAAAAAGTATAAAATAATTTAAACCTGGAATTAAAAACAGGGGAATACGATATTAATTTGCTTTGGTCTCGAACAGAATGCTTTCAGTTTATTTTTTATAAATAAGTTCAATTCTGCGATCCTTTTTGGCTGCAAATTTGTCTATGATCAGATCATAAAATGGTTGAATGGACATTAGATGGTTCAGCAATTCTTTCTCGATTGAAATTTTAGCGAGTGAAGACAAACGATCTTGTGCCGTTGTATTACGGAGGTAAGTCTTAATTCTCTTCAAACAAGAAAAAATTCCTTTCAGCAGAAGAACTTGTTGACGCCAGTGTCAATACAAGAGAAAATAATTTGTAGGCTTCTGGTAACACCTCTTTCAGCTCGTTTTCTTTCATTGTTTTCAAGGTTTTCTGAAAACTGAGTTCCCTGAAGTTGTGATCATTATATAAAAAATCTAATTCGTTTTTTAGTCGTTGTGTGTCTGTAAAAATGTTTGGATAAATTTTTTTGAGAGTGTTAAGGGCACTGGATGGAAATGACTCTGAATAACTATGGTATTTTGAGCTGTCAACTAGCTGCAGAAACTCAAGCTTTCCCATATCTTCAAATCTGGTATTTATTTGGACTTTTATATATTCATGAATACACTCAATTAAATCATTCTGTATCGTTTTAGATTGTCCAGAAAATAAGCTTCGTATTTCTTCAAAATGTGCTTTTAATTCTGGGGTGCTCCTACGAAGTAACATTTGGAACATTTCCTTGAAATTACCTTTATTTAATGAGGAAATAGTTTCATCATGTCCTCGAAAAGGCAGTTCTTGCTTGCTTAGAACGACAACTAAATCAATTATATGTTCCATAAAAAGCCTATTTAGTCTGACCTTTTCATTAAACTTGACTTTATGAAGAGCAGCATTTTCTTTGAGCATATCAGAAATAGTGTTTGTTTTTTTCCATTCGTTTTAGACCTACGTGGTTAGTTCTATGCTCTTTAGAGCTTTCGTGCAATTTTGCACTACGAGAAAAGTTTTTAGATCAAAATAACCCGTTGTATTCCACACATTTTTCTTATTGCTCAAAAGTAAACATGGCCAGCAAAAGAGAGTTTGCTTGTAATAGCATCAGAAAGCCAGGGAAAATCTCGTACTATGATTTATTGAAAGACCTAAAAAACGATTTGCCGCACTTCTTATCTTTAGATATTGAACTTATTATAGGTGTCGGTCTTCCAGATATGAGAACATCCTTGTTATCATAATCTTTCCAGTGTTTAAAGGAATTTCTTCCAGAACACAAATCACGTCGCTTGTTGGGCCATTCATATTTTCCAACCAAAATCAAAATATGCTGTTTAGTAACAATAACAAAATGAAAAAAGAAAAACTCAACATTACTATGAACTAGCAAACACCCGCAGAAGAGAGGATTGAAAACACACTACAAAAAGTTAGATTCAAATACACTCTGACGAATAGTTAAAGCTACGTAGATCTCTTCGTACTCCAAAGCGTATAGAGGCGAACGGCGTCATCGCCTGTGAAACCACTTTTCACAAGGGTCATCTGCTCATTTTCCCGCGCCCATTGGATACACAATCCTTGGGTTCTCCAATAACAGCGGAGATGCGATTCCAGTTTAAGCGAAATGGAGGGTCGCCTCAGAAATTTCCTTTCTCTTACTGGAAGTCCGGCACCTCTTTAGGTAGACCTCGGACCGTGGGGGTGGGGGTGGGGGGTTCAGTCTGTAGGGCTCTTCTCTGATCCCCAGTTCCCAAAACCGGCTTCTCATCGAGACGATTCAGCCGATCGCCTCTAAGCGCTTAAAACATGCAGCTGCTTTGCAAAAATAATGATTCATTCCTCTTCTCGAAAGCCTTTCTTTAACCATTCATGAATCACAATGTGAATTTCAGTGTTTCATTTATCCTGCAAAGTTCTTATATCTTTGTTACTGACAGAAGGTTTTTTTTTCTTTCACTTCTCATTCTGCGGAATTTCAGGTGAGGCGGCGCCTCACTTGCCTCATCTGACGGGCCGCCACTGCATACTAGACACGGCGTATACACCATTCCTCTACAAGCCGGAGTTCCAGACACTAAGGATACTGTATATACTGGTTCTACAAAAAGAAACTTGAGTACCAGAGTCAGGGAACATAAATATGATGTTCGTAATGGCAAGTTAACAACCGCCTTGTCTCGTCTGGTAGCAACCGGTTCCTATACTCAAAGATGGAATGAGGTATCCATTATAAACTCTCCAGGTAAGCCCTCACAGTTATTATTTATGGAGAGCCTATATATTACATCATTCGGATCTCGTTGCCGTAATGACTATGTCCCTAAAGTTATATCGGAACCATGGACTATTTTATTTAAACATTTTCATGATTTATTTTAAATGCACTATGTAAATCATAGATGGCGTTGCGTTATTGCTGGTTTGTGACGATGGTGTTGTGTGTATATGTCAGTGGCGGCTCGTGGTTGGAAAAATAGGTGAAGAGGTACAAGAGCAGTATGAAAAGATATCTGCTGTCTACAATGAAAATCTCTTAATGAGGACTTACCTATTTCTCGTATATTAAATCAATTTTTCTTCCTTTTAAAGCTGCAAATTTGTCGATTATGTCGTCATAAGATGGTTGTTTCTTCGTGAGCATCAATAAAATGTCTTCCTGAATAGAAATATTTGCCAAAGAAGCAAGTCTATCTTGGGAACTAGTGTTTCTTGAGCAAGTTTGTATTCTTTTAACAAAACTTCTTTCTACTGGCACACTTGTAGATGGAATTGTTAAACTGAGGAAAACCAATTTATAATCTTCTGTAAAAATGTCTTTGTCTTTGTGAAACACTCGAAGGAGTTCTTGAGTCAATATATTCCTTAATTTTTCATCGGCATATACAAGACTCAGCTCATTTTTAAGGCGCTGGTGTTTAGTAAATATGTTTCCGTAAAAATGCAGATTTTCAAAAGCGCGAGAGGGAAAGCATGCATTAAATTATTCGAATTTGGTCGTGTCAGCAAGACAGACAAATTGAAGTTTCTTACAGTCCTGAAATCTTATATCCATTTCCATAAGAATGTGGCCCAAAATTTCAAAATACAATTGTTTATAATTTTGAAAAATTGTTTCCTGTGTAAGAGCAGCATATTCCCGTGCTTATTTCTGTGATTTTGCTAGCTTTTCCAAACTGTGTTTCAAATAACTCATCGTTCCTTTTATGGCTCAAAATTTCACGAGTTTTTTTTTTTTTTTTTTGAGTTACACAGTAGTTTTTGTTTAGTTATTTTTTTTTTTTTTTTCAAAAGTTCGAATAATAGATCGGTGGAGCCAAAAACGTAAATTCGAAAGTGTTCATATCATTCAAAAACCCCTTGACAAGACGAATTAATTTTTTGTCTGATTATTCGCTATTCGTCAGAAATCTGAACACTTCCTTCAATTTATCCCAATCTTCAAAAACTACACTTACTAATTTCGAAGTGGAGGACCATCGAGCTTCTGTTATGGTTGGTCTGCGTCTTGCGGTTGTTGATATAAGTGTATAAGACCACTTCGCAGAATGGTGAACAAACGAAGCAATTCCACTAAGGCTTGCAAAAAGTATTCGACACTTAGAAATTTTAGAAAAACTCTGGTGTAATACAAGATTCAAACGATGAACCAAGCAATGAACAAAAACAGCTTGAGAAGCTTTATCCTTGCCTTTTTTTTCTGTAGCCCATTTAAGTGTCCAGACATTATACTTGCCCCATCGTAACATTGTCCTATTTATTTGTGTTGGTAATCAGACTGTTCCAAAATTTTGTCTAGCATTTTGTATAAAGCTCCTGACGTTCTATCTTCATTCACATCATGGAAACCCAAAAATCCCTCAACCAATACACCTTCCGAATCAACAATCAAAAATTATTTAATTTTTGACGTGATCGTTTATATATTCAGAAATGCATTCAATTAATTCATTTTGAATAGTTTTTGATCCTTTCGTATTGATTTTCAATTTCTAAAGAACTTCTTCATATCAACAATGAATGTAATTCAATGAAATTTCCACGATTTATCGAGCCCATGCTTTCGTCATGGCCATGGAATGCTAGTTCTTGTTTGCTGAAATACACTATAGACTAATACTGCATCCATCACTGTCTGCAGGAAAAGTCTATTTAAACGAACGTTTTCGTTAAAATGCGTTTTCAAAAGCCTAGCATTCTTCTTCAGGGCATCGGCAATGGTGTTTTGAATTTTTTCAAAATTCCTTAACATTAATCCGCATTTCAGGTGTTCGCTAGAATCACGATGTTTATGAAGTGACCGTGTGACGCTTAATAAATCTGAGAATCCGTCTTTATTCCACGCCGAATGTTTATTACTAAAAAGTAAGCAGGGCCAAAAAAAATTAACACAGAAGTGCTGCAAATCCATTTATATTCAGTAAACCAACAATTTTTTAAATTACTATTGTTAGATTTACCACTCTTCTTGATTTCGTTCTTGGCAACAATTGTCAGTGAATCCGTCGGTCGTCCTTGAAGAAAAATGTCTCATCTTCATCTTTCCACAGATTAAATGGAGTTAGCAATAAATTACAAACAATGTCGTCCACAGGATGCATACTAAAAACTATCACTATCAGTTAAATTGTACACAAACCTAAAATATCAGTTAAAGCTTTCAACAAATAATCACAAAGCACGAAAGAACAAATTCCTTTCGGAAAATAATGTACCACAGCACTACAAGGAAAAAGCCCTAGGAGATTGCAAAGTACCATGCTAGTCTGCCAGCTCCACCGTTATCTCTCACGACTTTACGCTCAAAAACTGAAAGATGCAGAGGTAAGGCGCCTCAAGCTGGAACACTTCACTTGAGCGAGCAGATTGGGGAGGGTGATGTCACGGTTACCATGGCAACTCGGCGGAAAACTGCAGACTTTCAAGTATTCTCATTTCGACTCTTCACTTGCACTGTTTTGCGTATAAGGATTTGTTTTCCGTATTGAGCGCGCTATGTTAATTAATATCTATTCAAAATTTTGAGTATTTTGGAACTGAATAAAGGCAAAAACAATATATTATAAAAAAATACTGAATAAAACTTTATTTTGAGTAAAGTAGGTGAAGAGGCACTTCACCTACTTCATCTGAAAAGCCGCCACTGGTATATGTATATATATCTTGGTCTTACTCGTGAATGTAACATCTTAGGATGGGGACGTTGTGATCCTCGAAAGATCTCATGTGGTATGTGTGCTCATCAGTAAAGTTTTAGTACATGCAGTGTATCTGTGCTACATACGTGTTTTATCATGTTCAGTCAATATTTTAACTTTCAACAGTTTTAACACGAATCATCCTTCATCGAGTTAATTTTCGAAATAAAAATGAAATTGACTGCGGGTTGAGATACGGTGATCATTAAAAACTTAATTTCTTAACACGACTGGGGTGGGGCATCGCCGGCGATTGAGTTAAACCCAAGGAGGTTAGAATAAGATATCTGGAGATGCCCTTGTTAATGGAGCACTACCACTTTGCGTGAAGCTTGTAACCGCGAGCGACAGCCGTCAAAGTGTGAGAAAGCTGATGGTTTCCAATACTATTGCAATGCATTGTGTGTTGGCCGAATCGTCTTCTTTGGGCCCAAATGTTTCGAATTTCGCATCGTAACTTGCTTCCGATGTGTGAGAAAATGCTAAATTTATAAAATTCTTAATTATTTTGAAGTCCCTTCCCATTTTTATTTTAAATTGAAACACACGAACATTAGTGCGAATTCACAACAAAATACATCTTCAAAGTTGAAAACTTTACTCGTCTATGAAGCATAATTAGTTCCGGTTTGATATTAACACAGTTTCTGCAACCGAAAGCCACGCAATTCCAAAATACACACGTTGAAATTACATAGGTGTTATGTAAACAACGTCAAATTCCCACATCTGGCGGCTTCACGGTTAAGAGACTGAGGGCATCTCCAGAAGTATTATTTTAACCTCCTTGGTTAAACCCCTTGAAATGGCCAGGCTTTAAATGTTTTTTATACGATTTTTTACTGAAATGGAATCTATATAGTATATATAACATCCAGTTGCTCAAGATCTTATATATAACATCCAGTTGCTCAAGATTTGTTTATTTTGTTATTATGTTTTTTTATTATATAGGATTTAGGGGGTGTTTTCTTTTACTTTTAATTTATTTATCATTGTTATTTTTATTTGATGCCTTCGGAAGGTAATTGATGCCTTCGGAAGGGGGTGTTTTCTTTTACTTTTAATTTATTTATCATTGTTATTTTTATTTGATGCCTTCGGAAGGTAATTGTAGCTTTCAAACACAATGAGGATGTAGCAGACACGTGACTCTCAGCATGACAACGAGCCTTAGTAACGAACCTGAAGGACAACCAGCCTCCGTTGAAATGATGGCTTCTTACTTTGAAACTTTAACTTCCGAGTACAAAATGCGGTATTTGGAAACAATTAAAGAGATTGAAGTAAAATATCTTTATGTGCTGAATGCAAGTATCTTCAAAGGTGATGCGAAAAGTTTTCCGAAAGTGCAAATAGTAAACATTTTCTATTACTTTGTCTTCGGTAGAAGCGCCTTTACTGCAGAACAGTTCGAGGCATATAAAAGCTTCGAAGCATATAACAATTTGTCGTCGTCGGTATTCTTTTACAGGGTAATTTAGAACGATCACAAATTCGAGAGTAATCAGTAATTTACGGAGAAAATAGGTACGCTGCCTTAATAAGTAAGGTTCTCTTCCCTCCCAGGTGCGGAGATCTGAGTAAAAAAAGATAGGTTTTCTTTCTTTCCAGGGATCCCTGATTTTGGATAAAACTCACCCTTGAAAGGTTCTATGCCTTTTTGAGAGTTTAACTCTTCAACAAAAAGTGTCTTTCTATGTACTGGGAAGCGATTTCCAAGCCTTAGAAAAATGAACAAAATCTTTTTTTTTTTTTTTTTTTTTTCGTAATATTGTGGTGAAAAAACAATAATTTTGCTGGGATTTGTGCCCTATAATTTATTAAACAGACCTAGACAACAACAAGGATTTTATTTGGAAAACAATTTTAGCCATTATTTGCATTTTTTTGCAAAAGTGTGCTTTAGTTTCAGGTAAAAATCCAGGTGTACTAAAAATAAAAATCAATGGTAGTTTGGGAGGAAATATCATATAGGACAAAGTAGTAAACTGAAAAACCCCAACGCCGAAGCCAAATAACCTTAAAAGTGAAAAGCCGAAAACTCGCAAAAAAAAGTGAGTCACGTTAACGGTGTGATCGAGATCTAAAAAATACAGAAGAGCCAGAGATTTGAATCTGACTAAAAGTCAGGTTTGTTGACAAATTAACTTTTAGCCCTATAAAAAGTTTCAACACCCCTAGATCAACCAAGTACTTTCTGAAAAAAAGTCCCCGGAGAAAAAAAAAACAAAAAAAAAACACATGCACAGAAGTTCCGATTGGGGACCGAAGCGTTTATTTAAGGAATATTTTGACTAAGAGACAATCTCTGAAAGTTGTTCTATAAGAAAATAGTCAGTAGTAATAAAACCTACGCAAAAAAACAGCCAACACCTTTTAAATTCAACTTGAAAACTTTGAATCAACGAATGAAACGCCTGGCCCACTAAGTGCACTCCAATAGCTTTTGAACAAGTGTAAGCTAGATTCTCTGCTTTACCAGAAATCACTGATTTCTAAATAAAACTAACATTTAAGAGGTTCTCTACCTTTGAAGAGCCTAACTCTTCAAAAAAAAAAAAGTGTTTTCTATACTCTGGGAAGCGATCTCCCTTCGTTTGGCATATAAACAAATTTTTTCGGTACCGCCTTTAGAGACAGCAGCTAGTAGCCTGAAAAAGACTTACGGCCTCGATTTTCTCTATTACCGGAATTCATAATGCCAAAAAATCTAGGCATTTTGGCTTCAAATTCTTATAAACACCGAGTGCTAATGATTGCACTTTACACACTAAGTGCAGGACAGCCGGACAGCCAGCTATGCTTGTCCTTCAGGAACTTGCAGGGACTGTTGCCACTTCACTGAAACTTCTCGATGACGTCACGTGCTACATCCTCATAGCGACACCATTGATAATACCTGAGCATTAAGAAACCAAAATAAATAAAACCAATTTTGGAATTCTTTTTTTTTTTTTGGATTGGAGGTTTAGCGACCACCGTGAGCAACTCAATGGGCTATAAGCAGTCGCCCGTCCCTAATTTAGGGTCGCTGGTTCCAGGGAAGGGAGAGAGCCAGTGCCGTAAGACAAACACAACATCCATGCCTCACCGGGATTCGAACCCGGACCCCGTTCGGACGAATGATCAGAGGCCATCGCTTAGACCACTGCGCCACTTTGGAAAAATAGCGATAAAAAACGGTTCGAAATAAAAATAACACCAAAGAAGTATTTTACAAGAAAATTCAAATTTGACATTTTTTATCTTGTTTTTAGCGGGGTAGGGACATTTGCAGTAAACATGGCAGGGGAAATTTATTCTGCAAATGGGATTACAATTTTTTTTATTTTACATTAGTTAAATTTATTTTAAAAATATTTCTAAAAATGAGTTTTTCAAATGATATTTTATAGGTAAATATGAAAAGATTGTGGTGAACCCTTGATATTTACTACACTGGATTTCACATTAGTAAAGAAACAGCCTGTGTCAGTCCACGAGAGATACCTTGAAGCGTAGCCTACGTAATAGTAGGAGGTCTGTCGTTTTTCGAAAAACTTGTCTGACAGCAAAGTTTCTGATTTTCTCACCACGTCATGTAAAGTGTTAGACGAACAGAAAGGTACACAACATAGCACCATTGTAACGTAGCGTAGCCTACGAACGTAGCTACTGACAGTCAAACAAATGGGGAAGGCCAAATACTTAATTGAAGTAAAACACAAGCAGAAATAATTTGAAACTCGTGAGCTTAATCCAAGTGCAACAAAACGAGCTCAAAGCATGGGAAACCACGTGAATCAACAGCGTGAAATGACTTACGAACTGTTTGTACGTGTGCTACTGTTTGTACGGATCGCTAGAGTCGCTTGTGGCCAAAATGAGAAACTTTGCTCTTAGACAAGTTTTTCGAAAAACGACAGGCATCCTTCTATTGCGTAGCTTACGGGTAGCTGAACCACGGCCTGACTCGATCGGGTGTGAGGAGTCGGGACGTGGCTGAACTGAAGACATTGGAGGGGAACTGGCTGCACTGTTTAATACACCAAATATACAAGATTGAAGCGATAATCCGTTTTATCGAGGTGAGAAATCAAAATTATAATTTTCCAAGCTTTTGCTCATCAACGATGGCTTTTTCAAGGCTAATATCGTAAAACAAACTGAAATAAGTACTAGAACGATTACATGGACCTTATTCACTTCGCATTGGATCTCGGAAAAACTTTTCCGTGTCTGCGGACCAATAATAGTTCTTTCTTTTTTTTTTTTTGGTTCGAGGTTTAACGACCACCGTGAGCAACTAAATTATTATTTTTTTTTTGATTGGAGGTTTAACGACCACCGTGAGCAACTCAATGGGCCATAAGCAGTCGCCCGTCCCTAATTTAGGGTCACTGGTTCCAGGGAATGGAGAGAGCCAGTGCCGTAAGACAAACACAACATCCATGCCTCACCAGGATTCGAACCCGGACCCCGTTCGGACGGATGATCAGAGGCCATCGCTTAGACCACTGCGCCACCGGGGCGGCGCAACTAAATTAAGGACGGGAGGCTATAAGCAGTCTCCCGTCCTTAATTTAGGGCCACTGGATCCAGGTAAAAGAAAGAGCCAGCACCGTAAGACAAACACAACATCCATGCCTCTTCGGGATTTGAACCCGCACCCATCTCGAACGACTGATCAGAAGTAATAGCTTAGACCAGTGCGCCATCAAGGCAAAGCCGTCTCGACTACTAGAGACCTAAGCCATGGCCACTTTTTTACCTCACCAGGCCTGCAACGAGATCATGTGACTTGCCCATGACGTCACAATCGTAGGGCTACTGTTTACCAGTAGACCCATGGATTTGACTCGTTTCGTAGTTGTGTTGCTATTATATTCGTGTTCGTTGGCTGGTTGTGCTGTTCCAGTGAATGTTGTGTGGATATTTACCGTGTGTTTTAAGTTCATTGTGAAGATCCTGCTCGATTACAAAAGAAGATACTTTCAACGGTAAGGTATGTTTCTTTTTTATTCTTTTCTTACCATTTGAACGTTAGTTAATACTTCATGAAGTGCAAGTTTTAACGTTTTATAAATGTTCTTATTGCTGCAGAATAAAAAGGGATGTAATTTTATACATTTTGTTATATGTATCATGAGTATGCTGCAAATGGCACAAGGGAAAGTTCCGTTCTTGTGATCATAGAAATTGGTGCATGATTCTGAAGTCATTAGTTATGAATAATGTTAGAATTACACGAAATTACCAAATTTCTGTTTTGATTAGTGGTTGTTCAATGAATTAAAAACTGATAACTTGGAATTTCGAAACACATTTTCTATCGTATGCCACCAGTAATTCTGTATTTAACTCTACGCACATAGCTTTTATTCTTGCATCCTGGGGCTTATTATAGATGGGTTTTCGTCCTTTGAAAATTTTGGAGACTTATTATGATTGTCAAGTTATTCAAAAACTCGTTTTCTCCTCTTTTACATTTCTTTTTTCCTCTAAATGGAACGTAGGTCAGCACAAATGTCCGGGTACTCCGCAGGAGCATAGGCAGAGAGAAAGCAGTCAGCCGCCCCGGTGGCGCAGTGGTCTAAGGCGTTGGCCTCTGATCATTCGTCCGTAAGGGGTCCGGGTTCGAATCCCGGTCAGGCATGGATGTTGTGTTTGTCTTACGGCACTGGCTCTCTCCCTTCCCTGGAACCAGTGACCCTAAATTAGGGACGGGCGACTGCTTATAGCCCATTGAGTTGCTCACGGTGGTCGTTAAACCTCCAAAAAAAAAAAAAAAAAAAAAAAAAAAAGAAAGCAGTCAAGCGCTGAAGCGCATCTGCAAGGGAAGTGTCGAAGAGCAGCCGGTAGGCATCAGCAAGAGAAGTGGTCATCGTAAATGCAAAATCGGATTGGTGGAGCGCCTCAACATTGGCAAAAGCAGAGGGAATTTCTGATGGGCAAGTAACTGTGTAAATAGCAAGATCAGGAGCAGGGTCCGGCAAAGAGCGACGGCACAGAGAAGCAACAGCAGGAACAGGGTCCGTTAGCCCACAGGAGGCAGATCGCTTCCCTGGAGTCTTCTGATTGGGCAGACGACAACGCTTTTTTGGCACCGGTGGAGGCTAGCACAGATGAAGAGGGAGCAAGGGGAGTAGGGGTCGAAGATGCGGCCAGATGAGCAGCAGTCACGGAAGAGGGGTGGCCGAGAAGTCCAGCAGAGTCCAGGGTGGTAGATGAAGATCGAGCAGAGCATGAAGGCAGCGACGAAATAATATCGTCATCCACACTAGAACTCGAGGAGACGAGAGCAGGGACATCAAAAGGCACCAGGGAAGAATCAGCAGCAGAGACGCCGGGATGAGTAGCAGGCAAAGGAAAATGTCCATAGGATGCTGGCGGCTGCGAGCACGGAGGCGTCATTCCAGGAACAAGAAGTGGCGGAGACACAGGCGTGGCTTCATAGAGGCGAGCGAGGCCGTAGCAGGAGAGGCAGGCGACGTAGAGCAGGGCGGTGTGGGAGCAAGAGATGCGGCTGGCTCAGGATGCGATGAAAACACAACAGGGGACCCTGCAGTATACGGAACAGGAGCAGAAGGCGCCGAAGCGGTAGGGCACTGAGCTCGGTGGTGACTCAGGGCCTTACAAGAATAGCAGTGGAATGGCGTCACGACATGAATAATATAGGTACGACGATAAAACGTCACAGTAAACGTAGTAGGGAAGGAAGAAATCGCAGCCTCAGAGGGGAAATGAGCAACGCCTGCTGGCGAAAATTAAAATGAGGGCGTCCATGGGCATCGCAAAAAGCAGCAGACAACGTACGCACGGGACCAACAGTGCGGCCACAAAACGAAAGAAAACCCAGCAGAAGAGAGTCCGGAACTTCGGGCCGTACTGGAAAGAAGGAAATTAAAGCCGGGCGCTGAGATAATGGCTCGGCGAACAAACTCTGTTCGCCGACGATAAGAGGGGTGGAGAGAACCTGCGCAACCTGGACAGGTGAAGCCAAATAAAGAGGAACAGTACGAGGTTTGCGAGCAATATGCGTAATGGATCCAGGAGGTAAAAAGGAGTAGAGCGCAGATGTGTAAGCAGTTAACTGTGTGTTGGGTAAAGCGTCATAACAGACACCAAGATGCAAAGTAGAAAGCATAGACTTACCAAGATCGGAATCCGTGGTAACTGTAGCAGTGATAGTCGAACCGGAGCGAAAGAAAATCTTATCTAACGCAGAAGGAACGAGGCCAGAAAACGGAGGAAGAACACTATCCGATGAACAGCTCGTCAACGGGACATCAACACAAGCGGGAGAAAACGGTGCGGTTACTGAACAAGCGGAAGAAATGGAAGACATTGTTCTGACCTACGTTCCATCCAGTGTGCGTTTTGGCGCCTCTGTTCGATTCGCCCTGAAGTCTCCCCGTATCTCTCGCATATTGATCGCTGGTGTTGCTTTGTTGTTACTCGTCTCACTCAACTATGTACTTCCTGATAGTCTCCGCTATGCCCATGACTGTTACTTTTGGTAATATTCCTGTGCCTGAGATGTTCCTGTTCTTCCTGTGTTACGGACTGAATCTTTCACGGTGTTTTGATCCCTGCTCACCTTTTTCCCACGCTCCACTGGATCGGCTCTGCTTGTTCCGAGTGGTGTCCTCCATTTGCTCCAGACTATGTGTTCTTCCCGGTGACTGCCCCGATACTTCTCCTGAACTCTTTTGGACTTGTTCCCGGACTCTGGCCCCTGCCTGCTACTGCTTGCATTTCTTGTGTATTCCCCCGCTATCTTTTGTGTGCGGTGTCTCCCTGTAAGTCCACAGGTTTTTTGTTTTCCCAGCATCTCATGTCAGTCCCTGCTGCGAACATTTGTATTTACTGTCCCCCGCCATTTTGTATGTGCAACCTCTCCCTGTAAGATTATAGGTTTTATGCTCTTTCCGTATCTTATGTAAGTCCATGTCCTGGATAAAGCGATTTTTGATCTCTTTTTCCCTCTAAGAACTGTGCAAAAGCGTATTTATGTGATCACTAAAATTGTGAAGTCACTAAATGTTTTAAAAAGTGTTCAAAAAATTTAAGGAATTCGCCGCAATTGCGTACCTGCCAAGTATTGTAGATTGTGTTGTCTGTTTGTAGGAAAACGTATTTTACCAGGGTTTGTTACATTTCTGTAAGTTCGTGGGAATTTCTTATGGAATCGATGGTCATACTCGCACTGTGGAAATATTCTGGGATTTTCCACATTTAAAATTTGTCCGACAAAGTTCTGTTTATTATTTCTCTTCCTGGGTGTATTAGTCATTTTTTATTGTTTTTTGATAATGTTCATTTCTCATTGTTTTGTAATAGTGCATGCAAAAGAGCGATTTAGTATTTTTTTAATAATTTTACTTAAAGAAATGTGTGTTTTCCTAGTTCAATAGGCTTTCCTTCAAAATTAATCATTGGAATTAGCGTTCCTCCCTCCCTCCCTCCACCTTCTCCAACTTGTGTTAGCGAAATTAAATTTCAAACTATGTGCTTCATCTATCCGTGATGGAATTGTGACCCTTAAAATCATCATGGCAGAGCGAGCTACGATAGGATCAATTTTTGATATTTTCACTTAAAATGCATGTTTTGCCACTTCTTACGCACCCATTGCTATATCAAGTAACACAGCAGGCATTTTCCCATTTTCTTAACAAAATTACCATTCAAAAATGCCACTTCTTCCTCTTTATCCAGGGAAAATGATTTTACGTGTCATGATAGGCGGACAGTTATAAAAAAGTTTCGATTTTGAACTTCAATTTCTCTCATTATTGTTCATACCTACTAGTCTTATGTGGGAGAGAGCACAGCTGAAGATATTATTGGGCAAAGCACATGGATTATACCAGTTGCATACACGTGGAATGAATTAATCTGTCAAATCGACATTAGTTTGAAGATTCTCTTTTTAAAAAGTATTTACCAAATACTGACAAAGATTATTAATTTTTCAGTACCCTAGATTCAGGGATTTTGTTTTATAGATTAACTGCTGGGGTCGTACAAGGTTTTTAAAGATGATACCGATTTTTGGGAAGTTGTGCTTCTTTTTGTGAAATTTGCCTATTTTTGCAGTTAGAGCAATTTTCCCAGAAGTTTAAAAACAAAAAAACCTTTAAAAGTACACAAAGGTTCAAAGTGGTGTAGATCGATAAAATTATCAGTAACGCATCAGGATTTGCAAAACGCCATTGTCCAGTTTCAAATGTCATCAAAATGATTGGAGTTCATCAAAATATAAATAAGAAATCCAGATGCTTGGCTGGGTATGTAAATAAATTAAACAAAATTACAATTGCCCAATTTTGCTTTCACAGCAAAATAAAGTCTGAATGCACCTCTCATTCCCCCCAATAGTTAACTACAATAATAATAATATTCAAGATTTTTTCTTATGCCAAAATGCTTTTGTTGAAATAAAATTTTATTTAAGGTATTTTGTGAGAATACCATTACAGTTCAAATTATTTCTGTGAAATATTAGTTGCTCGAGTTCATGTTCTAATTAGCTCATCTTTTCCTCTTTTGTCTTGTATACATAGGGATATGACTGAACCCTCATTAGGATATGATAGTTATTTTAATACATTTTTCCACAGCTTACAATGTGATTAGCTTGTAAATTGTGTTTTACACTTCAGTGTAAATTTCTCGTACCTAATACTTTGGTGATTTTTTACATCTTTTCTAAATTTTATATGTCTGAACCCTTTAGTATTCTCCTTGTTGTATATCAATGCATCTTCCCTTCACTTTTTTTCTTGTTTCCCCATTAGATTGGAGAACTAAGCCTTTCAAGAGGACAAATGCATGTACTTTTTGTGGAGTACATTGTATGTTATGAAAAGCATTTTTCTGCAGCTAATAAAAGTCACCTGAAGATGACTATTTGAGAGAAGTGTTTTGTAGTGGATTTATATAAAAAATGTCCTTTACAAACATTTGTTTTTAATGGTCTGAATCGCAGCAGTAGGCAGATCTGAAGTTCAAGCTGCAAATACTGTGTAGGTAAACTTTTTTTAATTTTCTAACAAAAACGTTTAGTGACTGCAAGAAGTTTTACATTTGTATGGGCATCATTTATCAGAATATTTCTTCATGTTCTAATTAGCTCATTTATTCTCTTTTGTGTTGTGTAAGTACAGATCTGACTGAACCCCCATTAGGATATAATATCTCTGATGCATTTTTCCACAACTTACGATGCAATCAACATAAAGTGGGAAAAAACCTTAATTCAGCTGAGTAGAAAATATAACAGCATAAAATTTATTTTTAGTGACTATATTATTATTATATCTGGTTATCTATAGTTATAGTAAGCAAATTATTAAGTGAAAACTTGATTACTTAATGAGATGAAATAGGCTGTCATAAGCAGTCCAACTTAAAATGTAAATATTATTTTTGGAAATCAATTTGGTACTGGAGATGTCACACGGAGAATGCTGAACCATATGAACTGCTATATTTCCTATGCTCATGAGACTAGTTCCACATTAATATATGTGACCATAAAGGTAGATTAAATATATGAGCTGCCATTAGCCAAAATTAATCACTTTGATGCGTTCAATAACCACGCCTTGTGTGATGGTATTTCCCAGTAATAATTAGGTCTTTTTTTATATATAAATTCCCTATTCTTGGACATATATTTTGTTAGAACCACCTGCAGGATTTTTCCTTGATAAATTCTTTCTAGTTATAAATAAATTTAGTCTAGAATATAACCTTGCTTATATACATGTGTTTCAGAAGCACAGTTAAAAATCCTTATCATATATGCATGCCATTAACATATTACATTGTGCATGTATCTCTGTAATAGTGATATGCAGTAGAAGTATGCAATATTTTTGAATGCTGTTGGATTTATTTTTAAAAGATGTTAAAGTAGGGATATACGTATTTTCACTGTTCTCGCGAATTGTTTTTACCAGGACATATTATCAACTCGGATTTCATCACTTTTGGCAAGAACTTGTAGATCATATTTCCACAACCTATATATATATATATATATATACACTACTTCATCAGCAACCCACTATACCCACTATATACCCACTACGTCATTAGCAAAGATGGCTTAGTCATCTTTGCAACTTCCCCTTCAGAGTTGCAGAATATGATCCAAGAACTTGCTGACAAGAGTAAAGAAATCAGATTAAAATGAACTTTCAGAAGACAAAACTGATGTACAATGCTTTTACAACAAACGAAGATTTATCGATTGATGGAGAAAAGCTTGAGACAACCGATACCTACATTTATCTTGGGCAGCAGATAGCAAGTGAGGGTCACATTGGGGAAGAAATTAATACGGCGTATAAAATTTGGATGGAGAGCTTTTGGAAGAAACAGTACAATTTTTAAGAGCAGTATGCCATTATGTCTTAAAAGAAAAATGTTTATCAATGCATCCTGCCAGTGCTTACGTATGGAGCAGAGACATGGACCTTAACTAAAAAAGACAACTCAAGAAGCATGACAACTCAAAGACAACTCAAGAAGCAGACAACTGAAAGAGGCATGGAGAGATGCATGCTTGGTGTAACCAGGAAAGATAAGAAGAGGAACTTGTGGAAAAGGAAAATGACAGGAGTTGACGACATCATAGCCAGAGTGAAATCACTGAAATGGCAATGGGCTGGTCATATTGCCAAAAGAACGGATCACCGAATGACAACCGAAATTTTAGACTGGATTGTGAAAGACAGGAAAAGACCCAGAAGAAGACCCCATGGAGATGAATGGATGAAATTCGAAAGTATGTTGGGGTGGCTTGGAGCAGACGGGTTCAAGACAGATAATTGTGGAAGAAACTTGGGGAGACCTTCATCCAGCAGTGGATTGATAATGGTTGATGATGATGATGAGGATATATACCCACTACAAGAAGAAGCAATTTCAACAGGAGCCGAAAACAAGAGAAAAAGCATCATTGCAAACGAGCAGGGAAAAACATGCAAGAATGCAGAAAGTTTTGAAAATGCTGAGCTTTGGCTTTATCAAAGACCAGCAAAACACAGCTTTAATTATAGCATTATTAGTTCTTTAATAATAAGTTATATTTCTCACACATGCCACGGATGTGCTGTGTTCCAGGCTGTCGTGCGAATTATAAGTCAGAAAAAATGGAGACAATAACAACATTCAAATTTCCTAAAGAATCCTGACTTGTGAGAAAAGTGGGTTAAGGCAGAGAGGAATCCATACCTAAACATAACAGTTCAGTTTATGTTTGTCATTTTAGTGATGAACTTGTAATTGGAGTGGATACTGTTTCAAGAAATGATGGTTCGTCGTTGTCAGTTCCTTGAAAAGTACCCAAATTAGCTCCCAATGCTGTACCTCACATATTTCCACAAACCAACCAACGTATTTCACTTCAAAGTTTTGCCCTGCTGATCGCTTGAAAGAACAAGTAGAAAGGGATAAAGCATTATTTTGCCAGTGGATGGAAGATGATATAATTGAATGCTGATGTGCTACTGATCTATTGAAAGAACAAGTAGAAAGGGATGAAGGATTATTTTCCCAGTGGATGGAAGATGATAAAATTGAAGATTTTCCATCTTTTAAATCCTGAGTTCCAGAAAAAAAATAATTCTGGGTTTCATCATTTCTTTGAAGATGATGATGTTGTATTTTGCAAGTTGCACTTATCAGATTGTCCCAAAATATCAATTTCGTTTAATGTTCTCCTAGATATTTCTGTTGAGATCTGCCATGACCTACTGTACACATGCAGCTTGTTCTAGGTAAGGACATAAAATTAGACAGATGGTCCAAATTTGACTCATGATCAGTCAGTTATCATCCTTCTCTTTGGAGAAAAAATTCAGTGGACGAGAGACTAAAGGCTTGTTCTCTTGTTATCGCCCAGTGTTCAGAGGAGTTGCCAGAAGATGATTATAAATTGTTAGCTTTGAAGTTCCTTTCAGAGCAATTGGAAATTTTAACCTTGACACCTTAAATATAGCTCAGAAACACTGACATGGTCATGTTACATGTTTTTTACTAATGCTTCTGTGTACCTCTTACTCTGCAGTCTCAGCATTCTTTGTTTGCCTTCTCCTGGTTACTTAAGACAACTCTCAGTGGGGTGTGGAACAGAAGTTGGTGTACAAGCTTCGCATACAAAATACCTCAAAGAAAAATTCAATGTTTTTGAGCAACATGAATGAATTATTTGCTTTCTTTTGGATGAGATATACGTATGTCAACCCAAAACTAACTTTTAAGAAAGTCATAATCCAAGGTGCATCACACAGCTCCAGCAGGGAGACAATGGCCATTCAAACATTTTTAACTTCACTATTTGGTAAAAACAAGGATATTGTGGCTTTTTATCCAGTGAAAAATATGACTTGCACTGAGCTGTATCATATGGCTCTGGAAGTCTTAAAAGTTGTAACTGATACAGGATATACGACAATTGCTATGGTTTCGAACAACATTAGAGTAAACAGAAATATGTTTGAGCAGCTGGGTGGTAGTTTGTTGAGGTCTCACGTTACAAATTCACATAATTCTAAACAAGAAATATTCTTATTATTTGATTAGGTTCATTTGTTAAAGTCAATTCGTATAAACTGGTTCAACCAGACTGACTCACTTAGAACTTTCCGTATTCCAAAATTTGGCGGTTCCTCTGGTGAAGAGTCAGCAAGCGTGAATCATTTGAAAATACTATTCTTCAGAAATTGACACGATTGTGAAGATGGCTCCAAAACTAACTAGGAAAGTGATATTTTCTTCTTCCTTGGAAAGGCAAAATGTTTCTCTTGCCACAGATCTCTTTCATGAAATTAATGTTATTGCTTTATAAAATTGCATGATCAAATATAACTTCATATAATTTTGAACTGGGTGCATTGCACTACTGTTGCTGTTGTTGTATGCATAACTTACGTGGTTATTGTATATTTTAAGTTTGTTGCCACACTCAGCAAAAGGATCAAACATTTATTACTTTTATATTTGTCACTGATTTCTGTTTAAATTGTTAGACACTATATGAAGAAACATCACAAAATGTCAAATCATGACAAGAAATTTGTTATATGATTTGTTAAAAATTTGCTATATGATTTGTTAAAAAATTGCTATATGATTTGTTAGAAATTTTCTATAGACTAAACAGAAACTTATTATAAATGTCTTATCACATACCGCCCAGGTTATTATTTGAAACTTCACTCATGCATTTGGTACAAATTGTTAACAAAAGCTGTTTTGCAGAACACAATATGAAGCAGAATATTTTCTCAACAGATTGTACAAAATGTTACAGTTCAATGTATTTTTGTGCCTTTTATTTATTTTATTATTGTTTTTTTGTATAAAATGCTGTTCAAAGCTTCATGTTGATTGTTTACAGGTTTTAAATTTTGTGCAGTGCAAAACATATATAGCATCAGCTCTTTCTGTCTGCTGTTTTTTGATTGACATGAACTGGAAATGGTAATTTAACATTCCATAATGAATTGTATGTCAATTGGCCATGATGTTTACACTAGTCATAAATACTAGAAAGCTGAAACATCAAATGCCAGGTAAAGATGTTTTGTACATGCAGCTTTGTACAAATAATTGATAAAATATTAATATGTTTTATTATTATTTTGAATCGTTTTTGTTTGAGTAGTATAATTATTAGTGTTAAATAGAAGTTCAGAAAGTGTGTTTGCTTTTTTAAATTTTTATTATGAGTGCTTTTTCTGAGTACTTATACATACACATAACAAATATCACCAGATGTATCACCTCGATAATAAACTAAGATTTGTACTTTTGGCATATTTTTTATTAAGTTCATTTTGACCCAGTTTTATGGATATTTTTCCATATTGGTGTTGTATTTTGAATGGGCTCATTGTTAGTTATAACATACGGAAATGTAATACTTAAGATTTATACTAAAGACATACAGTGAAGTCTCGGTGATCCGACACATATCGGACCGGCTGGTGTCGGATTACTGGATTTTGAATAAAAAATAGAACTACAGTACGTACTGTACATAGTATGTACAGGAACAAATCACTTATTATTGATATACTTACGTACAAGTTAGCAGAATACATAGTTAAGTTAGTTAATTACACAGTAGAGGGTACAAGAAACTCGCCATTATTATTATTTTTTTTTTTTTTTGCTTTTGAAGACAGTTTCATAACTTGTTCTTGCAGTCTTTTTAAAACCAGTACGTCAGCAGCTGCTACGTCGTTTTCCTCTGCCCACATGATACATGTGGTAAATGCACTTACTGCACTACTGTGCTGTACGGCATGAACTTGTACAGTTGGCCGCTCTTGTTCCTCGTCATTGTCATCTAAAACATCTAGGATGATCTCTTCATCAGTTGGAGATTTTCTTCTTCATTCCCAATGAGCCAATCGTTTACGTCAACTACAGTCAGGCCTTCAGATTCATCACTGCACAGCACGGGATGGCTTCTTGGTGATCTGTAACAGTCGAATCATCACTGTCAGGGACTTCTTGAACTTAATTTTTAGTTTTTTTGTACTGGGCTAACAATGGCAGTGTAGGCCATAATTTGTCCCACGAGGACATTAGTCGATACATTTTACCATGCATGAGCAAGATTGTAAACGACATCTTTGACGTTCATGGCCTTCAGAGAATCGAGTATACTTTCCTCTTTGCTTAGCACATTGTAGAGTAGACTTTTTTTGTATTGGATCTTAATAGTTTGTATCACATTTTGATCCATTGGTTGCAACAAAGATGTTACGTTTGGTGGTAAGAACATCACTTTTACAAAACCATCTGTAGATGCTAGTTCATCTTCTTCTGGATGGCCCGGGCAATTATCTAAAAGTAACAAAGCTTTCTGTGGTAAATTTTTCTGTCGAAGAAATTTCTTAACTGATGGGACAAATTGCTCCTGAAACCAGTCGGCGAACAATTCTTTTGTCATCCAAGCCCGGCGTTGGTTTTTGTACAAACCCGGAAGATTTTTGACATTTTTAAACACCCTTGGATTTTCAGATTTGCCTATAACTAATAACGGAAGCTTATGTGTACCGCTAGCATTTGAATACGGCATAAACGCTATTCGATCTTTTGCCATTTTCCGACCAGAAGCACCGGCTTCTGCTCGGTAAGCAAGTTTTTTTTTCGGCAAAAGTCTCCTAAATAATCCACTCTCATCAGCATTATAGATTTGATCGGGGCTAAGATTTAACTCTTGTACCAACTTGATAATTTTTTCTTTATAAGATTCAACGGCTTCAAAGTCACAAGAGAGTTTCTCACCTGTCGTTCTTAGTGAACGGATTCCAAATCGTTTTTTAAATTTATCAAACCAGCCAGTAGTGGCGTGAAAATCGTCTTTTTTCATGATTTCCTTATAGAAGAATTTTGCTTTCTCTTTAATAATTTCACCAGTAATAGGAGTGTGTCTGTTACGTTCCTGGAGAAACCATGCGTAAAGAGCATCTTTAACTAAAGGGTACTCACCAGATCTTACAACTTTCCTATCACTGGTCCTGCTGTCCAAATCTATTATAACAAATCCCTCGATTTTGTTCCGGTTTTTGTTGATGTCATAAATCGTGGCACGTCCAACACCATAAAACGCAGCCAAATCACCGAACTTTTCACCCTTTTCAATTTTCTTAATGATTTCCGCCGTTTCCATCAAAGTTAAAGTTTTATGCTTACGTTTAACAGATTGAGACATTTTAAACAATTCAGTACGTAAACAAACACCGTGGCTGCTTTGCCGACCGCACGTGCAACAAACAACTAGCGACTGAAGGAAGGTGTTACTAACGCATCCCCGTTTTTCCAGATTTTGGCACATGCGTGAAGAACGTCACATTTCCGGTACGAGTGTACTCGCGCGCGCCTACCGGTCGGTTGCCGCGAGTGTCGGATTGCCGAGACTCTACTGTACTTAAAATATGAATCGAGTAGTTAGTTTAACGCTATGCAGTGTATATAATTATACATTTCGTTTTGTGTTGTTCACTGACAGAGTAATATTGCATTCTTTGTACTTATGCTGCTTCATTATTAAAGTAAAAAAATATTATGGTGTATTCCACACCGTGTGCGTGTGTGTGTGTACTTACTGCGAATTTTTTCTGTATGAAAATTGAATTTATTATCATTGTATGATAAAATTAAAGAAAAAAGAGAGCACAGTTGCATTTTTTTAATCTAAAGGAATTCTGCCTTCCAGTTTTAAGTGCCGCTTGGGACACGAAATAACTTTGGAACTAGGTAAACAAAGCAGATGGAGATATAATCAACGTAGTTGTCGTTCTGTAAAACCACTTCGTTCGTACAGTTATTTAACAGGTAGTCGGCTTTCTTTTACTTCTATCGGCCTTTTCATTTATCCATGGGCAAATGAATTAACAACAATAAAATTCTGTGAAAAGTATTAAATATTTCTAGAGGAACGGTTGTTGACTGGTCAGATAACATGCGAGAAATTTGTGCTAGTGCATTATTGAAGTGTGAGAATGTTATATGTGGCCCGAACACTCATGTTGAAATAAATTAATTGCTCTTTAGCCGCCGTAAATACAATCGAGGACGAGATTTGCCCCAGCAATGGGTATTCGGTAGCATTTGCAGAGAAACAAGAGTGCTTTCTAGTTGCCGTACCTAACCGATATGCTACTACTTTGTGCGAAGTTATTCGTCAACGAATTGCTACATATACAACAATAATTGCTGATGAATGGAAAGCGTACCAACATTTAAAAAATGAACCCAAATTATACTCATTTAACAGTTAATCATTCATTAGAATTCATTAACAGTGATACTGGTTCACAGTGCTCAACCATTGGGGGGGGGGGGGATTCCCTTGGCCCAGGCTTCCAGGGGGTCCGCAGTTCAGCAAGGTAGGTCACTTGACCTAATTTAAATTATGAACAAAAAAAGTGGATAAAACTGGAAAATTTTAAACAAAATTTTCAACTGTACAAATCCATGAAGATTGAACATTGGAAACAGCCAGTGGCCAAGTGCAGTTTCCTCAGGAATTATCGCTTCTCCCACATGTGAGAATGTGTAGGCAATGCAGAAATGACAAAACCCTGGCGAACATCAGCAGATCGCAATTGCCTTTCCCGCCACGAATGGACAAGGGATAATCCAAATAAATAGGAAGTTGTTGAAAGTGGACTCTTGAGTTTCCGATTTCTCTCTACCTTGAAAGTCAAGGTCATGGTCACATGCTTTTGGTCACAAACGCTGGTTTCAAAATACCCTTACTTTATGCAAAACACCGTACTTTTTTTGGGTGATGTATTCCAGGGAATGAAGGGAGAAAGATTAGCACTTTACCGCTTGTTGCCTAAAGGCAAAATGCAACTTTCGATCTCAAAAGCCCTTCTTCCATTTTTTTTATTCTTTGGAAAGGCTGAGGTTATTGGAGAACAACTGATCTCCTTAGATGTGTGTTCTGTCTCACTCGGTCATAAATTCGGATGTCTGTATCAACTCTGTTGAACACAATGTCGTAGGAGCTAGATGAAATTGAATATTTATGCCTTCGTATATTTCTTAGACCCAAAATCATTTGGCAATAATTGTCCCGTGTAATTTATTTCATGCAGTAAGAGCTGAAAATGTCATATAAGCACGAATCAGGAAGCCAAAATCGTAAGAGCAGAAGGTTAAGCGGAGCAATGAAGAGAAAGGACGGCAGAGGATTACCCAATTTTTTGTAACGGATTCTACTGAAAGAGAAGAATGGAATTTCTCAGTGTTCTCGTCTCATCCAGGAGGAAACATCAACGTCAACAGAATGACAGAGGAACAAGGTAGTTCTGCTGCTCCTTAAAATCAACAGGGGGAAGGCAGTGGAAGTCGAACTCTTTTAACAGAGGAGAGCAAACTTATAAATTCAAAAAATGATGAAAACTTTACCAGTTCAAGTCAAAACGTTTTAGAAAAGCCACTGGATGCTAATTATTTAAAAGATCCTGGACTCTGGCCTACTCATATCACCGATTCTGTGCGCCAAAATACACTGCTGGACAATTGCTAAGGACGGATCATAAACGGCTATATAGCGCATAAAAAGTAAGTGTGGTTGGATGCCAAGTGAAATAAAATAATGTCAGAATTCCAGGACATTACAAGAAAGACAATTTATTGTGCTCTGAAATCCAGAAGGCTTTGGAACGTGTTCAAGGGACAAACAGGCCATTTTGTGCAGAATACGTAAACGTGAAAAAATGCAATTACCGTCCGCAGGCGTTCCGGCGTAAGATGTCAATACGGGATATGGCCACCATGGAGGGCGATGCAAGATTCCACATGTCGTGTCATGCTTTGCACAACATTACAAGCAGCTATTGGGGTAATTTATCCCATTCCTCTGTCAGTGCACGGATGAGGGCGTCCTTCTTTATTGGAGGGCATTGGTGATCAGCAAGACTCCACCCCAAAGCATCCCACACATTTTCAATGGGATTCAGATCTGGAGAACGTGCTGGCCATACGAGGCGTTGAATATCATCGCTCTCAAGACACTCCTGGACAGCGACTGTTCGATGACATGTTGCGTTGTCGTCCATGAAAATGAATCTATCACCGACAGCACCACGGAACATGCGAACATGAGGTAGCAAAACATCATTAATGTATCGTTGGCCAGTCATAGTCCCAGTTGAAAGCACATGGAGGGACGTACGGCCATTGATCATGATGCCAGCCCATACCATGACACTACATGTCAGATATCGGTCCCTTTCCTGTATGTTTGCTGGACAATATGCAGTACCACTATCACACCAGATCAGTTGTCGTCGACAATAAGACGATAGACTATATCTACTCTCATCTGAGAAGAGGACAGCAGACCAGTCGTTATCAGTCCAATTGCGATGTTGATGGCGCCATTGCAAACGGGCGGTACGGTGACGTCTGGACAATGGGATGCACACAACAGGACGGCGGGCGTATAGTCCTCCTTCATGCAAACGTCTGGCGACAGTTTTTCGGGAGATCCGCTTGCCAGTAGCAGCCATAAACTGATTTGCTACCTCACTAACTGTGCTGCGCCGGTGTCTTTTTGTTGATAGCACTATGTACCGATCTTCTGCAGGTGTCATACTGCGAACACGACCTCCCCCGTGACGTTTGCTACACTCTCCATTTGTTTGAAATGATTTCCAAAGCCTTGAAACAACACTGTGGCTGACGTCGAACTCCCTACCAACATCTGTTATTTTTCGCCCTTCTTCAATCTTGCCAATAATACGGCTACGCGTAAAATCATCTAGGTGATGTCGGGAAGACATACTGAAAATTGCAAGTTCGTCAATTGATTCTTTCCCTTTCAACTTTGCGTTTGAACAACAACGGTCAATACGCGTCAAATCCTTTATATCTCTTATCAGCGCTATGACGTCACGAACAAGTTCGGCAATCCAAAATTTGCATACGCACAACACGTCTTACTGTATCCCGCACTTATGCTAATTTCCACATTTTCCTGCCTTCCATTTTATGGTTGCTATCGTTGCTATTGTCATCCGTCCTTAGCAATTGTCTGGTAGTGTATAATAACCTTTGCTACACCAAGCCATGAAAATATTCCTAAGATTGTAAGTCTTTTCCGAAAGATATTGATGGGCACTGTTTCCATGAGTTGTTCCTCCTATTTTCAAATGTTTCTAACAACAGGTAAAAACATCCTTGTGATTGGCCAGTTTGGAGTGCTAGCAATAATGCTTTGTACTGTTTTCTGTGCTTGTCATTCACTAACTCGCATGATAATCGTAGAGTGCGCAGTGCTTTAGCAAGAAGTGAAGGCTATTCACCAGCCATTAAGAAATGGCAAAAACTCTACGCAAAACTTCCTGAACATGAAAAAAGTAACGATCACAAAACATGTTACTGTAAATGGAAAGCTCTAGAAACCCCAGTCAAAGGCTTAAGACCTGAAACTGGGGCAGGTATCCAAAGACGAATCTTGACTGAAATTGAAAAGTGGAAAGCAATTTTTACAGACTGCTTGATGTCACATTACACCTAGCATCACGAGGGCTTTCCTCTCAAGGAGACAATAGCAAAATAGGTGATCCTCATAATGGTAACTTTTTGGGCACACTCGAGTTGCTGGGTCGCTATGATCATGTGACACGTGAGCATTTGGGAAGAGTGCAAAATATGCAAACTGAAAGAAAATCAATGCAAGGTCAGGCACATTATTTATCATGAAAAGGTCAAAAGGAGTTCATTGCATTATGTGGCGAGAAGGTGAAAAACGTTATTCTTGGCGAAAGAGAAAAAGCTATATATTATTCCATCATAGCAGATGCAACTCCTGATACGTCCCACACTGAGCAACATGTTTTGATCCTGAGATATGTAACACAGAACCAAAAATCTGGCAAAATTGAAATTCATGAAAGATTTCTTGAGTTCGTCGAATTTCATAAGAAAACTGGAGAAGAAATCGCTGAGATGTTAATTTCGAAATTTCGAAAAACACAAGGGGAATATATAGGCTGCCATATATTCCCCTTGTGGTGCTCACACATTAAATCTTATAGGTGTTCACAATGTTCTGAAACTATCACATTCTTTGGATGCGTTCAGCGCTCGTGTGCGTTTTTTAGCAGCAGCCCAAAGAGATGGAAACTTTTAACTGATGAAGTACATTGCAGTCTTCACTGTCAGTCAGACACAATGTGGAGTTCAAATATTGCTGCTGTTCGGCTAGTTGCAACGCATCTTCCTGGAATTATCAAAGCATTAGACTCTGCAATGAATTCAACAAGTCTTACACATGAATCCTTTTCAGAGGCAAAAAGTTTGAAAAATATTTCAATTCATTTACAGCAATCTTCATGGCTACTTTCTGGTTGAAAGTCCTATGAAGCATTGATGGCAGGAATAAAAACATACAGTCTAGAGGTATATCCTCGAAGTCGAATGCGATTTGATTCGCAATCTTATTACTGAGTTGGAACAGTTAAGAGACAAATGACCCATGATAATGTCAGAAGCATGTACAGTTGCAGAAGGCATGGGACTTCCATCACACTTTCCTATAAAAAGGATAAAGGAAAGAAAAAAATTATGTGGTGACGTTGCTTCGGGAGAAGCAGATGTTGTGTGTAGTGATGGTCAATCTGAATCTGAATCGTCATTTAGAATAAATGTATTCTACGCAACTCTGGATTGCATTACAAATTACTTGGAGCACAGATTAACGGCTGCCAATTAAGCAAAGTGTTCAGCCCTATCTTAACATATCTGAGTTCTCCAGAAGATATTCTTGAAAACAAAATGTAAACTTCTTGTGAAACTGTATCCCACAGATCTGACTGCAAACTTCGTCAATGAAATACTGCACCTGCGAAAAATATTTCAATGCACATTTGAAAAGAACTTCGAAGCTCACAGTTCTGAACTACCACCATTCATTTTTCTGGAAGAAATTTACGCCAAAAGATTGCAGTTAGTGATTGGTGAAATATGTATTGCTCTGAGGATGTTCTGCACATTACCTGTAACTATTGCTGAGGCAGAACGCAGTTTCAGTAAACTATCTTTTATAAAGAACAGTAGATGGTCCACAATGAGGAATGGACGCTTATGTGCACTATCTATGTTATGTATAGAAAACGAGCTCTCCAGGAAAAAATTGATTTTAGTGAAGTAATCCATGATTTTGCTGCAAAAAAAGCAAGAAATTTTCATTTTTAGTTTCTTGCAGTCTTGGAAGATGTGAAACATCTAATAAAAAAGGTAAAAAAAATTGCAATTCTTTTTTTGTAATTTATTAAAATTAAACATTGTGTATTATTTTCCAGTGTTGTTATGCACCAAAAAGCAAAAAGTAGTGTACGAAAAGAATGAGAAAAAAAAATGCCCACGAAAATATTACGCGCAAGTAAAAGTGCCGGTATTCAAAAAATAGAGGGGAACTCCCACTGTTAAATTACATTACTCCGTATGACTCATGTTTCTTTTCACGTCGATGTGGCTAAACCTCAGAATTGAAAGGCAAGTGCAATTCACGGTACACCACTTCGAAATTCACATAGTGCAGGGCCGTAGCTATAGCAGAGGGCTAAAGGGGGCTCAGCCCCCTGCAAGGCCAGCAAGCCCTCCTGAAAAATGCACGTTGCTGAAAATTCTGTGATCTGTAGTTTAAGAAAACAACCTTTGTATTTCATTATATAAATACTTTAATCATTCGCGTATTGCACTTTTGCTTTTAAAGAAAGCAAAATTGGGATGCCACAGGAGGACGAATGATGGATGGAATCAGTAGGAACAGCTGTGCCAATAATTCTCTACCACACGGACACAGGACTTGTTGGTGTCAAGGGCCGGAGAAGAGAGAAATGCCTTTATTAAGAAAAAATAAAATTTGGAAGAACATTATTTAAAAAAAAAAGAAGTAGAGGAGGTGGAATCGTAATCGCGGTGAATAATAAAACACTATTTGTCACTGGGTAAGGGGCCATGAAATGCTAAGCTGCTGTTAAAAACTTCCTGGTTGTTAATTATTTTCAAAGAAGTGTCTTGAAGAGATTTCTGCTAAATGTATCCCTCTTGGCTTTGGAAAATAGTACTCGGGGGAAGTCTTTGTGCGGGTGTGAGAGTAGTAGCACATGCTCTTCCAGCGATATTAGTCCATCGTAAGTCCATCTTTTTTCTTTGCTATGTTTTATCAACAAGTACAGGTATTCAGAAGGCATGCAAAAGGAATAAATAGAAACTATAAGTGATTTACGTCCCCCAAAACTAAAATTACATTGCCCCCAGTAAACCAGCTAAATAATATTATTTATGTAAAATTGCCATAGGCATTTTTGCAAATTTTTCAGATTTGTGCATTCCTTCCATCTTCCAAGGGTATTTTTGTGTGGATGTTTTTTCTGTAGACATTTTTTAATGATTCTTAAAAAGTTTTGCAAAGAGCAGGTAAATAGCTATTCGTTTTTAATTTTCATCAATATTCGCTTTAAATTTTATAGTCTGTGAAGTCGTGAATAACTGAAATTTCTCTTGTGCAAAAATCAAACTAAGTGGAGATTTTTTTGTGCGGGAGAGAGAAAGGAGGAAGTGGTTGGTGCTTATTGCAGAACAGATTTCTTTTTCTCTAGAAATAGGTGTTTTTATTAGTTTTAAACTTTTTCTTTGCTTTTTTTTTTTGTTACGAAAGGTTTTTCTGAACTGATTTTCTACCGATAACCATTAATTTTATATTTATTTGCTTTGTAGCCCCTTCAAACCGTGTGCTCAGACTTGGAGCTTAAGACGGAACAGCTAACAAACACCATGCATTCTTAACGATTAAATTTAGTTTACTGCATATTAGTCAGGGGCTAAGCCTGTGAAACTATAAAACTTCGTATCTGGGGTAGGAATTTTAGGAGGAAAGTATATGTAAAACTTAAAAAAGGATTCATCATCCAATGGTTTTTCTAGACTTTTTGCTGCGTGATTGTAATTGTATAAAAAATATGTACAATATCTTAATGCTTTTATCTTTCATGCTGTTCATAAACCACAGTAAAATGAAAACCACCGTTACATAATTTTTTTATTTGTTTTGATTGCACAGACTAATTTTGTTTTCATAGAAAGGGCCTATTGACATTCGAGAAGGAAGGGGGGGCCTCACTTACTTTTTTCTGGGGCTCGTAAATTGATGGTTGAGCACTGCCGGTGCACATACTCAGGGCATTGATAGTTTGTGGGAAAGAGCAAAATCAAAGAACACAAAAATGTGGGGCACCCATCGCTCAATGTTAGATAGTTATTTATGTGAATTCATGTGGAGAGAAAAGGTGATAGCGAAAAATAGTGATGCCTTTGATCAAATTTTAACTGATATCGTATCGTACTGGCCTCCTAATGATCATCTAGAATGAACTATTTACTTCTGTTATTTAATGAAAGTTTAATTTCACACATGATTTTATATGATTTCATTCTAATATTAATATAAAAAAAAACCTATATAAAATTTTCACTCTTTCAAGTGTTGTTATTTCGTTCTTTACAATAAATGTACTTGAAAGAAAAAAATATGTTTAATGAAAACGACTTTTGTTTATATTTACGAATCAGACAAATTCTGTAAAAGAATAAACATATTTTCAAGCGATTCGCTGTGATTTAATGAAAAAATGTATTGGCCGGGAAATTAATATAAAAGACACAAACGGAAAAACCCGAAATTTATATTTCTCTCTAAAAACAACAACAAAAAAAATGGAATTTCTGACAAAGGAAAATCTATCAAAATGCTGAAGTTTCCGTTATTAAAACCTGAAACTTTTCAAAACGGAAATTTTGTTGAAAGTCGACCTACCGACAACCTTTCTGCACGTTATTTTCAGAAATTGTCCTTGAATTCACACCGCTTTCTTTTATGTTTCTTTCTTCTTTTTTGCGCGTGCGTGGTAGCGCGCTCGCTTTTGTGTGTGTGTGTGTGTGTGTGTGTGTGTGTGTGTGTGTGTGTGTGTGCAAAGGTCAGGTCTAGAAGTCAAATACAAAACTAAGAAAAAAAAACAAAAACGAAATTGCTGAAAGACGAAAATCAATCAAAATACTGAAGTTTCGGTTATTACGGGTAAAACCTGAAACTTTTCAAAACGGAAATTTCATTGAAAGTCGGAGCCCTACTGACAACCTTGCTGCACGTTATTTTCAGAAATTGTCCTTGAATTCACACCGCTTTCTTTTTTCTTTTTTTTTCCTATTGTGTGTGTGTGTGTGTGTGTGAGTGTGTGTGTGTGTGTGTGTGTGTGCAGAAGCCAGGTCCAGAAGACAAATTGCGAAAATACGAAAAAAAAAAAAAAACCATGAAATTACTGACTAAGGGAAATCTGACAAAATACTGATGTTTCCGTTATTAGAAACAAACTTTTCAAAACGGAAACTTCGTTGAATGTCGGAGACCTACCGACAACCTTGCTGCAAGTTTGGTTGTCGGTAGGTTTCCGGTAGCGGTGTGAATTCAAGGAAAACATTTTCAGAAATTTTTCTTGAATTCACACCGCTTTCTTCCTTTTTTTTTTTTTTTTTTTTTTTTGTGTAGAAGTCAGGTCCAGAAGACAAATCGCAAAAATAAGAAGAAGAAAACAAAAACAAACGGAATTACTGACAAAGGAAAATCTATCAAAATACTGAAGTCTCCGTCATTAAGAACTGAAACTTCTCAAAACGGAAATTGCGGTGAAAGTCGGAGACTTACTGACAACCTTGATGCCCATTATTTTCAGGAATTTTCTTTGAATTCACATCACTTTCTTTTTCTCCTTCTTTTGTGTGTGTGTGTGTGTGTGTAGAAGTAGGGACCAGAAGGCAAATTGCAAAATAAGTTTTGAAAGATGCCTTTTGGAAATATAAAGTACCCGAATTATCGTTTTTTTTTTTTCTCATCACACCATAGAAGGAAAAGCTTTTTTTTAATTCAGTTTTTTTATTTTGTTTCACAGAATTTCTTACACATAATAACTTGGGGCATCTGCATTTTTTTACGTAGATTCTTAAAGCAATTTGGAAATTACGCTGCTATTAAACTATTTTGCGAAATTACGAAGGACTTGTTTGTGCACTTAAATTTTTTTACACTCGTTTTTTAAACTCGAAGATTTTTCTTTTTGAAAGACATTGTGACAAGAAAAAATGCCTATTATTGATTTCTTACGAAAATCCAGTGTAAAAACAAAACCATACAAATTAATAGTTCATGAAGTTTAACTGCTCAATGCATTGTAGTCTTCAAAATTTATCTTGAACATCAATAATTTCTCTTAGGTTCCAACGCAGCGCAGACTAACAAGATCACACGCAGTGCCATTTTCACATATAATTTTTGGAGGGATGATCGTGTTAATAAGACAAAAACAAATTTCACCTTTTCCTGAAAAAAAAAAAAAAAACTAAAGAATTCAGTTTTTTTAAAATGAAAATGAAGATTGTTCTGAAAATATAAATCACAGTATAAGGTTCCTGAACCAAATAAAATAAAAAAAAAGAAATAAAAAAAGGAAGTTGTTATGACTACATGTGACGTACTACAGAGGTAAAGCACGTGTCAAGAAGACAAATCTACAGCGATACATTCCGTCCGCGTAGCTTAGTTGGGAGAGCAATTTACTCCGGAGTGGAGAGGCGCAGACAAATGTGTGTTTTCACATTGGCGCCCAAATATACTGGTATGTATTGGTTTGCGCATAAGTTCTACCCGTTTTCGTAGGCTACGAAGAAAGGAGGAGAACACAACAAATAACGTACCTAGGATTTCACACAATTGCCATTATTATGTATGACCTCTTGCCATCTGTCTATGAGTGGGTGAATCCCGCGCCGGAAAAACTTTAGAGTCAAAAAAGTCATATAATACCGTTTTCACATCGTTCACATCATTGAAGGTTTGGAGAGCGAAGTCGTTCTGTAACGATCTAAAAAGGTGGTAGTCCGTAGGTGCCAGGTCAGAGGAATACTCCGGTTGAGGTAATGAGGTAACACTTCCCAAACAAAGTCCAGTAATTTTTGCCGAGTGATTAAAGCAGCATGAGATCTGGCGTTATCATGATGAAAGATCACGCCTTTGCAATTGACGAGAACTGGCCGCTTCGATGTCAGTTGTTCTCGCCACCTCTACAACTGTTGGCAGCAGAGGTCAGCATTTATCGTTCGGTTAGGTGCCAACACCTTCCAGTGGATTATTCCCTGGACATCCCACCAAACACTCAACAAAACCTTTTTGGGATACAGTCCTCCTTTTGAGGTAAATGGAGCAGGCTCCGCACTTAGGCACACAGTCCGTCAACGCTTTACATTACGGTACAGTACCCCTTTCTCATCACCCGTTACAATTCGTCCCCAAATCCGTTCATTTCTGTGACGAGAAGGCAAAGAAACACAGGTACGGATTCTCTCCTCTCGTTACTTCACAGAAAGCTGGCGCGGAACCCAGTTATCGAACTTGGTGATGAACCCAAGCGCATGCATCCGTCTTTCGACTGTTGTTCTGTGTACCGATAACGTTCCCCCTAATTCCTGAACGGTTGGATGTGGGTCATTTGTTATGGCTTGGTCCGCATCCTCGTCGGAAACCACGGATGGACGTCCAGGACGTGGTTGATCTTTACAACTTCTGTCTCCGTCCCGGAATTTCCGAAACCAACGGCGACATGTGCTATCATCAACTGCATCCTTCCCATACACTTGGCAGATGTTGCGGCAAGCCACGGCTGCAGTACTGCCTTTATCGAACTCGTATAATAAACAATGTCTAATGTGCTCCTTATCGCATGCCATGTTACCCTGTCCGTGATTCCCGTTACGAATGACTTACTCGGACAAACCTAGTGCCTCTATATGCTCTACTGCTCCACGCTTTTTTGGCCGAAAATTTGTCATCGCAGTGTCATCTGTGACGTAATTACTCCAATCGCAATTTGCATCTATTACAAAAACGGGTAGAACTTTTGCACACACCCAATATATCCCGAGCGTACCACCTCTTTTGATGCCCTTAATGAAACCAAAAGTGGAGGCACCTTCGGAGTATTTCTTTTTCTTTCCTATTTTTTTATTCTAGAATGAAATATCTCAAAAACTGTTTAACAGAATAGCATAGACATAGCGTGAGGAACACAGGAGGCACGTGTCACCCAAACTTAAAAAGTCGAAAAAATAACTGTTTGTTTGCCTTTTAAATGTCATAAAGTGTGACATCCAGTCAAGGGAACAACGGTACGCAATAGCGAGCATTGTTATGAATGCGCAATAGCATGCAGTCATCTAATGATGGTTTTCATCATCAGATGACTTCATGAGGTGCTTTGAAAGGCATGTTTTTTTCATCCTCATTAAGGTGAATCAACGCAAGCCTGGTACATCTCGTAGTTTTGGATGTATTAGGCATGTAAAAAAAACTTAAGCTACGGCACTAACGGCAATTGAACAGGAGCATTTTCAAAGGAACTATTTCCGAGAATCGTCCCCCCCCAAGAAAAAAAACAACAACAACAACAAAAATTCGGTCACGCTACGCTTATGACAGATAGAGATGAAATTTGATATTTCCAAGATCTGTTAAAAAATGTTTATAGTGGATTTGGTTGAAATTGGACAAAGGTATACTTAATATAATACGAAACTGTTCGTTTCGTCTAGGCTAGGCATTTTAAAAAAAAAAAAAATCGAAGGAAATGTTTTTAACAGCTCCACAGAAAACCATTAAAGGACGACCGAAGATAACAGACTGATAAATTTTTATACGATAAATAGTTAATTAACTGTTAGTGAAAGCTGTATAAAACCGGAAACTCTACGGAATCTAATTTATTCAACGGAAAAACTTGTTTTCGAGCTGATACAAGGGTCTGCAAATATCCTACATATATAATAATAAATAAATGCATCGCTCTTTCCACGTTCCAGAAACACACAGCATCCGAAAAATTGTTTTTCAGCCGCCGCTATGGAATCGAACCAACAGAACTCTCGATATCGCGCCGAGTGCGTTACATTTACGCCACGGTGGCCAACAATCCACGGTGCTATGTGTATTTTTAAGTCAGCTTCTGACATCATAAATCCGTAAGATGGGCTCAGCTACTGAGACGTCTCCATCTGGTGGGCATTAACGGCACTAGCTATATATATTATAGCAGAAAATCCAAAGGGCGAGATCCAATCAACAGAACTCTCGATATCGCGCCGAGTGCGTTGCATTTACGCCACGGTGGCCAACAATCCACGGTGCTATGTGTATTTTTAAGTCAGCTTCTGACATCATAAATCCGTAAGATGGGCTCAGCTACTGAGACGTCTCCATCTGGTGGGCATTAACGGCACTAGCTATATATACAGTATTATAGCAGAAAATCCAAAGGGCGAGATCCAATCAACAGAACTCTCGATATCGCGCCGAGTGCGTTGCATTTACGCCACGGTGGCCAACAATCCACGGTGCTATGTGTATTTTTAAGTCAGCTTCTGACATCATAAATCCGTAAGATGGGCTCAGCTACTGAGACGTCTCCATCTGGTCTGACTTAAAAATACACATAGCACCGGGGATTGTTGGCCACCGTGGCGTAAATGTAACGCACTCGGCGCGATATCGAGAGTTCTGTTGGCTCGATTCCACAGCGGCGGCTGAAAAACAATTTTTCGGATGCTGTGTGTTTCTGGAACGTGGAAAGAACGATGCATTTATTTATTAACTGTCGCCACGTATTTGGAGTATTTTCATCCTACATATATTATAATGGTATGTTTTGCATTACGTTTCGGTTGTGTTTAAACTTTTGATACATGGAGATTGGAGATTCTCCTTCTTTCACGCCATACTGAAGATCCGAAGGCCGAAATAATTGGCTAAAGCCGTAAAATCAGTCAGTCTGCCATGGAAGAGACTGGCTCAAGACAGAAAGTTATGGAAAAAATTAGGGGAGACTTTCATGCAGCAGTGGATTGATAGTGGTTGATGATGATGATGATATATATACATACATACATACATACATACATACATACATACATACATACATAACGGAAAGACAGATGGGGCCGCAATATTTTGTGGTTCCCCCCGTGCGCAGAAATTCCTAGTTACGCTTTTGGCAACAATTTTGGTTTTACAAAAATTTGCTGTAGGTTCCAAAGAACTTGCATTATTAAAATGCTCATAAAACCTATTGATAATATGAAATTTAAAATTTTCAATAATTGAAATAATGATATGGAATTAAAAAAATTCCAAATAAATAAAATGATAATTAATAATATGGAATTTAAAATTTTCATTTATTGAAATATAATCGATTTTCACAAAAGGGCCTCGAAGATATTATTTGCGGGGGAAGGGGGAGGATTTTTCAGGTACGCCACTGACTTTAAACCAGCTTCTGTACGGACATGTTGTTGACTCAACTGATTTACAGGGTTTACCCCTCAGTCAGATAGATACGTAACGCTATAGTACCCATTTCTCATGTCTTTTTTTACGCTTTCCAACCGTAGGTTGAACAAACGTATATGCTTCAGCTTTGTCCGTCTGTTTGTCTGTCTGCCTGTCCGCACGATAACTCGCGCAAAAATGGTTTGATTTCGATTAAATTTTAGTATGTGGTAGGGGACAACCTGGGAAGGAACTGCATTGAAAATGGGCGAAATGGGGTCAAAGGTCAGGATATAGGAGGGGTTCTATTCCATCGCCCTTATGTGCCATAACTTACGTAAAAATGCCTCGATTGCTACAAAACTTCATCATGTTGTTCCGGAGATGTACTAAACCGGTTATGTTGAACATCATCGAAAGGGGGTCAAAGGTCAGGGCACCGGAGCGCAATTTATTCCACAGCCATTATCCACATAACTTGACTAAAAATGCGTCTACTGTGACAAAACCTTAGTATGTTGTTCCAGAGGCATACTGAACCAATTCTGTTTAATATCATCGAAATGGGATCAAAGGTCAGTGCACAGGAGTGAGGTTTACTCCACAGCCATTATCCTCATAACTTGAGTAATAACTTGACTAATGATTTCTGGTATGTTGGAAAGCGTGTCATAATCAATGCATTGCATGATTTTACTAACTTGTTAAGGGTGATACTGAAATTCTTTTCGTTATTTTTTTCCCCCAAATGTGACACGTGCTAATATTATTACATTAGAAGAGCCTTTCCCAGGAGAGGCTGCGGCTCTCCTAGCGACCCCCAAGCTACGGCCCTGCATTGGAGCGTGCTCAGAGAAGTTCACCACGCTGCAAGATATTGTGGAGTACGTAAGAAGACCCACAGGGGGGGGCAGCCTCACTGTATGGCCGTGCTGACCGACGTGTAGCACGAAAGACCGGGCATCGCGACTTCAGTTCTTAATACACTGTTTTTAAGATAGATCGGCTATTAAGAGCTTTCTTTGGCTACGGCCCGGTTAAAAATAAGATTTTGTGCTGGCAGCAAATCAATGATTAATGCATGTACTTTCCGCTAAAAAAAAACATGAATGGTCAATCGTATTGTATGACGAAGTAAATTTCTCCATCATTTTTATGCCAGGGGCGGGATTCGAATCCACAATTCTCAGCTCCGGAGCTCCGAGTGCTATCCACTATACTACACTGGCACGTGTTCTCACTGTTATCTGCCTTTATCGCATGTGCGTCCAGCCGGCAGGCACATCCCATCTCCCATTTATTCCACAGCCATTATCCCCATAACTTGGGTAATGATTTCTGGTATGTTGGAAAGCGTATCATAATCAATGCATTGCATGATTTTACTAACTTGTTGAATGTCTTCTGGAGTTCTTTTAAAATGCTGTTAAAGCATTCCTGCGCAGCTGTAATAAGTTGTTGATCAGTCTCAAATTGTCGCCCCCATATTGCTTTTTTACGCTTTCCAACCTTAGGTTGCAGAAACGTATATGCTCCAGCTTTGTCCGTCTGTCTGTTTGTCTGTCCGCACGATAACTCGCGCAAAAATGGTTCGATTTCGATGAAATTTTAGCATGTGGTAGGGGACAACATCGGACGAACCCTATTGAAAATGGGCGAAATGGGGTCAATGATCAGGACATAGGAGCAGGATTCATTCCATTGTCCTTGTTCGTCATAACTTACGTAAAAATGCTTCGATTGTGATAAAACTTTATCATGTTGTTCCGGAGGTATACTGAACCGGTTCTGTTGAATATCATCGAAATGGGGTCAAAGGTCAGGACACAGGAGCGAGATTTATTCCACAGCCTCATAACTTGAGTAATGATTTCAGGTATGTTGGAAAGCGTATCATAATCAGTGCATTGCATGCTTGTACTAACTTGATTAAAATGGGGAACAACCAGAACTCACATGGTGACAAGTCTGATCTATATGCAGGTTAGGGCATTAACTTAATATTCATTTTCTCCAAATAAGAAACGACAGATTTGGCCATGTGCAGCCTTGCATTGGGCTGCATATGAAAAGAAATGGGGAACCCAAGTTGAACAAACGCATTTTATGCCCAAATGCTCATTTAAAATTCTATGAATCAATGATTTAGAAATGTGAACCACATTTCCGATATCTCTAATTGATGAGTGTCGGTCTCCTGTGTAATCAGTGATGTATTCAGGCATCTTCTCGGGGGTACTTAGCCCCCTCCCACGAAAATCCATGAAATTATCCCCGTGGGTTTTTGGGTGATATCACCTGATATATAGTTTGCTTGTTTTCTTTTATAACTGAATATTTGGAGAGATTAATTTAAAAAAACTTACGAAAATTATGGAATATATAATAATAATAATAATAATAATAATAATAATAATAATAATAATAAAACATCCACATGGACTTCAATCTGAAATTTCTATCATCCTTCAATAAAACATTAAACATTTGTCGCTGAAGGAGTAATTTTCCAGAACTGACAACTCGGACTACTTCCGCAATAAAAACCAAATTTCACAGAGTAGAGATGTTTGCACTTCAATACATCATCATATTTTGGAAGCTGGCATTCAGCTTTATTTCAGCCTTCTGGATGCCGACTTTCCATGTATTCGGTTAAGCCTCATTGTAGCTAAAGTGACGTTAGTGCTTCCAATACAACAAAATATTTTCTACCTAATTTTTAACAATAGCAAATTTTTAGAAATCGTTCCCATAAAAAGTTTTTTTCTTTTCCTGGCGGTGGGTGGTTTTCACTCTATGAAAAAAACAAAAAAAAAACAAGTTAGTAAAATCATGCAATGCATACGCTTTCCAACATACCAGAAATCATTACTCCAATTATTACTCAAGTTATGAGGATAATGGCTGTAGAATAAATCTCGCTCCTATGACCTGACCTTTGACCCCATTTCGATGATATTCCACAGAACCTGTAAACTATACTTCCGGAACAACATGATAAAGCTTTGCTTCAATCGAAGCATTTTTACGTAAGTTATAACGCATAAGGGCGACGGAATGGATCCTGATCCTTTGTCCTGACTTCTGACCCCATTTCGCCTATTTTCTATAGGGCTCGTCCCCAGGTAGTCCCCTTCCACATACTAAAATTTCATCGAAATCGAACCATTTTTACGTAAGCTACAACGCAAAAAGGCAATGGAATGCATCTCGCTCCTATGTCCTGACCCTTGACCCCACTTCACCCATTTTAAATAGGGTTTGTCCCCAAATGGTCCTCTACCACATACTAAAATTTCATCGAAATCGAACCATTTTTACGCGAGTTATCGTGCGGACAGACGGACGGACGGAAAAAGCTGGAGCATATGCGCTTCTTCAACCTACGGTTGGAAAGCGTAAAAAGCGAAACATCGTGGTACTTCAAACTGGCATCCAAACGGTTAGTTAGTTGTTGTTGCTTTTTTCACTACTATCTGCTAATCTAAATAATCTAAAGAGGATGAACTAAGTCGCAAGAGAAACGTTTAAACCATACGTTTTCAGGTAACACTGCAATGTTTCCTTAATAATAATCAGAAACACGTTTGTAGTAAGGCGAGGACATTTTTGCCACTCCTAATGCTTTTTGGGAGGTGGGTATTTCCCCCTGCATCTTACTAGCTTCCTCAATATACATCACCCCATGGTGAAATCCGTGGTGCATTACTGAATTAAAGCAAAGGTATAACATTTTTATATTTTTGTGTGTGTGTGACTGAAGGTTTAACGACCACCGTGAGCAACTCAATGGGCTATAAGCAGTCGCCCGTCCCTAATTTAGGGTCACTGGTTCCAGGGAAGGGAGAGAGCCAGTGCCATAAGACAAACACAACATCCATGCCTCACCGGGATTCGAACCCGGACCCCGTTCGGACGAATGATCAGAGGCCACCGCTTAGACCACTGCGCCACCGGGGCGGCTTTTATATTTTTAATCACTTGTATGTGTAGATATTTTTGGAATTCGCATTTGCGATATACGAACAAAATAACATTTTTATACTGAGCGTACAATTTTTACATGTATTAATGTATATATAAATAACAAAAATGTGATTATATGTGAATAATCAGCCAACAACTTTCAGCCCTTCGAAATTTGTAATTGCCCCCCCCCCCCCAGAAAAACTGTCTGAATGCAACGCTGCGTATAATAACTCCTGTTGTATTGATGTTTACCTCTGTAACACTCGTCGAAGGTCTTCCGCCATGCGAAATTAAAGCCGCCGACTCACCACCATCCATAAATTCTTTATGCCATCTGTAAATTGCTCATTTTCCTACACGAAAACACTTGTTAGGGGTTCACGAAACAAAGCTTATTAAACGGCGCACTACCGACGACGCATGCGTGATAAACAGGTGTGACAGGTTTCTATGGTTACAACAACGACTTCTGTTTTTCTTTTTCTTTCTTTCCTTTTTTTTTTATTTTTTTTTTTTATTTTTTGTTACTCGTTCCAAGGTTGAACACAGTATTGCACATCAATAATACAAACACCCAGATCCGTCTGTCTCTCTGGAACGCTTGACGTCACAGCAATGCATACATTGTTGCGCTATCACTTATCGAACAATTCGTGCGCGCTCTCGCGATGTCAAAATGATTGCTTGCTACATAATAGCACGAGATCACTTTTCGATGTTAAGGTGATCACGTGCTAATTTAAAAACATTGGATTATTAATGACTCGAGTTCTATTTTTCCGATCTACAAAATTCGAATTGAATTTTTAATATCACAGCAAGTTGAGTGTGCACGCGATCACATTGAGATGACAAGGTGATCGCGTGCTAATTTTAAAATATTGGGTTATCAATGAAGCGAGTTCTATTTAACTGATCTACAAAATTAAAATTAAAATCTCAATATCACGGCAAGTTGCGTTTGTATATTAATTTAATTTAGCACTATTCCAATATTAATTTGTGTACTTTAATTATTTTTTACTTTAACTTTCTGATTTTAGTGCTGATTATACTAAACTTTTTGCAAAATATCGATCTGTCGAAACGCTGTAACCTACAATAAAAACTGAAATCTTGAGATGTCAAAGTGAGCAAGATTGCATCTCAAAGCAGATGTCGCCCCAGCATATTGTAAATGATTTAGATAGTTCCGATTTGTAATACCAGATGTCGCATTTTTTTGTAGAAAAAGCTTCGGTATGAAGTTTCAAACTAACCGTCGAATAGGACAGTCTAAAACAAGCAGTGAAGGTAATAACAAGTGTGCCGAAGAAAAAGTAATTTAAAGCGAAAATCAAAGTAAAAGTTATTAAGGTAAGTTTACACGAAAACAACTTTCCGAGTTTAGTGCTGATTATATTACACATTTTGCAAAATATCGATCTATCTAAACTCTCTAACTTACAATTGTTAAACAACAAATATTTTGCACAGAATGTTATTAATCGCGAGGTCTTTTGAAAAACGGAAATAAATAGCATATAATTTTTAGTTCTAACTATATAAGTTTTTATTATGTTTCCTTACAGAAATCCAATGCCCATTTGTTTTGTTTTTTCAGTCTGCTTCAATTAAAAATTTTACTCCGTCATAGAACGGGCAACATCCCTTATATATTGATATTTATTTAAAGCTTAAAAACAACCGTCCTAGGACCGTCTATACGCTAGTTATTTATAAAAACATTCTCAGTTATTTTAGGACAGGCCATGCAACAAGCTACATTAGTGTTGTGCTACTTTAAATCCTGCAAGGAGTTTTTTGATGAAATTACAATACTTGGTGAAACTGTAGATTTTAAAGTATTTGTTCCTTGGCTGGAAATTCTTATTAAGAATTTTGATGACAGGTATAAACAATTTGATGAACTCAAAATAAACATACATCTTTTCAGCAACCCACTGAATTTCGACGTTCAAAGCCCAGATCTTACTTATCAAAAATTCATAATTTTAACTTTTCTATTAAACGATTAATTACAATAATAACAGAACATTCCAGCTTTCTAATTAAGCGAGTTCGCGGAATGCTCCTGAAGTTTTTATTTGTTCGGCATAAAGGGATTTTTTTTTAAATTTCTAGTAACATAACCTTGTATGTTTTTTTTTTTTTGTTTCCTTCTGAATTTATTTAAAGACAATATTACAGTTGTACATCATTAATTATAAAAGTTATGATCACTATCCTTGCACCTTTACAACTCAGTGTTATGTGAATATCCTATTTAGATTAAACAGATTTGAAAAAAATAAATAAATGCCTACCTACTACGTTTCTTTGAAACCTCGGTTTACTCTTAATAAAATATTCCCATGGATGTCAGTTTTTTCTTCGTGTATTGCAGATGTGCTTTCGCATTACCGCTTGGTGACAAGTTTTCGTTAAACATCATGAAAATACGTATATGCACCGAGTGATCATTGAACTATGACCACCCCTATCAAAAGTGGATGCGGCCTGCTGACCACGTGATTTTCGAGAGGGCACGATTAGTCGACCGTCGTAGCACATACACTATATTGACAAAAGTCACCGGACACCTAGAAGAGAAACACAACAGAGCATTTATTGACATACATTAGTACGGTGTCGGTCCACCTTTGGCCTTAATGCATGCACTGACCCTTCGGGACATGCGTTCGATAAGGTTTTGGAACACAGCTATAGGTATGCGCTTCCATTCAGAACAAAATGCTGCCGCTAACTCTTGCTTAGTAGTAGGCCTTGGTCCCAAACTTCTTATGCGGCGCTCTAATTCATCACATAAGTGCTCTATGGTATTAACATCAGGGCTCTGTGCTGACAAGATACGGAATTATCGTCAAACCACGCCGTAACAGTCCTTGCTTTACGCTCGGTGCATTATCCTGCTCGTACCAACAAGGCTCGGTTCAATAGTATTGCTACACAGTTGGTAGGGCATAATTGCCCAGAATGTCAAGGTAGACGAGCTGGTTAACAGACAAAGAACTTTCGAAAGTTCCAGAACATTTAGTAAAATATTTGGAGGCTACAAAGAAAGCAAGAAGTTCTCATGCTCAGGAAAAGAGACACCTTTCTTGGGTACGATAAAGATCGACCCATTAAGATAATGGCATCCGGCAAACATTGTTTAACGAAGGACAGGCGCCTAAAAGTCTGGATGTCTGCCCATCAGCATTGTATGTGTGCAGGAAAATGTATTGTGTTCATATGTGCTTTTATCTTTTGCGGTAGGTTAAGCCAGTCTAAGAAACGCCGCCGATGCGGTACATCATGCGGTCAGGCTATCCAGTGGAAAGAACAAACGCCCGCCGAACGGATAGGAGCATCGACGTCGTCGAGGGGGGGAAAGGAGCAAACGCTCTGGCAACGATGACGTCGCTTGCCAACAGAGAGAGGAGTAGTAGGCCCTCGGGCCAAGGAAGCGGCAGTGATCTATGTACAGTAAGGAGGCGAAAGATGGGAGAGCGCCAAGCGAAAAGGGTAGTCTGTCGGTTGTTTGCGGAACGGAGAGGAGCAGGGAAGATCCAGCTGACGTGACTCGAAGGTTTTTCGGGTGCGTGTGTACCCAGAGTAGGGGTACGAGATGTTTCAGTCATACCCTGTACGGTGACGGAACTATTATTTTTAAGGTTAAGGAAAATCGGCGACACAGGTCTCAGGAAGAGAGATTCTCGCGATTTCTTCCGTTAGCCGGAGAGTGTAACTTAGAAATCGGTGAAACAGGTCCCAGGACGGGGCTCTCACACATTGCGTTGATCGTCAGATAGATAGGAAACCACGGAGAGATACAGGTCTTAGGCGTTATCGAGAAAGACTCTCTCTCTAGTTCAAGAGTATCGGTAGATGATAGGCGCCAATTGGTAGGTTGGCCGGGTTGCAAACTTTTCTCTTTCCACTGGATGAAAGACATTTTATTTATCACTACGGAGAGCGTTTTCTTTTTCTACGGACAAGCTTACCTGCAAAAGCCTGCTTTATTACTCATTAAATGTTGTTAGGTTTCAATCAAGTCTTTCGGCAATTACTTTGTAGTCACTGGTAGTTTTTATCTGTAGTTTTTTTAACAGTCTCAATCCATCCTCCTGGTTCACAGATATTCTTTATAGTAAAGTGGGAGGAGCGTCGGTTCACTCAATATTAATATAGGAACGAACCGTGTGCTTCTATTGGCTGTGAGGGAGTTCTATAACGTGGACGACAGCGAAAGATAATATAGGGCGTGCCCACATAATTATCTGGATACGTTCGCTCCTACAGTGTGAGTGGAGCAGTAGGCAGTAAAATTCGGAGCGTGGTGGGTAAACGGAAGGATTTATCGGACTTGAAGGAAAGACTGATTACAGGAGCTCGGAGAGTGGGTGCCTCGATTTACCAAACGGCTGAACTGGTGGGTTGTTCGTGAGCCGCCTTAGTTAAAGTGCAGCAAGACTAAAGTGAAAATGGTTAAACAACGATCCGGAGGCAAAACTGCACAGGACAGTGAAAGGTTGATAACAGAGGTCAATCCGGAACAGTATCTCTCATAACCAAGCGTCGCACGCTCCAACGTATGACGTATAACAGCAGACGACACCGACAACATCCTTTCTTAACTACGGTTCATCGGCGCAAAAGATTGCCTATTGCAAAGATCATGCGAGTTGGACGTCAGATGACTTGAAAAAAGTGTGCTGGTCTGACGAGTCGCGTTTTTTACTCCACTCCATGGATGGTCGTGCAAGTATTTGGCGCAAACAATATGAGGCACTCCATCCATCCTGTATATTCTCCACAGTGCAAGTCGGTGGAGGCGGTTGTATCGTGTAGGGAATGTTTACCTGGTAAGAACTTGGACCCCTGGTACATGTGGAAGAACGTATGCTTGCCGTTTTTGTACACCCAGCAATATTGTACTTTTTCCCGACTGTCGAAGGTGTCTTCCAAGATGACAATGCGCTAAGCCACAGGTCCAATGCTGTTTAAAAATGGCTTGGAGAACATAGTTCAGACTTCCCCAATATCAATCCCATTGAACACTTGTGGGACACTATGGAACGGATATCAGGCGTCTGGATACACCAATCACCTTCATACCTGCATTGAAGGGCGCATTACACACACAGCTTGGTTGGCCATACCTCCCAACTGCTTCCGACATCTTATTGAACCGATACTACGTCGGACAGTTTATGTTTTGAGGGCTAAAGGAGGCCCCACAAAGTATTAGGTAAGTGATCACTATTCAGTGAGCCATGGTCTAAGCGATGGCTTCTAAGTGGTCATAATTCGGTTGCGCAATGGTCTAAGCGATGGCTTCTGATCATTCATCCAAAAGGGGTCAGGGTTCGAATCCCGTTGAGGCATGGATGTTGTGTTTGTCTTACGGCACTGGCTCTCTCCCTTCCTTGGAACCAGTGGCACTAAATTAGGGACAGGTGACTGCTTATAGCCCATTGAGTTGCTCAAGGTGGTCGTAAAACCCCCAATCAGCCGACCCGTTGGCGCAGTGGTCTAAGCGCTGACTTATGACCATTCGTCCATGAAGGGGTCTGGGTTCGAATCCCGGTGAGGCATGGATGTTGTGTTTGTCTTACGGCACTGGTTATCTCCCTTCCCAGGAACCAGCGATCCTAAATTTGGGACGGGCGACTGCTTATATCCCGTTGAGTTGCTCACAGTAGTCGTTAAACTTTCAATAAAAAAAAAAAAAATCAGTGATTACACAGTGATCTTTTTTTATCTTACCTAAGCTCTAAGTGAAATGAGCTAAGACGGAGAGAGTTGCATTAATCAATGGATGAATGAATTACTTAATTATATAATTTGCAAATGAAAAGGAGAACCTCAACATAAACAATTTACGTCCGCTTGAAAGTTTTATTTTCTGAAGTCGGCCTTGGTTCTGTGATGAGTCTGACACCCCTTAGTTAGAATACGCAAATAGCCACACACACACACAAAAAAAAGTAGTTTTTTTCCCACAGTTTTGTGTGCTCCAAACATTTTACCAGTGCAGAACCGAAACTCAGGTTTCAACTTACTTTTAATCAGCACACACTGTCCACAGCATCCACATCGGCCAGCACGATGGGGAATTAATTCGGCGGGATAAAGACATTGATACTCAAATATAGTGCAGTCGATGTAATGGCACATTTCCGGACGACATTGAAAAGCTTAAGCTCCTTGCAAAATGAACAAAATGGCAAATATTGCTTTCCACATCTATGTAAAAGAAAAGAAAGTTGCAGATTCAATGCACAGGTCATTAAATACATGTGAAACATCATGTTTCGAAAGAGTGAGGTAGAAACAGAGCTGTAGCTACATACCAACAAAAAAAACAACAACAGATCTTTCCACAAGTTCTGGTTTGTATTCTTATCCTTTTTAATCTTGATTTGGCTAATTTATTTCATCAGCGAATAATTTTTCCATATTAAAAAGCAAAAACAATAAAATAAACAAGTTAGTAAAATCATGCAATGCATTGGTTATGATAAGCTTTCCAACATACCAGAAATCATTACTCAAGTTACTACTGAAGTTATGAGGATAATGGCTACGGAATAAATCTCTCTCCTGTGACCTGACTTTTGACCCCATTTCGACGATATTCAACAGAACCGGTTGAGTATACCTCCGGAACAACATGATAACGTTTTGTCGCAAGAGCAGCATTTTTACTCAAGTTATGAAGAAAATGGCTGTGGAATAAATGTGGCTCCTGTGTCCTGACCTTTGATCCCATTTCGATGATATTAAACAGAATTGGTTCAGTATATCTCCGAACAACATTCTAAAGTTTTGTCGCAATTGAAGAGTTTTTAGTCAAGTTATGAGGATAATGGCTGTGGAATAAATCTAGCTCCTGTTCCCTGACATTTGACACCATTTCAATTATATTAAACAGAACCAGTTCAGTAAATCTCCGGAACAACATGATGAAGTTTTGTCGCAATCGAAGCATTTTTACGTAAGTTATGACGCATAAGGGTGATGGAATGGATCCTCTCCAATGTCCTGACCTTTAACCCCATTTCGCCCATTTTCAATAGCGTTTCTTCCGTAAAAATAGCGTTCCTTCCCTACCAAATACTAAACTTTCATCGAAATCGTACCATTTTTACGCGAGTTATCGTGCGGGCAGACAGACAGACAAAGCTGGAGCATGTACTCTTCTTCAACCTAGAGTTGGAAAGCGTAAACAAGAACAAGTTAGTAAAATCATGCAATGCATTGATTATGATACACTTTCCAACATATCAGAGAACATTGCTGAAGTTATGAGGAAAATGGCTGTAGAATAAAGCTCGCTGCTATGCCCTGACCTTTGACCCCATTTCGATGATAGTCAACAGAACCGGTTAAGTATACTTCCGGAATAACATGACAAAGTTTTGCCTCAATCGAAGCATTTTTGCATAAATTTTAACGCATAAGGGCGATGGAATGAATCCCGTTTTTATGTCCTGACCTTTGACCCCATTTCACCCATTTTCAATAGGGTTCGTTTCCAGTTGTCCCGTAACACATACTAAAATTTCATCGAAATCGAACCATTTTTACGTAAGTTATGACGCATAAGGACAATGGAATGGATCCAGCTCCTGTGTCCTGATCTTTGACCCCATTTCGCCCATTTTCAATAGGGTTCGTCCCCAGGTGGCCCCTGCCACATACTAAAATTTCATCAAAATCGAACCATTTTTCGCGATTTATCGTGCGGACGGGCAGACAGACGGACGGACAGAAAGGCAGACAGACAGACGGACAAAGCTGGAGCATATAAGCTTCTGCAACCTACGGTTGGAAAGCGTAAAAAATGACACCGAATTTTCGGGTGTAATGAGCACGTCTTTTGAATCCGTTCTAACGCGAATTAAATTTATCAAAGCTATTTTTTTTTTTGGTTGGAGGTTTAACGACCACCGTGAGCAACTCAATGGGCTATAAGCAGTCGCCCGTCCCTAATTTAGGGTCACTGGCTCCAGGGAAGGGAGAGAGCCAGTGCCGTAAGACAAACACAACATCCATGCCTCACCGGGCGGGATTCGAACCCTGACCCCGTTCGGACGAATGATCAGAGGCCATCGCTTAGACCACTGCGCCACCGGGGCGGCATCAAAGCTATTCAAAATCAATGGAACCGGCATGGAAAACAGTAGTATCTGACAGAAGAAAGAAGTTTTTCTATCGGGTTTTTAATCCCGCAGATATTGCTGTAAACGAAATCGTGAGCTTACGTCTTCTGGTGGCAATCTTTTGCGTTAAGAAAAATTTTAAATTACATGAGAAACATTTCACAGAGGTACGCTCTCCAACAAAGAAATAGTTTTTTAAATCGGACTCTTAGAAGCAGAGATATCGACAAATATCAGATATGCATCTACGTCCCTTGGAGGGGAAACAAACACATGCCTTATTTTAAGAAGATCGAAAAACCTCACATCGAAAAACCTTTTGAGTTTTTTTTATCGAAAAACTCAAAAGGTTTTTTGATGTGAGCGGTATCGGTTCACGAATGAATTTTTTCAGTCGAGTTTTCAGGAACTCAGATTCTGCTCCAAATACATCAGAAGCAGAAATTAACCCTTACGCCCCCTGGTGGCCAAACCATTCTTTACCAAAAATTAGAAATTATATGCAAAAGATTTCCCATCAGGAGCTGCATCCGCCGAAAAAAAAAAAAAGATTCAATTTGGTGTTTTAGAAGTAGAGATATCGGAGGAAACGCAATTTACTTTTACGCCCCCTAGCGGAAAATATATGCGCAACTTGAAAAGTGACTATACCTAAAATACTCTTCAACGTAGATGCAATCTAACGGTAATAGAATTTTTTCAATCGATATTTAGAAGCAAATATATGGAATAGAATATATTGGGAATTCGATATCATCAGCATTTACGCCCTCTAGCGGCGAAATTGTACACCGTAAGAGAATCAAAATGAAGGATCATCATTCGCATATTTCAAGCTTCCCAATGCAAAAAGTATTTTTTTTAAATCGGACTAGCAGTTACAGAGATATGGTCTCCAAAGACGGACGGACAGATGGACTGACGGACAAACCGATGACATAAGCACGATCTTTTTTCACAAAAGAGGTGCTAAAAATAGGAGAAAAAAAATGGATGCAGAAAGGAAACAAAACTCTTTTTGGCCTATTAAAAAATAAATAAAATTTTCAGATGTCGGTTGAGTTGCAGGTTCCCTATCGCTGAAGGTATGATGATTTCTAACATGGAAAGACTATTTATTTTTCTAGTTTATTATTCTGGTTCCTTTGCATGTATTCACGCAATTGCGTGTAGTAGTTACTAGTGTCATATTTCGGCTCTTTCTGCGCCCCTTCTTCGGTTCCGGGTTTACCCTTCACTTTAACCAGGAATTTTCCTCCATTGGTGTTAGGGGCAAAAACGCCCTCTTCTCTCCGTGGTTAACAGCCAACCAGTCAGTTCCAAGTTTAAACCCCAAAACCCTCAGGTTCCCCTTCAACAACTCCCTTTTCTCCCACACAAAGTCGAACATTTTTTCACTCTCTCTTATAAGGAGTCAGTGGCGTAACTTCAGATTTTGGCCCCAGATGCAAGAACTCAAATTAGGGCCCTACCTCTTAAAAGACAGGAAAGACAAAATATGTAGATTTAGGGGTAAACCACTGAGTAATGTGATCAATATGAATAGAGGGAAGGTCTAGCCATGGGCAGCCCACTGTCACCTATGTACAGTATATCATGTAAGATCTACATGCGTCGATTTGAAGAAAAACTTTTCAAACTCCTGAAATTTGACTTATATATACGATATGTAGACGATACTTTCGTTCAATGGAAAGGAAAAAATTCTGAAATATCGGAATTAGTCAAACTTATAAATTCCATTGATCATCACATTCAATTCAGCTACGAAATGGAAAATAACGGATGCCTACCATTCCTTGACGTCCTGGTTACTCGCTCAAATGGATTTCTTGCAACCACAATTTATCGGAAGCCTTTCGCTGTTTTCTCACCTCCACATGCCAAGTCCAACCACCCTTGGCAATAAAAACTCAGTGCCTTTTACAGTTGCGTATATCGCGCGATACATATATGTTCAGATAAAGACAGTTTAGAAAAAGTACTTTATTTTTTTAAATGTGTTGCAGTACAGCGAGGATACAACCCTTCCATTATAGACAAGGCTCTAACAAAATTCCGGAAACCAAAGCCTATCTTCACGTTAACTCCTGTGATGCGCCCATTGCGAGAGAATTTTGCCATTATTCCATTTTCCCATGACATTGCTTTCAAAATTCAAAAATTCTCAAAACCTTTAATATTAAAGCAATTTTCAAACCCATAAACAAAATGAACTTTTTAGGATCAAAGGACTAGTTGAAGACAAAAAGTCGCGGGGAATTTATCAAATTCCATGTAAATGTGGCGCTTTGTATGTAGGACAGACCCGTAGAGCCTTGCGTTCTTGATTGAAGGAGCACAAGGCCTACATTCGCAACTGTGACCTAAAGAAGTCATCGATGGCTAAACACTGTAACGAAAAGGACCATAAATTTCTCTTTGAAGAAGCAAAATTAATTGACAAGCCAGATTCAACCACCAATTTTGGAAGTTTTCCATTTACAGGGTGCGTAGGAAAGTCCCTTTAGCCTGGAATAACTTGCGAACGAAGAGAGGTACAGTTATGCAAGTGAGATAACGGTATAGTAAAGCGACTACACCCGATCGAATGCAACCAATAGCAGCGCCCTTAGTGGCAAAATGCGGAAGTAAGCTATTGCAAATCGAAAAGGAAAAGAGATAGAGCAAAATTTCCAAATACAAAGTTGTAGAGCATCAATTAATTAGTACAAACCGACATTTGTTTCACGCGGATAAGATAAATTGCCGCCTGAATACCCTACAATGTCCGAAATCGATGCGCGAAGATTCGAACCTACATATTCACATTTTGCAAATGTAGCCGTATGCAAATGCAGATTATGACGTTGTACCGTACCTACGATATAAAAACCTGTAGCAGGATGTACCATCATCAGACGTTTAGGTCTACGTACGCTATGTGAGAATGGCGAGCTTGGATTTCTGGGGTTACGTAAAAAATCAGGTGTATGCAACAGCGCCTATACAAGTCTGCTGGATCTACGTCGTCGTGTTACAGATGCTTGCAATAGTGTGACACCTTCCATGCTGAGGAATGTGCATGCAGAGTTACTTTCACGAATACAAATGTGTATCGTGGGCAATTGCGAACCCTTCTAACATACTCGACATTAACTTTTTATCACTGTGCGCCAGTTTGCCTTTTTTTGTTTTTGTTTTGTCTGACGTCATCAAACTGTATTGACATAAGAACGCATTTATGCAATAAATTGTGTGTATTTGCTCATACCTATGTCTCTTCCCTTCGAACGTTCACACAAAAGGTGGCGCATCGATTTCGGACATTTTAGGGTATTCAGGCAACAATTTATCTTATCCGTGTAAAACAAATGTCGTTTTGTACTAAATAATTGATGCTCTACAACATTGTAATTGGAAATTTTGCTCTATCTCTTTTCGTTTTCGATTTGCAATGGCTAACTTCCGCATTTCGCCACTAGGGGCACTGCTATCGTTTGCATTTGTTTTTTTTTTTTTTTTTGATTGGAGGTTTAACGACCACCGTGAGCAACTCAATGGGCTATAAGCAGTCGCCCGTCCCTAATTTAGGGTCACTGGTTCCAGGGAAGGGAGAGAGCCAGTGCCGTAAGACAAACACAACATCCATGCCTGACCGGGATTCGAACCCGGACCCCTTACGGACGAATGATCAGAGGCCAACGCCTTAGACCACTGCGCCACCGGGGCGGCCGTTTGCATTTGATCGGGCGTTGTCGCTTTACTATACCGTTATCTCCCTTGCATAACTGTACCTCTCTCCTTTCGCAAGTTATTCCAGGCTAAAGGGACTTTGCTATGCACTCTGTATATTAGAAGTCTTCGCAACGTGTTAATGACATGGCATCCACCCCATTTCTATCAAGCGCGTGGAAGCAACTAACCAAAACCCGTGACTGTAAACACCGTTTATGATATCATATACAATTTGAGTATTTACGTGCCGTTCGTGCTGATGAAGCTAGGTCAACACCCAGCAAAACCATGGTCGACTTGAAAAAATAAATATTTGTAACAAATTAAGTTATATTATCTTAATATACACTATATTGGCCAAAGTCACCATGACACCTAGAAGAGAAACAGAACATAGCATTTATTGACATACATTAGTTCGGTGACGGTCCACCTTTGGCCTTAATGAAAGCACTGACCCTTCGAGACATGCTCTCGACAAGGTTTTGGAACATAGCGATAGGTATGCGCTTCCATTCAGTACATGATGCTGCCGCAGTAGGCCTTGGTTCCAAACTTCTTATGCGGCACGCTAATTCATCTCATAGGTGCTCTATGGGATTAAGGTCAGGGCTCTGTGGTGGCCAGTCCACACACGATACGGAATTATCGCCAAATCACGCCGTAACAGTCCTTGCTTTATGGTTTGGTGCATTATCTGCTGGTACCAACAAGGCTCGGTTCCATAGCATTGCCATAGAGTTCTTTTTTTTTTTTTTTTTGATTGGAGGTTTAACGACCGCCGTGAGCAACTCAATGGGCTATAAGCAGTCGCCCGTCCCTAATTTAGGGCCACTGGTTCCAGGGAAGGGAGACACCCAGTGCCGTAAGACAAACACAACATCCATGCCTGACCGGGATTCGAACCCGGACCCCTTACGGACGAATGATCAGAGGCCAGCGCCTTAGACCACTGCGCCACCGGGGCGGCGCCATAGAGTTCATAGGGCATAATTGTCCAGAATATCGAGGTAGACGTGCTGGTTAACAGTTTTGTCCACGATAACCAATGGTCCAGGACCACACCACGAAAAACACCCCCACACGGGTACACTGCCAGCTCCAAACTTGACCGTAGGAACAGTTCACTGTGGTAAATAGCGTTCCCCCGGCTGCCGCCATACCCACACACCGCCATCAGACTGATGGATCGTGTACCTGGATTCATCAGTCCATAGGACCCGTTTCCATTGATCTACGGTCCATAATAAAAGTTCTTTACACCATACTAAACGACGAGTGGCATTCCGAGTGGAGATGAAAGGTTTACGAGCAGCCGCACGACCACGGTAACTCATGGAAGGAAGTTCTCTGCGAATGGTACGTGTACATACCGAGGTTCCAGCAGTTTTACTCACCTGTACACTGAGGTCTTTTGCAGTTCTCGGTCGATTAGCTATAACGACTCTCATGAGGTTTCAACGTCCTCTATCCCTGATTTTCTTTGGTCTTCTGGTACGTTTTGCTGCTTCAGGCACGCCATGTGTCTTCCACTTATTCAGTACATCCAAAACAGTTGACTTGGGTATGTTTCAACGCCTCTCGGTTTCTCTTATGGACAACCCACTAATATAACACCCAATAATCTTTCCTTTCTCGAAGTCAGTTTTCTCCCTCCGCGACATTTTCACTCAACCTCACAGTGTGCGGTCATCTGCAAGCTTGTTTTTATACCGTTTGCAGCTGTACCGCGCATTTTAAAAAGGTAGCGGATCCTTTCATTTGCTTTTGAAGGGGTGTCCGGTGACGTTTGTCAATATAGTGTATATAATCGTCACAAGACTGTAGTCTTTGAGATCAAGAATGATACATGATGTCATCAACTTTTGCAATTACCCTGATCCGTGAGTTAATTTCCCTATCATTCTTGGTTACACCAAGTGTCAGTGGTGTACAAGAGCCTTAGCGCGGCTTAGCAACGCTAAGGCACTTTTCCACGAGGCTTAGCGTCGCTAAGGCACTTTTCGTGGTTAGTTGTGAAGAAAAGTACGGCAAAGGTGTTTTTTTAGATGATCATGTAAAAGAAACACTGATTTGCATGAAAACATATGAATACCTTAACAGAACGTTCGTATTGCAAGGATGAGACTAAACTATCAGATCACGCAATAAGGCGTGATATGACTGCGTGGTGGAAAGCAACACAGAGAAGTTAAACATGCATGTAGACTGAGCGACAAGTGGCCACAGCGGTGGTGTGGGTTTCTCACCGCTCGTCTAAGTGAGCCTGGATTCGAGTTCCAGTCGATACATGGTTTGTGTGTTCATCTTATAGCACTGCTTTTTACCCTTTCCTGGAGCCAGTGGCTCTAAATTAAGGACGAACGGCTGTTCAAGAGTTCCTCATAGTGGTCGTCAAACCCTCCCTCCCCGCCAAAGGGGACAAGTGTTTTATGTTTGAGATGGGCATTTCAGCTAAACTTGCCACCGGTTCCAACAAAAATAATCTCCTGAGCCAATTCTGTAATTCCTTGTGAGTAACGGAAAAGGACTCGCCTGGAGCTCAAGCGATTGGTTTCTGACCAATCGCTCGAGCTTCAGGCGAGGCACGGCCAGCGAGCCCGCCCCACGGCGCTGGCCATTCCCTGAACCAATGGCTCCCAATCAGGGTTCAGCAACTACGGCCCTAGATCAGGAGTCAGCAAGCTACGGCCCGCGGGCCAAATCCGGTCCGTCCCCTCTTTTCGCACTGCCCGCGAGCTCTAAGAATTGATTTTACATTTTCAAATTCTTAAAATTTCAGTCTTTAAAATGTCAAAGTACACGCTATTTCAGTATTTTTAAATGTCAAAGTACCCGCCGAGTTGAGGAGTTGAAAGATACGACCGCATGTGGCGCTCCTATTGCTTCGCATTCGGTGGCCTCTGATGTGGCGCCACGCAGTTATAATTCAGCAGCGTTTCTAGTGCCACGTGTACCGCTGTTTTGCGACATTTTGTCCTCGTTTGATTTTCCTTGTATGTATATCCATTATGTCACTGTCAAAAACAGAAAAGAAGAGAAAAGTGGATATCTGCATTAGGCAGCACCCAGCTGTGTGAAAAGACATTTTCAAAAACGAAATACGTAAAAACTCAATGCAGGTCACCATTAACAGTTGAACATTTACAACCAATTTTAATGATAGGGAGTACTGACTTTGAACCCCAATTTGGTTAAATGTTATCCCCCCCCCTCCAAAAAATACAATTCCATTCTTCTTATTAGTAGAGCTGTATTTCAAACCACTGTAGCCGATTTTAGCCTACTTATTATTATCATTACGTTACATTTTGTTCCATAAATTTGTGAAAACGTGTTTTTTCTGTTATTTAAGTAGGCCTATCTACTTAAATTACAAGAAAGAAAAATATCTACATAAATATCCCCGAGTTTGCCTCTTGGCCCGCAGAGCCTAAAATATTTACTACCTCCTCCTGCTTTTACTGTCAACATCGCGTAGCCAATGAAGGAAGCGATTTATCAGATTTGCAAAAAGAGATGATTATCGGCTTTGGGGCCAAGGGTGGCAGTATTTCTGAAACAGCGCACTTTGTGAACTGTTCTCGTGCTGCTGTGGTTAAAGGGTATCGTGATTGGAAAAATGGCACCATTGCGAAAAAGCGACGTGGAAACTGTGGAGCACAACGTATCATTGATGTGAGAGGTGAACGTCGGCTGCGAAGGTGCATGAGGGCCGATCGACAAGCTACAGTGGAGCAACTCACTGGCGGAATGAACCAGGGGTTAAATGAAGTGTATCCAAAACAACAGTTCAGCGAACCCTGCTGCGTATGGAGCTCCGATGCAGACGAATGGTCACTGCACCTAAGCTGACAAAGGTTCATCGGCAAAAAAGGCTTACATTTGCACGGCAGTATCGAAATTGGACCTCCGCTGATTGGCAAAGCATTGCCTTCTCCGGTGAGTCACGTTTTCTCCTTTATCGAACGGAGGGACGTTGGCGTATTAGGCGAGAAACATCGGAGAACAAACACTCTCCAACCATTGCTGGAAAAACACAGGCTGGTGGGAGCAATGCTATGGTCTGGGGAATGTTTTCGTGGCATTCCCTGGGACCACTCGTACCTGTGGAAGGATCTATGGACCGAATTCGTTATGAATCCATCCTTGCAGACCACGTACACCCATACATGCTGATTGTCTTCCCTGTGGCGGGTGGGATCTTCCAGCATGACAATGCGATGTGTCACACAGCTAGAAATGTCAGAGAGTGGTTGAAAAAGCGCGATGAAGACTTCAAAGTACTTCCGTGGCTCCCTAATTTCCCAGACTTAAACCCAATTGAGCATCGTTTGGACCACTCCTGATCGTGTTTTTCGCTCTATGGATCCTGCACCAAGCACTCTCGAGCATCCGTCAGATGCACTGCAGTCAGCATGGCTCTACATACATGTGAACACCTTCCAGCGCTTTATTGAGTCACTCCCAGTCAGTCTAGCTGCTGTCCGCGCTGCACACGGCAGTTACTCTAGATATTAGCTGGTGGTCACAATAATGTGTCTCGATCGTGTATGAGTAAACTATTTTCCTGCTTCGTTCAAATAAGTTTCTGTGCCCAGCCCTTTCAGGAGACGAAAAGAGAACATCCTTCGACATCAACAGTTAGGACTGTTGATGTCCATCTAGGACATCAACAATCATCTGAAAGGAGGACTTACTTCTGTTTTTGTGCCCTGCTGGAAAGAGCAGGGCAAGAAACTGAAGGAAGTTAGAGCGAATCCAGCAATTCTGACAGGATAGTTTGTAATTCAGAGAAAGCACACTACATGGTGCCAACGTACAACCGTACGATTTTGCACATACAATGCGGGGAGGGGCTTAGGAATGAACACCTTTATATATGTTTTTTTTATTGGAAGTTTAACGACCACCGTGAGCAACTCAATGGTCTATAAGCAGTCACCCGTCCCTAATTTAGGGCCACTGGCTCCAGAGAAGAGAGAGAGCCATCGTAGCTTTCCAGAAACCCGGCCGCTGTGTGAACATTTATGTTCGGGAGCGCAGGAAATTCGGACCACCATTTAGTTCAGGTACATCGTCTATTTAAAGGGTTAAAATTCAATTTTGCGTCTGAAAAGAATTCAAAAGGCGTTCTCATTTTACATGGGATAATTGTGTCATTTTTCTTGCTTTATACTCATTCGAAGCTAGTGTTCCGTTTTTCAACTGTCTCTTTTTGTCTTGCTTGGTGATTTATTCAGCACAAATTACTTAATTCGAAGAAAGTTATAAAGAGATAAAGTTCTTACCGTTTCTGTTAGCTTTGAATCTACACTCGATTTGTGAAATACAGGACTTTTCCTCTTGCTTCTACACACTGGAGAAGGTCAGCATATGAATTTACAGGACTATTTCTTTCGAAGAACAGAACATCGAATGCTCGGTGCGGCAAATCCGCTTCTCTGTCCACGAATCAAACGTCAATTTACGTCATAAGCCGAAAAATTCCTTGAAGGCGATCTCTTTACCAGGAGCTCAAATCACGTACGTCAGTCAAGACTTCGAATAGCAGTTTCATAAGTGACTTTTTGGTGGTCCTTTTGATATACTCACTGTTCAAAATTGGTACTTAGAAATAAGCAAAATGTACTCGTTTTTGAGTGAGTACATTATGGGCTTACAACAGCTCCGAGTACTTATGCCTCATTTTTGGAAAAGACACGTACTCATTTTGAGTACATACAGGGAGTAAATTCTGAGTATATGTGATATTTCTAATCTAAAATACATGTACTCGTTTTTGAGTACATATATTTCAAATACATGTATTCAAAAAATCCATATATTTCAAATATATGTGCTCTAACTTATTTCAGTTTCTGTGCCCTTTCGGGCAGGGCACAGAAACTGAAGGAAGTTACAGCGAATCTAGCGATTCTGACAAGAGAGTTTGTAAGTGAGAGGGAGCACACTAGATGGCGCCACCGTATGATTTTACCCAGAGAAGGCACAGAGAAATTAGGATGGGGCTTAGAAACTTTTACCGGTATATTCCTACCCGGGGGCTGTCACTTAACGTGCTCGTCCGATGCACGGCGGATATTTAGCGACTGTTAGAAATTGACACCACCACGGTGTGAAATTCTAACAATCGCCTATCTGACGAGGTATGAACTTGGGGACCCTCCATCAGTAGCCTGAATCTCTAACCACTAAACCATCCGCGGCTCGATTTCAAATTTGGAATACGTGCACTCCATACAAATTTAAAAAAATCCATATATTTCAATTCTCTGCCCTTTCGGACAGGGCACAGAAGCTGAAGAAAGTGAGAGCGAATCTAGCGATTCTGACAGGATAGTTTGTAAGTGAGAGAAAGAACACTACATGGCTCCACCGTACAAGCATACGATTTTGCACATAGAAGGCGGGAGGGGCTTAGGAATAAACAGCTTTATATATATATGTATTATTTTTTTTTGGACTAGAAGTTTGACGACCACCGTGAGCAACTCAATGTGCTATAAGCCGTCACCCATCCCTAATTCAGGGCCACTGACTCCAGGGATGCGAGATAGCCAGCGCCGTAAGACAAAAACAACATCCATGTATTACCGGGAACGGCATTTGAACCCGGACCCCTTCCGGACGAATGATCGCTTATACCACTGCACCACCAGTGCGGCACACTTTTATATGTAACCGGAGAATTCCTTCTCCGGGGCTGTCACTTAACGCGCTCGTCCGATATTCTGCGATTGTTAGAAATTCACACCACCACGGAGAGCCTCCAGGTTCAAGCCAATCAGGCTAGGTCAGTAGTCTGTACCTAGCCTGATAAGTTTGAATAGTGGTTACAGGTTCAGACTACTGATGGATGCATATCAGGCCTCCATCAGTAGTCTGAACCTGTAACCACTAAGCCATCTGCAGCCCTACTGCAAATTGGAATACGTGTACTCCATATATACTCATTTATTCATAGAATCAACTGGAAGTATATTATTCGATGGCACATCTGGGATATAGATATACTAATTGTCACACGCTGGGCGAATGGACCGAACAATTTTACAGCAAATATACTGATGAAGCAACAATATATTATTTGTGATATTGACACAAATATAGTTAATGTAAAAACGTACAGAAAGATACTCTACGTATAATTAAATTATTTGTGATCAATGGCTTTGTTGTACTAATTATTTATGTGTGCCACTTTACACGTTTATTAAACAATTTCTCTTGAAATCTATAATATCTAAAATGAAGTAATACGAGATTATATTTATATTTGTTGACGCAGTTATTTGTAAGTACGTATGGTTACTGATATTTGAGCATGCCATGTACTCATTTACCATATACTCAAAAAAAAGAGAGTAGGTTCAGGTTCTCATTTTTAAGTAGACTTTTTTACAGTACTTCGTGCCTCAAAAGGAGTACTGAAAAGTCATACTTCGTACGTCAAGAACAGTGCCAGTTGCATCAATAGATATGTCCAGAGGCTTAACTAGAGCGGGTCACACGGGCGCTTATATAGGGAAAGATAAGAGGGAGCATCTGTCCTCCTCTGAAAATCGGGCAACATCCTTTCCAGGCGCCGGGTTACCGGGAGAAATTTCGGTGGGCAGCCATATTCTGGGCCAGTAGGCCGTATGCTAAGTTAAGAAAAAAGGGTATATATACATATATATTTAGGGGTATGCAAAAGTTTCCGCGGTTCCCGCTAGCGGGCTCTGTAGAGGTCTAACCGGCCGGCGACCCGTGCTGTCAGTTAGTACATAAAGCCAAGCATGGCTTTCGATAAAGTTCATTTGCAGCATTGCTTGTTATTCATGTTTAATTTAGGGAAAAGTGTGAGTGAAGCATACGGTTCAATACGTCAGGCATATGACTAAACGGCTATGGGTGAGCGGGCGTGTCGAGAATGGTTTGCCAGGTTTAAGAAAGGTGATCTAAGCTTGGAAGACAAGCCAGGTGCAGGTAGACCGTAGGAACTCGCAGACGAGGAGCTGGAATCACTGTTGCAGGAGGATGCCACACAATCGACCACGGAACTGGCGAAACGCTTGAACGTGGCTCAATCGACCGTGGTACTGCGTCTACAAGTCTTGGGAAAGATTTAGAAGATTGGTGAGTGGGTTCAGTACTCTTTAACGGAGCGTAATATTGGTCAACGATTGGGCATCTGCATGTCGTTGCTGAAGAGATTTCAAGGGAAGAATTTCTAGGGGAAGGTTGTCACCGTGGATGAAAAATGTGTTTATTGCGACAACCCCGCACGCTAGTGATCCTGTGTTGAACCAGCCCAGCCATCAACATCCACTGCAAAATAGAATATCCACGAGAAAAGGTGCTGTTGTGTGTGTGTGTGTGGTGGGATATGCATGGAGTGTGGTACTGCGAACTGTTGAAACCGGACGAAACAATCACTGCACAACGATATAGCGATCAGTTGGCGAAACTGAACGCCGCAATCAAGCTAAACCGCTCATGGACAGGCAAAGGACGCCGCCCAGTCTTCTATTTACACGATAATGCCAGACCACATGTCGGTACCACCACGAAGTCAACCCTCGAACAGTTACACTAGGAGGTTTTAGTGCACCCGGCTTATTCCCCGAACATTGCACCCTCAGACTTCCGTCTGTTTCGCTCTATGCAACACGGCCTAGCCCAATAGCGCTTCATCACAGTTCCAGAGGTGGAAAATTTCGTCACGGTGTTCTTCAGCTCCAAGCCCGAGTGCTTCTATCACAGGGCCATTCATTTGTTGTTTAAAAAATGGCAAAAGGTCATTGATGCTAACGGCCAATATTTCGTTCAATAAATGTGTACTGGTTTCCTGATTGGTCCTGTCTCCTTTCTGCTTAAAATGGCGGAAACTTTTGCATTCCCGTAATATATACTTCAATATTCTTGTAGGAGAAAACCAATACACTAAAATGGCAAAGTTTGTTCAGCACTTTGATGGCTTCAGGGAAAAAAAACTTAGGTAGCAAATGTTCTGTTGATTCACACACTGTTTTTGAAACACCCCGTTACGTTTTCTCGACTTTCAAATTCAAGCCCCTTCTGTTTGGGATGATATTCTATACCTCAGTTCGCTTTTGCCAGTTGCAGTTGCAGCTGATTAATCAATATCATGTAATCAAATATTCTGGGATAGAAACTTGAAATTCATTGTGTACGTTAATGCATTGAGAGGTTCACCTACGGTTAAATATGTGGGTTGCTGCTCTTTATACGCATATACCTTTTTTTTTTTTTTTTTTTGAACGAGATCTGCTTTTGGTTTACTACATTTTCGGCCTTACCGGTTCACGAATTCTTGAACTGAAGTTCTAGAAAGTTTGTTTCAACTATAGTAAAACTATGTTTTCAATTTGAAGGTAATTAAATAAAAATTAATTTACGCGTTTTTTAATTTCTGTCACTTTACACTGAAATTCCTTCAATTCTGAGCATTTTCAATTCTTTGAAGAGATTTTTTCGTAATTACTTTTTAATTACGCTTTCCAAACGTAGGTTGAAGAAGCGTATATGCTCCAGCTTTGTCCGTCCGTCCCGCACGCACGATAACTCCCGTAAAAATGGTTCGATTTCGATGAAATTTTAGTATGTGGTAGAAGACCACCTGGGGACGAACCCTATTGAAAACGGGCGAAATGGGGTCATAGGTCAGGACATAGGAGCGGGATCCATTCCATTGCCCTTATGCGTCATAACTTATGTAAAAATGCTTCTATTACGACAAAACTTTAACATGTTGTTCCGGAGGTATACTGAACCTATTCTGTTTAATATAATCGAAATGGGGTCAAAGGTCAGGGCACAGGAGCGAGATTCATTCCACAGCCATTATCCTCATAACTTGAGTAATGATTTCTGGTATGTTGGAAAGCGTATCATAATCAATGCATTGCATGATTTTACTAACTCGTTCTGTTAAGTTTCGAAAATGGAATAAATGTTTGGCACATTTGGATTTCCGCTCTCCTAAAAGCGAAGAACCTGGTACGTATTCTGAATTGAGTTATCACAATAAATTTATAAAAATGGAATGAAGTCTTCGAATGGCTCTCTCAGGGAACGTACCTTGCCTGTTGCTTCTCAGTAACCGAACTCATTTACGCTTTCCGACGGTAGGTTGAAGAAGCGTAAATTCCCCAGCTTTGTCCGTCTGTCTGTTCGTCCGTCTGTCCGTACGTACGTTAACTCGCGTAAAAATGGTTCGATTTCGATTAAATTTTATCATGTGATAAGAGACCACCTGGGGACGAACCCTATTGAAAATGGGCGAAATGGGGTCAAAGGTCAGGGCACAGGAGCGAGATTTATTCCACAGCCATTATTCTCATAACTTGACTAAAAATGCTTCTATTGTGACGAAACTTTAGTATGTTGTTGTGAAGCTATACTGAACTAATTCTGTTTAATATAATCAAAATGGAGTCAAAGGTCAGGGCACAGAAGCGAGATTTATTCCACACCCATTATCCTCATAACTTGACTAAAAATGCTTCTATTGCGACAAAACTTTAGTATGTTGTTCCGGAGGTATACTGAGCCAATTCTGTTTAATATAATCAAAATGGAGTCAAAGGTCAGGGCACAGAAGCGAGATTTATTCCACAGCCATTATCCTCTTAACTTGACTAAAAATGCTTCTATTGCGACAAAACTTTAGTATGTTGTTCCGGATGTACACTGACCCGTTTCTGCTGAATATCATCGAAATTGGGTCAAAGGTCAGGGTACAGGAGCGAGATTTATTCCACAGCCATTATCCTCATAACTTGAGTAATGATTTCTGGTATGCCGCCCCGGTGGCGCAGTGGTCTAAGGCGCTGGCCTCTGATCATTCGTCCGTAAGGGGTCCGGGTTCGAATCCCGGTCAGGCATGGATGTTGTGTTTTGTCTTACGGCACTGGCTCTCTCCCTTCCCTGGAACCAGTGACCCTAAATTAGGGACGGGCGACTGCTTATAGCCCATTGAGTTGCTCACGGTGGTCGTTAAACCTCCAATCAAAAAAAAAAAAAAAATTTCTGGTATGTTTGAAAGCGATCATAATCAGTGCATTGCATGATTTTACTAACTTGTTTTATTCTTGTATTAGATTTTACTAAGGATTTGCCGTCGGGGAAAATGGGTAAAAGGTTATTAGTGCATCAATCGCGGAGCTAAAAACAAAAAATTCCAAATTACGGGAATACGTACCGCAAAAAACATTTTGAAACTCTGAAAATAATAGAAGTATCCGTCTGGAAGCGATTACAGCGACCCAGGTGGAGAATTGAGGAACTAGGAAATCCAAATTTCACTGTTTGGCAGCTCTTTGTGCGGAAGAGCTTTGCAACTAGGGCAGCAATAGGAGAAGCAGTCTGAGAACAACTACCACGCCTCTGAAGGGAAATTGCGGAACCCAGAAATAAAATTCCAAACTACGGTAACTCGTACTGGAAAAAAAAAAATTTGAAGCACTGGATATAGTGACAAAGTCAGTCTAAGAACTACTAGAGTGCGCCCTGGTGGAGAATCGCGGAACTAAGAAACAAATCATACGTAGAAAAATGTTCTTTCATTCTGCGAAAAAAAATTTTGAAACTCTGGTAATAGTGGTGGTGACCACTACAGGCTACCTGGTGGAGAATTACGGAACTAAGAAATGAAAATTACGATCTTCGGCAACACTTTGTGTGGAAAAAATTTGGAGCTCGGGAAAGAGTAGCAGACAGTCTGAGAATTACCACAGCGCCCGCTGGCAGAGAATCGTGGGACTAAGAAATAAAATTCCAAGTTACCGAAACTCGAACTATGAAATAACATTTAAAACACTGGAAATATTTGGAACATCAGTCCGAAAAAAAAACAGTGACCCTGGTGGAGAATTCCGGAAATAGGAAATAAAATTCTGCTATTCGGCAGCGCTTTGTGCGGAAAACAATTGTAACTGGGGAAACAAAGAGAGATGCTGTTTGGGAACGATTACAACGCCCCCCGGTGGAAAATCGCGGAACTAAAAATAAATTCCAAAGTAGAGGAACTCCTACTTCGAAAAAAAAAATGAAACTATATAAATCGCGAGATTGCCAGACTGGGAATGACTACAGCGACCCTGGTGAAGAATCGCGCAAATAAAAATAAAATTCCAAAATACGGCAACGACAAAATCTCTGTTGAATGAATGATTTCTCACGCAGGAGAATCCGTTCCACTCATGCAGCAGATACTCGGTGCTTTCGCCGGCAAAAGTCGAACACCTCCCGTCCTCAACACAATACCGTGATTCCCAAAGTTATGTGGAAATTACATACGCAATGTCACATTCCCAGTGAGTAGGCTTCAATGTAACACTTCGGTGTTAAACAGTGAAGTACGTAACAATTTTGCAGATTTACATTGGAGATTTTCTGTCGATAGCTATTCAAATCGGGATACATAACAGATAGAGTACAACTGGTAGCCCAATCCGAATGTTGACGACTCGAGCGCCGCTGGTGGATACGAAAGGAGGTATTCAGAAACAAATTTTCCAACTTTAGACATTTCTTCCTAAAGGGGGGGGGTCGTAACCCAGCACCCAGAACCCCTGAGGGATTAAAAAAGCAGCAAAACTAAATAATGACAGTTATGCCGACCATAGTGCCCTCGGTGGAGAATGCCTAACTAAAAAATAAATATTACAATTCTCCGCAGCTCTTTGTGAAAAAAGAGTGGGACTTCGGAAACATTGGAAGGGTCAGTCTGGGAACGACAACAGCTCCTCTAGTGAGTAATCACGGAACTAAAATGTAAAAATTCAAATTACCGCAACACGCACTGCGAAAAAAAGAAAAAAAGGAAATAAAGGTTGAAGTTCTGTATATACAATGTCTTTCTAGGAACGATTACAGTGTTTATGGTGGACAATTGAGAAATCAGAAATAAAAATTTCAAAAAATCTGTAAACCAGAATAATGAGAGTCGGCAAACGAACATACTACCCGTCGTGGGGAATCTTGTAACTAAGAAATAAAAAATTACACTTTTCAGAAAAAAATGGCGATTGGGAAACATTGGGAAGGTCAGTCTGGGAATGGCAACAGCGTCTCTAGTGCGGAATCATGGAACTAAAAATTAAAATTCCAGATAACGGCAAGACATACAGCGAAAAAGAGGTGGAAATTGTTGACATTTGAGTGTCTTTCTAGGAACGATTGCAGCGCCAATGGTGGACAGTTGAGGAATTGTAAAATAAAAATTACAGTAATAAGCAGCTCCTTGTGCGACAAATTTACTTTTGTAACTCGGGAAATAATAGGAGAAGCGCAGGCGCGGACTGGGCCGCCGGGATACCTAGAGAATTCCCGGTGGGCCGCCATATTTTGGGCCGGTAGGCCTGATGCCAACTCAAGTAAAAAAAAAAAAGTAAATATGTACGGTACCTCCCCTTCAGTATTCTTGTAGAAGAAAAGCAGATAATGCTATAATGACAAAGTTTATCTACCACTTAGATGCTTTTAAAAGAAAAAGAAACTTACTTAGTAAATGTGCTGATGAACCAAATTCTGTTTGGGTACACTTCCATTCTTTTTCTCGAATATTAGTTTAAGCCTTGTTCTTTTGGGCTGGAATCCTCTACCTCAGTCTGCTTTTGCCAACTGCAGTTGAATAATGAATACAATCTAATCAAATATGCTATCTGGGATAGAAACTCGAAATTCATTGTGTATGTTAATTCATTGAGGATCACCTACAGTAAAATAAACTTTTTGGGTTGCTGTTTGTTACAGAAAAACCTCCGAATAACGGTCACTACTCGAACCGGGAGAGTGACCGTTGTTAGGAAGTGGCCGTTGCTCGGAGGTCAGGCCTATGTTGACATTGCTAGGCCGCTGAATTTGTACAAAAGCAAAATAAATACAGGGTGACCGAAAAATAACTGTGCACTCAAAGCTACACTTCCCATGTCGAACTGGTTCCTAAAGGTGGTGTTGGAAATGGGCCCCACCGACGTCCAGAGATGTGTGCGCATGTTTCTGCATGCTGGTGAAAACCTTTCGCAGGGTTTGTGGTGTGATTTGTTGGATATGGGCCGTTATTGTAGTCTGTAGCTCTTCAAATGTATGCGGATTACCTGCGTACACCTTCTCCTTCAGTGCACCCCACAGAAAAAAGTGAGGCGATGTCAGATCCGGTGACCGAGCAGGCCACAGACCCCGGGAAATGATGCGATTTCCGAAGAATTCATCCAGAAGCTGTATTGATGCGCCAGCTGCATGTGTGAGCAGTTGCAATATCATGCTGGAATCATTCGTCGTTGAATTCCCGTTCCATGAGTTGGGGCATGAATGACTGGATAATCTGGGAAGGGTACGGTTCTGAGTTAATGGTTTCACTTAAGAAAATGAGCACAATGATGTTCGTACGAGTCATTTCACACCAAACACCGACCGTTCTGGTTGACAGACGAGTGTTTTGACTGTTGATGTACCCGGACAGGTGGAACCATGCCTCATCTGTAAAGAAAGTCACGTCCAGAATGTCCTCACCTTCTTTAGACAGGAACCCTTATAACCACCTGCAGTACCGAACACGGACCTCGTGGTCTGTTTCTTTCAGACGATGCACGACAGACACTTTGTACGGGTGGAAACGTAACTTCCTTTCCAGAATATCGTGGTTGGTTAGTCGGTTGGTTGATTTTAATGGCGCAAGGGCCATGTTTGGCCAAAGAGCGCCAGACTCAAGACCATCAAAAAAAGATATCTTAAAACTTAAAAGCGTGGTATAATGGCTAAAAGCAAGCTGATGTAGTAAAACTGAAAGATAAAAATTATGAAAACTTTAAAAGCTACACTGCTGGCCACCCAAAAGGCAACACCAAGAAGGAAGCATCCGATTGGCTTGAAATTCGCAGCATGCGTCGCCCGCGAAAGGACATACAAACGATTAGCATTTCAGGGCATATGCAAATCATGTGCGCCCGGCACGCCACCAAGAAGCACTATAAGAAGGGTGCACAGAAGGCGGGGTGTAAGTAGTGGAAGTGTATTGTGCTGCCGGACCTGTGCGTGGGAAGTTTCCTGATGCCTCGTCGCAGAATACAGCAGTCATTCCAGCACGTTTCGGAGTTCGACAGAGGACGAGTAGTGGCTTATCGCGACAGCGGTTTATCGTACCGAGACATCGGCCCCCGTGTCGGATGACATCCAGCCACAGTGAGGCGAGTATAGATTCGGTGGGTACAAGAGTTACGGACGGACCGACGTGAGCGATTGTCGCAGCCGCGGCACACCACCGAACGAGAGGACCGGCATGTTGTGCGGCGGGCATTGACGGCTCGCACCGCCACATCCCGAACGTTAGCGCAGGAATTAAGGTGCGTTGCGCAACAACCTGTTTCAGCATGTACCGTTCGACGTCGTCTGCAGGAGCGGGGACTTGTCGCCCGGCGCCCATTGCTCCGATTACCAATGACGTTACACCAACGGCGAGTGCGGCGGCAGTGGCCCGTTGAACGCCGCACCTGGACTACGGAATGGCACGACATTGTCTTCTCCGACGAATCTCGCTTCTGCTTGCAACACCACGATGGTCGGATCCGCGTGTGGCGGCACCGCGGCGAGAGACTGTATGACGACTGCATTACGCATCGCCATACCGGTCCGTCGCCTAGCGTTATGGTTTGGGGCGCAATTGGATATGACGCCCGCACCCCTCTGGTACGCATCGCCTGTACATTCAACAGCCACCAATACATCTCCTATGTTTTGGAGCCTGTAGTCCTCCCTTACCTGCAGGACCTGCCAGCGGCCACGTTTCAACAGAACAATGCGCGCCCGCAAGTGGCACGCATCGTGCAACAATTCTTCATGGCCCACCAGGTGTCACTGCTGCCGTGGCCGGCCTGTTCTCCCGATATGTCACCCATCGAACACGTCTGGTCGCTGATCGGCAACCGAGTGGCCCGGAAAGAACCACCCGCGGCTACGCCTGATGAACTGTGGCAACGTGTGGAAGCAGACTGGACCGACATACCCCAAGCCAACATCCAAAGCTTCTTTCGTTCGATGCCGCGGCGTGTAGCGGCCGTTATTGCCAGCCATGGGGGCCACACGAACTATTGATGTCTGCGTGTTCCGCAAGTCGCACGGGCCTGTAAGCTCAATCGTTTCATCTTTGTATCTGTTGTTATGTGTCCAGTAAATCTGGCTTTACTATCTCGTGTCCTTTTTGGTGTTGCATTTTGGGTGGCCAGCAGTGTAGAGAAGTTGAGAAAAGTCAATTTCTTTTAGAAACGAAAAGACTGCGAATGTATCATAGTTATCACCTAAGATTCGTTGTAGCGTATCCTGCACCGTCGTCTAACAAATGAGAATGAAAATAGTGAAACTGATAATCAGGAAAACCAACACAACTGCATAAAACATGAGCGACAGTGAGTCGATAGTCGCACGTCTCACACATCGGGGCAGTGTCGCCACACAGCAAGAAACGGTGGGTGAAACGACAATGCCCAATACGGAGACGCGAAAGTGTAACTTCCTCACGACGGCTTGTTTGCAAACTGTAGATGCTATAGTCCGATCTGTGGTTTGATAGAGAGAAGTTTGTTCCTGCCCTGTTGAGACCAGAGAGAATTCCACTCATCCATGATGAATGTGCAGATGCCAGGACGAAAATCTCGAAAGCACAGTGGCAGTCGATTGATAAGCATAGAGGATACGGATCTGGCACAGGTATTTGCCAGCTCGTTACCCCGAATCCCAACATGGCCAGGAACCCAACAGAACCGGACCAGGAATCCAGCACCAGTCAAAGTCTGCAGGAGGCGACGAACATCTCTGGTGACAGGAGAATTACTGCTGCCATCCAGAGAAGATGAAACTTCGATGACCGACTGGGAGACGATGCAAAGCACTGCGCGACGATGGAGTCCAGAATGGATATGACGCATGGGGAGGAGCACAGCATGCTTCTCTGCTGAGAAGACTGTCGCTACCGGCGGAAGCCTCTCAGCGTAGGTCTCATCACCACACACAAATGCCAAGCCTACAACATCACCGGGTTTTGAGCCATCGATGAAAACATGCACGAAATCGGGAAGGAGCGAAAGGTGCTCGGCAAAAAGCTATTGGAACACCAGTGCAGGCGTGAAAGACTTGGGCCACACAGAAAAAGAAAGATCAACAATTGCCTGAATTGGCTGCCAAGGGGGATCAGTAAAAACCCAAAAATCCTGGTCACACCAATCAACAACAGGTCAAGGCCAGCATCGTGCACCATGTTCGACAGACGAATCCCAAAAGTGGGAACACGAGAAAGGCGGTTGGAAAAGAGTTAAACACATTATGGTTGAAAGACGGGAGCATGCAGTGGATGATCAGGTAAAGATATCAGTTTGGTATAGAACGGGAGAGACAGTTGCTGAAGGCGAACGCATAACGGTGGTTCGTTAGACTCGGCATAAAGATTATGCACGGGAGACGTACAGAAAGCATCGATGCAAAGGCGGAAAGCCTGGTGATGAACGGTATCGAGAAACTTTAAGACAGAAGTCCTCGCAGAGCCGTACGTCACACAGCCATAGTCCAACCTTGACCGGAAAAGAAAGTGATAAATAGGAAGCATGGAGCATCGGTCAGCGCCCCCCTCTCCATACCGCAGAGGACCTTTAGGACACTCAATGAAAGCATGCACTTCAACTTTAAGGAGAGAATGTGAGGTCGGAAGGTGAGTGCGCGGTCGAAAATCAGACCCAGGAACTTAACTTCTGTCACTACAAGAACGGAAATGCTTCCCAGACGGAGGTGAGGCTCCAATTGAAGTCCTCGTATGCGGCAAAAATGCACACAAACAGTTTTCTGGGACGAGAAGCCGAAACCATTATGAGGAGCCCAGGAAGAGATATTGGTAATGGCAGAATGCAACTGCCTCTCAATTGTGCGCATGTTGCCGGAGGCATGGAAAATCTGAAGATCATCCACGTACATCGTCCCACGAACCATCGGATGAAGTAGGGTGAAAATGTGATTGACTAGAAGGATGAAGTAGGGTGAAAATGTGATTGACTAGAAGGATGAAGTAGGGTGAAAATGTGATTGACTAGAAGGATGAAGTAGGGTGAAAATGTGATTGACTAGAAGGATGAAGGGAGTGACTGATAAAATGGAGCCATGGGGAACACCCTGCTGTTGAGAGTAAAGCGTAGAGAGGGTCGAACCGAGTGCACACGGAACATCTGTTTCTGGAGAAAACCAGCAAAAAAAGTTGGTAAGTTACCCCGCAATCCGCAATCGTGCAGACTACGGAGAATTCCGTACCTCCAGGTGGGATCACACGCGTTCTCCATGTCAAAGAACACGGAGACCATGTGCTGACGTCGAACAAACGCCTCCCTGATAAATGTCTCAAGGCGAAGACGATGATCAGTGGTAGAGCGGAAACGACGGTATCCGCTCTGTGATGTGACAAAAGGTGATGGAATTCCAGAAAAAAGATGAGACAAAACTGGATGATACGTTCGAGAACTTTGCAGAAGCAGCTGGTCATAGCGATCGATCGGTAGTTGAACGGATTCATCGGATCTTTTCCAGGTTTGAGAACCGGTATGACAACAGCTGTACGCCTAGACTCGGGAAAACGTGCTCGTGACAAATCCTGTTAAACAGGACTAGCAGACAGTCAAGAGATGATGGAGAAGGTTATTCAGCATTTCATAGTGGATATTATCTGATCCGACAAATATTCGTCCAGACCGATTTAAAGCGATCTTCAGTTTCACCGCTGTCAACGGGCTGTTATAGTCCTCCGAGGAAAATGGGCAGAAGGATATGCGTTTCCTCTCAAGCCGCGTCTGAAGCTATTGGAAAGAAGGAGGATAATTCCTACTGCTAGACACCAAAGCAAACGCTGCGCCAAGACAGTCAGAAGTACAATGAGTGTCGGCAACCGTTCTTCCACCACTCTTAAGAATGTATATCTACCCAGATGTGTACTTTCCGCGAATCTTGCGAAGCATGTCCCAAACGTTCTTGGAGCTAGTAAACGTGTTGATCCCGCAGACGTACAGATCCAAGATTCCCGTTCTTTGCGACGACGAACCAGTCGTGCATAGGCCTTGGACTTCTTATAAGCAAGTAAGTTGGCGTCTGTGAAACCTACCCCAAGCCTCATGCTGAGTCTGACGTGCTGCTTTGCATTCGGAATGCCACCAAGCCTTCGGACAACGGGGAAGTTTAGTTGACGTCTTCGGAATGGAACGTTCTACCGTATGCACAATACAATCCGTCACCGCAGCAACAGCGTCATTGACTGTACCTGTGGACACCATATCAAGAGTGATAGTCGCTGAAGCAGTGAATGCGTCCCAATTGTTCCGATTAATGTTCCATCTAGCGGATGGGAAGGCAGTATCCATCACCTGCGAGCCGAAGAAAGATTGGAAAATGATCACTGCCAAGGAGATCACCAGACACGATTCAGGACCAGTCCGGAAATATGGATGGAGAACTCAGCGACAGATCAATAGCTGAGTAGGAGGTGCTGGGTTCATGAAAGTAGGTGATTGTTCCCGTGTTATGGAGACAGAGTGACGTGGTGGACAGGGGGACTTGACAACGCATCCCCGGGAGTCTCGACTGTCGTCTTCCCACAGCATAGGATGTGCATTAAAGTCTCCAAGGAAGAAAAAGGAGGCGGCAGCTGGTCAACCAAATCTTCCAAGTCGGAAAGGCTTACTACTTCATCTGGTGATAAGTAGATGGAGCAGACGATGAGCGAATGTGCACAGAAAGTCTCACTGTTACCGCTTGGATATTCGTACGCAGAGCGACTGCTGTGACAGGAACACCATGAGGCACAAGAACGTCCACTCCCCCACATGCGATAGCCCCGTGCTCATGATCTTTACGAAAGACTCTATGTCGGCGCACCGAAAGAGTGTCCGTAGTGCGAAGCTTTGTCTCTTGGAGACACAGGAACACTGGTGTATGTGAAGACAGCAAGCCCTTCAAATTGTCAATACGTGGTCGGAGGCTTCTGCAATTCCACTGGATGATACAAGCGACGATGAAAAGAAGGAAAATAGGTGATGAAAACAGGAAAAAAATTGGAGCATAGAGTCCATCAGTTCCTCGGGTAGTCCTGCAGTGTTCCTCGGCGGCGTGCTATACGGGGGAAGGACTGATGGACGTTTCCAAGAGAAGGACTTGGAATGAGTTGTCCCCGCTTGGGTCTTTGGTTGAGACTGTGTGCCCGAGGATTTCTTGTTCCTCCCTTTTGATGTAACAGGCAAAAAAGCAGACGTCGAAACACGTAAAACCTGTTCTGGAGCCACGCGCGTGGGCGAGGCTGCAGGAGATCCCCGAGCGTTTGTCTGCGGTGGCGAGACAAAGTTTCTGTTGTAGAAACGCCAAGGGCTTTCAGCCCAGCAGCATGAATTTCCTGGAAAGAGAAAGGACAGTCATACGGAACACTGATATCCGTCTGAGTAGCAATAGATGTTTTAGAAATCAAGACGAAAGCGTCCGTCCGTAGCAGCGGGAACAATCTCCTTCAAGCTTCCGGGTAAGAAAGGTGTTCAAGGGTCTTTACTTCTTGAATCTTGCGCTCCTCAATCCACCTCGGGCAGTCCCTCGCGTTGGCCGCGTGGTCGCCTTTGCAGTTGACACAATGAGGAGCAGCAGCAGAGCAGTCAGACCGAAGATGATAGTGCGAACGACAACGACTGCAAGTGGCAGCACCACGGCAGGACTGCTGTGAGTGCCCGTACACTTGGCATCGGAAGAAAAGAAGAGGGTTTGGAATGTACGGATGCACATTGCATCGCAAATGCCCGCATTGATGGAGGATGGTAGAGTTGGGCGATCAAATGTCAGAATGACTATCCTGGAGTTCACTATGTCCCCGTTCTGGCGAAACTTAATGCGACGCACTGCTGTAATACCTTGGCTAGCAAGCTCCTCAAGAAGTTCCTCCTATGAAACAGCCACGATGTCACGTTCGGAGATGACACCGCAGGATGAATTCAGAGACTGGTGAGGCTTGATATCCACAAGGACACTACCAAAGTTGAAGACATTTAGAAGCAATTCACCATGGCGTAGAGTTGACGTTTCCACCAAGAGATCATCTGATTGCAACTTCTTCATACTTTTGGGTAACCCAATGACACCCGGGCCTTCTGAATCCAGAATGGAGATTTCAAGCTAAGTTTCTGAGCGTCTTTCCGTGCATGAATGATAAAGAATTCTTAGGAGTGGAGCTAGGCTCCTTATCCAAAAAAAAATACTTCTGTTTGACAGAAGCAGAAAGATTTACAGAATCCATAAATAATGTACAGAATTCGTCCGCCGACCTCCCCACCTACCACGGAGCACAACAGTGGAGAGCTGGAGGTCCGAAAGCCAAAAAGGACGCAGGACACGGCTTTGGGGCTTTGGGGATGAGCATCGGATATAGCAAATTGATAGGGAAGACATGCGCTCAGCGAGTACCTAGAGTTTCCCGTGTCTTCGTTACACTACTTGGCATGCCCACGATATCCCCAGACTCACCCTGTCATACGCAACGACAAGCCGTTAGAAGCCTGGACTCCACTCAGTCATAGACTCCATTGACTAGGAGTGGGTTAGTTCCCAACCGCCCGTCTAGGGTGAAGCAGGGGGCAAAGAGGAGTGTTGGTAGCTGGCGACAACACCACCCCGGCCTCCAGAAACCTCAGCCTCCAGCATCCCCTTTCCCACCTTTCCGATCACCGCATCCGGCAAACGTGCAGGTAGGTCTGGCTAACCAGCCAGGAAAAACAAAGAAGGAAACATAAAACGGAGAAGGAAGAAAAGAGAACGATAAACTAAACTCCGGATCTGGCGCACAGTCACAACCTCGGCAAACTACAACTGAAGCGTGTACGTGTCAAGATAACAACAAAAAGCGTAAGAATGCGAAAACATCATACACAAAATTCGGCTCGGGCCGTGGGGGTGCTACTCCCCAAATAACTGGAAAACCAGTTATCCCCGTGCGGGGCAGAATATCGTGGGCTTTACTCTTTAGCTTGTTGTGACAGCCGCCTCACGGACTTGCGTCGGCTCCTTTGTATCCCGTTCAAAATATCCTGTACGGTCTTGTCTGTTTCCCGAAATTTCGCTATGAGCTGACTTACCGCATTACGATCGGGGACGTCTGCATCATGAAATTTCCTAGCGAACTGTTTTTGCGCTTCGTCCTTGCGCTTGTCATCATGGCGAACGACATGTTCCACCCAAAACACTCTGTTCAACCATCAACACCATTGTCCTTGCGCCGCGACAAGTGATCAATCCACACGACTGCCTCCGTCGACCAAGCGTTCGGGAATGACCTTGGCTCGGAATGACAGCTGCGCGCGCCTCGGGGTGGGGATACATGAAAGTTACCAAACAAAGAGCACTTCCACGTGGCGGATCACTTCTACTGTAATTCCATTCAAAATCTACACTGACGGAAAAAAAAATCCCAACACCACGAAAAAATAGTTGTAGACGAATGAAATGGCGGCAATACATTTGTATAGGTAACATATTTAATCGATTAAGGTTTCAAGATCACAGCTTCATGTAAGCGCGAGAAGAGCTATTTTAAATGTGAAATGCTGGTACATTAATAACCTGTGTTACCGCCAGAATGTTGAATGCAAGCACGCAAACGTTCATGCATTGTGTCGTACAGGTGCTGGATGTCAGTTTGTGGGATGGAGTTCCATGCCTGTTGCACTTGGTCGGTCAATACAGGGGCGGTTAATGCTGGTTGGGGGAAACGCTGGAGTTGTCGTCCAATGATGTCCCATACGTGCTCGATTGGTGAAAGATCTGGTGATCTAGCAGGCCACGGCAACATGTCGACACTCTGTAGAGCATGTTGGGTTACAACAGCGGTATGCGGGCGAGCGTTATCCTGTTGGAAAACACCCCCTGGAATGCTGTTCAAGAATGGCAGCACAACAGGTTGAATCACCAGACCGACGTACAACTGTGCCGTCAGGGTGCGTGGGATAACCAAGAGAGTGCTCCTGCTGTCATAGGAAATTGCTCTCCAGACCATAACTCCAGGTGTAGGTCCAGTGTGTCTCGGCCGCAGACAGGTTGGTTGCAGGCGCTCACCTGTCCTCCTTCTAACCAACACACGGCCATCACTGGCACCCAGGCAGAACCGGCTTTCATCAGAAAACACAACAGATCTCCACTCCGTCCTCCAATGAGCTCCAGCTTGACACCACTGCCGTCGCAAACGGCAGTGGTTTGGAATAAGTGGAATGCAAGCTACAGGGTGTCTGGCTCGGAGCTGTCCTTCAAGTAACCGATTTGTAACACTTCGTTGTGTCACTGTGGTGGCAATTGCAGCTCGAATTGCTGCCGCAGACGCGGTACGATGCACCACGGCCATACGCCGTACACGGCGGTCTTCCCTCCCAGTAGTGCCACGTGGCCGGCCGGAACCCGGTCTTCCTGAGGCAGTACCTTCCCTTGACCACCGCTGCCAACAATCATGCACAGTGGCTACATTCCTGACAAGTCGTTCTGCAATATTGCGGAAAGAAAATCCACCTTCTCGTAGCCCTATTACACGACCTTGTTCAAACTCCGTGAGCTGTTGATAATGGCTTCTTCGTCTTCTTAAAGGCATTCTTGACTAACATCAACACACTACGTCGAATCTCAACGATAACTAACGCTCACGAACGTTACAGCGCGTATTTACAGCAAACCAGCTTTGCAAGTTCCGAGGGGCGCTACTAGCGCCACACGTATGCGCCGAGCGCGAAATTTGCATAGACGTCATCTTACAGATGTACTCTCACCGCCTACCAACTGTTGTTTATCTAACACAACCCCATCTTGGTGTTGGATTTTTTTCCGTCAGTGTATTTATTGTTACATGATAGAATGCACTGTTTCGAATGGAATGTTCGGGAATAGCGACACAACATCGAGTGAAGCCATGAAAAAACCAGTTCCCGCTGAATCAAAGGTTTTGATGTGATTTAAGGCTTGAGTTGAACTATTTATTGAGACTAGTGAGTTGACCTGTCAATTATAATTGATGTGGTTTAAGGCTTGAGTTGAAATATTTATTGAGACTAGTGAGCTGACCTGTCAATTATAAGTGCTGACAAAACTCAACAAATTATCATTCTTGACAGAAGCGATTACATCTCAAGAATACAGCAGGCACTCGAATTGATACCATATCGTCCAGTCAAGTCAGACCAGACCTCGGCCACGATTAAAGACTTGAGCAAGTTAAGAAATGAGGGAACCCTACCCACTGTGATTTCTTCAAATATGAAGCCGTCGGTGGGACCTAGAGCCCCTCAACTCTTTGGTAAAATAAAAACCCATAAGCCGGAAAACCCCCTCAGATTGTTGGTATCAAACTATGCGAGTCCCACCCGTCCACTCGAGAAGCTTCTGGCCACCTATCTGAAACCTTATACTCTTAACTCACTTGTCTCAATAAATAGTTCAACTCAAGCCTTAAACCACATCAAAACCTTTGATTCAGCGGGAACTGTTTTTTTCATGGCTTCACTCGATGTTGTGTTGCTATTTCCGAACATTCCATTAGAAACAGTGCATTCTATCATAGCAGAGAAATTACAAAGTGATAGTTCTCTTTCCCATATAGAGGTTGAGGCCATAATGTCCGCATTAAAACTTGTGGCCAGGAGGTCTTACTTTACGTTTAATGGCCAATGTTTCCAACAGTTAGAAGGAGCACCAATGGGGTCCCCCTCTCCCCCATTTTGGCTGAGATACTTTTACAGAATATCGAGAATAAAGTCTTAGCTGAATTTCCGCATCAACCTCTTCTATTACTTAGATATGTTGACGACTTTCTGGTTTTCTGGCCTCATGACCAACGAGTTTTGAATGAATTTACTGAACTACTCTCTTTGCAGTTTCCTACCACCAAATTATCTCAAGAAATTGAAGAACATGGACGTCTACCTTTTTTAGACTTTCTATTGGTTCGGGACCAGACCTCTAATCAACTAAGTTTTTCGGTTTATAGAAAACCAACCTTCACCCCCTGTATTATTCCGGTATCATCTACCCACCCTCCAGATCACAAATCTGCAGCATTTCGTTTTTTGATAAAACGAGCCTACTTACATTCTTCTTCTAGATCACTTAGGAATGAAGAGTTATCTAAAATCCTAAATTTCGCTCACCTGTTGGGTTATTCTACCAACTACCTTCGGAGATTGTTGATTGACTATCAGAGGCTAAAATTTACTATACTGTGCACCGAACCAGACTCAACTAAATATGTGGGTAAGGTTGACTATTATCCTCCTGTTATCTCCATCCTTAAGAAAGCTTGTCATAGACACAACCTGAATTTTGGTGTGACCACAAGAAGCGTCTTTTCTATGGTCCGGAATGACAGAGATGGGATTCCAAACCTACAGAGACCGGGACTCTACCGAATACCATTAAATAACCAAGACCCAGATGGTGCCCCTAGCTCCTACATAGGTTCCACCTTAAGGACGATTAATTTCCGTATTTTTTTTTTTTTTTTTGATTGAAGGTTTAACGACCACCGTGAGCAACTCAATGGGCTATAAGCAGTCGCCCGTCCCTAATTTAGGGTCACTGGTTCCAGGGAAGGGAAAGAGCCAGTGCCGTAAGACAAACACAACATCCATGCCTCATCGGGATTCGAACCCGGACCCCTTTCGGACGAATGATCAGAGGCCATCGCTTAGACCACTGCGCCACCGGGGCGGCTCCGTATTTCTGAACATAAGTATATGCTCTTCGCCCAGGCCGTGTAAATACGGCGCTTAATACGACGATTTACCGAGAAGGATATGTTCCGGACTGGGAGGGTGTACAGGTGCTGAACTCCAGAGTCAACAAACAGACAGTCTTCCTTGCTGAAAAGCCTTTTCATTTTGAAGTATGGGGACTTATGCTGCAACCAAGAACTTCCTACGTTTGTACCATCTCAATGGAGAAAGTTACTTAAATCCATATCCGGGACAAATAATGATGACGAGGAACCCCTGTAAGTTTTATTTTTCTCTTCCAATTTTAGATTATTTTAATTATAATCTCTGTGTTATTATATGTAAACTTTGGTCTGTAGAAATGTCATCACCTGTATAGACTTTTGGCCACCACCAGGGAAATCTGATGAGTTTGTGTCTGGTATAAAGACTCGTGTACCCCATGTTTCAGTTTGCACATAAATCCTGATGATGAGCCATTAGATGTCTCGAAAGTTCTTGCATTTAACTATGCTTTTAGATTGTAAATAAAGTTTTTATTTTGCAATTTTGGAGAACATGGTTTTAAATTCACCGCACGCAGACAGCATATGAGTATTTTTGTGATAACCAGGTTGCCAGTTTTAATAAGTTGCATAAATACAGACTAATATCCTCTAGTGTTTTTTTTTTTTAAGATATAACTCCACCGGTACTCATGTACCTAAAATTAAGAACTTTTCATAGAAATAAATTATTAAGCTGTATGAAATTGTGTCACTCAGTCATGTGGTTGTGTTTCAGTTCCAATCCAAATAATAATGCTCACAAATGGTTTATCTGTTGATAAGTATATATAATAATAATAAACTAAATAAAAAATATTGCGGCGTATGGAAGAGCATGGAAACCCCATGTTGTTCCATATGAAACACAACGTAAGATCTAGTCGACCCTGAGATTGGAGACCCTAACATAGGGAGCAGAATTTCCTTGCCGACACCACTGGGGAAAAATCACGGGATATAATTTTGCACAGTTTGGCTATTAAAGAAAAATAATCCCACTATGCCGAATAAGACGTAGTAGTGGTTCGCCGTCCCACATGGAGGTGGTAATAATTTAAAAAAAATGTTTTCGTGTGAACGGGTTAACATTTTTGACAATGCAGCGGAATGAGCACCAACCACGTCGGGTAATTCGTATATCGATCTGCTTTGTATTTTCAATGTATCTAGCATTATTTGTAAAAATTATGTAAGCTACTTTTCACATCATAGACCTGTGTTTGCTATAACAAATTAAATAAACGCTTTGAAACCATAGTCTACTAGCTCATTTCAACTCTCCGATCTGCAAGTCGTAGTCCTACGTTCCAAGCTGACGGGTCAATCAGAAAACTGAGCCTACCTTTATTTTTTTTTTCTTTACGAAAGGCATGCAAATAGCGCAGTTCGAACGCAATTCCACTAGTTTAACTTTTATGAAAACTTTTCTATCGTAATAACTTTTTATAGTTTGCAATATACTAATAGATCCTGAAAAATATCTTTTTAAAGGTTGACGCATTATGCTGACACCCTTGGCCGGAACGATAAACAGAGACGGCGCGCGGACCTTGAAGACCAATTAGCAACAGCACCGGTTCTGTAAGATCAACGCATTGAATAACATAATGACCAGTGACTCTTTGGACTCGAAGAAGCAGCGCCGCCCCGGTGGCGCAGTGGTCTAAGTGCTGGCATGTGAGCATTCGCCCGAAAGGGGTGCGGGTTCGAATCCCGGTGAGGCATGGACGTTGTGTTTGTCTTACGGCACTGGCTCTCTGCATTTTTTTTTTTTTTTTAATGTAGAGGATTTTAGGAAGGGAGTGTCTGACCCCAGGTCTTTAACAACCCTTAGAAATAGGAAGCTAGGAGATTTGGGCTAGAGTGCCCGATAGGAAAGTGACATGGAAGAGAAGTAGAAAGAGGGAGGAAGACGCCCTTATTTATTACCGGGGGGCAGTACCCGGGGTCCAACGGCTTAACGTGCCTATCCGACGCAAGGCGGATATTTAGTGGATCGAACGTTCGTACCTGCCCGGGATCGAACCTAAGGCCCTTTCCGTGGCAGTCACGAACGTTGCCCACTAGGCCACCCGCGGTCCTCTCTCCCTTTCCTGGAACCAGTGACCTTAAATTAGGGATGGACGACTGCTTATAGCCCATTGAATTGCTCACGGTGGTCGTTAAACCTCCAATCAAGAAAAAAAAAAAAAAAAGAAGCTTATTGTTTCATTGTATGGCAGCGACACCTAGCGTTTCGTAGTTGGCAGGAATGCACTGTGTTACTTCAGGTAGAAGACTGAAGACTAGGGTTTGAGGTTACAGTTCCTATTCCGTACGGGATGGCTGCCTTGTTGGTTTTCCGCGTACCGTTGCGTGACTAGAGATAATTCCCGAACAAAACTGTTCTAAACCAAATCCAGTCCAATCCTTGGTGTTATGGTATATTCTCCTCCCGAGAATAGTCCCCCCCCCCCCTTCAGATTTTTAAGGGGCTTAACGACTCCAATGAAAAACGCTTTGGCTATAAGCGGTCGTCCGTCCCTGTAGGCAAGCGCGAATACATGGAAGACCATGGCGCCTCCACCCTTGAATTTGCTAAAATAAATTTTATTTTGTGTAGTTCGTATTATGCTTGTTGGAGTGAATTAAATTTCGATAACTTTCTTCAGATTTGTGTTGCAGGCTATAAAACTCATTTTCTGTAAAATTTTATTTTCATTCAAACGATATGCATTCGTTATTCCCATTTCTTTAAATACAAATTAAATTTTAATTGCCGCCCCCTTGCAAGATTTCAGGATTAGCCATTGAAATTTGGACAGCTGGTTCCAGGGAAGGGAAAGAGCCGGCGACATAAGACAAGTACACCTCCCTGGACCCGAACCAGGGCCCAAATCGTACGAATAATCTTTCTTTAGTTTCGTCCTACATGTAATGTTTTTAAATGGCATTGAACCATAGCTCGTAAAACCACGTCGCAAAAAATCAAAACAGATTGTATCATCACCGTACATTTCAAAAGCCGCATTAATGGAGCCCAACAGCAATGAAAAAAAAAAAATAATCTTGACATTAAGAACAGCTGCAGAAGCTTCCTTACAAATGTTTTGTAATACTAATTAATGATTCGCTTACGCAGAAACGCATGGTTAAATTTCCAGCATCCGGGCCCACTTTTTCTCTGAGAGCTCAACTGTTCTGCTTTGATGCCGCATTGGACAACAGCCGAAATATTAGCTGGCGATGTTTACACACGCTGCGCGCGCCACGTGCTCAGAGTCCCGCCAAGGTGTGGATGATTGACGGATGCTTACCGACCAATGACCGAGCCCCCGTAGTCACGTGACTTGGCGTCATACGTCACGAGGACGATAACCCGCACGGCAGGGCTCGGGAGTAGAGTGGAGTCGTAGCAGCAGCTCGGCGTATTCTCGTCTTTCTCGTAATCACGGAGGAGAGAGAAATGTGCGCTGGATACCGTTATTCCGCTCTCGTCATCTTTGCGACTGTGCTCCTCAAACAAGCCAGCCCCGAAGGTAAAGAAGAATTCACTTTCCTTCTTTTTCATCAGCTCAGTCTCCTCCCATATGTTCTAAATTCTTTAATCAAATTAAACAGAAATCGTGAAGATGACTACAATTAGGTCACTGATTCCCAAAATAAATTAAGACACAGCCAACAATTTATAAATGGCGTTAAGATTTTCTTTTCACGTTTTTAGTAGCCTTAGGTTAAAATATGTATATGTTCAAATTGAATAATAGCTGCTGTTAATTACATTAAGCAAAGAAAATCCAGCCAAAAAATGATAAATTTTACTCATATATTGTAAAATTCGGAGATGATCGAATTTAAAATTGTAGGTTTTTTAAAGTAATCTGGGTTCAGAATGTAGATTCTTTTTACCTGTCTTAAAAACTTGTAGCTTCACTAGTGTTGATTCTTTAAGAGTTCCCAAACATCACCGCACACTTACATCGTGATAACCCGGCTTTGGTCGATTTTTCGAGGAGATTCACAGAGGCAACCGAAACTTCTATGAAGAATATTACTAGCAGTTCTAATAGCGGATGGCATAGCTGTTAGTTCAATTTATATATACCTATGATCCGTTAAATTTGTATCTTCGATGCTGAAAAATTGTTACCCGCACTATGTCCCCCAGCCAGACTTAACCTCAAAGTGCATATGTATCAGCATAAAAACGTGAAATTACCTTACCTGTATTACTTCGTTCCCGCGAAAAGTTAGGCTACTGACAAGAAAGCTAGCTAAACTAGCTGGTGTCCAGTTGACAAATTTCTAACCACAAGAAAATGATTCAACTCAACTTTCTGGAAACTGTTCGAAGTGAAAGACTGCCAAATATTTTTATCCTCCTCGGTTCTCGTGCATCACCTGTGATACAATGGTTTCATAATTTTTAAAAAATGCCCTATGGCAGAAAATCTTCCAGAACCGGTTGTATCACATGTGAAACTATGTAAAATACTTTGCTAAAGTTTCTCTTATCGTCAATAAATGGCAGCACAAGTCAACTTTCGTGACTTGTAGCGGCGTCTTGTTAGAAAAACACGATCTCTTCACATGGTCCTGGTAAGTGTTTTATAACTACTTAATTAAAAAAGTTATATCTATTTAAGTATATACATCCCATTTTGGTAATTATAAGTTAGTTATTTAAAGTAAATAAGTTTAATTTCGTAAACATATTAGATAGTAGTAACTTAAACATTTTTGTATCACTGGTGATACAATGGTTTCCAGTCCTGTCAGAAAAAATTTTGAGTTATTTTTAGCAGGTGTTTACACTTGTATTTACAAAATATTTTCTACAATCTATGGAATATTTAATAAACATAATTTAAGAAAAAAATTTAAAGTAATTGTGTGAACTCAAGTTACTTGTGTTAGCATCATTACTTGAAATTTTCACTTATAATAATAATAATAATAATAATAATAATAATTTTTTCTGACTAATCCTCGGATGAGAACAAACCACTTCCTAAACGTAGGATTATTCCTACATCTATGCCACATGATTGAGCACGAAATAAGCATGTGAGACGCATGGCTGAGATGACTGGAGACAGCTCCCACAGAAGGAGATGACGAAATTCAAAGTGCAATGAGTTAAAAAATACATTACGGTGTTCAGACTGTAAGGTGTTCATGTGTCTCAATGGCTCTAGAAATTCCTTCAAATTGTTCCATTAAAAATAAATTGTGAGATAATATTGCATAATATAACTTGAAAATCGATTAAATAAACCAGTAATTTTCGAATTCCTAAATATTGCAATTACAGCATCTCGGTCCTGATGTATCACATGTAATACAATCCCCGGAACACCCCCCCCCCCTCCTTTCCATGAAAAATTAGGTGTGTTTTTTTTTCAGTTTACAATGCAGTAAACATCAATTTTCAAACCTGTTTTTAAAAAATCAAGCGTCTAACTTCATCGCCAGTTTGAGGAAGTTAAGTAGCAGTATGTTTCAGCAGTTTCCTCCCATAAGAGGTTGGAAAAAAATAAAAGAAACTGACTGTATCATCCACATCAACAACCATTCTAAATCCACTGCTGGATGAAGAACTCAAAGTCACTTCCACAACTGAGTTTTGAGCAAATATCATCCATTTCATTACGGCATGCTTTCAAATTTCACCCACCCATCTCCCACGTACTCTTCTGGATTTTTTCCTGCCCTTGCCGTCCAGTCTCGAATTTCAGTTGTCCGAAGGTGGTAAATTTGCCCTAGCAAAATATGTCCAACCTATTGACACTCTTCGATCTTGTCAACCACTCTAATAATTGACCTGATCCATGAGTTAGTTTTTCTATCATTTTTGGAAGCATAAATGTGTCCACGATTTTTTGAGTTGTCCGCCACCGCCGTTTTATCTTTTTTTTTAGTTTAAGGCTCATTTCTGTGATCCATGAGTAAGAACTGGAAGGATACTTTGATTAAACACTTTACTTTTAAAACATAATGACAAATTGCTTTTGAAATCTGTGCTGTTTCTTCCAAATACACTCCAGCTAAGTTTTATAAGCCTACCAATTTTTCTCTGTTGTGGCCTTCGCTCGGTATGAGTCGAAGTATACAGGAAATTGTTTTCGGGGGGCAGACGAAAAATAAGTTTTTGAAATCCACCAGAACAAAATTAGAGTTAATGAAAAAACAAGAAAAAATTAAAGCATTTTTTTAATGTAAGTTGATTTATTTTTATTAAATTAATGTATTTTTCTAATGTAAGTCTCATTTTAATCAAAAATTTAAATGGAGCTTTTGGGGGCTAAGGCCCCTGGCCCCCAGCTAAACTCACTCCTGTGTCGAAGGTAGATTTAGACATCAGTTACTTCTAAATTTGCCCATCAAGCTCTAAATCTTCAGTTTTTGTAAAAGCGCTGTTTTCTGTAAGCTCATCTTGAACCCCACATCTTCCCCCTTGTTAGCAAGTTCTTGGATCATACTCTGCAGATCTGAGGGGATTCTTGAAAGAATTATGTTGTCAACAAAACGAAGGTTGGTTGAAGTGTCCCCATTAATCACAATCTCCTTGACATCCCAATTCAGTTATTTGAAAGACAATGTGTATATACTGTATACTGTAAAAAATAAGCAGTGTGAATTCACGGAAAATTTCTGAGAATAACTTGCAGCAAAGTTGCCGGTAGGTGTCTGTCTTTTAACGAAATTTTCTTTTCTAAAAGTGCTGTTTATTTTGACTCCCGTATTTTCAGATTTTCTGTAGTGAGTAATTCCGTTTGGCCGCCCCTGTGGCCTAACCGTTGGCTTATGACCATTCGTCCGAGAAGGGTCCGGGGCCGCCCCGGTGGCGCAGTGGTCTAAGCGATGGCTTTTGATCATTCGCACGGAAGGGGTCCGGGTTCGAATCCCGGTGAGGCATGGATGTTGTGTTTGTCTTACGGCACTGGCTCTCTCCCTTCCCTGGAACCAGTGGCCCTAAATTAGGGACGGGCGACTGCTTATAGCCGATTGAGTTGCTCACGGTGGTCGTTAAACCTCCAACCAAAAAAAAAAAAACCTTTTGTTTCAGGTTTTTTCCGTATTTTGACAGAAATTTCCCAAAACCGTAAAAGCTGAATTTTCCCGCCCCTACTCCAGAAAATCGTTTCACGCTGAGTGGGACTCGAACCAACGTCGTTTGAGGTGAAAACCGCGCGTCTTAACCGCCGTTGTGAATGTCGGCAGCCAGTCGCCAAATGGCGACCAGATATTTTGTAGTGGCGAGTAAATTTTTTTAATATAGAAGTCAATAATGGCCAGTAGATTCCCCCTCCCCCAAGTGAGCAACTATTTTGTCCAACTTTTCCTCTTACTTGTGAATGAATATCGAGTTCAGTTTTCTCGCCCGTGTTTTCTCGCCAGCTGCTTCGAAAATGAGTGGAAGTTGGGCTTCGAGAGAAACTTAATCTGCTGACGAATCAGCCTGGAGCGACCAAAGGGTCAAGGTTACTAAAGCAACCTTTGCCGTGGTATATTTGATGTTTGTCATGCCAACATTTACCATGGTATACATTGCACGAAGTATAATGTCATCTACAGGTGAAAGAATTATTTTTGAATCTCTGTTTAGCCGCATGTATATTGAACAAAAAGAAACTGTTATGACAATGTTTTTAAGATGATGCAGCTGCTACATCTGATGCCACGTAATACTGCTCCTTGTGAGCGTGGCTTTTCAGCAATGAACCTCATAAAAACGAAAATATAAATGACTTAATGATGATTAGATGCAATGGCACTTCAGTTGAAGGTTTTGATCAAAATACTATTCAATTGTGGTGGGCAGATACCTCTGATGGAAAGATCAGATGCAGTACATATCAGCGGTAAACTATATCAACATTATTAGTGCCACTTTATGTATAAATATCCTAGCTTTTGTCCCTTTTTGTTTTAAATATTATTAAGAAATTGGGCATCTAACTTAAATGGTCCCGTGGTAAATTATGTATGTGTAAATTAAGATAGTAAGAGTAATGATATTACAGCACGTAAAATAAATTGTCATTAAATGAATCATTTTGGAAAAAAAGTATGTGCAATATTTGCAGGCTGCCCCGGTAGCGCAGTGGTCTTAGCGATTGCTTCTGATCATTCGTCCGAAAGGGGTGAGGCATGGATGTTGTGTTTGTCTTACGGCACTGGCTCTCTCCCTTCCCTGGAGCCAGTGACCCTAAATTAGGGACGGGCAACTGCTTATAGCCGATTGAGTTGCTCACGGTGGTCGTTAAACCTCCAATCAACAAAGAAAAATATTTGCAGACAATCTAATGGTCCTATGCAGTAACTGCTCTGCATTTGCTTTTATGAAATTAATGGGGGAGGCGGTCTCTCATTAGAAAGAAAGAAAAAAAAAACATTCACCCATTTAATTTCATAGAAACTTAAGTAAAGAAGTTACTGAATGATTTTTAACTTTGCATGGCCAGTAGATTTTGTCATTTGGCTTGTAAAATTTTATTCCATTAGCCACATTGGCTAGTAGAAATTTCAGAAGTTTCGCAAGGGACTCTTAACCACTCAACTCAGCCAGAAAGATCCCGAAATTGCACTCACGTTCAACGTAAATCTCTCATTGCGCGATAATAATTTTTTTTTGTCATTAATGCGAGTGATTTAGTCATTTTATTTCCTGTTGGAGCTTATTTTTTTTAATATGTTTGTAATTTTATTTTTTCTGTAGGAAGACCTGTCACAAATTATGTATTTTTTCGTCGGGGATTTTTCGCAGCAACAATATGTTTTGGAACTGGACCTTTTTAAACTAACTGACTTTCAATTATCTTTAAGAAAAGTGAAATGCCCTTCGTTATAGTATTTCACAAAACTCCTAAATATGAAATATACTCTTGATGCCTATAATAAATACCTGTTGTCAGTACCCCACAGACTGATACACATCGTACAATCACCTGTACAATAATAATTTAAGTTCCCGGTTTCTTGCGATAATACAGTATAGAATAGCTAGTGCATAAAATGAGGGAGAGAAGAAATATCCTGTGCCACAATAACCAAAATACATGCTATCCAGAATATCAGATATCGCTACAAAACTTCGACCTACGATTGAAATTTAAGTTAAACCTCAAGAATTCCTGTTATCACTTATTACTGCACGAACAGAATTTTTCCGTTATTATACGAAAAGAAGAGCGGAAACGTTTTTCAGAATTTTCCGTTAATACATCTTATAAACAGCAATTTGCCGTCAATCTAAAAAAGGAATTGCGGCAAGGTTTCTGAAAATTCAAAATCTTCCTAGCATATAAAAAAATCCGTGAAATTCAGATGTCTTTCCGTCATTTCATGGAAAATGTATCAGAAATCATCATCATTGTCAACTATTATCAGTCCACTGCTGGACGAAGGTCTCCAAGTTTTTTCCACAACGGTTTGTCTTGTGCCAGTCTCCTCCAAGGAATCACGGGAAGTGGCTCGTAAATTTCAGGATTTTTTTTTTTTTTACCGTGTGCAATTATTTGAAAGACCATGCATGTATAAAACTTTCCTATTTACAAAGGGCGTGGGGAGCAGCAAATACCGTAGCCCCGAATAGTGAATTTCTACTGAGAAGAAAAATCTTTGAGAACTGTAAATACTGGATACCAATAATATGCAGTACATTTCCGAGTTTTAGACGGCGATATCAATAAGGAACGCACAGACAATGCATAGCGTCTATGGAGAGGAACACCAATAGTCAGTTTAGCATTTTAAATGATTGTCACGTGCATTTGAAGACTTCTTGAACTTCATATAATGTCTGAAGCACGACAACATAATTAGTTCTTAAATCAAGAAACAAATTTTGACGCTAATTTTTTCAGTGATGGAAGTTTCTAATTTTGCGTGAAACTTTAAAAATAAACGTTCACCCACGATAGCACTTAGTTGCATTCATACAGACAACAACTCTTCGCTTTCCCCCAAATTAATCAAATATAGGAACGGAATGTGTAAGACGGAGTTCTGATTTTATACATTTAGATTTGTGTTCGTAAAATTTGGTACATAAGCTATTACAAATTTTAGTGCATAGATTTCGTATGGTTAAGAATCACTTTTTTAAGTGCAGCTATTATTTCAGTAGTGAGCATTTATTTTACAGGCATGTCTTTAATAAAGATGCCCATTAACACAAGTATACATACATGCATGAATCTCCTAAAGATATTTATTTTATTTCGAAAATCCTCTCCTGATGCGTATTATAGGGATTTTTTTTAAACTAAACTGTTCTTTATTTGTTTGGTACGTGAACGGTCACCATTAGCATCAAAGGCTCGTGGACGACTGATATGGTTCGATCACTTGGAAGTCCATGGCTAAAATGTATAAAACAATTACAAATATATATGTAGATATTCAGCGGTGCTGTTCTTTCAAAATCAGATACTTAAAGTTGATCTCTCTGCCTATTTGATCTCCCCAACAGAACACTCAAAAAAAAAAAAATTAGAGCATTTGATAGAACTAATGGCGACTTGCAAGTTCTGAAATTCGTTACTGATTAATTTCTGTATTTAAAATGCTTCCCCCGCCCGAAAACAATGTGGATTTTTCTAATACTAGATATGCTAAAAGCGTTTAACTGCATAACTTTCAAGCGTTAATTAATAGTGGGCCATGAAAATGTCAGTACGCCGCCCTGGTGGCGCAGTGGTCTAAGCATTGGCTTCTGATTATTCGTCCAAAATGGGTTTGGGTTTGAATCCCGGTGAGGCATGGATGTTGTGTTTCGTACGGCACTGCCTCTCTCCTTTCCCTGGAACCAGTTACCCAAAATTACGTACGGGCGACTGCTTACAGACCATAGAGTTGCTCACGGTGGTCAATTAAACCTCCACCCCCCCCCCCAAGTCGATACACAAATTGAATAACATCAGAAGGGATACAAACACCATGGCAATGAAAAAATGTAGTAAAATTGCCTGGACCACCACCATTAGAAATCCTCGGCGCGCCACTGAGTAGCGGTATGATTAAAAGTAATATTTCAGATTCAGAATGGTACTTTGAAAACCGAAAATGACCAGGTTGTCAGTTATTAAGAGCTTATTCTGATCACAAGTAGTAATTATGTCATACATATCACTAAGCTGTTCTCTGGGATTCAGAGGTTAGCTCGTCAAAGAAATCCAAACTACCAGATAAATTTTTAATTGATTATTTACTTACTGTTATCGTATCAAACTTCTCCATTTACAGCGATCTTAACACACAACTCGAGCTTCAGTGACATCCATCACACGATGTACACGAGATCTTCTATACTTCATATTCATAATATTTTTCTCATGCAGACATTCCTGAATATGATCCTCCCATGGCTTCCTTGGCCTTCCTCTGCCTTTCCTTCCTGCCACTTGGGCTAAAAAGATTGTCTTAGTAAGAATCGCGTCACTCATTCTTTCAACATGGCCAAACCACCGAAGCATTATTAGCCTCCACCTTGCTAACAACATTTTGCTTCAGATTACACAACTGCAACACATTTTAATTCCTCACACAATCAGAACGTGTCTTGCCATAAACCCGTAAGTAACGCATTTCTCCACCACACAACGACTCCTGTGTTTCTTCTGCCATACATCACAGTTGGAACAATTAAACTTTCATACACAGCCATGCAGAACCCTTTTGATAACCCATCATTCCTGCGAAAACCTCCCGAAGCAGCTATGGGTTTAAATGAAGAATTCACTCTCCCACTAATTTCAACATCCAATCTGTTCTCTCTGTCAAACATGCTTCCTAAATACACACTCATTCACCTGGTCAATCACTGTGCCATTTACTTTTCTTTTTCTTTTGATTGAAGGTTTTAACGACCACTGTGAGCAACTAGACTTATATTACATTCAGTACTAACCACTCCTCGCTCAAAAACCATAACTTCGATTTTTCCCTTACTTATACTGAGTTTGAATTTCATGCAAACTTCGTACATCCGGGACAACATACTCTGCAACTCACTTTTGCTCTCTGCCAACTGAACTGGGCAGTGTCATCAGCATACAGCAATCTGCACACACGAATATCACCAAGACATAAACCAGTATTATCTGTTTTGGCATAACGCATTCATAAATATATTAAACCGCCATGGTGACATTACACAACCTTGTCTGACTCCAGCACCAATAGAAAACCATTTTAATAAAACATCATTCATTCATACACAACCTCTACTGCCAGCATACATGGCTTTTACACTGTTAAGTAGATTCCCAGTAACACCACATTCATTCAATACCTTCCATAAAAGGGTCCTATTTACTCGGTCGTAAGCGTTCTCTAAATCTATGAAGGCAGCAAAAACTTTCTTACCAACGGTCAGGTACTTTTCAATCAAGTGGTAATTATGTACGGCAAATTTTTTGAACACTGTACACTGAGATGCCTGTTTATTAGGTACACCTGTCCTAGTCACATAAGTGGCTTATGACAACATGTGCTACATGAGTGCGGTATAAATCGGACCAGCTCGTCGAACATCTGCTAGCGCTCAATGGAGGATCGGAATGGGACAAACGCGTGATCTGAGAGACTTTTTAACATAGCAGGATAGCTGGTGCCGGTTCGTGCATCTCTCAAACGGTAGTTTTCTTGAGCGTTTTGCGCACAACCGTTGCAAGGGTTTACCTTAAAGGGGGCGACGCGCAAAAAGCTTTCAGCAGTCGGCGATTCTGTGGACCAAAACTGCTGGTGGATCAGAGCAAGGTAACTCTTTCTAAGTACCTTGGATCAGAGGTCCAAGGAGATGGGCGTCAGTTGTTGTAACCCATTCGCGACATTGTAGGATATAGCCGCCCCGGTGGCGCAGTGGTCTAAGCGATGGCCTCTGATCATTCGTCCGAACGGGGTCCGGGTTCGAATTCCGGTGAGGCATGGATGTTGTGTTTGTCTTACGGCACTGGCTCTCACCCTTCCCTGGAACCAGTGACCCTAAATTAGGGACCGGCGACTGCTTATAGCCCATTGCGTTGCTCACGGTGGTCGTTAAACCTTCAATTAAAAAAAAATTGTTGGATACGCGGTGCGTTCTGAGATGACCTCCTGTGCAAACCAGTGACGATTTCCGCGCTGATTTACTGACTTCTGTACAGTCTGTTAGCTTGCACAATTCTCGCAAGTCTCTTTTAACCCCTCATTCGCCAGCTGTTTTCGTCCACAAAATCACCGATTGATGGAAGCCTTTCGTGTGTCGCACTATTCACCATGTTTATGGTTGGAGGAGCACGAATGGGCACACCTGGCACCAGCGTTCATGCCAAATAAGTCCCTCAGACCATTCTTTTTGTCCATTCCGACTTTCAATGGAAAGCTAACTGATGCTCGACGAGTTTGTTTGCTAGATATGTACTGTACTACACTGCTCTTACGTGTTCGGGGGGGGGGCTCTTTTTGTGACTAGAGCAAGTGTATCTAATAAACTATTTAATGGATATATACTGTACTGAAGATTTGTCAACTTTATATGCTTTTCGTTATCACGGAAAATGTTAATTTTTTTCTACCAAAGTGAAATGCTGACATGTATCTAAAGTATGACAAGTACACACAAAACAAAAAAAGCTAACATAATTTCGTCGGTCTGTTTAGTGAGTGTCAACTCTGCTAACGGTGGACCCAAGATTCTGAGTTCACGGGGATAAGATGGGTGTTGTGCTATGGTTCGTATTTCTTCCCATCTGTATTGCCGGCGACATGTAGTATAGCCAAAAAGAAAAAAATCGCCGTTTTATTTCAGGAAAGATCGCGTTTCCTGTGGAATATAGGTGCCCCGTTACCATTTTGGATCACACTGTGGTAATCGAATCGGGGTTTTCAAGAGGGGGTTGGTTTGGGGGGAGGGGAGAACCACACATTCACATGACTGCCTTTGTGTCTCATTTGTTTTCCTGATGGAACGTAGGTGGATAAATTCTTTTGGTAAATCTTATTCTTTCCAGGAATTAAACAGTGTGCACAGTACCTCGCCTTTTTTTTTGGGGGGGGGGGGGGTGAACAGATTTCTTCTAGAAGGTATTCATTCATGTAAGACTTGTCGCGATTCTTTTGGTGAATGAGCTCTTTCCAGGAAATAATGATTGTGTGGCGTACCTAAATTCTTCTGTCGGAACTGATTCCAGGAATGTTCGTAAATGATAATACCGTATCTACTGCGTTATTTTGTGCAGTGCGGTTAAGGGAATTTTACTGAAATGTCCATTGTAAAGATGAAGTGCGTCTAGGAAAGAGAACAGACTTCGCGTAATCCGAATCCTAAAACTCAAAACTGTTAACAGGGTAACAGTAATTAATTTAAGAAAATGTGGGAAAATATTATAAAAAAAAAATAATAATAACATCGACATGGACTTCAATCCGAAATTTCTGTTATCTTTCAATAAAACATTAGTCTTCGCTGAAGAGGCAATTTTTCAAGCACTGACAACTCGAACTACTTCCGCAATAAAAACCTAACTCTACAGAGTAGATATGTTTACACTGAAATACATCATATTTTGGAAGCTGGCATTCAGCTTTATTTCAGTCTTCTGGATGCCGACTTTCCATGCATACGGTTAAGCCTCTGTAGCTGACGAAGTTAGTGCTTCCAATACAACAAAATATTTGCTACCTAATGTTTAACAATCGCAAATTATTAGAAATTCTTCCCATTATAAGTTTTTCTGGCGGCAGGTGATTTATCCTGACCCCCCCCCCCCCCCCCCCCCCAAAAAAGAATAGAGGCACCGCAAACTAGCATTAAAACGGGGGTTAGGCTTTGGTTTTTTTACTACTATGTGCTAATCTAAATAATCTAAAGGGGCTGAAACAAAATGGCAGTGGAATGGTTTACACAATACGTTTTCAGGTAAACTGTAATGATTTTATAATCAGAAACACGCTTGGAGTAAGGAGAAGACATTTTTACCGCTCCTAATGTTTTGGGGAAGATTTTCTCCCGCACAGCGTTATCTTACTATAATCCTCAATATTTTATACCACCCCATGGTGAAATCCGTGGTGCATTACTGAATTAAAGCAAAGGTATAATATTTTTACATTTTTTAATCACTTGTGTGCGTAGATCTCTGGGAATTTGCATTTGCGATATACGGGCATAAGAAAAATTTTACTGTATTTAAATTTTTTTTATATATCTTAATCAACATATGAGTAACAAAATTGTGATTATATGTATATAATCAATCAAGTTTGAGCTTCCTGAAAATTTGTACTTGCTCCCTGGAAAAAAAAAACTGAATGCAACGCTGCAGGTAACGGTCGATGCCAGCTTTTTTTTTTTTTCTTTGCTGGTTTAAAGACCTGAACATCAAAGGCTTATGACTTTGCGTGTCCCTAATTTAGTCCTAATGTTTCCAGAGAGCGAACCGTACCAGCACCATAGGACAAACTGACCATTCATGCTTCATTCGGAATTCCGACCTGGCTGAATTCCTGATTAGTCGAGAGCCCGCGTTTCTGAACACGCGGCCGATGGCACGGCCGCGATTAGAGTTGTCAAGCACAAATTTAGCTGGCTTGCCCCCATGAACACTCCAAACTGGTCTTTATACTTCAATATGAAATTAATTTGGTTAATCAACTTATGTAAATGAATAGTTATTGCATGTCAGCTCATCATTTGTCTTACCATGGTAGAGTGCATAGGCAGACTTTTATTCAGTGGATTTAAATAGAAAAGTGAGATCTTAAAAGTGAGATCGCAGTGGTCTTTAAACGATGGTTTCTGACCATTCGTCTGAGATGGGTCAGAGTTCGAATCCCGGTGAGGGCGTGGATGTTGTTTGTTTTACGGCGCTGGCTCTTTCCTGGAATCAGTGGCCCTAAATTAGGGACATGCGACTGCTTATTACCCACTGAGTTGTCATGGTGGTCGTTAAACCTCCAAAAAAAAAGTGAGGGTTTTTTTATGGCGTCCTTTGTCATATTAATGTATGAAGAGAAAGTGACGTTCGTATGGCTTCGTTCGCCTGACCCGATTTGGATACAACACTTCAACTTCCAGAAATTCAACTGGAAACAAGACAGAAATAAGCACAATACATATATTTTCCATTCATTTTGACTTGTGTACAGCTACGGGCATACATGTAAAGGATGATAGAGAAGTCATTTAACACATTACTGATGGTATTTGCTACAAAACATAAAAATCACAAAACAAGAAGTTCGAAGCTTTGGCTCACATATAGTAACGGTGTAAGTTTTTCTGGATCTAACTGACGTGCATTGAATAATTAGAGCCATCGGTAAGTGCTCCTACTTACTTGATTTCTCGGTCACTCTTTGTACTCAGCCCGGGTATCTTGATGGCATTTAGCCATTCGTCTTTCAGGCCTGAATGGTGAATTCCACGAGACTGACCTTCCTCAGTGCAAAGAACTTTTCTCTGGATCCTCACAGCTCTTATAAACTGGACGGACCTCCAAACTTTTACATCTTTTTTTATTTATTTATGGGAGCCTTCTAAATTTCTGCGGCAACCTTCTCTAGTGTTTTGGAATTGTATTCACTGCAATTGAATTTGTCACGACTCAACGGCTGCACCTTCACGGCCATCACTATTTGAGAACAGTTAAACTGTGGCATGCATTGGTGTTTAGATCTTCTGACTGCTGTGCTTAGGTTGAAATGCAGGTTGAGATATGGATATTGTGTTCGTCGTTGCTGCGCAAGTTCGTGCATTTTCCTAAAACCAGTGTCCTTAAATTTTGAACGAGTAATGCCTCCTAGACTTTCGATGGACATGCGGGGTAGTTAAGCGTTCTGAAACCAGTGACAGTGTGTCAGTCTAGCACTTTCGGATAGTCTTGACACTTTTCATGAAATTCTTCCAACAATAACTCTAACCTCAAGCGAAATATTTCTGTTTTGTGGAACCATCTATTTCTTTGCAGCAAAGGAATTGGTACAAGGTTCCTGCTCCCAAACCATAGGAGCTTGCACGGCTAAAGCAATAGCCACAAGGACAATGGTCGCAGACTGCCATCCTACATCATTCTCTTCATTCGTCGGCTACCACGTCCGTGGTTTTCCTGATTCATTTGCGGATAACTGCATTAATAAAATACTAGGTTTCCTAATAGTGTGAATTAAGGTAACTCTAATCGTAATTACTTCCTCCCTGCTGCGATGAATCAATTACACACCTTGTATTTCATTTCATTTATTATTTCTGCTGATATAAATGCATGATTTATTGTTATTATTATATCTATTTTGATAACAGCAAGGAATAAATAAATCCATCGCTCTTTCCACGTTAAGCAACGCACAGCAACCGGAAAATTGTTTTTCAAACCGAAAAATTGTTTTCAGCCGAGGCGGCTGAAAAACAATTTTTCGGTTGCTATGTGCGTTGCTTAACGTGGAAAGAGCGATGGATTTATTTATTCAACTGACGCCACGTATTTAGATGATTTTTAACAGCAAGGAAGCTCCGGGAGAAGAGCTCACAGAGACCTGACTTAGCCCTGGGATCCCTAAGTAAAGTCAACAATCCAAGACAGCAATGAAATTAGATTACTATTTGTATAATATGAAATCTCCGCGGCGCTACAATTAAGTATCACTCTTGCCCTCCAACTTTACGATTAACCTCCCCTTCCCATATCTTTTTTTTTTTTTTTTAAGTTAGTTTAATATACACTATATTGACAAAAGTCACCAGACACCCCTTCAAATGCAAATGAACGGATCCGCTGTGTTCTTAAGATGCGCGATACAGCTGCAAACGGTATAAAAACAAGCCTGTAGCTCACCGTGATCATTATCGCACTGTGAGGTTGAGTGAAAATGTCGCGGCGGGAGAGAACTGACTTTGAGAAAGGAGAGATTATTGGGTGTTATATTTGTGGGTTGTTCATAAGAGAAACCGAGAGGCGTTTAAACATACCCAAGTCAACTGTTTTGGATGTACTGATAAGTGGAAGACACATGGTGTGCCTGAATCAGCAAAAAACGTACCGGCAGACCAAAGAAAAGCAGTGATAGAGGACGTCGAAGCCACAGGGGAGTCGTTATAGCTAATCGACGCAGTACTGCACAAGACCTCAGTGTACATGTGAGTAAAAATACTGGAACCTCGGTATGTACAGGTACCATTCGCAGAGAACTTCATTCCGTGAGTTACCGTGGTCGTGCGGCTGCTCATAAGCCTTTCATCTCCACTCGGAATGCTACTCGTCGTTTAGCATGGTGTAAAGAACATTTATCGTGGACCGTAGATCAATGCAAACTGGTTCTATGGACTGATGAATGCAGATGCACGATCCATCTGTCTGATGGCTGTGTGTGGATATGGCGGCAGCCGGGGGAACACTATTTACCACAGTGTACTATTCCTACGATCAAGTTTGGAGCTGGCAGTGTACTCGTGTCGGGTGTTTTTCGTGGTATGTTCCCGGCCCATTGGGTATCGTGGACAAACCTGTTAACCAGCACGTCTACCTCGATATTCTGGACAATTATGCCCTACGAACTTTGTGGCAATACTATGGAACTGAGCCTTGTTGGTACCAGTAGGATAATGCTCCGAGCCATAAAAAGGAAAGACACTTACGGCGTGGTTGGACGATAATTCCGTATCGTGTGTGGACTGGCTAGCACAGAGCCCTGATCTTAATCTCATAATGGGATGAATTAGAGCGCCGCATAAGAAGTTTGTAACCAAGGCCTACTACTAAGCAACAGTTAGCGACAGCATTATGCACTGAATGGAAGCGCATACCTATCGCTGTGTTCCAAAACCTTGTCGAAAGCATGTCTCGAAGAGTCAGTGCATGCAATTAAGGCCAAAGGTGGACCGACACCGTACTAATGTATGTCAATAAATGGTATGTTGTGTTTCTCTTCTAGGTGTCCGGTGGCTTTTGTCAGTATAGTGTATATGCTTTCAGTATTCTTTATATATATAAGTTATTGATTTCTGTTAGTTCTCTAGGTAATGAATTCCAATTTAGCGCTGATAAAGTTGGATAAGACGCTTTCTTTCTGCCCGAGCGCTGCTCATGTGAATTTCTTTAAATAACTGGACAGAACCGACCATCAATGTAGCCGAGTTTTAGCATTAGCTTGTCTCTTAGTTATTGTCCTTTGGAGAGCCATTTTTCTGCTGATTATGCGCGTAATCAGACACCAAGGTACAGCCTTTCTTATCTGTTACGTCATTTGAACTGAAACCGCGCTCTGCTGATTCTTTAATCTCGTTGTCTTCTCACCATTTGCACAGATTGAACAGTTTTAGAAATATGTCGACACAAAAATAGGTTATCGCTTTGTTCGCCCATAAGCTATTGATTTCGTCGTGGTAGGATTTTTCTAACCATTTTCTTTTCTTGAAAAAAATCATTTGTGGCATAAATTTGAATTCAATTCTACCCTAACGAAGAGTGCTGAAAATTAAAAATAATTTTAGGAAAATATTATTTCGACCGTAATTAACACTTGTCTACCCTACCATTGACCTAACTGTGCAATTCCTATCTGTCTTCGCATCTTACGAAGAACTGGGTGTTGTTTTTCCCCCTTGTAAAGATAAACTTCTTGAAGATTGGCCGATGTGTCCAAGCCTTGTACGAGCACCTGAAGATCTGTCTGGTTATCAGAATAAGAAATGCTTGCGTAGGATAACTTCAGAAAATTCATTTTTTGGGAAGGAGAGGATTATTAGGAATTTAATTAATATTTAGAATATGCCTAAAACAAACTGTCTGCTGCTGATAGGCCTTAAGTTTTAGCAATCTCCAAACTTTGGGGAGATGTTCGAAATTACCTCACGCAGAGCCGTAACTAGGACGGGACAGGCGGGGCCTGGCCCGGGCGCAGCTCAAAAGAGGGCGCAAAAATCACTGTGTACAATCTGATTGAAATCGGAATCGAAACTTTTGCACAAGTTTCTGGTGCAGCTTTTACCGCCATACATTGTCGTTTGTCTATTTACAGAATTTGCTTATAATACCTTTTGCCAGTTTCGGTAGCTTTGCAGCCTAAAATTCGAATTGCTTCGTCAAAATGTGCAGGCAATGTAATTTGTTCCCACTGAGAAATGAAGCGCGGGTGTTCGTTCGTTGCAAGATAAGGATGTGGTTCACATTCCTAAAGATTCTCTGGTGGGCAATTCGATTAAAGGTTCCGAACTCCAAAGAAAATGTATAAAACCCTTCTGCTGAGTTCTGCCACCCATTACAGTCTGGAATAAGAAATGACACACAAGACCAGCGTTACCGTCCTAAAAATTCATGCAACAAGCATGGTTATAATACACTATCTACCAATAAGTAATTGGACACCTGTGATAGCAAAGGAAAACGAAGTTTATTCACCTTCAATAGTTGGTGGAGCCTCCACGAGCGGCGATTACAGCTGCGACCCTCCATGGCATACTCTCAACCAGGCGTTGTACGACGGCTACAGGTATTTTCTTAAACTCTGCTTGGAGAAGACAGGTCAGTTCCTTCAATTTCGGACGGTGGGGGCACCCCCTTAGTCGACGCTCCAACTCGTCCCAGAGGTGCTCGATAGGGTTAAGGTCTGGGCTCTGCGCAGGCCAGTCCATTCGATTAACCCCATTGTCACCATACGAAGCCATGGTGGACTTCGCAACATGACAGGAGACATTGTCATCCTGAAAGCAACATGGGTCCCACCCCGTAAAACAAAAATCACTGTGTACAATCTGATTAAAATCGGAATCGAAACTTTTGCACAAGTTTCGATTCCGATTTTAATTTTAACAACGTAGGAACCGCATGGTCATCCAAAATGGTGCAGTAGGTCTCAGCGTTGAGTCTACCAGGAATTGCGACCAAGGGTCCCGTGCCATACCAGGAGAAACACCCCCATAGCATAATTCCACCGCGGCCGCCAAACTTCACAGTCCGCACAATACATTCCGGCAGGAGGCGTTCTCCAGGCAGACGCCAAACCCAGATTCTGCCATCCGAACGGTAGAGGGTGAACCTTGATTCGTCGCTCCAGAGAACCTGTTTCCACTGTTTAACGGTTCAGTGTCGACGTTCTTTGCACCACGTTAGCCGAGCAGCGCTATTGGATTTGGTGATCAAAGACTTGTGGACGGCAACACGTCCATGATGACCGAGCAGATGGGCTTCCTTACGGATGGTATTCATCGAAAGAACACTCCCGGATGCCTGTTGAAACTCCTCGCGGATCTGGCCCATCGATTTGGTGCGGTTCTTCCGAATTTCTCTGGCCAGCAACCGTCGGTCTCTAACTCCCAGTTTTATGGGTCTGTCTGGTCGGGGCACATTTCTACAGTCACCTCTCATCTTCCACTTGCCAATCACGTAGGCCACTGTCGATTTTGGGTACTTCAATTCGCTGGATATGGCACGTATGGATCGACCATTTCTGTGATACCCGACGATTACACCTTTCTCGAAATCAGACAGCTCCGAACTGTGTGGCATCTTGCATGCGACTGGTTGCGTTGTTGTTTCCCACACGATATTTAACGGCAGCGGCCGTGACGTGTATCAGGACCGCAGATATCGTCGATTGCAGGGGTGTCCAATTAGTTGTTGGTAGATAGTGTATTTCAAGCACCAAGCACTAAAGCTTTTTTTGTTTTAACGATTTTGGTGGGGGCTTGGGGGGGGGCGCAGAAATGCCTAGTTACGCGTCTGTCTCACGCTAAGGCAGTCAGTGCTGAGATAGCCCGAAGACTACTAGCCCGGCACAAACAGGGCTCGGCCCGCATAATATTTACTACGGTTCGGACTTGAGCTCTGAATTCTTAGTTTTTTAAGTGTAATTTTGATTCATCATAAGATACTTTTATTAACTTTCGAGTTAAGGAGAATGTTTCAACTGTGTCTGGGGGAGAAGTTGTAACCAGGAAGGTGTATTTCTTGTGGGCGTGAGGAATAAGTACCGTAGGCGAGGTAATAGATTTCTGCTGAGAATAAAAATCTTAAATAACTTGTAATATTAGATATCACAACGTCAAAAGTTTGCCTCCCTCCCCTACGCAGCAGCTCCCTGCTAATTTTATTTAGCAACGGTTTGGAGATTGCAGTGCAGCCCGATTTTTCTCAATATCAGGCCAGCGGAAACATTTTAGGCGGTGACTTAATAGTTAAAGAAAATAGTGCTGCTATACCAAAGAAACATATGTCGTTTCACCACTCCCCAGTTGTGAAAGACACCGCTTAATTGCGGGGGAAAGTGTGTGGAAGTCTGTAAGAAACTTGTTTATTAATGCCTAAGGTTGGTTGATTGATTTTTATGGCGCAATGGCCATGTTTGGCCAAAGAGCGCCAGACACAAGACAAACAAACAGTATTAAAAACGTGGTATAAAACTTAAAATCTGGCTGATCAAATAAAACTGCTGCCGCCCGGTGGCGCAGTGGTCTAAGCGATGGCCTCTGATCACTCCTCCGAACGGGGTCCGGGTTCGAATCCCGGTGAGGCATGGATGTTGTGTTTGTCTTATGGCACTGGCTCTCTCCCTTCCCTGGAACCAGTGACCCTAAATTAGGGACGGGCGACTGCTTATAGCCCATTGAGTTGCTCACGGTGGTCGTTAAACCTCCAAACAAAAAAAAAAAAAAAAAACTGGAGAATGATGGAAGGGCTAAAAAGACAATGAAACAAACAGTATTAAAAACATGGTACAATGGTTAAAAACTAGCTGATTAAGTAAAACTGAGGAATGAGAATGATGATATGGCTAAAATCTAGATACGTTTAAAAAAGTCAATGTGTTTCAAAAATGAGAAGACGGCGACAGTATCGCAGTGGTCACATAGTAGCGGCGTCCTCGGTCAACAAATGAGAATGAAAGAAATGAAAACGCACATCACGAAAACGAACAGAACTACACAAAAGATGGTGACAGTGAGTCTGCAATTGCACGTCTCACACATCGGCGCAGTGTCTCCACACAGCAAAAAGCGGTGAGTGAAACGACAATGCCCAATGCGGAGACGCGCAAGCACCACTTCATCCCTACCTAAGCAGGTTAGTCAATTTGGTAGGGGGGGGGAGCTCTATATCTTGATATAAAATTTGGGCTCGTGCTGGCATGTTTCGGGCTGTTAAAATTGAACCTATACTCAGCGCTGTAAGGCATCTGTATTTTTAACAGAAGTCGTTGAAATTTCGCTTAATGTGTCAATGTCTTTTCTTTGAATCTAGCATTTGCATTTTTGTTTTCCTTCAAATTTGCCGGTGGATGCGCATCAAGTCATACAATTAAATGAGCAGCCGATCAGACAGCTTCAGAATGAGTGTTTTTTCCCCTCCGTTAATTTTTTTCAAGTAATGTGAATTTCGACATTTCAATTTTTCTCTCCGTGTTTTGCAGCGCATGGATATTTATTTCCGTTTGGGGATAAACTACCACGATGAGCTATTCTAAGAGCGAAGCATTCATCCATGCCTACTTTTTAGGGCCACTGGTTCTAGGTAAAGGCAACCGTAAGACACACACTACTCCTGCCTGATGCTGGACTCTAACCAGAGCTTTCAGTTTGAATTATAACAGTGAGCAGTTAACCTAAAATGCGGCGAAATGCTTTCATGCTTGAAGAGTTCATAAAAAAAAAAAAAAAAAAAAAACTTATGAACTTTCCAGCCTTTTTTAGTTTTCTCGGTTTCCTCAGAAATACCAGACATGGGGAAAGTTATCCCGTGAACAATTAGTTCCATTGCGAATTTCTAGCACCGCGATTATTAGTTTCGGGTCTGGCTGTTACATTTTAATTCCCGTCCTGTTTTTCAGTCATAACTCTCTCCCGTTCATGGAGCCTGTATCGGTGAAGTTGAGTGGCCGCCCCGGTTGCTCAGTTGCATAAGCTCTGGCTTAGGACCATTCGTCCGAGATGGGTTCGAATCCCGTAGGCATGGATATTTCTTATAGCACTGGCTATCTCCCTTCCCTGGAGCCAGTAATCCTAAACTAAGACCGGCGACTGCTTATATGTAGCCCATCGAATTTCTCACGGCCGTCGTTAAACCTCCAAAAGAAATCCTTCTGGAGTTTGGTGCCATGAATCTTCTAATCGACTAAATAATAATAAAAAAAAAGAATAACTGCATAAAAATGATTTTTAGGGGAAGGGATTTTTATCCCCGGTGTAGCAAACGATCAGAAGAATAGCTGGTCCCTAACGTAAGATAATACTATAGAAAGGAAAAAAAAAAAAAACAGCATCCGTGTCTTTCAAATCTTCGCAGGGTGGTTCGAGAATCCAGAAACTCGAGACCAGGGACGAAGTGTCTCCGACGACATGGGCACAAGACAACATGGCGCCCCCCTCACCAAATTTGTTCTTTTGCTAAACGGTGCGGGCTTATGACGTGTACGTGATTGTTTGTCTGGAGTGTGTTTTATTGCGTTAATAATTTTGCAATGATATTTATTATTAATGAAAAATATAGTAGGTGTATTTAATAGTGTACCAGTGTACGTGTCAAATTATTTGACCTTCGGGATTTTGTGAAAAATTAATACATTATGATAACTATTACAAAGCAATATAATGCACCAGAAAAGACACAAGAATGTGGGAAAAGAAGAAAATATTAAAGCAATCTTAAAGAACACTTACGAGGCAAATTTGATTAACACTTAACGAATTTTCTTACCCAAAGTCTTGACTGCACCACAATTATGTCATGATCGTTTTTTTTTTAGTTTTTTTTACGGGCCTTTGCATGGGCAAAATGGTCAATCACTGAAGAGTAGTCTATACCCAGAGTTATGTCCTTATCTACACACATTATCGCGAATGAGTTAAACTTTTTTCTCCCAATAACGTCCTTTTTTCATTTTTTATTCTTGAGACTGCTGAAAATGATCTTTTAGCAGAACAATTCGTGACTGGTAAGTTAAAAACATTCTCAAAGCTATTTCTAAGTTTGGAAATGTACTCTGAATATTGTTACCAATGATGATCCCCTGGTGTGTTCAAGTCGTCGGCATTCATATATGACTAGAAATGTAGAAATTCGTTGCTAAAAAAGTTTTCTGTCTCCTTGGTACCTATGTGAACAAGTTTATTTGATCTAGCCTGTATGTCACGAGCCCTGGTCTCTTTGAAATCCCTGAAAATTTCAAAACTTTTCAGAACAACTTCGTATGATTTCCTTCTGTTTACTAAATTACTGATTAAAGAATCCATAATTTTAAAACACGTGTTTACTCTTGCTCAGTTAATGCTCTCCGTCCACGCATATGGAGTGAATACTACAAATAATATAATTTTAAAAAATTAATAAATTTTGTAAAATTATTTAAGTAAAATTTTTCTTGGGTGGTGGGGCTAAAATATTCATAAAAAATCTTCCAGCTTGGCGTCCCCCCTAAATATGGCGCCCTGGGCCCTTTGCTTAAATCAGCCGTACCCGAGACTTCAACTAGAATTGATGTCTCAGTCCATTTGTCTGTTTCCAAGGATGAATAATTCACTTTGCTGATTTCCTTGTTTTTTCCAGAGGAGGTGCTAGAATTAGCAAATTTTTCTCTCTGCAGCGATAAAATGACATGAACTCAGTGTTATATCGTTGATGTTCATTTACGCTGGAGACTTGTTCTGTGTGTAGAGCATAATGCCGAAGCTCACATCGTCTAAAATTTCTATTTCTTCTGTTGTACAATTAAATTTGCGTCGTTGGCCGATGTAATGCTGCTTTCACTGTTTAGACATTTTATAGAGCGGATCATCATCATCATCATCATCATCATTGTCAACCATTATCAATCCACTGCTGGACGAAGGTCTCCCCAAGTTTCCTCCACAACGGTCTGTCTTGTGCCAGTCTCCTCCATGTCACTCCCGCATATTTACGAATTTCATCCACCCATCTCCCATGTGGTCTTTTTCTGGGTCTTTTCCTGTCCCTTGGAATCCAATCTAAAATTTCGGCTGTCCATCTATGGTCTGTCCTTCTGGCAGTATGTCCAGCCCATTGCCATTTCAGGGATTTAACTCTGATCATGATGTCTTCCACTCTCGTCATTTTTCGGATCCACGAGTTCCTCTTCTTATCTCTCCTGGTTATACCAAGCATGCACCTCTCCATGCTGATTTGAGTTGTCTGCAGCCTTTGTATGTCTCTTTTAGCTAAGGTCCACGTCTCTGCACCATACGTAAGCACTGGAAGGATGCATTGATCAAACACTTTTCTTTTAAGACATAATGGCATATTGCTCTTGAAAATTATGCTGTTTCTTCCAAAAGCTCTCCAGGCAAGTTTTGTACGCCGATTAATTTCTTCATCAATGTGACCCTCACTTGATATCTGCTGTCCAAGATAAACATACGTATCTGTTATCTCCAGTTTTTCTCCATCAATCGATAAATCTTCATTTCTTGTAAAAGCATTGAACATCACTTTTGTCTTCTGAAAGTTCATTTTTAATCCCACTTCTTTACTCTTGTCAGCAAGTTCCTGGATCATACTCTGCAGCTCTGATGGGCTAGTTGCAAAAATGACTACGTCATCAGCAAAACGAAGGTGGGTTAGATAATCTCCATTAATCTTTATCCCTTTGTTTTCCCAGTTCAGTGATTGAAAGACATTTTCCAATGTGGCATTAAAGAGCTTCGGAGATATGGTGTCACCTTGTCTCACTCCCTTTCCAATTTTTATGTGTGTTGTATTTTCAAACAGCCGAATCTTTGCACTTGCATTTTCATAGATGTTATTAATAATATTAATGTATGCATCTTCAATACCGCAGGATTTCAGAGCCGTGGTAACTGCTGATGGTTTCACCGAATCAAAGGCTTTTTCATAATCGATAAAAGCCATGCACAATGGAAGTTCATATTCCCTCGCTCTTTCAATTAGTTCTCTCAGTACGTGGATATGATCTATTGTGCTGTAGCCACTCCTGAATCCAGCTTGTTCTCTCGGTTGAGCCATGTCCAGTGTTACCTTCAAGCGGTGTGAAAGAACTTTAGTGAAGATTTTATAAACCACTGATAGGAGGCTGATAGGTCTGTAGTTCCTGAGATCCTCAATGTCACCTTTTTTATGTAGCAGGATCATTGTAGCATTGTTCCAATCCTCAGGAATCTTCCCTTCATTAAGGCATCGAGTGAAAATTTGGGCGAGTACTGTTTCAATTTCTCCACTTGCTTCTTGTATGATGTCTACAGTAATTCCATCTTCTCCTGGAGCTTTTGCTCGCTTCATGTTCTTGATTGCATGAGCAACTTCTGCTGGGAGGACTGGAAGAACTCTGGTACCTTTCATGATGTCTGGAGTACATGTATCATCCCTTTCATATAGTTTGGAGTAGAAATCTTTCACTCTTGTCAAAATTTCGCCTCTATTTCTTGTTATAGAACCATCTTCTTTTCTCAGAGCCATAATCTGTTTTCTTCCCTTACTGAGATGTCCCTTTGCTATCTTTAGGCTTTGGTTGCTTTCAATTGCTTTCCTCACTAGCTCACAGTTGAATTTCCTTACGTCTTCAGTGATACTTTTTCGTGCTGTCTTGCATAGCTCTATATATTCCACTTTGGAAGTCACATCTTCTTTAGTTGTACTCATCTCTCTTCTTTTTTGCATCAACATTTTGGTGTTTCCTGATAATTTGTTCACATGCAACTTGTTCTTAGACCCAGCTAATTTTGTTGCTGTTTCCATAAGAGCTTTGGTTACTTTTCTGTTAACTTAAAAAATATCCACTTCTTCCTATGTTAAGCCTTCTAAAGCAGAGAATCTGTTCTTCAGTTCCAACTTGAAGGTATTATGGTGTTTTTTAAGGTTGGTTATGTCAATACATTTTGTTTGTCTTATGAGCTTGCCACGTTCCAGTTTAGTGTTGAGGTGCATCTTACATCTCACCAATCTATGGTCACTACCTGTGTTGAACTTGTTTAGCACACTGCAGTCTTCGATGACGAATTTTTTGTTACACATAATAAAATCAATTTCACTTGTCGTCCCAATTGGATGTCTCCATGTCCATTTCCTGTGTGGCTTTTTCTTGAAAAAGGAATTCAAGATGAAAAATCCTTCTGCCTCTGCAAACTCTACGAGAGTATTTCCACGCTGGTTTCTGTTGCCGTGACCGAATTTACCTACTGAAGTTTCATTCTGTTGCCGGTGCCCTATTTTTGCATTGAAATCTCCCATAATTATCTTCAAGTGCTGCTTACCTTTATTATTTAGATGACGAATTTCCTCATAAAATTCTTCAATTTCTTCTTCAGGATGACTTGTGGTGGGTGCATAAGTTTGAATAATCTGAGCCTGGTATCTTCTCGATAGTTGGATAACGAGTCGTGCAGCTCTGTCAGAGGAACTTTCAACTTCTACCACTTTATCCTTCAGTTTCTTGTTTATTATAAATCCAACACCACTAGTTCTGCCAGTATCTGTCCCACGATAATAGAAGAGATGTCCACTTTTCAGTTCAATGAGATCTTCTCCTTTTCTCCTTACCTCACTCAGCCCGACGATGTCCCACTTGATCCTTTGTAGTTCCTCTTCCAATTCAAGAAGCCTTGAATCAGAAGATAGGGAGCGTCCGTTGTAGGTAGCCAAGGTCAGCATCAAATGGCAGCCTAGTCCGGTCCTCCGGGGATTCTTAGCACCCTCTGCCTTCATGTCGCACTGGCCGCTGCCTTGGCCAGGTACATTCCAGCTGCCGGAGACTGAGGGCCAAGATTTAAGTTGTAGAGTCATTTTGGAGGTGTTTGGCCATAACTCACCACGCTGGCCAAGCGGGTTGGTGAGTGTGGGATAGCATTTCCTCTGATCCCGATGGTATAGTTATACCGCTATTTGCGGTCGTCAGAGCCCCTTTAGTGGGAACAGGATGCACCACGAGAAGGCGGGGTTGACATTTGTCAAGGAGAGGCTGTGATGTTACGCATCACCTGACCTTACATCCCATAGAGCGGATACCCACCCCTATGTTAGTCAGCGCACAAGCTGACAAAACTAAATAAGGGGAAACAAAAGTTACGATTTTTGAAGGAACTGCTAGTACTTCAATGCCAGGTCAGTCTGAATCAGAGGCGTAACTAGAGGTGGCAGTCGGGGAGGTTGCCCCGGGCGCAGCTCCAGAGAGTGCGCAAAAACCACTTCTGATTAAAATTGGAAGTGAAACCTTTGCACCAGTTTCTAGTTCAGTTTTTAGCGCTGGCTTGTGGCCAATCACCCGAGATGGGTCTGTGTGTGAATCCCGGTGAGGCATGGATGTTGTTTGTCTTATGGCACTGGCTCTCTCCCTTCCCTGGAACCAGTGATCCTAAATTAGGGACGGGCGGCTTACAGCTCACAGTTGCTCACAGTGGTAACAGGTAAATTCCCCCACATTCGGTAAATTGCCCCACATTGGAAAACTGCCCCATAGGAAAATTCCCCCACGGAAATGAGTTAAAAATCCAAATGCCGAACCCGGAAATTCCCCCACATGGCAATACTTGCAAAACATCTGTTAATTGCAGTAAAAATCGAAATACCGCACCCGGAAATTTGTCCCACATATTAGTTCTACTTGTGTAAGGCTGTCGTTAGATTTGAAGTGCTTGAAAATGGAATTGGTGAACCCGGAAATCTCCCCCACATTCGATATTTTGCTTAAAATTCAATGTGTGCACGGTCCCTGACTGAAAAAGGTGGGGTATATATTTTCGTGGGGCAGTTTTCCAATGTGGGGGAATTTACCTGTGGGAATTTTCTGTGATTCGCTCATAGTGGGTGGGGGTCATTCCATGTCAGATCACCTAGGGCATGTCACCCACCCATCTCAGATTTTTTGAAAATTGGTAAAAAGTATTGTAGTACTGGTAAGATATGAAACCTGTTAAATTTTTAGGTCAGTCGGTGTAGTACATCTTGAATAATGCCACTTTAAAAATTGTGTAGCTCTGCCTTTAAAGTTTTCTCACAATGTTTTCACAACTACACTGTAGGACAAAAAAACAAAATTAATAACTTCACAACTAACTGCTGCAGCCACATTATTTTTTTTCTTAAATGATCTGCATGATCCATACATTTCGGAACAACGTGTTTCTGCACATTTTTAGAATTATAGGAACACTTTTTTTTTAATTTAATTACAAAAGACATGGAAAAATGAGGCCACGTTTTTATTAAACAATTTTTTTCAAATTGTGCCCCCCACTGCTAAAAATATTTACATGTGTAAAAAAAAATACTTGGGCAATTCTAAAAATATTTACATGCAGGAAAAAAAATACTTTGGGCAATTCGCAATTTTGGCGAAGAAGAAAAAATCCAAAATGGCGTGTTTTATATACGGGACATTCCGACATATTACCCAATTTTAATTAAGTGGGTGCTTGACCATTTTACATACCTCTTTTCCCCCATAGTTTAACCCCATTGGTGAGTTGCTTAAAACAATTATTTTATTTTTATCTGCTACCATCTTGAATATAGGTTCACTTTTCTTTTCTGCTACAGGCAAAATGGTTTTGAGAAAAAGCAATTGTTTTCCTCTTATTGTGGATCGAAAGTTTTGGTTTTCACTACCTCAAAAGAGGACATTTTCGGCTTACAGAAAATGTGTAGAAATGTTAGAAAACATATTTTTTTTAACCTTGCTTAAAATGGCGTTGAAATCTGAAATACTCGCAAGCATAATCGCCATTTTTGATGGACTGTTAAGGTGACTGGGATTTGGAACCCCAAGTTGGGAATTTTTGTGCAATAACTATGGTTAGTAGAGTTTTAAACTGTGGAAAACATAAGTCTGGATTTGCCCCCTCCCCCTCCCCTCAAATTTGCAAAATTTGCAGTTTCAAGTTTACATATCTCAAAAGAGGGACCAGATAAAAATTTATTATTTTTTTTTCCACCAAGGATAGATACCACTACTGGTACTCAACAGAACCTGCAAGTTTCATTTTGTGGTTAAAACTGGTTTAGAAGTTACAGGCTATGAAATATTTGTGAAAAATGGTAACATTTAAGCACTCGGAAATGCACAGGAACTAATGAATATTTGTTTATTCCTGTTTTCAAAATATTTTTAAGTCTTATGGAATTATATTTAAGTACCTTTAACTACCAAATACTATATGTGGGCAACGTTCGTGACTGCCACGGGAAGGGCCTCAGGTTCGATCCCAGTCAGGTACGAACGTTCGATCCACCACTAAATACCCGCCGTGCGTCGGATGGGCACTAAGCCGTCGGACCCCGGGTACTGGCCCCACCGGTAATAAATAAGGGCGTCTTCCTTCCCCTTTCTACTTCGCTTCCGTGTTACTTTCCTATCGGGCGCTCTAGTCCAAATCTCCTAGTTTCCTATTTCTAAGGGTTGTTTAAGACCTGGGGTCAGACACTCCCTTCCTAAAATCCTCTACATTTGATCAAATACTATATGTACAATTTATACATAAAAAAAATAAAAAAACTGAAAAAAAAAACCTTACCAGAACTTATTGTAAAGTTTGCGATTCACAAACTTCAGCAACACTCGTCTAGATATAGTCCTTTTAAATAAGCCTTAACTTCTGTGAGTGCGCGTGCAACTCGCTATATTTGTTACTGTTGAATTTAATATTTTGACCAATTTCAATTTTTAACTGATCAAAACGCTAACCTGCAAAGCAGTGCTCTCAATCGCTAGTCAAATCGCCAAAGTTTTTTAACAGTTGTCGTACTTAAAAATAATCGCCGTTTGCGAAAAATGCGACTGACACGGCCACCTATGCTGTCCCAAGCTGTCTTTTTTTTTTTTTTTTAATGATACAAGCAACTGCAAAGATTAGGTGATTCTAAATTTCGTACTAATTTAAATAAAAATATAAACTAATGGAACAAACAATTTTATGAATTATTTTGGTGTCGAATGATATGTTTATGTGAAGAACTCCTTGCCCACGCCCCGCTCAGAACGTTTTTCAAGGTCACTAGCCTGTCAGCTCGATGACGCACGGTCCTTATTTGCATAATTCCATGGGAGCTAGCACACTGTTGCTTGGGTACATCGACTTAACGTTTCCCCTTGCACATATCTGAAAAAATATTTACAATCGGACATCTCGTTTTGGACACATTCTGGAATCTGTATTTATCACGTTAATTTTGGACACAAGTTTATTATGATCGTTTACTGTTTCAAAATTAAACATTTCATGCAAAGCTGCGGTAAGTTCTGCTTAACAGTAGATGCTGCAGTTCAATGAAATTGCCAGCGAAAATGCAGGAATGCTTCGTTCAATGCGAGAAAATGTTCCCCCAAAAGTAAATCTTTATTGCAAGAGCGATTTGTGCGGGGGCTTTGTAAGTAAGTATTTAAAACTACTTAAAATCAGTGATATTAGATTATGGTAATGCTTCCGCTAACTGTTGCTTAGTAGTAGGCCTCGTGCATCTGCATTCATCAATCCATAGAACCAGTTTGCATTGATCTACGGTCCACGATAAATGTTCTTTACACCATGCTAAACGACGAGTAGCATTCCGAAAACAGGGAGGTGTGCTTCCTATTGTTTCGCACGAAAATAAATGTGCCGAATTACAGTGTTCCTTCTAAAAACAAATTGTTGTCACTTATAACTTACAATCACCGACAGCAAACATGCGTCAGGATTTGACACACGGGCCCTTTAGTTTCTGCGCGGTCTTCTTCAAAGAACCGATTGACATGACGCGAGTATTTGATGTTAACCGAAACATTGTATTTCACATCAGGATCAGCAAGTGCATTTCGCTAACATGACATGTGTCGGCTATTGGATGTTATGATCATAAACTTTGAGAACAAAGGACAGCGAAATAAAAAATAAATCAAAACAATTATCTAGCAGATTATAAACAAAGTAAAATAAAATGAAGCATTTCATCTCTCATTTAGAAGGATCAACAAATTACCCTGTGTCGGAATGTGAAATAATTTCGCACTAAAGTGACTTGCCCCAGTATGTCATGAAATTCTCATAGGTGGGGTGTAGCTAGTAGGGATGGGCAGAATCTGTACTTTTTGGTACTCGTTACTTTCTGTATCAGTATTTTTTTTGTAACGAGTTCAAGTACCGACATCGGTACTTTGTTGTTATTATATATATATTTATATAGCATCGGAAAGTTAAATTTTCACTCATGTAATATAACATAAACCACAACAAAACTGCGCAATGCTGCAAGTATTAGATGTAGTTAGTGTATGTAAAAGAATATTAACATACAAGCAATCTACCCTCATAAACAACAAATAGGGGCCAAAAACCTTCAGATAAAAAAAAATAAATGAAGTGAATAACAAAATGACGAAGCAATGTTAAGAAAATATTTATAAAAACATTTACTCAGAACCCCTGGATCACTCTTCAGGGAAAGACATCCAGAGGCCCTGAGCACACAAGTTCAGTTAAGGTTTCATGAGAATGCAAAAATCTCAAAAAAGTAATAATGGATATCCACTTTGAAATTTTGTGTTGTAAATTTTGATGCATTCTGTCTGCCCTACCTGAACTATAGAAAATACAAAGAGTCACTAGGATTAAAATTGAACTAAAAAATGAACAAAAAACACCTTACCAAAACAATAATATTACACGTACTGTTGTATAAACGAAAAAGAAACATCAAAACGAAAACTAAGTCAAAATTCTCCCTACAAGATTAAAAGATAGTAACAGTAACTATCTTATGGCGTTGAATCTCTCCCTTCCCTGGAACTAGTGGCCGTAAATTAGGGACGGGCGACTGCTTATAGCACACTGAGTTGCTCACATTGATCGTTAAATCTCCGATCAAAAAAAACAAAAAAAACAATGACACCGAATTTTCGGGTGTAATAAGCACTTCTTTTGAATCCGTTCTGACGCAAATTAAATTTATCAAAGCTATTCAAAGTCAATGGAACCGGTATAGAAAACAATAGTATCGGACGGAAGAAAGAAGTTTTTCAATCGGGTTTTTAATCCCTCAGATATTGCTGTAAACAGAATCATGAGCTGACGAACTCTTAGAAACAGAGATATCGACAAAAATAAGATGTGACTTTACGTCCCCTGGTGGGAAAACCATGCATTATTTTAGGAAGAAAGTATTCTCAAAAGGTTTTTCCATATGAGCGGTTATCGGTCCAAGAAAAAAAAAATTGAGTTTTCAGGTGCCCAGATTTTACTACAAATACATCAGAAGCAGAAATTAACACTTATGCCCCGTGGTGGCCAAACGACTCTTTACCAAACATTAGAAATTATGTGAAAAAATTTTTCCATCAGGTCTTGTATGCGATAGAGGAAGAATTTTTCAAATCGGAGTTTTAGAAGCAGAAATAACGCAGAAAACGCAATTTACTTTTGTGCCCCCTAGCGGAAAGTCTACGATTTACTTGAAAATTTTGAATTCATAGGAAAAACATTTCGCATCGGAAACACTATCCAACAAAGAAGGAATTTTTCAAATCGTACTCTTAGAAGTAGAGATATTGACAAAAATAAGATATACATCTACTCCCCTGGCGTAGAAACCATGCATTTTTTCAAGAAGAAAATTTTCCTAAAAGGTTGTCGAATGAGTAGTATCGGTCAACAAACGACTTTTTTTTCAATCGAGATTATAGAAGCTCATATTTTGCTGCAAATACATCAGAAGCGGAAATTAAGACACCTGGTGGCCAAATCATTTTTTACAAAAATTAGAAATTATGTGCAAACGATTTCCCATCAGGAGCTGTATCCAGCGCAAAAAGAATTTTTCAAATCTGAGATTTAGAAGCAGAGATACAGGGGAAATAAATTTACCTTTACGCCCCCTAGTGGAAAGTCTATGAATTACTTGAAAATTTTGAAATTATATGAAAAACATGTCACACTGAAAACACTATCCAACGAAGGAATTTTTCAAATCGGGCTCCTAAAGTAGAATTATTCACAAAAATAAGATATACATCTACGCCCCCTGGCGGAGAAACTGTGGAATATTTTAAGAAGAAAATGTTCCGAAAAGGTTTATCGATGTGAGTGGCATCAGTCCACGAAAAAATTTTTTGAATCGATATTTTAGAAGCTCAGATTTAATGGCAAATACATCAGAAGCAAAAATTAACACTTACGCCCCCTGGTGACCAAAGTATGCTTTACCAAAAATTAGAAATTATATGCAAAAGATTTTCCATCAGGAGGTGTATCCGCTGAAGAAAAACCTTTTGAAATCGGAGTTTTAGAAGAAAAGTTATCGCGAAAAATGTAATTTACTTTTACGCCCCCTAGCGGGAAATCTATGCGTAATTTAATAATGTAACTATATCTAAATACTCTTCGACATAAATGGAATCGAAAGATAAAAGAATTTTTTCAATCGGATGTTTAGAAGCAAATATGTGGAATAAAACGTATTTTTGAATTCGACATCATCTGCATTTACGCCCTCTAGCGGCGAAATTGCACATCGTAAAAAAACGAAATAAAGGATCATCATCCGCATATTTCAACATGCCTGACGGGATTCGAACCCCGACTCATTTCAGACGAATGATCTGCGCCACTCGGTTTTCCGAAGTCATTCGATACAATTTCGTTGTGTGAAATTCATATCAAGGTAATGTTTTCCTGATTTCGTCTTTTCATTCTTAATTTTTATGGTCTGGAAAAAAATCAGTCCGAGTAATTTTATGAAAGCAAATTTTAGACTAACGAATTAGGTTTGTTTTTTAATCACTGAATGTTTTAGATAATTAATTTTCGCTCACACAACCAAATCTGAGAAATTTCCTTTCTACCTCTTTTTAAGGAATTCACTGCCAAAAATTTCTGAAAATTTTTCAGGAATCGAATAAATTATCTGAAATTTTATTCCTCCTCCAGATTTTGCGTCTAATGTAGCTGAGTCAGTCCACCCCCCACATCTCCCTTTGCCCATTTTCTCCGCCATTATATCCGAAATACCGAAGGAAGGGAACACGAGTGTTAAAAGATTGAAGATGGTGTTTGTAGACATGACAAAAGTAAACGATTTGCGCAAAGTTATTTTAGATGTGGCATATCTAACGAGAGAACATGAGACGCATTCAAAAGGCCCAGCACGTGTCTTTGTCAAGGTGAAACCAGAAATCAGCAGGTGTTACCACTTAAATGTGCACTCACCAGTAAATCCGCATATTAAGCAAATATATCTTGAAGGATCGGTTTACCGTAGCGAGGACGTGAATTAGTAATGAATATTGAAAGCCACGTTTAGTTCAAAAATGCTCCTATAGTGCGGAAGTTGAAGATGCAACGTCGGATATTTTGTTCTTTTCTTCACCGTGTTCGAATGCAGATTTACGCAACAGATAAGCTCGTGGAAAACGTGCGTAAATCAAATTCGTGCAAAGTGAGGTGAATTTTTCAATACAGGAGCAGAAAAATAAGTAATGCCGATTCTTACGTTCTTTAGATTTCAATATTTGTAAAATCGCGGTTTCCAAAGTGAAGCTTTCAGTTCAGCCCTTTCTTTTGATATGAAAATTTCTCTGGGATTTACACCGATGTGTCATTACATTATGACCACCTACTTAATAAGTTGTAGGACCCCCTTTAGCCCACAAAACAGCGGCCACTCGGCGAGGCATCGATTCCATGAGGTGGCGATAGGTACACTGGGGTATCTGGTGCCATAATATCAACAGCAGGTCCTCCTGTTCCCGTACATTTCGGGTGGTGGTGATTGAGCGCGAACCCGCTTTTCCAAGTCGAACCGCAAATGTTCGATTGGGTTCATGTCAGGTGCGTTTGAAAAGCCAAGACATTAACAGAAAGTCACCAACATGTTCCTCGAACCACTCCTTAACGATTCTAGCAGTGTGGTATGGCGCATTATCCTGTTGGTAATTAATGGCCATCACCAGCAGAAAACACAGTTGCCATGAGTGGGTGAACTTGGTTCTCAACGATGTTCAGATACCTGACAGCTGTCAGGGATTGTGCTATTGGGATAATGGGGCCGAAAGTGTCCAAAAAAATTTCGCCCACAACATATAACACCTCCGCCGCCGGCCTGATTCCGCCCAACTGTGCATCCAGGTGTCACAGCCTACGTTGGTAATCGGCGTATCCGCGCTCCGCCGTCTACATGATGCACCAGGAATCTTGATTCGTCAGACCAGGCCATTTTCTACCAGTCATCCGCTGTCCAATCTCGAAGTTCTTGGGCCCATATCATGCGTTGTTGGTGATGACGTGCAGTGAGCATGGGGACCCGGTTGGGTCTTCGGCTACGCAGTCCCACGCGCAGAAGGCTGCGATGAACTGTGACGCACTTCCCTGATCAGTACTGCTGCAGGTGCGGGTGATTTGTCGCACCGTGGCCCTTCGGTCGCTGTGAACAATGCGCGACAGTCTCCGCTCCTCTCAGGGATTAATGAGCTGCAGACGACACACGCTGGATGACTGTTCGTCGTTTAGCCATCTGTGCACCACTTTTGATACCGCGCAGTTTCCGAGAGCGTAGTTCCGAAGCGCCGTGCCATCACAATTTGTACTTTATCAAACTGATAAATCGGCAGCTTTTCCCATTCTGACTTGGAACACTCTAACTCAAAGCCGGTCCTCGGGTTGTATATATGCTGCTCTGTGAACTTCACCTGCCCCACCGTTCGGTCTGCCGGGGCGCTCATTTCTATAGGCTGGGGACGGTCATAATGTAATGGCTCATCTATATATTCTGTAATACATTTGAAATACACGCAAGAAACATATTAGATGGATATACACTGTGCAAAACAATCGCAACAGTTCTTGATCTAGAATGTCTGCAAAGGTTCTGGTGTATCGCTTTCATTCACTGAGTTTTGTAGCACGCCGAATTTACGTTCTTTGCCCATCTTTCGCAGCGCACAATTTCCGTTCTAAAATGTTACAAATTTGAGGACGGAGATGACTCTTTTAAAACTTTATGGAGCTAAAAGAACTTGATACACTGCTCGACATAGGATATACCACACCATGAAGGAATGCAGGAAGTGAGACTAAACTTATCGCACATTTTACAAGTAGGTGGGAAAGAAGTGATTTCATTTCTGAGGGATTACATAAATGTAATGGACGAGGAGACTGTATAATGTGGCCTGAGTCAGTTGGTCGTACGACTGCCTTGATGGGCTATACATTGTGTAACACGGCGTGGCATTGAGTAGAAAATTCCCCGGATGGTGTCCTGAGATATGTCGTAGAGATGGAAACGGGTCGACCGTTTCTTGCGGGTCAAACGGTAGGGTCAAGGTGTGTTCCTGACCAGATTTCGACCCGGTTTTATTTCACTTTTATTTTTAAAAAGAAAAAAAAAACATTTAAAAGAAAATTGCGCATTGTGGAGTTTTGTGCTCGATACTGGTGGCAGCGGAGTGAAAAATGATTTGTCGTACAAAATTATTGCCGTCTCTTAAAGCAACAAAGATTCCCACCGACGATACGACACAGACGCTAGACTCACTGATATCGTATCGTAAAACGATACTTCCTTTGCGTTTGTTTTCAGTGAAATAGTCCGGACCAAGATACAGGCAAACGCCTGTCGCCCGCTTCTCTGCCGATTCACTCTCTTACACCCAGCGTGTCACATTGTAAGACTGAGTTACTTTTCACATCGTGTCTTTTGCATTGAACATTCATAGGTTTTCGTGTAACGTACTAACATCCCGTTCCATTGCATGTCGTGTCGGAATTAATGCCTAATTTGCTAATATGGAGGAATTCAATATTAAGGAGATTGAAAAAGACGTCGAGGCCAACAAATAAGTCATTGTTCAAAACAAAAAGGGGAAGATTGAATGATGGAAATTGTTTCGTTTCATTAAGAAACCAGAATGTTTCACAGCAACACCAATTTTTGCAAGCTTGCAATGAGTTGAAAGTTTCCAAAATGTGAATGTTGATTTCATGAGTGTAACTTCCTTCTGAGAAACAATGATGAAATCAATATCCACATTTTAAAAACTTTTAACTCATCAGAAGCTGGTGAAAATTGGTGTTGCTGTGATACATTCTGAAGCTTGATATGTTATCACGTAAACAGCAAAATCCAAAATTAATCATAAGTTAATTCAAAAATTTTGTAAAATTAATTAAAAAAAGCATTGAACGAAAAGAAACCAAATTTTCATTGAAGTACAGAAATTCAAAAAGAAGGTTCAAGTACAGTTTAAATCACGTGTTAGGTGTTAATCTTGTTCTGTCGTCAGTGGCCTCAAGTAAATAAGGGTAGATTATGGGGTGATCTCAAGTGAACAGAGTGATGTTCCGTCAGCTGTTAGTGAATTTCAATGCCTGATTTCTCCCGCAATAATTCCTGGTATTAGAGAAGTCGTTAGAGATCTTTATTTTTATTGCTGAAATGTTCCGCGGTTGTTTGCTGGCATCGGAATGGAAGGAGTAAAAACATGGAAACTCTGGTCATTTTATGCTTCAGATCAAGAACACACTGTCACTCTTTCTGCCTTGGCCATTAATTTGCAATTCATAAAGAAGAAAGGGTAGGGGTGGGGGCCTGGGACAGATTCGACTTCAGAAATGCTGTAGTCCGGCTGATTCTTAAGTTGTAAAACAAAAAGGCTGGTTCGTGGAGACCTCTTATTATCTGTTTTCGGTCGAAGTCTTTTTGTGCTTCCATTCAGATCATACTTCGTCGAAAGTGCTAAGAACCATAACGCTAAACTTTCTATTTTCGTCTTTGCTACATTCCGCTTTCTTTTAGCGGTTTCTCTGATCATTTTCGTCGCACGTATTTGATGCATTGCAACATCATTTGCTAAATTCCCCTGGTGTATGATTTATTCTCACTGTTGAAGCACGTACAGAACATCTCGTGCAATTCTTAGTTGCGATATTTCCACGTCATAATTAAGATGTTACTTTTAGCACGCACTGTTAAAAAAAAAAATCTACTTAAAAATGAGAAATTGAACGTACTCGTTTTTTTTGTTTTGTTTTTAAGTACAATCGTATCGTAAACGAGTACATGGTATGCTCAAATATAAGGAACCATACGTACTTACAAATAACTGCGTCAATAAATATAAATATAATCTCGTAGTCCTCCCAGCAGAAGTTGCTCATGCAATCAAGAACATGAAGCGGGGAAAAGCTCCAGGAGAAGATAGCATTACTGTAGACATCATACAAGAAGCAAGTGAAGAAATCGAAACAGTACTCGCCCAAATTTTCACTCGATGCCTTAATGAAGGGAAGATTCCTGAGGATTGGAACAATGCTACAATGATCCTGCTACATAAAAAGGTGACATTGAGGATCTCAGGAACTACAGACCTATCAGCCTCCTATCAGTGGTTTATAAAATCTTCACTAAAGTTCTTTCACACCGCTTGAAGGTAACACTGGACATGGCTCAACCGAGAGAACAAGCTGGATTCAGGAGTGGCTACAGCACAATAGATCATATCCACGTACTGAGAGAACTAATTGAAAGAGCGAGGGAATATGAACTTCCATTGTGCATGGCCTTTATCGATTATGAAAAAGCCTTTGATTCGGTGAAACCATCAGCAGTTACCACGGCTCTGAAATCCTGCGGTATTGAAGATGCATACATTAATATTATTAATAACATCTATGAAAATGCAAGTGCAAAGATTCGGCTGTTTGAAAATACAACACACATAAAAATTGGAAAGGGAGTGAGACAAGGTGACACCATATCTCCGAAGCTCTTTAATGCCACATTGGAAAATGTCTTTCAATCACTGAACTGGGAAAACAAAGGGATAAAGATTAATGGAGATTATCTAACCCACCTTCGTTTTGCTGATGACGTAGTCATTTTTGCAACTACCCCATCAGAGCTGCAGAGTATGATCCAGGAACTTGCTGACAAGAGTAAAGAAGTGGGATTAAAAATGAACTTTCAGAAGACAAAAGTGATGTTCAATGCTTTTACAAGAAATGAAGATTTATCGATTGATGGAGAAAAACTGGAGATAACAGATACGTATGTTTATCTTGGACAGCAGATATCAAATGAGGGTCACATTGATGAAGAAATTAATCGGCGTACAAAACTTGCCTGGAGAGCTTTTGGAAGAAACAGCATAATTTTCAAGAGCAATATGCCATTATGTCTTAAAAGAAAAGTGTTTGATCAATGCATCCTTCCAGTGCTTACGTATGGTGCAGAGACGTGGACCTTAACTAAAAGAGACATACAAAGGCTGCAGACAACTCAAAGAAGCATGGAGAGGTGCATGCTTAGTATAACCAGGAGAGATAAGAAGAGGAACTCGTGGATCCGAAAAATGACGAGAGTGGAAGACATCATGATCAGAGTAAAATCCCTGAAATGGCAGTGGGCTGGGCATACTGCCAGAAGGACAGACCATCGATGGACAGCCGAAATTTTAGATTGGATTCCAAGGGACAGGAAAAGACCCAGAAAAAGACCACATGTGAGATGGGTGGATGAAATTCGTAAATATGCGGGAGTGACATGGAGGAGACTGGCACAAGACAGACCGTTGTGGAGGAAACTTGGGGAGACCTTCGTCCAGCAGTGGATTGATAATGGTTGACAATGATGATGATGATGATTACTTCATTTTAGATATTATAGATTTCAAGAGAAATTATTTAATAAATGTGTAAAGTGACACACATAAATAATTAGTACAACAAAGTCACTGATCACAAGTAATTTAATTATGCATAAAGTATCTTTGTGTACGTTTTTACATTAACTATATTTGTGTTAATCTCATAAATAATATATTGTCGCTTCATCACTATATTTGTCATAAAATTGTGCGGTCCATTTGCCCAGCATGTGACAACGAGTATATCTATTATCCCAGATGTGCCATCGAATAATATACTTCCAGTTGATTCTATGAATAAATGAGTATGTATGGAGTACACGTATTCCAAATTTGAAATCATTTTAAGCGCCGCGGGTGGACTAGTGGTCAACGTTCGTGACTGCCATGGAGATAACCTCAGGTTCGATCCTGGGCAGGTACGAACGTTCGAACCACTAAATACCCGCCGTGCGTCGGATGGGCACGTTAAGCCGTCGGACCCCGGTAATAAATAAAGGCTTCTTCCTCCCCCTTTCTACCTCGCTTCCGTGTCACTTTCCTATCCGGCACTCTAGCCCAAATCTCCTAGCTTCCTATTTCTAAGGGTTGTTCAAGACCTGGGATCAGACACTTCCTTTCTAAAATCCTCTACATATCATCTGATCTGAAATTTTAAATCGCGCCGCGGATGGCTTAATGGTTAGAGCTTCAGACTACTAATGGAGGGACCCCAGGTTCAAACCTAGCCTAATATGCTAGGTTTGGTGACGGCCCCGAGTAGGAATCCCCCGGTTACATGTAAAGGTGTTCATTCCCAAGCCCCCCCCCCCACACACACACACCCTATTTTCTCTCTGCCTCCTATGAGCGAAATCGTGCGCTTGTACAGTGGCGCCATCTAGTGTGCTCTCTTTCTTACAAACTATCCTGTCAGAATCGCTAGATTCGCTCTAACTTCCTTCAGTTTCTGTGCCCTGCCCGAAAGGGCACAGAAACTGAATGAAGTTGGAGCACATATATTTGAAATATATGGATTTTTTAGTACATATATTTGATTTATATGTACTCAAAAATGAGTACATAAATTTCGAATTAGAAATACCAGATATACTCACAATTAATTCCCTGTATGTACTCAAAAATGAGCACGTGTCTTTTCCAAAAATGAGACGTACTCTGAGCTATCATAAGCCCAGAATGTACTCAAAAACGAGTATATTTTGCTTATTTCTAAGTAACAATTTTTAACAGTGCGTGGTTTGCAAAAAACGTACGTGCAAATGGTACCACTATGTTCATATGTCAGTCTGTGGACATCATATCTTTGCAAGTATCTGTTCGATTTGAAAAAAATCTTTTCCAATGGGAAGATTGAACTTTGAGATCGAAGATCCATCTTTCCTCTGATGTATAACCTTGACGCTAGGGGGCGTAAATGCAGAGGATATTGAATTCAAAATACGTTGTTACGCCAGCCTTAAGGGATGTTACATCAGAGCGTTTTTGGTACAGCATGAATTTGGTGCTTTTTTCAATGGCCAGGAAATGAGGCAGGCAGGCTTCAGAGCAAACAATAGGCAATACGCACTCAAAGAAAAAATACTGGAAGGACTTAGCACGAAATACAACATTTAATGGATTAACGTACAAGTAAATAATGATGCAGACTTCCCTTTTCTGGATACTCTCACGTAACAAATAATGGAGCGTTCAACGCCTTAATTGTTATTCGCCATGTAGGCTCAATTTTGTGAGGTATGTTTCTTAAAAGAGATGAAGCATACACATTTACGCGCACATAACTGTCTTATGCGTATATCATTTGTCTGAGTCAACTTCAGTTCCATGCCGGCCTGAGTCTTTCAGTTTGTAAAATCGTTACACTGACAGACGCAATAAGCATTCCAATGAGAAAACCAGTTTTTACTTAGTTCTTATCCTGTGTTTTGATGATAATCCAATTTGGGAAGGTGTTTATACTGTATGATTACTTGTATCAAACTTTGCACGAGTATAATTAATAGCTTATTTAAAAATCAGACTCCCACACTGCTTTGCTGGTAACTGGAGATCTAGGCAGGTTGGAGATATGCGCGTATACACACCACTGTCCGATGTATTGCGAAGGTAGCAGTATTCTCTGATATGAGCACGGGCTCCTTTAAGGCCCGGGATACCATTATTTATGGCTGTCCCGGGACCGGACCGGGTTTGAAAATTCGTACTAATTTTCCCAATGTGAATAAGGAAACATGAAGCATTGTTTTATTCCTATTTATATTTTCATCAGATAAGAACGTTAGTGCTTCCCGTTAATGTCGACCCCCTCCAAAAAAAAAAAAAAAAATTACGAGTATGTATGTGCATATTCAGGTAGCAATGTCCTTCATTTTGTTTCCCAAGTGTATCAGGTTAATTCGTTTACCCAATTAACTGTATTTTTAATCTTTCCATTCAAATTTAAATAAGAATTTAACTCATAAATTTTGTAAAATTGTCTTTTCTGCATGACATCAGAATTGTGTATTCCTTTTTTTTTACGAATTAGGTCCGTTTAAGTACTGAGCAAATGTGCATATATATGGGGCGTAGTGCTTTTTAATTCATGTAAATTTATATTATTAGCTCCACTGGGACACAGCAGGTTTTGGCATTTATTTATTTTATTTGGTGAAACTGTCACATGTACTTATTTATAAATATGCCTTTCTTAGCAAATTATTAAACTTGACTGTTTTCGGCAAGTTGGAAGTTGCAAAATTGCACGTAATACAGCATGGAACTTAGTGATCCAGTGGCTTCGCTTTACTCTGGCTGCTCTAAATAAGTAAATTATTTGAAAATACAAGTACAGCACTGAATGATTCACAATGCAATTTACAGTTGTTTGTGCTATGTGTATATAATTCTGGATATTCTCAATGTCAGATACATACAATGAAAAGGAAAATTAACTTGGTCCCGGGTTTTAGTCAAATATTTGACCCCGCGCCGGGATCTGTTTCCGGGCATCTTATCATAGCCGGGACCCAACATGATTGTGACTTAAGGCAAAGCTCTCACATATCTAGCTCATATCTAGTATCCTCCTCCGGCTGCCAATTTGCTAGTGTTCACATGGGGAGGGGAGGAGGGGGCGCTTTCTCGTAAGACTAGGCGATGTCGTTGGTCCTCCCACGATCCCTTATGATCACAAGTGGTCACTATTTGGGGTCTCGCCGCTTCCAGTCTACTTTCCGCAGGTACGGAGTTCCGAAACCGAACAGCTTTCTCACTGTTGCCACATGTTGGCTGGGTTACTTCCAGAAATAGGGCATTTAGCTATTGGGCAATTATTAATTGCTGGCTCTTCTTTCTTCGTCGCAGCTTCCGTATTCGACAGCTCTTGCCGTTTGGATCATCCTCATGTGGATGAGGAATAATTCCGTCTATTTAATCTCTTAAATTCATGCTGCTTACTTTGGCATTAAAATGTGGTCCTCCCAACCACCGTCCCTTACGATCTTTCTTTCCGACGGTAAAACTTTATCAGAGCTCCTAGTTCTTTTCCGACAGATCTTTCTTTCTCTGTCGAAACAGAAGCCGGACCTCCCCTCTTCTGCACTTTCCAGTTTTCGCTCCTCTATTGCTGGGCTTTAGTTTCTCTCTTGTTGCTCCGGCAATTTTCTATCAATTGCAATTTGAGTAGCAGAAAGCTTTAGAAACGCAAGATGGCAATGGCACACTCTCGTGCGTACGAAAACCCGCGCGAACTCTAGTTAATTCTTGTTCTATTTCTTTGTGCTAGCGCGCTCGACGTGCCAAACCGAGGGGAATCTCCGTCAGTTTTGTCCACGCCGGGGCTCGAACCCAGTCCCCTCATTCCGGAATAAGTCACTCTACCAATTGAGCTACGCGGACGTTCGTTCTGACTGCTATCTGCCTTTATGTCGTGTGCGTTCTGCTGGGCAGGCCGGGGCTGGAACCCAGTCTCCTCATTCCGGAATAAGTCACTCTACCAATTGAGCTACGCGGACATTTGTTCTGACTGCTATCTGCCTTTATGTCGTGTGTGTTCTGCTGGGCAGGCACGTCACATCCCCATCCCCCCCGAAAGAGGGCCGGGTGCATGGCTCACTGGTCAGCCGTGACCATGAATCGTTGCAGGCAGCCATCCGCTGTACAACGTGCACTTGAGAACTCCCAGTCAGTCTAGTGTGTGGAATGCAACGTCACACACATATATTTTTCGAAGCGCTGGAGAAGGGATTCTCTGATTTTTCCTATCTCGCGGTGTGGAAAGAACATCACACCATTGCGAGATCTTGGATGGCCGGGTCATTCGGGAAGTTCGGGCGCCATTATAACGAAGTAAATTTCTCCGTCATTTTTGTGCACGCCGGGGCTCGAACCTGGGTCCCCTCATTCCGGAATAAGTCACTCTACCAATTGAGCTTTCGTTCTGACTGCTATCTGCCTGCATGTCACAAATCCTACGTAGCAGTAAACTCCTTTTACGATTCTTCTTTTTTTGCACGGGGAAGTTACGAGCCCTTAATTTTTGCTTACAAAAATTAACGCTGTTTCGGTATTTTGCTAATCTTAATTCCTAGCGAGTTTTCACCTATTATCAAAAATGCCCATCGTTACAATATTTCATTCCATGTGGTTGCTTCTAAAATTCGACTGAATTTTTTTCTTTAAATACTTCATAGCACGGAGACTGTTTTGTGTGCAGTTTGTACTTAAAGTAAGCAGGTTTTCTCATTAGGAGGCGCAAATGTCTGATGTATTTTTCTCTGTAGCTCTGCTTGTGAAAGTCCGAGGATAGTGTCTGTTCATGGTAAAAAATACTTTTCATATAATTTTAACGAACGGTTTGGCCAGGGCATAAGATCATGTTTTTATTTGCGATATATTTGCAGCCATACTTCTTAATCTCCACTTGAAAAACGAATTCTCTTTTGGTTAGATACAACTCACCACGGAAAGCATTGTGACGTATATTTTCTGCTCAAAATAATTTAGTTTCCCCGTTAGGAGTCTAAAATGCGCATTTTAGTTTTCTCGACATTTCAGCTTTAAAAATTTTATTTGCAAAATTTCTTTTTGCGTCGGATAGCTTTCACGATAAGAATGGTTTTTTTACTTGCCGCTTTTCGTGTGCGACGTACTACAGAGGTGAAGCACATGTCAAGACAGCAAAGTTGCAGTAATAAATTCCTGCGATGTAGCTTAATTGGGAAAGCATTCTTCTCCGAAGCAAAAGAATACGGCTTCGATCACCGGCATGCATGCTACCCGTTGAAACATTGCAAATTTCTCGCGTTAGGAAACATAAATGCATATGTTATTTTTCTGTCTCTTCTAAAAGTAGAGATATCGAGAAAAATATGTATTTTAATGCATGCAAAATATTCCAAGCAACGTATGGATAAACGTGCTCTTACCCGTACACTCTGAGGAATACTTTGCGTGCATTTACCAATTTTTCTTAAACATTTTTGCTACCAGATAACGTTTCTGTTTGCAACTGTATCTACGCTTCTAAAATTCCAAATGAGATTTTTTGCACTCTATGCCATTTGCCGTGGTGAAGCTTGCACACATCCATTTCAAATAAGTTTTCTGCAAGGTGGCGTACATGTATAAAGCTTCCTATCGGTACTGCTGAAAGGTGTATTTGAAACATCATTTTGCATCGCATACCTCCCACTATGGACAGCATTTTGCGTATATTTTCTGTTTTCATAATGTGCGGTTCTGTTGCTAGGGGCATCTGCGTGTATTTCTGTTGATAAGAACAATTTCGTTTCTAAAAATAGTGAACAAATCCTTGACTAAGAGCATTTCTCATCCATTTTCCCCTCAAATTACCCACAACAAGGGGCATAAATTCTATGAAGTGTTGCTTCATGTCTCTGCTTCTAAAAATTGTATTTCAAAAATTCCTTCCGCTTCAAATATCTTCCGCTATGAGGAACATTTTTCGTACATTCTGGTTTTTCATAACGCTTAAATATACTTGTAAATGCCTTACCGATTCTAGAAATCCAGTTGAAAAATCCCTGGTGCCATTCATTATGAAACATACAGCGCATATTGTGTGATTTACATAATGCGCAGTTTTTCCGCTAGGAGGTACGCAAGGGCGCCCATAAGGTGTGGCAGGGAGGGGCTCGTGCCCCCCCCTAGCAGTTGGTATTGCCAAATTTTTGATAAATTTGAAATACTAAAGTAGACGAAACCTTTTTTTAAAGCATTTTTAAAAATAAGATATTAATGATTGTATCAATTATTTTCTTGTATTTTAGTACTTGTACATTTAATTTTTCTTACCCCCCCTAAAAGTACTTATATGGGCGCCACTGGGTACAAATGAATTTTTCTTTTACTAATTTTCTCCTTTTCTAAAATGTTCTTTGAATAATTCTTTTCGTGATGCAAAGCTTTCTCCTCCGTTATAGGAAGCGTTTGGTGTACACTTATTTTTTCATTATGCAAAGTTCTACGAATGATCGAGAATGCTTATTTGTAACCGCAGTCATAGATTAGCGTCTAAAACATAGATTGAAAAATACCAGTCACTGTGCCAAAGATTTACTCTCATTACCTTCTTTTAATGGTGATAGTTTTTCTACTCAAGGCGTAGGTGTTTATTTGCGGTAAAGTTTTCTTCTCTGAAAGTCCCGTCGATCTGTTTTCTCCTTCACACGTTAAGTTTTCTGGTAGGGGCGTAAATGGATGTTTCTGTTTCCAGCGGGTTATTCTGCTTCTAAGAGACAAGTTTGAAAGTTGGGTTTGTTTGCCGGATTGCTTTCTCTGTGTGAAAAACAGGCACGTTGTTGTCATTATAAACCCTTAGTTATGGGATTGCATGTGACAATAAATGTTCGCTAGTTATGTTTTATATTACATTTTATTCAAAGGTCATGTTCATTACTGTTACAGGGCTGGGTTGCTTTTATTACTGTTACAGGGCTGGTTACATTACTCTTACTTTCACTGGGTTACTTGTAGTGCTGTCTCGTGGGTTCGTTAAGCCTTCGCTTGTAAGGAAATCGGTTAAGGGGTTTTAAGCTACAAATGAAAACTTGCTCTTCCGTAGCTGTGCTCTTTAATTCTGTACATTGGGAAGGTCACAGATTATGCTTGTCTAGATTTTTATATTACTCCTTTTATTATTTACTCCTTGGTATATTCCTGCTGTATCTATCGAGCGTCTTTCTCGACTAACTCTCCGCTTCCAAATTCAAATTTTCAACTTCATTTCTGCTTCGATCATCACTCGGCATCTGACATTCTGAAAATCCATTTTCTCTCGCCTTCCTTTCTTTGTTCGGGAAGCCGAAAATCCTCTTCCTTGAACGGAGAATCACCCAAACTCACTCCTTCAAGCGCTAGATTCAAACTCGCGTGTTGCTTTTCTTTCTTCTCTTACAAAAAGCACGGGTTTTTCCCTATACCACTTTGCGTGTTACCCCTTGTGACCATCAGGTCAGCTTCACGTCACTTTCACTCGTCTCGCAACATTTCATGACCAACGTACAGGGTGATTCAAAAGTCTGGTGCAAAAGTAAAATGCGATTAAAAAAGATCTATGGGACGGAATTGCAGATTAATATTCACCGAGGTACGGGATATTGTGCAGCATCAAGAAAAAAAAAATAGTTCAAAATCTCTACAATAGAGGGCGCTGCTGCAGAGAATGCCACATAAGTGCTCGACAATAGAGGGCGCTGCTGCAGAGAATGCCACATAAGTGACGTTTGCACATTACTCGCACAAAGCAATGTTAGGGTGAGTCATAAAAACCATTACGGAGAAATGCAGTCACAATTTCAATGTGCGAAAATAATAAAGGTCCATGCTGTCATTCTGATTGTAAAACCACACGGTTTTATTAAGCTAATAATTAGCATATAACGTGAAATCAGGCGTGCACGTTTAGCGCCGATCGTCTATTGAGCATGCACAGTGCACAGGAATGGCCTTCTAGCTCTCCAGATCTCACACCCGCTGATTTCTGGTTGTGGGGCTACTTGAAATCCCGTGTCTATAGAGGTAGTCCCCAGACCTTACCATCGCTGAAAGACGCCATGTTGTTCAATGCTGTATCAGGCCTTATACCACGACTGCACGCAGTATTGGAATGTGGTGGTGGACACATTGAGCACTTGCATCTGTAGATCATGCTGAAAGTTTCACTAATTTAACGTAGATCTCATTTCACAATTATCACCTCTCGTTTTCTCTGCAGCAGCGCCCTCTGTTGTCGAGATTTTGAACTATGTTTTCTTGATGCCATAAAAAAATCCCGTACCTCGGTGAATATTAATTTGCAAACCGCATGTCTCTCGGACCCATATTTTTTTTAATCGCATTTTACTTTTGCGCCAAACTTTTGAATCGCCCTGTACGTTTCCTCTTATGTGTGAGTCAATGTTCGTTTCACTTCCTACTGGAAAAGGGGATGAACCCTGAGAATTCCAAAGAACGCTATGAAACAATTTCTGGAGCAATGAGATAGTTCCAAACTAAACAGCAGATGCAGGAAAATGGCCAATGATATTGTTTACTTCGGAAGGATAGCATGAAATAGCTCATTAACGGCTGGCAGAAAATTAGCTGAGGGATCATCTCAATATTCCAAGAATTGATAGAAAATGGAAATGCTAACTCAGGTTATATTAAAAAAAGTTATTAATAGTAACTTCCCTGAAATTATAATGAGCTCGGCAACATTACCACACACGAAAATTCGCCCCCCACCCGGTTTTTTTTTTTTTTATTGACCACTACGAGGAGCCGCTTGTCCTATTTAGTGCAATTTACTTCATGGAGGAAAACCCGGTGCCGTAAGAGCGAACGTAATACTTACCGGGGAGATTCGAACCCAAGCCCAGTAATGAGACAAGCCTTAGAAAGCCGGGATCAGACTGCTTTGAATTATAAGTAGAATTTCTATTTTCAGTTTTTTTTTTGTTTTTTTTTTGCTCATGCTGTTGGTTTTGGGAACAGCTATTGCTTTTTATTACTAAGGATGAGAAAAACTGCGAGTTAGTCTATTTTGAAGATAGCTTGTATCCGACTTAATGCGACGACAAGCATCCATCCAATTGAAGAACCTTATTACTTAGTTTGTCTTTTTTATCTGTTTAGTATGAGACCTGTGGTATCATAAAAACACGGTTTTCTCATGCTGAAAATGGTCCTTAATTTTAATAATTTGCTGTGTGTATCAGTTAACGCAGGTTCTGGTGTACGCTATGCCCCTATGTTTTGTTATCAAACTTCATACAGCGCGTAGAAAGAAGCAGCCATGCTGGCACTGTATGTTGTCTCCATAGTGTTGGCTGCTTGTGCGATAAACCGTTGTTTATCTTCTGCGTTGTTTCCGAACCTAGGCTATCGCTACTGCAGGAACTATCAGCAGGATGCGTGGTCACAAGGTCAAGCACTTACGGATCCCCACTTCTACGAGCAAAAGATAGCAATGACAATCATGGTGGGTTGGTACCTTGTTTAGGGGTGGTCTGCTTGAATTCCATAAGAAAAAGAATTGAAATTCGTTCTCGAGTTGACAGACACCGTATAGTTTAAAGATATGCCAGTTATCGGTGGCGCTTGTTGATCGCCCGTGCTTATTATTATACGGTAGCTGATGGTCGGGAATAAACTAAAAAGAGAAAGACAAGGAAAGTAAATCATGCAGCACACGAAACCCATCCTAAAAGCAAACAATGAAGAAGCATTCCACTACCGTTCATTTTTAAAGTTCCGAAGCGCGCCTTACGTCTATCATGTGTATCTGCTTCTATCGCCCGGACTTTTTACACAGGCGTAAGTCAGGGTTCGGCATGATTTTATGAGCACTTGCTAAAGTAATACTGTGCACTGATCCGGCATGTCAGCCTTATTCTTTCAAATAGGCCCACTCCTAATTTTCCAAGATCCGAGGAAAAAGACAAAAGTAACTACACTTAAATATAGAACAGATTAATAATCCAAGATAACCCGACCACTCGCACAGCACACCAACGTATTTATTGCGCGTTGGTATACCTCCACAATTTTAAATTTGTTCGACAAATTGTTTTTTTTTTTAATCTGGTTTTATAAGTAATAAAGAACAAATATGAGAAAAGGAAATTTATTTAAACACTAGTTATGCATTTTGAAGGAAATTCGGCTTTTAGGTAATACGAAAATATAATAAAGTAGGAAATATAATAAAGTAGCCACATTGATTTATGTTTACCTTTCAGCAAGGGTATTTCAATTAAATTAACATTTAATTATTAGTAATGACAATTCCAATGAACGAAAAACACATTTTTGTAGGAACGAAATCTTAGCGGGATCCTAAACCTTCCTTAGGTCTTCCTTATCATAAACGAATTTCGCGTAACCTTTACGTTTCACACGGACTTATGAATGTGCAGTAGTCAGGCGGCTTCGATATGAGTTCAATACTGGAGTCATGTTTGAAAAATATTTGCTCACAAGTAGGTGCACATTGAGTGGAATGTTAACGGGGTCGTTTGTATGAAACAATACAGTTGTTACGAAGTTCGGTTGTTTATGCTTTGTTGTAGCTCTTTGCGGATGCTACTATAAAGATTCACGAAAAATATTAAGATCATTTGCGATATCAGATAAGTTCTTAATTTCCGTATTATTGGGTATGTCCTGAAGTTTCATTGATAGCTGAATTATGATTGCTTTATTTTCTACCTGTCATCTACACGTTCTGCCTAATTTATCTTCTAATTCATTTACTTATTCTCGCTTCCCGGTCCCGAAGCAATCTTCCCTCCTCGCTTGCTCCCCGAAGTCTTCTCTTTTAAGATCTATTTCTCAAAGCATCACCCCTCAAGTCTTCTCTCTCATCTTGTCCTCTTGTGTCTGTCACTAGCTGGAAGGGCTCGGCCCCCGACCCCTACTGATGCAATAAAACAATCGCGCCAGTCCCGAATGCTCTGCTGATGACAACGCCCATTATTGCAGCGTGGGCTAATAAAACGATTTAGGCACTTAATGCTTTCTAAGACTCCCTTCCGTACGAGAGAGAGAGAGAGAGAGAACGATTCCATGTGAAACACATTTTTACAAGTCTAATTACTGATGCTGCCAGCCTTAATAGCGTCTTCGAACACCCCAAACTGCCGGCTGACCTTACGTGAAAAAGAATCAATACTGAAATGCTTTCAAATCTCAGAGATCCCAGTAACAGGACAGAAATCATAGGATGCCTACTTAGTAACGTGTAGGCCCACCTTTCTCCCGGATAAGGACAGTCCTCTGTAAAGCCCTGAGTCACACGGCGAGGCATAAGTCCAATAGGTCACGAAAGCGTTCCATAGTATCTCCACCCATGCTCGCTGCATCGCTGTTCGTAATTCCATCGCATTCCTGGATGGAGGATCCAAAGTTTGAACGGACCTTTTCGCAGCATTCCAAAGATTTTTCACAGGGTTCATGTCCGGTGAACGGGGGAATGCTATTCCTGGGTGGGAACGTCTGCGGAGTGCTCTTCTAACCACGCTTGTCCGCAGGGAAGCGCATTGTCTTGATGTAAGAGTCTATTTGCCCCCTGTGGATGCATAACTATGAACAGATGCAGACTGCGTGCAAGGATGACACGTAGCGTGGATCGTTCAGAGATACATGTAGAAGTCTCTTCAAACTTCTGAATCATTTTACATAAATCATTTCCAGGTCATTAGTCCAGTTGTTTAACCCATTAACGTTCTGAACTTGGGCAGTGCTGTTAATGCCATACATAAGATTCTTCTGCAGATTCGCGGAATGTCCATTTTTTTTTTCATCGTTTGGATTATAATCAAAATCGATGCCATGCAAAACTGAAGAATTTTTTGCCTTGGGGAAGGGGTCGTTTTCTGTCTGGGGACAGTACTTCGTGTTTCAAAACTTTCGAAAACGGAAGTTAAACAGAGTAACAAAAATTCCTGCAATCGTAATTTGTTTCTCGCGATGTTTCCTCAGTCCAGTATTGTTAAACATCTTTTTATTACATAAATGTTTTCATTTTAGATAGGAACTGTAGGCAACAATGTGCGGAAACGGAAGTTGGACGGCACGAAAGTTTCACTGTAATCTTCAGGCATGAAGTTCTTTCGAGAATTCCACCTTTTCCGTTACCATTTTGGTCACTGACGAGATCGATGCGCAACTGAAAAGAAATTTGAGGGGGGGGGGAGGCTTGGTTGTGACTGTTAAGGGAGGGAGGGCATCGTCGGACGACGGAATTCCATCTGTACAAAACTTTCGAAACTGAAGTGCGAGGGAGTGAAGATTTTTCCGTAATCGTATTTTTTTTCCTCGCGATGTTTCATATACCGAGTAAATATTATTTTTATTCCGCGAATATTTGCATTTCAGCTTAAGGGGGGGGGGGGGGGAGGGGATTTCCAAAACGGAAGCCGGACGACAAATTTCTTCCGTAATGGCAATCCCCCAATCCTTTTTTTATTTTGGATTGGAGGTTTAACGACCACCGTGAGCAACTCAATGGGCTATAAGCAGTCGCCCGTCCCTAATTTAGGGTCACTGGTTCCAGGGAAGGGAGAGAGCCAGTGCCGTAAGACAAACACAACATCCATGCTTCACCGGGATTCGAACCCGGACCCCGTTCGGACGAATGATCAGAGGCCATCGCTTAGACCACTGCGCCACCGGGGCGGCCCCACACTCTTCGATGTTCCTGTTCTGCATTGTTGTTAAATGTTACCCCCCCCCCCCCATAAGTGTTGAGTTGATAAAGGAGAGAAAATTTTTCGAAAATGGAAGTTGGAAAATTTGTAAGAATTGATGCTTGGTGTTCAAAAGTACTCTTATTATCCAAGTTACACCATTTATCTAAAATAGTTAAAAACTTGATATCATGGTCTTCAGGCAGAAAGTTCTCTCAGCATGATGGTGAAATCATTGTCATCGGAGGGCATAAAAACAGAAAAGAAATAAAAATCACAACGAGGAAATGGGGAGAGCAGAGAAAGATATCAGCAGAAAGAGAGAAAATCTAGCAATGGCTGCTGTGCTGCTGCAGAGTTGACAAAGGGAAAGGAGTTCACATTCTCGCCATGCCTTCCTGTTATTCACCCAGTTAAAAAGTTCAGCTCCCCTCCCCCCACTAGTCGGTCTCATGAATGGTTAAGGCGTTATTCTGGTAAAACAATTTGGCCGCCCCCGGTGGCGCAGTGGTTTAAGCGATGGCCTCTGATCATTCGTCCAAAAGGGGTGGTGCGGGTTCGAATCCCGGAGAGGCATAGATGTTGTGTTTGTCTTACGGCCCTGGCTCTCTCCCTTCCATGGAACCAGTGACCCTAAATTAGGGACGGGCGACTGCTTATAGCCCATTGAGTTGCTCACTGTGGTCGTTAAACCTCCAATTAAAAAAATTTGAGAAGTGCACGATCTTTTGGTGACAGTGCCATTGCGTTTTAAATCACGTTGACTACTCACTTGCAATAACGCCTTCTGCAAATGACTGCTTTTATGGCAGCTTCTTTCCAAACATGCCGCATTGCGGGCACTTTTAATTTGCATATTTGGACAGAAGCAGCGCGTATAGCTGCATTGTTACGCGTGATTATAGTGCCACTTTTCCACCTGGAGGAAAGTTTTGGAACTAATTTTTGTTTTTCCGTCGAACAATAGAATTCCATTGCCTCAGGAACCCTTATTAAATTTGCAGTCATTCCGAGTAGTAGTTCCACGTGAACTTTAATTGTAGACCCCCGGCACGTCTCCCGGTGCCTTTTTTCTTTTGCTAAAAATTGTCTACAAGCAGAATTACGTCAGAATCCCAAAATTTAAATTCTCCTGATAGAACCGTGCATTGCTTCTGCAATGGAATGAGGATTTTCGGAACACAAGAATGCCCCGACTTTCGCCAGGGACATTATTTCTAAGGATGAAAACTGTTGGTTCGGTTATGCTGCTATCCCCAGCAATCGTAGACACGTACAAACTGGTCTCCCATTACATGGTCTAGTTTTGTCTACACATTGCTGGGGTAGACAAGTTTAGGATATTTGGGCACCCGGACAGCTGGGCACATTCCCTTTTAGAGCCATGAAATTGCGCTGCGTAAAAAATTATGGTGTTCCTATATTTCTCCTTACTTGTGCAAGTGGTGTGCACAAATTTTTTTCACCCATATCTCTATTATCATTAAGAAATTAAGAAATATTTGCGACTTTCTGTCAGAAAGACTGGGCGGACATTTGGTCACCGGGACTTTTGATACGTAAATGTTGTGAATATGACATTGGTTGAGTAAAAACTATTAAAAAGGCCTAGGCCTTGTGAAATAATATTTAGTGCTTAAGTAAAAGCGCAATATTAGTAACTTCAGTTGATACGTAAACGTGATGAATATGGCATCGGTGGAAAAGAGACTGTCAAAAGGGCCTACGAATGAGGCATAGTAATTTAGTGCGTAAGTAAGTAAAAGAGAAATATTAATAACTTCACACGTTATGTAAATATTTAGTGGCAAAGTAAAAGTGCTTTGCAGCTAAATATTTAAGTGCTTTGCCACTAATATTTTATTAAAAAAATCCCTCCCTGTTGTCCTTTTCCGTCCGAACATAGTGTGAGTTCTGGTGCAATTGCTTTGTTTCGTTAAAACCTAAGAAATGTGCTATGTAATTTTTTTTAAATTCAATTATAATTGTCGTTTGTCTTACTGGGAACGTTTTCTCCATTCAATTCTCATCAAAGTGCCGAGAAATGGCAATTTTTACACTTCCCCTAAACATTTGTGCCCAAAAGTCCGTGTGCCCAAATGTCCGGTGCCCAAATGTCCGAACCCGGGGGCCACCCCGGTGGCGCAGTGGTCTAAGCGATGGCCTCTGATCATTCGTCCGAACGGGGTCCGGGTTCGAATCCCGGTGAGGCATGGATGTTGTGTTTGTCTTACGACACTGGCTCTCTCCCTTCCCTGGAACCAGTGACCCTAAATTAGGGACGGGCGACTGCTTATAGCCCATTGAGTTGCACACGGTGGTCGTTAAACCTAAAATTAAAAAAAAAAAAAATCCTGGGGTAGACAACTCTACAGGCAGTCCAAGGCAAGTATGAATGAATCCTTAGCCTCGCGTGTGACTTAGTACAGAGATGAAGCACGTGTCAAGACATATCTGCAGCGATACAATGCGATCCGTCGGTGTAGCCTAGTTTGGAGAGCAACTCACTCCGGAGTGAGGAGGCGCCGACAAATTCCTGTTTTCACAATCTTGAACTGTTTACACCAACTTTTCACCTGGTTCTTGTAGGTGCCGTATCACACCATACATAGCCAATATCCACTCATGAATGCCTTCCTGCATCTTTTCTTCTTTGAGAAATTTTATAATGGAATAAAGCTCATGCATGGTTTCCCACGTGTAACTTGTTTCTTCCTGCGTCAAAACTTAGGAAGACACCGAAATTAAAGTGCAAGCAAGAATATGTGTGAGAAAAGATATCGCTCATTTGACCGAAAGATCGCTTCAAACCGAAGGTCACTTTCCAAAACTCGCTGACCGAGAGGTTAATTTCACCGAGAAGTGTGCGTTTTACCGAAATTTAGTTTCGCCGTCATGGAAAAAAATTACCTCACCCAAAGATCTTATCCCAACTGTCATTTATCAAAAGATCATAAAGGTCATTTTATCAGATAGGTTGACGGCAGTGAAAAATAAGTTTGCAAAAGAAATCATTGTTGTACTTGATCAGACGTACACCAGTACACAATATGAATACTGCGCTATTGAATTCTTATGCAACATTATATTTACAAATATGGAATACAGTCACGCAGAACGTCTCGTAATAAATTTGGCGTAAGTAAGGTAACTAATTTTAGCCACTAAATGTAATTTAATTAAATTAGTCATTGATATTTGCGATCTGTTTTGCAAAAGTTATTTTAAATGAAAGCGATTCTGTCGGCCTTGAAGTTACAGCCTTAAAACTGGTTCTAAATATGTATATCATAAAAACTGCAGAAAATCTGCAACGTCTACGGAAACATTTGGCCCGCTCCAATGGCCGAGTGGTCTGAGGCACTGTCTTCTGGCCATTCGTTCGAGATCAGCGTGCATGGTATGATGAATCAGTGGTCCCAAAATAGGGACACCTGACTGCTTTATAGCCCTTTGACTTGACCTTTGAGTTGCTCAGGGTGGTCGTTAAACCTCCAACCAAAAAAAAAAAAAAAAAAAAAAAAAAAAACATTTTGGGCCGCCCCTCTAAAGAAATCTTGGGTACACCAGTATTGCTACTGCTGGAACTGAAAGTAAAACAATACCTTGCATCGTTTCCCAGACGCAACTGCGTTTGCGTGAGAGCTGAGATTAGGAATCCTGGCCATTCGGTATTTTTGATGGCAACTCCACAGTTGTTCAAACATACGTGGTAACTAGGGCGGGGGGGGCTACCCCGGGAGCTATTCAAGCAAGGGCGCAAAAATAATTGCTTACGGTCAGTGGAAATAAAACTTCTGTACCAGTTTCTGGCGCACTATTTTTCGCGCCATGCTTTGTCATTTGTTTTTCACCACTTTTGGTTAGCATTGGCAGCTTGGAATACGCATTTCTTTCTCAGTGTTCAGAGGGATTTCAGTTTCTCACATTCAGAAGTGAATGTGTGCTTGTACGTTCGTTGCAAGATGTCTTTCACACTGTTGAAGACTCTTGGAGGGGAGGGGGTGCGATATTACTAAGACTGCGAACCACGGTTGCTATCTACACTAGGTCCGAACTCCAAAGCAGTTGGGAAAAGCTGTACAAACAGCCACAGTTTGATTGCGCTTGTGTTCCCACATAGAGATAACATTGTAGTGATATACGCTATATTATCAAAAGTATTCGGATACTACTAAATGTTTGCACTTGTGCAAAAAATGGTTTCTTAGCAAGGTGCGCTGAAAGTGGGGAGGTACGTACACTGAAGTGCCAGAAAAACTGGTACAGCAGTCTAATACTTGGTAGGTCCCCCACGGTAGCGCAGGACTGCAGCAGAAATACGACGGGGCATGGACTCCACTAGCGTCTGGAAATATGCTGTAGGCAATGCACACCATACTTCCCGCAGAGCGTTCCACAATTCGGGTGTATTCCGAGGTCTCGGATTCCTGTGGTCGATAGCGCGTTGCATGGCATCCCAAATGTGTTCTATCACGTTCAGATCTGGGGACTTTGGTGGGAATGGCAACACCCCAAACTCAGGTGAATGCTCCTCTAACCATAATGTGGCGTCCCGACACTTGTGTGGAGGGTGCATTGTTCTGTTGGAACAGGCCCAACCCATCAGCATGAATGCAGGACATGAACGGGTGTATTTCGTCAGTAAGGATGCGTACATAGCGTTGGCCGGTCACAGACGTTTGTAGACGCACCAGGGGTCCAAGTGAAGTCCAGCTAAATACACCCCATACCAGTAAGGACCCCCCCCCCCTTCACCACCAACCGGTACAGTTTCCTGTTGACAGGCGAGATCCATGGCTTCATGGGGTTTGCGACACACACGAATCCTTCCATCTGCCCGGTACAGTTGGAAACGCGACTCGTCAGACCAGGCTACTTGTTTCCGGTCATCAAATGACCAGTGGCGGTGTTGCCGTGCCCAAGCGAGGCGCATAGCTCTGTGTTGTGCACCGATCAAGGGAACTCTAGTTGGGCGTCGGCTCCCAAAGCCCATATCGTGCAGGGTACGTTACACAGTCCGGACGCTGATGCTTGTTGAGACTCCAGCGTTGAATTCCGATGCTACCTGCGAGAGTGTCGCGTGAAACGATTCTTGACAGCCGACAATGGTCACGTTCACCCAATGTCTTTTTACGGCCACACTGGTATCGTAGGTTGGAGGTTTTGCCGGAATTCTTGTAGTCACGGTACACCCTTGCAATGGTCGTCCGTGAAAATCCGAACTTCGTTTCTACCTCCGAAATACTATGGCCCATCTCACGAGCGCCAACTATGACACCGCGTTGAAAATCGCTTAAATTGTTATTACTTGTGATTCTCATGCCGAAAACAGCTCTGACAGCTGGCAAGGATGTCTATCGCTTTATATGCGCACTGGCGGACGCAACCGAGTACGCGCATAGGTGACGTTGCTATGTATTTTGCATAAGCTCGTCTGTACCAGTTTTTCTGGCACTTCAGTGTATATAAAGCTGAGATGTTCTGTCGTATTATCAGCAACTCTGAAGCAGATATGCCGCGTGGGCATGAAATTTCAGAGTTCCAACGTGGGCTGGTCATAGGGTATCATTTGAGTTACTTTTCCATACGGACCATTAGAAACAAACCAAAATCGACTAAGTGATATCATGAAGAGATGGAAGCAGGACGGTGCAACTACAGAAAGAAGCGTTCGGGAAGGCTGCACAAACAGACGGAATGTGACAGAAGAGCCACGGTAAGAAATGTTGAGAAATCCCGTTCTTCCTCTGCTGCTTTCTTTTATTGTCTTGTGTCTGGCGCTCTTGCGCCATAAAAATCAATCAATCAATCAACCAACCAACCAACCAACCTTCCTTCCTCTGCCGTTTCCATCGCCGCTGAAGTAAGAAATGCTTGTAATGGCTGGGTTAGTACCATAACTATCAACCGAGAGTTACGCAGTATGGGTTATTATTGTAGAGAAGCGGCATACAAGCTACACATCACTATCGTGAATGCAAAGCGCCATTTGGAGAGGTGTCTCCCGTTGTTCCTGGACTGTTGACGACTGGAAAGCTCACCTTTGGAGTGATGAGTCACGCTTTTCACTCTTCCAATCTCATGGTAGTGTTTGGATTCGACGACAGCCCAGCAAACGACTTTTGTCGGACTGTGCTCTTCCGACTGTTAAGTTTGGCGAAAGCTCCATCATGGTATGGAGTTGGTTGTTTTTCGTGAATGGGAATCGGCCATTGGTTATTATACCACAACCCATGAACTATGAAGTGTGCCTCGACGTTCTGGATAGTTCTGCTCTACGAACAATGTGGCAGTATTATGGAAATGACCGTTGTCTCTTCCAACACGATCGAGCTTCCTGCCTCACTGTACTGCGTGTGCAGGACTGGTTTCTTGAAAATGAGGCGGAATTGTTAGACTGGTCTGCTCAGAGTCGTGATCTTAATCCCGTAGGATGCCTCCGGGATGAAATGGAGCGACAGATGGGAAATCTACCACAACGACAATCTTCGCTCTCCAGTCAGGTAGCAGTTTTGCAGGACTAATGGAGAGCCATTTTTGCCGAGTTATACCGGAAATTGCTTGATAGTATTATGCCTCGACGTGTTGCCGCTGTCATACAAGCAAAAGGTGGACCGACTAGCTACTAATTGCGATAATAAAGTCATTTGTCCCAAAACTTCGTGGTGTCCAAATACTTTTGTTAATATAGAATATATATGATAGAAAGACAGATGGGGGAAACTCGCTACTTTGTGGTGTGCCCCGGGCGCAGAAACTCCTAGTTAAGTTTCTGCGTGGTGTCCTGTCTTTTCGCATACTATCCACAAGGATTTCTCTAGATTTAATTCTTACTTTCAAAGCACGGAAAGAACAGAGAATAAATTGTAATGGTGTGGCAAGGACTTAAAAAAATGCCGCATCAAGATATTAGGAAATCATGATTCTCATGTGCGTGTGCCTAAACTGCGCAGTAGGACCATTTTTACCTTACCCGTGGTAATAAATGTATGCGTATACCCCATACGTGGTTGTTATAAACGGTAAGAAAAGGACTCGTTTGCGTTTCTAAGGAAACCTGTTTAATAAATAAAGTACTCCACTTCAGCTATAGTTTACAACAAAAATCGGTACAAACATAGCACGCATCTCGATATATGCCTGGAAGCATTACTCCTCCCAAAACTAGGAGGCAATAAATTTACGCGCACCCAGATCTCGCATACAATCAAAACTTCGTGGGCCCTCCTTTTGCATCATATACGTCAGCAACTCGCTCAGGCATCGATTTGACGTAGCACGAGAAATCTTCTGTGGAATGTTGGCCCACACTTCTTGATGAACCGTCTTCAGCTGATCTTTTACTCGGGGCTTCCGTTTTCGCACCTCTTTCTTGAGGGCACGCCACTGGTCTTCGATTGGGTTCAGATCGGGCAAATTTGGGACCCAGTCCACGACTTGGACATCATTTTGGCGAAGGCAGGTAGTGGGTAGCATGCGGCTTGCGAGATCTTGCTGGAAAATCGCATCTCTCTGCTGACAAAGGCGGGCCACGGAAGGCAGGAAATGCTGTTGCGAAATTGCATGGTAACGTTATGCATTGACAGTCCCATCATGCGAAACCAAATCATTAATGCCAGTATAGCCTAAACACCCCCACACTTGCACAGTGCTTGTAAACTTGACTTCTTGCTTCAGTTTCGGGAGAGACCTTCATTCGGCAGGCGAATGATTGTCCTACATTCCCATATAGGACTGGGAAGGCGACTCGTCAAACCAAATCATCCTCCGCCATTGAGTCTCCGTCCAGGGCAAGTAAATGGTACCTGGCCTACGCAAAAAGCTTTTTTTCCCCGCTAAACTAGAGTCAACATGGGCTTTACTGCCGTTCGAGCCTAAGCCCATGTCATGTTGCCTGTTGCTAGCACCTCGTCGAAATACAGGTCTGTCCATACGTTCGCTCTACAGTTCTGCAGCTTCGATGAAAGTACCAGGTCGGTATTTCATCACAAGGCGACGCAAAATTTGATCTTCTTTGGCAGCAGTCGTTGCGGTCAACCGTTGCTGCATGCAGGTGCGATGGAACCTATTTTCTCTTAGTGTCTAAGGAATGTTCTGACAGTAGACTCGTTCAAAACAATTTACGAGCAACTTGCCGCATAGCTGATCCATTTACTCTTTTATGGAAACATTTCTCACGTACCAGAAGTCCTAAAATCTGTCTTGCCATTTTTTTCGAGTTTTGAACAACGCAGAGACTGCACCAGATTGTATAGTGCCCTTAGTTTGTTTGCACATTGTCGACTGCGCAAGACACACAGAAGTAAAAATGTTCATGTCCAGCTGAGCAACGTCTGGCGAGTGCTGAGTGTGTGTGAATTTATGGCTGTCGAGTTTTGGGAAGAATAATGCTTTCAGGCACTTATCGCGATGCCTGTGTTTGTACCGATTTTTGTTGCAAACTACACTATCTAGCAACAAGTAACTGGACACCTGTGATAGCAAAGGAAAACGAAGTTTATTCACCTTCAATAGTTGGTGGAGCCTTCACGAGCGGCGATTACAGCTGCGACCTCCGGGGCATACTCTCAACCAGGCGTTGTACGACGGCTAGTGGTATTTCTTCCACTCCGCTTGGAGAAGACAGATCAGAACCTTTACCGATTTCGGACGGTGGGGGCACCCCTTAGGTCGACGCTCCAACTCGTCCCAGAGGTGCTCGATAAGGTTAAGGTCCGGGCTCTGCACAGGCCAGTCCATTTGATTAACCCCATTGTCACCATACCAAGCCATGGTGGACCTCGCAACATGACAGGTGGCATTGTCGTCCTGAAAGTAACATGGGTCCACCCCGTAAAACTGCTACAACGTAGGAAGTGCATGGTCATCCAAAATGGTGCAGTAGGTCTCGGCGTTGAGTCTACCAGGAATTGCGACCAAGGGTCCCGTGCCATACCAGGAGAAACACCCCCATAACATAATTCCACCGCCGCCGAACTTCACAGTTGGCACAATACATTCCGGCAGGAGGCGTTCTCCAGGCAGACTCTAAACCCAGACCCTGCCATCCGAACGGTAGAGGGTGAACCTTGATTCGTCGCTCCAGAGAACCTGTTTCCACTGTTCAACGGTCCACTGTCGACGTTCTTTGCACCACGTTAGCCGAGCAGCGCTATTGGACTTGGTGATCAAAGGCTTGTGGGCGGCAGCACGTCCATAATAACCGAGCAGATGGACTTCCTTACGGATGGTATTTATCGAAAGAACTCTCCCGGATGCCTGTTGAAACTCCTCGCGGATGTGGCCCATCGATTTGGTGCGGTTTCTTCCGAATTTCTCTGGCCAGCACCCATCGGTCTCTGACTCCCAGTTTTGTGGGTCTGCCGGGTCGGGGCACATTCCGACAGTCACCTCTCATCTTCCACTTGCCAATCACGTAGGCCACGGTCGATTTCGGGTACTTCAACTCGCTGGATTTGCCACGTATGGATCGGCCACTTCTATGATACCAGACGATTACACCTTTCTCGAAATCGGAGAGCTCCGAACTGCGTGGCATCTTGCATGCAACTGGTTGCGTTGTTGTTTCCCACACGATATTTAACGGCGGCGGCTGTGACGTGTATCAGGACCGCAGATATCGTAGATTGCAGGGGTGTTTAATTACTTGTTGGTAGATAGTGTAGAACTGAAGTGGAGTACTTTATTAAAATGGTTTCCTTGCGAACTAGTCAGCTTTTCCTGCAGTTTGTACAGAGCCGAGTTAAGGGAGGGGGAGTGGCGGGGGTCTTTAGGGGATAATAGACTTGGAGCCCACCAAGGGCCCAAAAGGCATGCCGGGTAAGTAATAGATGGATACAGGGAGAGAGGTTTATGAAATAGGTTTTACCTTTGTCGCGTGTGATTTCCACTTTGTCAGAAACATTGGTTGGAAGACGTACAGGTTTCAATCAAGGCAGTACCTGAACAAGGGAAAAAGTTTCATGTGCAGTGAGTGTGGATCAGGGTCGGGGAGACAGGTTTCAGCTTTTCACTACCTTCCACCCACCCCCTTTTTTATTGGTGGTTTTACGCCCACCGTGAGCTACTCTGTGGGCTATAAGCAGTCTCCCATCCCAAATTTAGGGCCACTGGTTCCAGGGAAGGGAGAGAGCCAGCGCCGTAAGACAAAAACAGCATCCATGCCTCACTGGGGTTCGAACCCAGCCCATCTCGGACGAATGGTGACAAGCCAGCGCTAAGACCACTCGGCCACTGCCCCCCCCCAATTTGCACTTGGAACCGTTAATGGTCGAAGTCCCCCATGGCTTCCCATTGCATAACAAAAAAAATGCTCTAAGAAAAGTACACAATGCTAAATCATTAGAAAATCTAAGACAAAATCTAGTAACCTTAAGCTTTTAACTCGTGTTCCTATGAGAACAATGAAAAATACAGATACTTGTTATGAAAACTCTGAGATAACTTGGTATTTACACTTTCGTGTTTTAACAACTTCATAATGATTCCCCGTTAGTAGTTCTTGGGGGGGGACTCCAAATATCTTAGCCTAGGGGTCCACTGAGGCCTTAATCCGACCCTGCGTTTGTATCAACCACGCTTGGAGTGAGCGTTCATCGAAACCGTGGTCTTTTCAAAAGCAGGTTATATGAGAGTTTCCATAAATTACGGAACAAAATGAAATGTCTGAAAAACTAGAGTTCTCATACGAAATTTGAAAATTTATAATTAAATGCCTTTTGATATTATATATACAAAATAACAAAAAAAATGTTACAGGACAAATAGCAAGTAAACATATACCTGGTCACAACGCATGCTTAAAACGAGATAGCTAATGTGAGTCAAGAAGGAGTGCGGTCACCCCTCACGGCAATGCATGCTTCACAGCGACGTTCCACGCTCATAATGAGTGTCCAGAAGCTGTCCTGGCAATAACTACCATTGCTTCACCAAAGCGCTTTAAAGCTCTTGCAGGTTTGGGGAGAGGGTTGATGTGCTGCAACACATCTGCCTAAAGCATTTCTTGCATGCTCGATAGGATTCAGGTTAGGGGAACGGGGTGACTACTCCATATGGTTGTTCTTAAGACTGTCAGAAATTTTGGCGCGGTGAGGACGTGCATTATCGTCCTGTAGGATAAAATTGTCGCTAATAGCTCCTGCATGAGGCCTAATAAAGCGTTCTGGGATCTCTCCCTATAAATCTGAGCATTCTTAGAGCCGGTTTGGAGCACGTAGAGATCTCCAGCCCAAACTTATTTGTTTGCTTGGGTTTAATAACCACCGTGAGCAACTCAATGGTCTTCTTAACCTAGGGAGACGGCCAGTGCCGTAAGACATACACGCCATCCATGCTTGTCGCGGGATTCGAACCTAGATCCATCTCGGACAAATGGTCAGAAGCCAGCGCTTAGACCACTGTGCCACCGGGGCGATCTCTTAAAATACTCGCCTGCCCACACCACACCATACCACCACAAAATCTCTATTATAAGACGTTTAATAGACGTTGGCGTGTATCTAGTTGTCTCCAGATAAGTCTTAATGTGGAGTTACTGTAAGAAGTAAATCTAGACTCATCCGTAAAGACAGCAGAGCTCTATTGAAGTCAAACTGATATGGCTGAGACACCGGTTGAGACGGTATCTTTTGAGAAGTGAGAGGGATGCACCCAATTGGTTCCGTAGCATAAAGATGATATTCACGAAGCCTCCTGCTCACTCTTGAACAAGATAAGATTTTCTGTGGCTGCCATAAGATCCGAATAGCTGCCATAAGATCCGAATACAGCTGGGTAAGTGTAGCAGTCTTTCTTATTAGAGCACTCAGCTGCAGATAGCCTTCATCTACTGAAGTTGTTGCCCGAGGCCTTCCATTACTACACTTTCTGGCTGCCGTATATTTGTCCTTTGAAATGTGGTCCAAATCCTATGGACTCCAGAATTACTCACATTGGGCCATCTTCGAGCCTTCCAATAGCTCTCCTTCGTGATTCTTGTAAATGGTGTCTAGACAATGTCGACAAGAGTAAAACTCAAACTTTCAAAGCATAGAGTTCTACTTACAATCCAGAAGCGAAATGACAAGATGCCCTTAACTTCCTTCTTGAAACTGTAGCGTTTGTGTGTAGCTGTCTTCCTAAAACACTACATAGATCAAAACTTCACCTACAGTGAAATACGAGTCACTCAAATAAAGTCAGGAAGTTGTTGCTTACAGCTAATCCTTTATTGCTGTCAATGGGCACTTGATCATGTGCACTTCAACATGGTGAGATCACGAAAACTTGGATTAATATACACAATAAATTAACTATGAAACACAACACTGGAACTTGAATTAATCTCCACAAGAGCACAACACTGTTATTAAAGTAGAACACGTAGCCTTCACAATACTTAACGATAATTGTGAAGCAGTCGCGTATCAAAAAAGAGGATTAACATTCGCATTCAAAATCTTCCCCTTTAAACAACCGCTGCATTGCCTTTTTATCTATAGTTCTTATCCGGCCACACATACGTCACTCTTGTTCCGACCTCAGAATGTTGCCAACATTATTCTCGTTTGAGGGAAAAGACATAAAGTTAAGTTTGGAAAGTGTAAAATAGAACAAACTCACATTTACATAGGAAAAGGAACTACAAATGAAAGTTAAATTAGAATATACGTCACAAAACTTAAACCTGATTTGCATATTTAGACGCATTTTATGCTAATTTGCTTATATTATTATTATTATTATTATTATTTGATTGGAGGTTTAATGACCACCGTGAGCAACTCAATGGGCTATAAGCAGTCGCCCATCCCTAATTTAGGGTCACTGGTTCCAGGGAAGGGAGAGAGCCAGTGCCGCAAGACAAACATAACATCCATGCCTCACTGGGATTCGAACCCGTACCCCTTTTGGACGAATGATCAGAGGCCATGGCTTAGACCACTGCGCCTATCATATTTGACATCGCCGAGTTAAAACACCTCTATTATGCAGGGTTCATCCACTTTAATTGTGGATTTTTAAAAAAACAGAAAATTTCATGTTCCTTAGTTTACGGGAACCGGTGTTGATAGCTTTTTTTACGTACGGGCAGTGGAATAACGCAACGGAATTTTATTTAACACGCACGCACGTGATCAGAAATCATTCAAGTTTCCTGAAGTACCATTTCTGCGTTGAAATTCTTTTTTTGTAAGGAGTGGTGGGGGGAGGGAATATGGATCTGCAACATATCCTTTTGAATGTTTCCATCTCAAATCTCGTGAATATTTTACATTTCTCACACCAAAGTAGTTTCCACTTCCATTCATTTGTTTGCCCCTACGATTTTACGTTCTTCGACCGCGCGTAGTAAATGGCCTTGAGTTCTTTTGACCGATCTGAATTCCGAGAAGCATCCAACCGATGCACATTCGATCACCTTGAGATAAAGAAGAACCAAATAGTCTGCTCACACATTGTGACATTAAGAATTGTCTCGATAACGGCTTAGAACGGTGAGTAATTCTGAAGTTGTGGGCCTGACCGTCTCTGAGGTGAGGCCACAATAATGGCCTTAGAAGTTACGAAGAATCGCTAGGGGTGGGGGATAAAACAGTCCTAGCCCCTAGTGACAGCAGAAAATTATTTAAATTCAAGTCTGTTAAAGTTGCTGGCGTTGACAGTGCTTGAAACATTATTATTATTACGGGAAAAGGTGAATTTTTGCTGTGCGAGCATTTTTCTCTATAGTCAGTGTTCTTGATTAAAATAACATCACAGCCTGGTTATAACGACCTCTCTTTACACTACACTTCTATTATAACGTCAAAAAAAATTTTCGTTTCCTAGAAATTTGCCGTTGGAGATTAACAACCTCTCTTATATACCACTATCAGTAAAAATGTCAACGTTTTAACGTCATTCATCATTATCCCGATTTCCTTTCTGTTACCATTTAAAATGTAAATCCGTGGAGACTAACGTACAATACTGATACGTGTCGCTCTTTTGAACTGTAGACTGGGTATTCTTAAATAAGACAAGAGACATACACCGATGAGCGATTACATTATGACCATCTGCCTAATAAGCTGTAGGGGAACCCCTTTAGCCTGCAAAACAGCGGCCACTCGGCGACGCATCGATTCAATGAGGTGGCGATAGGTATCCTGAGAAGTCTCTTACCACAATGTCAACAGCAGGTCCTCCAGTTCCCGTACAATTTTCGGGGTGATGGTGATTTAGCGCGGACCCGCTTTTCCAAGTCGAACCATAAATGTTCGATTGGGTTCATCTCAGGAGAATTTGGAGGCCAGGGCATTAACAGAAAAGCAACAGCATGTGAACCACTCCTTGACGATTCTGGCAGTGTGGCATGGCGCATTATCTTGTTGGTAATGTCCATCACCAGCAGGGAACATAGTTGCCATGAATGGGTGAACTTGGTCCGCAACGATGTTCAGATACCTGACAGCTGTCAGAGATTGTGCTATTGGGATAATGGGGCCTAAAGTGTCCCAAGGAAAACATCGCCCACAGCATAACACCGCCGCCGCCAGCCTCTTTCCGCCCAACAGTGCATCCAGGGGCCATAGTCTCCGTTGGTAATCGACGTATCCGCGCTCGGCTGTCTACGTGATGCACCAGGAATCTTGATTTGTCAGACCAGACCACTTTCTTCCAGTCATCCACGGTCCAATCTCGGTGATCTTGGGCCCGTTTCATGCGTGTTGACGATGGTGACGTGCAGTGAACATGGTAACCCGGCTGGGTCTTTGGCTACGCAGGCCCATGCGCAGAAGGCTGCGATGAACTATGTGCTGTGACACATTGCTCTGATCACCACTGTTGTAGCCGCGGACGCACTGTGGCCCTGCGGTTGCTGTGAACAATGCGCGACAGTCTCCGCTCCCTTCTGGCACCAATGAGCTGCGGACGACACACGACTGGACGACGCAACGGTTCGACGTTTGGCCATCTGTGCACCATTTTTGATACGTACTCACCACAGTGGCACGTGAACAAGCCGCGTCGTTACCGAGATCGTTGTACCGAGGACTCGTGCCATCACAATTTGTCCTTTAGCAAATTCCGATAAGTTGGCAGTTTTTCCCATTCAGAATCTGAACACTCTACTAACAGAAACCCAGTCCTTATGCTGTATATGTACTGCTGTGAGAACTTCACCTGCGCCACCGTTCGGTATCCAGGCGCGCTGATTTCTCTGGGCTGGGAGTGATCATAATGGAATGGTTCATTGGTGTAATGGCGTCATTCAGTTCATTGGGTAAGCTGTTTTCTGCAAGTTTGATCTGTAGAAAAGTGTTTCTTTCCTAAAATCGATCAGAAAATTTCATCTGGATCCAATAGCCAACTAAAATTAAAAATGTAAATAGCTAAAGTTATTTTTTAAAAAAACTGCTTCAAAACAAAGATCGCAATATAAGTTTGTTGGTTATACAATCCTTTTTTTTTTTTTCAGTAAAGGTTTCCACTCAGCAACTTTTGTTTCTTCGGAACAGCTGATTACAAAAACTTCCTACCGTTCAGTACGTGATTTAACTGATTGACTCAAATTTCTGTAATGCAATGTTTAGATGGATTTTTAGGTGTGGGGGAAATTATGTTAACGACAAACGCTCTCGCACACGTATACAAATATGACGCAAACGATACAAGCGCTGTTGAAGAGACTGTAACACGTCCGTGTGCCCGAGTGGTAAAGGCCCTGGCTTTGCACAGGTTAGGCCTGGTTCAAGGCCCGTATGAGGCATGGACGATATGTTTGTCGAACTGGGCTCAATCTCTGTCTTTCCTGTAATCAGTGGCACCAAAAAAAAAAAAAAAAAAAAAAAAATTCATAGGGCTATCTATGTACACAGAGAACGGTCCACGAAGCAAAAGAATTATCATGGAAGCTCTAAAAGGTATTATCGAGGTTATAAAAAAACGAAAGCAAATAATCAAGGAATATTTAAAAATGCTAATGTCTGAGCAACCTCGAATGCAAATTTTCTAGAAGAAAGCGAAGGAAAACTCAAAATACCTTGGCGCCGTCATTTAATTTATCATTATCTGCTAGAGTTTCCGTACGTGCTCTTTTAGCCAGACATGCCTTTTTCTTTCTTTCTTTCTTTTTTTTTCTTTCTTTTCTTTTCTTTGTCGCTTTAACACTGCGTCCGGGCGGATTTTTTTATGAATTTCAAAACGTCCGGCTTTCTAACTCTATTATGCTAGTTCACGCAGCTGTTGGTTACTAGGTTTTGTGTAGTGTTGATAATTAACGATGACTTAAGTTTCCCTGGATTGAACACCATCTGTTTTGCAGTTTTAAAACAGAAAACTAAGACCTACTGCTTTATATGTTGAACTTTTAGAAATAGTTTAGCTTTAGTCCAAATTACACATAAGGGTGTAGAAGTTGACAAGCATGTATACTGTTTCTCATGTTGTGGAATATTTCAAAGTTTTTACGGGAGTATAATGTGCAATAGTATCTTAGATATAGCATCATTGCATTAATTTTTATAAAAATACATAGGTAATCTCGAACTCACCCTTATTTAATTAGGCAACTTTCCTGTAATCAGTGGCCTAATTTAATTAGGCAACTTTCCTGTAATCTCCACATTCAATAGTCTCTTGTCGTCTTGAGGTTTACGATATGACTTCAGTAAGATGAACGGTAATATGAAACTGAGTGGATGAATAAATAAAACCCACTATTGTTCCCAGAAAATACAATTGAACTTTAAAAAACCTTACTACATGAAACAAAAATTAAACTTGAACCATAAATTGGAAGTCGAAGTGGAATACACTCTGACAAAGTGGAACAAAATTAAAATTGAACAAAATTGACATGAAATTCTTTACAAGAAATGAATGATAAAATACTGAAAATCTAAAATATTTCTCTCGCTTCGCCCACACTAGTTTCAACTATATGTTCATAGTCGTCATCAGTGAGTGAGACACATCGATCATTACGCCCGCCTGTTGTTACTAAGTCCTAGCTCACTACTCCATCCCACAGATCAGATCGTTGCGGTCAATGGTTCCACGCCGCCCCGGTGGCGCAGTGGTCTAAGGCGTTGGCCTCTGATCATTCGTCAGTAAGGGGTCCGGGTTCGAATCCCGGTCAGGCATGGATGTTGTGTTTGTCTTACGGCACTGGCTCTCTCCCTTCCCTGGAACCAGTGACCCTAAATTAGGGACGGGCGACTGCTTATAGCCCATTGAGTTGCTCACGGTGGTCGTTAAACCTCCAATCAATAAAAAAAAAAAAAAACAATGGTTCCACTGCGTATCGTTGTTTGAGTTTGATTGCGCATTGCTGTTGTAGTTTTACTGCTCATCGCTGTTTGAGGTTTTTTGCACATCGTTGTCAGAGTTTGATTGGGCACATCTGTTTACGCTTTGAATGCGCATTCCACTGGCGGTTCCATCTGTTGTGCGACTTTCCTGATGTTGAAGGGTATTGATTATGTAATTATTACTCTTCAGTTTTAGCTCTTTCCCGTTCTTGCTCTATATGGCATTTCCACGCAAATGGAAGTTCGACGGGAGTACTGATGTTACAACTGTAACTCTTGGTCTTTTTCTATTATTACTGCTTCTGATGCCAAAATCTGATTATGCGTTTTATGCGAGGTGAGAATTTTAACATTGGTCCAATCTGGAGTCGATTTATTATTAATGCAGTGCTGGATCAAGGAGGTTTTCTTCTCCCCTTCATTCCAGTTATAGATATGTTCACCTAATCTTGTTTGGAATCGTCTTTTGGTATTGCCAGTGTAGATTTTTTCCTTTTTACTTATTTAATGTACTGTTTGTCGGGATACAATATATTCCAGCTTTATTCAGGATTGACTTGTTATTGTTAAATTTTTCACGAACAATAATTTCTTTTCATACGATAAAGATATTTATAAAGAAAAATACGGAGCTCCGATGGGATCACCAATCTCAGGTCTGCTAGCCGAAATTATATTGCAAGAAATAGAAAATAACCTATTAAAACCAACGTGTGATGACCTCCCTATGCTGTACCTAAGATACGTTGATGATACTGTATACTGGTCTTCTGGCCACACTGAAATAAAATTGAATAACTTTATACATAGATTTAACAACTTCTACCTTTCAGTACAGGTCACTGTTGAAAAAGAAATATATAAGCAACTTCATTTTCTGGACATTTCTTTATTGAAAAACGAAAATTAAAATTGAATATTCCGTTTATCGGAAACCAACATACGTACCTGCAGTTGTACAAAAAGATTCAAGCCACCCATGGAGATATAATATATAGATTTTTGTATAATTAAAGCGATAACACATTCACTCAATGGAATATCTGAGAAGAAAACAGAGATGGATAAAGGAAACAGCTTTCAGAACTTTTGGATACTGTATTGACTTCATTGAATCAATTTAAAAAAACATCAAAATTTTATGAAGAATACGAACCTCCAAACCAAGAGCGAAAAAAAAAATTTGCGGAACATTTGCATAAATTCCTCCTATTACTAATATTTTAAAAAACGAATGTAATATAATCTGCAATTGGCAGAAAACGTTATCGATACTTTAATATGAACTAATGACAACAATAACAAATCAATCCTCAATAAAGCTGGAGTATATTGTGTCCCAACAAAAAGAGTACATTAAATGAACAAAAAGAAAATCTATATAGGCAGTACCAAAAGACGATTCCAATCAAGATTAGGTGAACATATCAATAACTGGAATGAAGGGGAGGAGTAAACCTCCCTGATCCAACACTACATTAATAATAAATCTACTCCAGATTGGGCCAGTGTTAAAATTCTCACCTCGCATAATCAGATTTTGACATCAGAAGCAGTAATAATAGAAAAGACCAAAGATTACAATTGTAACAGCAATACTCCCGTCGAAATTCCATTTGCGTAGAAATACCTTATAGAACAAGAAAAGAAAAGTAATAGTAATTACAGAATCAATACCCGTCAACATCAGGAAAGTCGCTGAACAGATGGAACCATCAGTGGAATGTGCAGTCAAAGCGTAAACAGGGGTGCCCAATCAAACTCGAACAACGATGTTCAAAAACCTGAAACAGCGATGCACAGTGGAACTATTGACGTGACGCGACGAACTGATCTGTTGGAAATATCTATGCGCCGTCAGAACCACCTCAAAAAATTTGCCTATGTTTCGAGCTTGGTTATTTATAAAAGCATTGGTAATCTATAATGTAGGCTTTCAGTTTAAAAAAATGCAATTTCACTTTTGCATTTCTTTAAGCAAAGATAATCAGGTGCGCAAGTTTTTTTTCGTGTTATTCAGAACTCTTATGAGATTAGACGTTACTTAGGCTTTTTAAGCGTTTTCTCCACTGCACAGTAATCAGATTTAAATGAGACTCAGTTAACCCCCACCCCTCTCCCGGTTATAATGTCATAAATACAGTGTTCTCCGTGAGGAAGTTATAAATGAATACTACTGTATTTGCTTGGAGTTAAGAAATGCGAACAAATTACTTAAGTTTCAACCACAGCGCAAATGAAGTTAATTGAGATTTTTAACCACTCTGCAACAAGAACGCTGTGTCGTCGAAGAATCCGTTGTAATGAGCATGTCACTTGGGGAAAACTCGCAGGTATAGCACTCTGAATGTATTTTAATGTTAGATTAGTAATTTCGAAAACTGATTTTCCAGACATGTACTGCAGATGCGCTTGGTCGTGTTCCCTTGCGTCCGATGCATTTTCCCTGTATTTAATCCGACTTTCAAAGAGATGGCAGTAAATTTTAATATGCATGTGAGCCATTTAGTAGAAAATTCTGAATCAGGAAAATTGAATGAAAAATATTTTTGAGATGTGAATGAACAAAGCTTTCTATTAGGCGCTTGAATTAATTCCCGCTGTTGCCCAATAGAGCGCAGCAGTGGTGGGCTGTGACCCGGGCCACACGTGACTTCCCATGCGTACGCACGTACCGTCCCGTAGTCTGGGCGAAGCAGTGTGTGACACGCGATCGGAGGGCATAGAACACGAGTTTGTATCGCCCTCACGATGTCGAGCTTCGTACCAAAAAGGAGCATTTGCGGAAAGCATTACTCTTCTGCTTTCATCTCAATAAATCTGCAGCGGAAAGTCATCGTTTGCTAGTGCAGTCCTATGGGAAACATGCCCTATCGGAAACAACACGTAGAGAGTGGTTCCGGCGCTTCAAAGCTAACGAATATGACGTGACGGACAAAGAGCGCCCTGGGCACCCAAAAAAGTTCGACGATGGCGCATTGGAGGCCTTATTGGACGAGGATTCATGCCAGACGCTCCACGAGTTGTCGAAACACTACGGGTCGATGAGTCAACGGTTAGCAAACGTTTAAAGTCAATGGGAATGATCCAGAAGCTCAGAAACTGGATCCCATATGACAAGGTTATTCTTCTCCACGACAACGCTAGACCTCATGTCGCCAAATCCGTGAACGAACTTTTGGAGGCACTTGGCTAGGACTTCTTACCCCACCAGCCTTATTCCCCGGGCATTGCTCCCCCGGGGCCTGTCAGAGCAGCACTTTCTTTCTGGCCTGTCAGAGCAGCACTTTCTTTCTGTCGCGGATATCCAAAAATGGATCGATGAATGGTTCCCCTCGAAAGAGCCTGCATTTTTCTACCGCGGAATCCATTTGTTACCTCATCGGTGGGAAAGGGTCGTAGTTGCCAACGGACACTACTTTGAATAGACTAACCTGTACCGTTCTGTGGCAACACACAGGTGTTTGTGTGGCAAAAAACAGCTGGAATTAATTCAGGCACCTAATATATATTTAATTCCAAACCTCCGAGTGCACCAGTGATTTGAAATTTAATACAGAAATCTATGCATAACAGCACAAATGGTCAATAATTATCCTCAATGAATTTATATTGGGTTGAAAAATAAGTAATGTCTGTAAATGCAAGGTAACAGAAACAAATGCTAATTACCGTATATACACTGCTGGCCACCCAAAATGCAACACCAAGAAGGACACGACATAGCAAAGCCAGATTTACTGGACACATAACAACAGATACAAAGATGAAACGATTGAGCTTACAGGCCCGTGCGACTTGCGGAACACGCAGACATCAATAGTTCGTGTGGCCCCCATGGCTGGCAATAACGGCCGCTACACGCCGCGGCATCGAACGAAAGAGGCTTTGGATGTGGGCTTGGGGTATGTCGGTCCAGGCTGCTTCCACAGTTCATCAGGCGTAGCCGCGGGTGGTACTTGCCAGGCCACTCAGTTGCCGATCAGCAACCAGACGTGTTTGATGGGCGACATATCGAGAGAACAGGCGGGCCACGGCAGCAGTGACACCTGGTGGGCTTTGAAGAATTGTTGCACGATACGTGGCACGCGCGGGCGCGCATTTTCCTGTTGAAACGTGGCCGCAGGCAGGTCCTGCAGGTAAGGGAGAACTACAGGCTCCAAAACGTCAGAGATGCAGCGGTGGCTGTTGAGTGTACCGGCGATGCGTACCAGAGGGGTGCGGGTGTCATATCCAATTGCGCCCCAAACCATAACGCCAGGCGACGGGACCGCTATGGCGATGCATAATGCAGGCGTCGTACAGTCTCTCACCGCGGTGCCGCCACACGCGGATCCGACCATCGTGGTGGTCCAGGCAGAAGCGGGACTCGTCGGAGAAGACAATGTCGTGCCATTCCGTAGTCCAGGTGCGGCATTCAACGGCCCACTGCCGCCGCACTCGCCGGTGGTGTAACGTCAATGGTAATCGGAGCAACGGGCGCCGTGCGACAAGTCCCCGCTCCTGCAGACGGCGTCGAACGGTACGTGCTGACACAGGTTGTTGCGCAACACACCCTAATTCCTGCGCTAACGTTCGTGATGTGGCAGTGCGAGCCGTCAATGCCCGCCGCACAACATGCCGGTCCTCTCGTTCGGTGGTGTGCTGCCGCTCACGTCGGTCCGACCGTCCCTCCTACACCCACCGAATCCATACTCGCCTCACCGTGGCTGGATGTCGTCCCACACGGGCGCCGATGTGTCTGTAGGATAAACCGCTGTCGCGATAAGCCACTATTCGTCCTCTGTCGAACTCCGAAACGTGCTGGAATGACTGCCGTATTCTGCGAGGAGGCATCGGGAAGCTTACCACGCACAGGTCCGGCAGCACAACATCCTTCCACTACTTACACCCCGCCTTCTGTACACCCTTCTTATAGTGCTTCTCGGTGCTGTGCCGGGCGCACATGATTTGCATATGCCCTGCTATGCTAATCGTTTGCATGTCCTCTAGCGGGCGACGCATGCTGCGAATTTCAGGCCAATCGGATGCTTCCTTCTTGGTGTTGCATTTTGGGTGGCCAGCAGTGTAAAAGTAAAATTGCCGCCCCGGTGGCGCAGCGGTCTAAGTGACGGCTTCTGATCATTCGTGCGAAAGGGGTCCGGGTTCGAATCCCGTGAGGCATGGATGTTGTGTTTGTCTTACGACCACGGCTATCTCCCTTCATTCGAACCAGTGGCCCTAAATTAGGGACGGGCGACTGCTTATAGCACATTGAGGTGCTCACGGTGATCGTTAAACCTTCAACCAAAAAAAAAAAAAAAAAGCTGTCCAAAATGTAGTCGCCAACGTGTTTGGCACGATCTGTGCAGCTGGTGGATACCGTCCTTGTAGAACTGCGGCGGCTTGGACACAAAGAAGTAAGTGGGTACGCGTTCTACATCGTCCCTGTTGGTGAACCGCTGTCGGTCCAAGAAATGCTGCAATGATCGGAAAGCGTGATCGGATTATCCTCAAGTTATGAGGATAATAACTGGAATAAATATTGCTTCTGTGCCCTGATATTTGACCGTATTTCGATGATATTCGACAGAACCGGTTCAGTATCCCTCCGGAACAACATAAAGTTTTGTCGCAATCGAAGCAATTTTAAGTAAGGTATGATGCATAAGTGCTGTTACAGTGGACACCCCCCATCCTAAAACCTGAAGAAAACTTTAAAATTTGTCCGCCATGTCGCGTATTGTATGAGGCAGCTAGAATCACAGTTCGGCAGGCTCACATGTTCTTTTACAGTTCAGTTTTTTTATTTATTTCTCATTTACGTTGTTTTTTCTTTCGGATGTTCTCTAAATTAATTAACAAAATTGCGGGATAATTGGGAAGTCGCTCCAATGCTCTTGAAGGCAAGAAACGCAATATTTTTGCCATTTTGAATTGTTTCTATCTGTGGGAAAAGTTAGCACTCAATGGTTACTCTGGAAATTGATAAGAGCAAAGCGATAGGCCCAGAAGAGGACTTCTAGATTTCTTGAGGAGGGGCCGATGTTACGACCCACCCCCGCCATTAATTTAGTAATTAATGGGCGTGGTTGATGTGTGAAATTAATTAAGTATTAATTGTTCGAGGCTTGATTGGAGTTTAAAAGTGTAAACAGCAGATAAAGTTTTATCTGGGGGTTTGGAAAGAAAAGAGGCGAAGAATTCTCTCTCTGGCTGGGTGGTCTCAGAATAGCTCTGTTAGGTCATAAATATCAGGGCGCAGCTGACGGGCAGCCTATGCAACACGGAAAGGGAAAGAGGAATACGTATCGAATGAGCCACTTGAGTAGGAATGAATGAAGATAGGGGACGAAAGGTTTAGCGAATAATCGTAAATTCGTCGATTGTTTGGGGCATTTTCGAGAACAATTGCTCTCTGTGTGGTCCGTGCAGAAAAATAAGAGTTCGCACTTGGCATGAAAATAAGGAAGAAAGTTTAGTTGTCTGTATGCTCTCCGATGTGAAAGGCTGGATGCCTTGGATCTGTAAAAAATGAATTGGGAAAAATGAAGCAGCAAACCTCCCCGCATTTGGTAAGAAATGGAGACAACTCGAGGCAGCTGGAGATGCCAGTTTGCCATAAAGACAGCAGAATGCCTAAATCCGCAGGATAAAGCAGAAATTTCTAGGCTGGAGCGTAATGGAACTCAGCGACTGTTTGGCCTAATGAAAGCCAAGTTACAGGGGAATTAAGAAGTCTGCGAGTGGACAGTGGTCATTCCAATGAGAAGCGAAGCCAAGCAAAAGTCGGGTTCGGATGCCAACCACTGCAGTGTGGAATCGTCACCCCCATTCATCCCCTACTGTGGAGGAAGTGAAGAGATGCGCTTGTCTTACGGGGCGAAGCGAGGCCCCATGTGTGCGTGTGTGTGGTCGCGTAAGCAGCGAAGCCACTACGTGTAAGTGCGACGGGATAAAAACATGTCGAAAGAAAAATATGAGCGTAAGAGCGGTGGCTTCGATACCTAACAAATATACAGGTGAAATGTTGAGTTGCCGATATACGCTTAAGGTAAAAGCACGTCTGATTTCGCTCGGCCGAGAAAATTAATCTTGGAAACCGCAACATCAGATGTGAGAGGGCCTATTTTGCTTAACGGCCACCTTCAAATCGTCACGAGAATAGATCAGTGTGCACTCTAATCATTGCAACAAAGTGCGGCGTGATATTACCATTTTTAATTGTGTGCTTCATTTACATCAAGCGTCAAAGTGAAGTGTTGAATCATCGGTGCTGCCACATGGTGCAAGTGTCTGTGTGCGTGTTTTTTTGTCGAGTGATATTATGTGATGCACAACGGATTTGCACAGCAAAGTCACGAAACTGTAAGTAGATGAATATTTCCTTTTTCTTTCTTCGCACATCTGCGAACTTGTGCCATCCCGACACCCAAAGCTGCATGGACATAGATGCAGTAATGCTGAGTGACTGAACCTCAGAGGAAATACCTGCACATACAGATTTCAATTTCTTACAGGGCCCATTTCCTGATTACTTTTTTTACATGAATAAGGGAGAAGGTGTGGCCACAAATTCCGCTGGGCGGGACAGTTTCTTTTAACTTTGGTTCAGGACCAACGTCAGCGGGGCAGGGTTCTGCATGTGCATGCTTATTAGATTTAGTTAATTAACTTTGGCAGTATTTCGCACCTATAATCTTATACCGCAAATTAACGTGCTTGTGTATTTTGTGTCGCGAGTATTTTTAATGTGATCGTTTGCATATAATTTTTTTTCATTCTCTAAGCAATTGTATATGAATATCACCTGCAGCTCTATTTAGTGTGTAAACGAGTAGTATCTCTTGTTCAGATAGTCCGGTGGAGACTCAGTCGGCTGCGTTATCCGACAGTAAAGTGTGACACCGTATGCTGCCCACATATGAGGGGCAATTGTCTATGCGCCTAGAGAGCGCCGGATCTGTTTAAATCTCGCAGAACGTTATTAAATGTTGTGTTGTGTATTTGAGAATCATGTGTTATTTGCGAAAGTGAGTGTTGTACTGACTGGTTGGGGATTGAATGTACCGGAGTAAGATCCGGACCACTACACTCAGTCACGAATTGGTGATTGCGGGTGAACCTCATCACAACTCTGATCCCAAAGTATCATTTTTTTTAGATTATTTTATTTTTTATTTGTTGTTGTTATTTTGTTCACAAGGTGGATTCACCCAAGCCTGTTATGCTTCGGGTCATTCTTCAACTTTTCATTTTTTATGTTCTGGTGTGAATCTTTGAGTGCAGCAGTGCACCTGAGATTCTCACCTGGTGCCGCGGCCAACTAAATTGTACTTCAGGTCTCAAGCACCGTTACCGGCAGACTCGGCAGGAACACTGCTAGTGCCGTGTAACAGTGCGATGAAATGGGTCCCGCTCCTATGCCCTGACGTTTGACCCCATTTCGCCCATTTTCAGTAGATTGTTCGTTCCCAGGTTGTCCTCTATACCACATACTAAAGTTTCATCGAAATCGAACCATTTTTACGCGAGTTATCGTGCGGACAGGCAGACAGACGGACAATGCTGGAGCATATATGCTTCTTCAACCTACGGTTAGAAAGCGTAGACAAGTTTTTAAAATCATGCAATGCGTTGATTATGATACGCTTTCCAACATACCAGAAATCATTACTCAAGTTATGAGGATAATGGCTGTGGAATAAATCTCGCTTCTGTGCCCTGACCTTTGACCCCACTTCGATGATATTCAACAGAACTGGTTCAGTGTGTCTCCGAAACACGATAAACTTTTGTCGCAATCTAAGCATTTTTACGTAAGTTATGATGTAGAAGGACGATAAATGGATCCCGCTCCTATGTCCTGACCTTTGACCCCCATTTCGCCCATTTTCAATAGGTTTCGTTCCCAGTTGTCCCCTACCACATACTAAAGTTTCATCGAAATCGAACCATTTTTACGCGAGTTATCGTGCGGGCAGGCAGACGGAAGGACAAAGCTGGAGCATATACGTTTCTTCAACCTACGGTTGAAAAGCCTAAAAAAATACTAAATAATAAAAACAAATATGATTTCACGGGGCTTTTGAAACTTTTGAAAGAATTCTTCCCGGGTTGTTTTTCTTAATTCATTCATCGCTAAAGCACGTTTTTATTTAGAACTGCATCCCTGGCTGTCATCAAGTTGCATTGTATAGAAACAAATGTTTGACTACGGAGGATAACAAAACACAGCAGTCAGTACGCCAACAATCTGAGCAATGTGTCCTTGTCAAACCAGCACGGCACTTTGCGACAGGGAAGCGGATCAGATGTAGCAGCGGAAGAGACAGGAGGACAACCCCAGTGGCGGCAAACGTTGCACACTGACGGCCAACATACATTAGTTTTCTGTCTATAAGCCGCTTATGACATCTGTCAGTGTGAATTTATATATTTTTATCTACGGCGATCTGACGCGTGCCGCGACTTGGTCACTTATCTCCTAGGAGTCAAGTTATTTGGAAGGACAGCTTTCGGGTACATTCATTTCTTGTGATATAAATCAGTAGATTTGCCTTTATATTTTGCGTGGCTTGCTTTCAAATGCTTGAACATCTTGGTTGGTATATTTGATAGGGCTTTAAAATATTCAGAGGCTTTAATATATATATCCTTCGAGGCGTAATGTAATTTTATATAAATATCTTCACCTAATGCGTTTCTTTTGAACGAATGATTCAACGATTTCACTTATGCGAGGAAATACAGGGTGTCCATAAATGAAGTATACAACTTCAGTATACTATTTAAGAAAAACTACAATAAACAACTTTTAATGTCAACAAATGGTAACTGTGAAAGTTTTTTTTTTAAATGTCAGTAGGTCTCCACGTGTGCTCCGTTGTTGCTCGCCGAATGTCTAAACAATAATTCAAATAGACACATGACCTTAGACATGACTGTATTATCGGCATTGTGATCTCTGATTGGATACCTGATGATTGACTTGGGAACAATTTCCGGTTAGTATGTACTTCTACTTATAGCACTTAATGTATACCTGTCGCATTGGTTTTAACATCTGATGATGGACTTAACTTTAATGTCCGACAGAACTTATGTAGTTTTAACTATGTTTTTATCTAATAAATGTTATTTGAAGAAATGTTTATTCTTTTTCTTCAAATGATCATCGTGCAAAGACAGCAACTACTTTTATTTATTATAAAATTAATCTGCACGACGTTTTTTGACTATCAGTAGTCCAGTTTCACCCACGAACGATGAAGAATGTCAAAGGTAACAAAGAGGAAGGCTGCTGTAATGCGTTCTTTGAGCTCCGTGATAGATATAACCTTTTTCTTGTATACAATGCCCTTAATAAAGCCCCAAAGAAAAAGAATCTCATTGGGGTAATATCAGGGGTGGCCATGCCGTCATACCCCCACGTCCAATCTAACGCGCTGGAAAATGGTGGTTTGAAGATCTGTTTACATCCAAAGACTAATGTGGAGGCGCTCCATCTTGCTGGTAAATGATGTCTTGAATATCCTGGAGTTGTAGAATTGCGAATTGTTGTAACATGTCAAGGTACGTTATGCCAGTAACTGTTGGTTCAGCGAAGAAAGAGGACACTCTACCCTGTGCTTTTGCCTTTCTCCCAGTGCTTTGCCTTTCAAGACACTTCCTGTTGCTCTGAATTTATTTACATATTGTTCGATACTCCTTCGTGTCGGCGGCCGTTTCTTGTACTCAGTTTGAACTTACGCTGAACTGTTGTTAGAGATTTTGACTCGCACACGCTGCTTTCTCCACTGGGGAAGCCATGTCTGTTGTATTCTGTGTTTGACGAGATTTTTCATTACATAAGACACCTGGCACTATCTATCACATGACTTAACAAATTGAACACTTGCCACTGAAGTTGTATATATAGACACCCTGTATTTCTGCTTCATTTAGAGCTTCTTCTTAACATGCCCTACGTCACAATTCGTTGCAGCCAAGCATTTGCCTTTTCTAACGGTATCTGCCCAGTCGTCGTCGTCTTGGACTTCGTCTTCTTTTTTGTAGTTTCCAATTTCTTACTTCCCTCTTCCACATGGCCCGGTTTACCAAATGCTAGGCCTAGGGCAGTTTTGGAGGGTCTCCTTCCCATAACTACTTTGAACACATGTCGACGTCGAAACAATAGATTGTCTGGATTTATCTTAGTTCTCAAGATTACAGCTTATAACCTTTCTTTTGCCAACAGTGGCATTCGAACCCCCATCTTCTTACTCCGGAGCGATTTTCCGAATTGAACTAGGTCTGCAGATTGATTGCTCTTTCATAGTTCATTTCACATATGTCACGTCACCCTTGAAAAGTGGGAGCACGGAATCGCTCAGCGGGTTTCGGGTAAACCGACACCAACACTCCGGAGCCATTTCATTACAGAACTCTTTCTTATTTATGTACGTTGTGCGGAACAACCACTACAACTTTTTTTAATCCTCACTGTCATGAAAGCCGGTTCCGGTCGGGCGCCATTCCTTTCTTTTTGCCGACAGTGGGATTAGAACCAACCTTTTCCTACTCCGGAGCGGCTGTTCTCCCAAAAAAAACCACGCCGACAGCCTGTTACATGGCTATTCACGGAGTCTGTTTCTCGTTTGGTTATGTTAGACCTTCGCTTGTAAAGAATTTTAGAAGTTCTGGGGTTTCCCAGTATTTTTTTCGAAGATAAAAACAAATAAAATACCAACTAAAATGAAGAATCTTTCTTTTCCAGAGAAAAGTAGGTTTAATCAAGTATAACAGAATGCTAGCTTTGTCCTGATCTTACGTTTCTTTATATCAACAAGTTGATCTGCCTATTATTCCATTGGGCTTCTGTTACCTCGCTAACTGGTTTGCTTTTTCGGACCTTGTCTTTCAATCAGTCTCCCTTTTCGAGATTGCGCATTCCCTCTACCATAATCTTCCTCCGGACCCAAAGCACTCCTCCATGACACGGGAAAAAGTCTTCCAAGCCTCCCTGTCCAAGAGCCCGTTCAAAAAGTTCCTCTCGCTTCAAATCTCAATCTATCCGTTGTCTTCCTCTTTCCTTAAAACTCACAAATTCGTATGTCCCCCTAACGATCCCCTGGTCAGCTCGATGGTAGCTGACCAGGGGGTCGTTAAAGAGGGGCACTAACCCCTTCGTTAACGTCTTCTACCCACAGTGAGAACTGCCTCCATTAAACTGGAGATGTAAGAATTGCGTTATACACTCCTTACAAAGATCATTGTCCACTCACTCCTTCGCAGAGCAATAGTCATAAAACACCATGAATGTCTCTCTGTAACATTACTGGCAGAAAACTGGTCAAGGAGGTCATCTACAAAACTCCCTGAAACTAGCTGAAGGAAATTTTTTTACAAGATACTAAAATGGATATTAAAATTTACCCGTACTAAAATAACTGATCACAGGGTTACAATGCTTATCGCTGCTTCATTGTCCACACGTCACATCTCCCCAGAAAGGCGGGGGTATGAAATCGCTCGGCTGGTCTCGGGTCTACGGACAGCAACACTCGGCGACGATTTCATTGCCCAAGTATTTAATATTTACGTACGTTGTGTTGTGCTAAAGAGCCATCACCCTTTTTTCTTTCGTTCAGGCTCCAATTAATTGCATTTTGCCTACGGTATGATTCGAACCAACTTCTTCCTACTCAGAAGCTATTCTCCAAATTGAACTACACAGGCACGCTGCTTCATTATCCATTTAACTTATACATCACAAACTAAATTAAAAACAGACCATCCTCCTCAAACAAAATTAGACTGCCTTGGGGTTCAGAAATAGTCAATGTATTCCTATATTCTTGTCTTGTGTGTAACTTATTGATAAATTCTACATTCTTGTGCGCAAAGATTTGGTCATTTTTTTTTTTTCGTTCGATAGTGAAAAGAAAAATTTCTATTTTAATATTATATTTCAGGTCGAGAATAAATTTTTGATTTTCGACCGAAATGGCTGTCCTCTTGGGTAAACGGTAAAAATAACCCCGGGAAAAAAATACCCCCGGAGAAAATACCCCTGAAAACTGAAGAGCGGAAAAAATGCCCCCGGAGAAAATACCCCTGAAAACTGAAGAGCGGAAAAAATGCCCCCGGAAGAAATACCCCCAGAACAAACGGTTCACTGTAAACTGCCACACAGGAACACTGATGTGTGGCAGTAGTTCCGGTTTGGCAATTTACCAGCAACCCTGCCACACATCTTTCAGCAACTTGGCCACAAAAGTTCAAGGGGGGGGGGATCTATAGAGATTGCCGTTTCTGGGCCTATATTGAGAACTGCATTTGGAACTCCAAACGAATTTCGAGAAAACGTTCCATGCAAGCCAAGAGAGAATTGTACTTTAATTTGAAGAAATAAATTGCCGAGGATCTTTTGGTTGGGGGAGGGGGCCTCAACCCCCAACTTCCGTAATATTAGATTCTGAGCCGCTGGAGTCTGTCAGTGTATCCAGGCTGTTCCCCTTGAAGCGTCAGCGAGGTCCGTGAGTTTGGGGGGGGGGGGTCCCCAAAATGTTCAAATGGACGTAGAGCTGTAAACATTAGAACCATGCTGTACATAATGATTCTGTACAAGACCACGAATTATCAGGAGGGTGGGGTGCAAGTTTTTAAGAGCGCAGACAAGTGTTCAAGGTTAGGGATTTGCTCGCAATTTCTATGCTTCATGTTGTGTTTAATGGTAAACTATGTATGCCCTTCCCCCCCCTCCCCCAGAAATTTGGTGAAGCCTGTGAAAGGGATACGAGGTGCTTGGTTTGGAGGGCTCTACCCCCAAACTTCCGTAATTTTATATTCTGGACCTCTAGAGTCGGTCAGTGTATCCTCGATGTTACCCCTGAATAGCTCTTAGAAACTATGGGAGAGTTACCCCACCCTCCTGAAAATTCGTGGTCGTGTACAGAATCATTATATAAAGCATGGTACTAATGATAACACCTCTACATCCATTTTAACTGTTGGGGCAATCCCCCCCAAGCTCATGGACCTCGCGGACACTTCAAGGGGAACTTCCTGGATACACTGACAGACACCAGCCGCCTAGAATATAATATTACGGAAGTTCAGGGTAGAGCCCCCCCCCACCAAGTGTACCTCGGATCCTCGGCAATTTATTTCTTCAAATTAAAGTAGAATTCTTGCTTGCCTTACATGGAACGTTTTTGCGAAATTCGTTTGGAGTTCTCAATTCAGTTATCAATGTAGGCCCAGAAACGGCAATCTTTATAGACCCCCCCCCCCCACACACACACCTTTGAACATTTGTAGCCAAGTTGCTGAAAGATGTATGGCAGGGTTGCCGGTAAATTGCCACACCGGAACACTGGCACACATCAGTGTTCCTGTGTGGCAGTTTACAGTGAACCGTTTGTTCCGGGGGCATTTTTTCCGCTTTTCAGTTTTTAGGGGTATTTTCTCCTGGGGTATTTTTATCTACATCCGTCTTCTTAGCTTATACCAAAACAAATGACTTCAAGTAAACTAATAACCTTTATAAACATATTTCTGTTAATATCTTGTGGCAGTACTTCATCTGCGTTTTGCCGGGTTTCTGCCGTGAATTATGAAATTTAAAGATCAATGTAATATTCATGGGACTAAAACAAGAAGGAAAACAGGTGAAAGTAATTACTTTCAATATTTTCTTTGATAAGCTAATCAAGTTGTTCTTCTTTTGGGGCTCCCGTATTTCGTTGGCTCAGGTCACGTGCCCTGTACAAATCGGAGCCTACTTTTCCATACCGTCTGCTTGGTTTCTCTATTAGTCCTTTTATGTACGTTTTCCACTTTGCGGGATACCGTAATTTCTACATTTTCTATTATATCTAATCTGATATTTTTTATTCAGTATTTTTCTGAGTGATTGCACTTGTGTCATCTGAATCACTTGTTTAGCTTGAATATGCCACGATTGGTAGGAATACTTGTATATTCTAACCTTAGTTTCTGTTTGAAGATACGTTTCTTCACATGTGAGATTAAGTATCCTGCTACTTTGTATGATGTCCTTGCTTGGTAACTCGTTTCTTCAAGTTACCTTGTGCTCTACCGATTTGGGTACTGTTCATATTTTGTTTTGTAAAATTTCCTGTCTGTTTTTTAAATGCAAAAAATAACCTGCAGGTAATCTCAATTTCCTGCTAATGATATTGTATCGCAGGCACAGCAACATTAACAGTAGACTTGGTTCATCAATATTCATTCCTAAATGTTCGTCTTTTTAAATTCTTATATTATCCATTATTACATTAGTGTCGGGCTTTAGTGTATCTACCTGCCGTATTCCAGCCCCAATTTTATTTGCAAAACATATTTATTGTTACAGTGGACACCCCCCCCCCATCCTAAAACCTGAAGAAAACTTTAAAATTTGTCCGCCATGTCGCGTATTGTATGAGGCAGCTAGGAATCACAGTTCGGCAGGCTCACATGTTCTTTTACAGTTCAGTTTTTTTTATTTATTTCTCATTTACGTTGTTTTTTCTTTCGGATGTTCTCTAAATTAATTAACAAAATTGCGGGATAATTGGGAAGTCGCTCCAATGCTCTTGAAGGCATGAAACGCAATATTTTTGCCATTTTAAATTGTTTCTACCTGTGGGAAAATGTAGCACTCAATGGTTGCTCTGGAAATTGATAAGAGCAAAGCGATAGGCCCAGAAGAGGGCTTCTGGATTTCTTGATTAGGGGCCGATGTTACGACCCACCCCCGCCATTAATTTAGTAATTAATGGGCGTGGTTGATGTGTGAAATTAATTAAGTATTAATTATGTTCGAGGCTTGATTGGAGTTTAAAAGTGTAAACAGCAGATAAAGTTTTATCTGGGGGTTTGGAAAGAAAAGAGGCGACGAATTCTCTCTCTGGCCGGGTGGTCTCAGAATAGCTCTGTTAGGTCATAAATATCAGGGCGCAGCTGACGGGAAACTAAGCAACACGGAATGGTACCTTTCGAAGAGGGGTCCACTTGAGTAAATGAATGAAGATGGGGACAAAGGTTTAGCGAATAATCGTAAATTAGTCGATTGTTTGGGGCATTTTCGAGAACAATTGCTCTCTGTGTGGTCCGTGCAGAAAAATAAGAGTTCGCACTTTGCATGAACATAAGGAAGAAAGTTCAGTTGTCTGTGCGCTCTCCGATGTGAAAGGCTGGATGCCTTGGATCTGCAAAAAATGAATTGGGAAAAATGAAGCAGCAAACCTCCCCGCATTTGGTAAGAAATGGAGACAACTCGAGGCAGCTGGAGATGCCAGTTTGCCATAAAGACAGCAGAATGCCTAAATCCGCAGGATAAAGCAGAAATTTCTAGGCTGGAGCGTAATGGAACTCAGCGACTGTTTGGCCTAATGAAAGCCAAGTTACAGGGGAATTAAGAAGTCTGCGAGTGGACAGTGGTCATTCCTATGAGAAGCGAAGCCAAGCAAAGTCGGGTTCGGATGCCAACCACTGCAGTGTGGAATCGTCACCCCCATTCATCCCCTACTGTGGAGGAAGTGAAGAGATGCGCTTGTCTTACGGGGTGAAGCGAGGCCCCATGTGTGCGTGTGTGTGGTCGCGTAAGCAGCGAAGCCACTACGTGTAAGTGCGACGGGATAAAAACATGTCGAAAGAAAAATATGAGCGTAAGAGCGGTGGCTTCGATACCTAACAAATATACAGGTGAAATGTTGAGTTGCCGATATACGCTTAAGGTAAAAGCACGTCTGATTTCGCTCGGCCGAGAAAATTAATCTTGGAAACCGCAACATCAGATGTGAGAGGGCCTATTTTGCTTAACGCCCAACTTCAAATCGTCACGAGAATAGATCAGTGTGCACTCTAATCATTGCAACAAAGTGCGGCGTGATATTACCATTTTTAATTGTGTGCTTCATTTACATCAAGCGTCAAAGTGAAGTGTTGAATCATCGGTGCTGCCACATGGTGCAAGTGTCTGTGTGTGTGTGTTTTTTTGTCGTGTGATATTATGTGATGCACAACGGATTTGCACAGCAAAGTCACGAAACTGTAAGTAGATGAATATTTCCTTTTTCTTTCTTCGCACATCTGCGAACTTGTGCCATCCCGACACCCAAAGCTGCATGGACATAGATGCAGTAATGCTGAGTGACTGAACCTCAGAGGAAATACCTGCACATACAGATTTCAATTTCTTACAGGGCCCATTTCCTGATTACTTTTTTTTACATGAATAAGGGAGAAGGTGTGGCCACAAATTCCGCTGGGCGGGACAGTTTCTTTTAACTTTGGTTCAGGACCAACGTCAGAGGGCAGGGTTCTGCATGTGCATGCTTATTAGATTTAGTTAATTAACTTTGGCAGTATTTCGCACCTATAATCTTATACCGCAAATTAACGTGCTTGTGTATTTTGTGTCGCGAGTATTTTTAATGTGATCGTTTGCATATAATTTTTTTCATTCTCTAAGCAATTGTATATGAATATCACCTGCAGCTCTATTTAGTGTGTAAACGAGTAGTATCTCTTGTTCAGATAGTCCGGTTAAGACTCAGTCGGCTGCGTTATCCGACAGTAAAGTGTGACACCGTATGCTGCCCACATATGAGGGGCAATTGTCTATGCGCCTAGAGAGCGCCGGATCTGTTTAAATCTCGCAGAACGTTATTAAATGTTGTGTTGTGTATTTGAGAATCATGTGTTATTTGCGAAAGTGAGTGTTGTACTGGCTGGTTGGGGATTGAATGTACCGGAGTAAGATCCGGACCACTACACTCAGTCACGAATTGGTGATTGCGGGTGAACCTCATCACAACTCTGATCCCAAAGTATCATTTTTTTTAGATTATTTTATTGTTTATTTGTTGTTGTTATTTTGTTCACAAGGTGGATTCACCCAAGCCTTATGCTTCGGGTCATTCTTCAACTTTTCATTTTTTATGTTCTGGTGTGAATCTTTGAGTGCAGCAGTGCACCTGAGATTCTCACCTGGTGCCGTGGCCAACTAAATTGTACTTCAGGTCTCAAGCACCGTTACCGGCAGACTAGGCAGGAACACTGCTAGTGCCGTGTAACATTATGTTCACACTTTGAAATAAATTTGTTTCCTTGAATTATACTATTTTTAGGGTAATGTTTTGTTCCGTCATACTTGCTGTGGCGAGGGCTGACCAATAAGTAACCTGCGATTGCTTATATAGCCCAATGAGTTGCTCACAGTGGGCATTGAACTCTCAGAAATAAATAAAAAAAGAAACCCTTCCGGCGAGCTTTGGCGACGGATTAGGGATTTGTAAATCAGTATCTCCCATCTTCATTACACTATCCTGAATAGAGGGCGTTGTTTTACACAGAAGTTTGAATAAAAAGGCGTGCTGGAGAACGGATCCAAAGAGAGTGACGATCCTCCTGGAAACATGATCTCACTCGGAGGTACGGGCAATGATTATGTTCTCTGTAAAAAGAAAATTCTGAAATTCACGGTCCGTTTTCCGTGATTCCTTTCGTGAATTAACGAAGCATATTCCTGACACAATCTTTTCCCTGCCGCCCCGGTGGCGCAGTGGTCTAAGGCGTTGGCCTCTGATCATTCGTCCGTAAGGGGTCCGGGTTCGAATCCCGGTCGGGCATGGATGTTGTGTTTGTCTTACGGCACTGGCTCTCTCCATTTCCTGGAACCAGTGACCCTAAATTAGGGACGGGCGACTGCTTATAGCCCATTGAGTTGCTCACGGTGGTCGTTAAACATCCAATTTAAAAAAAAAATCTTTTCCCTGAAAAACACCTGAATTTCACGGATTTCTTTCATACGCCTGTTGCCACGCCAAGCCCCGTTGGGATACTTGAGGGCATAAATTTTGTTAATGATTTTCGATCGACTAGATGGCAACACTGACATTGGGTTTCTTAGTATAGGCGACCCAGTCTCATCGTTGGCACTTGAAAGCGTTGTGTTTCATACGAGGTTGTCGCAAGAACTCATATGCCGCAAAGAAATTAAATTTAAAAGCTAACATTTCAGTTTTATGCTTGAATCGGGTATCTTTGAAGACAGAAAACTATTACTTTAAATTAAACCAGAACACCGACACTATTTGCAGAGCAGCGAGAAGAAAAACACGTTGTTTAAAGAAACAAATATAAAATTTATTTTGTGTATAATTCTTAATTTAAGTACAATTTAATGGTGGGACCAGATTAAGTTATAATAAGACTTCTCTACAAAAAGAAGTGATGGTTTAGCCTGAGAATTATAGAACTACAAACTTCCCTATCAATCCAACTAGTACGAGGTGAGCAATAATACTTCATTTCTAAACTTTCAATGAATACTCAGCATGCAAGGGATTGAAATAATTGGATGATGTCTTACCCTAAAAAAAAAAAAAACTTCTGCTGTGCTGCACCGATCCGGCGTTGAGGAGAGTGTTTGTCTTCTTTCGGCCGCAGTCTTTGGCTGGTATCCTCCGTGGATAAAACACCGCCGGTAGCTCTCTAAGATTCTTCCTCTAATTTTCTGGGGTATCTAACATCCTGACTCAGTGACAACCGACTTCTTTGACCCACGTACAGCTAGGCATTTCTTGCCAACCGCTGCCGTCGAGCTGCGACTTCCTACAAAATGACAACAACAACCCAACTCCCACCACAACACTGCGACCGACCGCGATTTCTCCAAGTTTTTAATTTTAATTTAGTTTCGCTTTAGCTTACAGCCCTGCTGCGAGGCGTGTCCTTACCTAGTAAGGACGTCCCTTGCCCCTTCATTGGTTTCTGGTCCCCCTCTCGTTCGCAAGTGGACTGCCGTCCAGTTGCTGCCGGCCAGTGGCTATTTCGAGCACATGTTCTCCGAGCCAGCTGACCATCTGCTGAGCTAACTCCTTTAAAAATTTATTTGGCAGTAACAGTCACCCCGTTATTGAGTTCTATTATCGGCGCATCCGAGAAAACCCTTTTTAAAACTTTAAGCATGCTCGAAGGCACGTATGCCCGACTGAAATGTTTTCCGACACCGAGCTTGGGTGGCATTTATTGCCTAGCCTTACCTACTTACCAGATTTAAGATTCTTTCTTAGACTTCCGCCGTATAGTCACCACTGCGTTATTGTTAGTTAAGGAAGCATTATGTAATTCGCAGTGCTGTTGCTTCTCACATGCCGTGAAATAAAAAAAAAAAACAATTTCGTTTCGTGTGCGGGTTTTGCACCTGACCGAGCGTTTGAGTTTTTCGATCCCCTTCCCACGCGAAGGGAAAGCAAAAAAAAAAACCAGCGAATCCCTATGCGGCCTGGGTCGGGATAATATTTCTTGCACCTAATTACGAATTACTTCAATTAAGAAATCAAATAATTAATTATGCTAATTAATTAACATAATTGAAACATTTAATTGGGTATTTGAATTCCGAATTTGGGTACTTCTTTACCAAAACCAATGTGCCCGAAATTAGAAGAATTTTCGCGGCAACACGCCAAGAAAATTCTGAATTTCCAGAAACCTTTCCGCAATTCCTTTTATATATTAACGGGAACATTCCGTTCTCACTCACTTTTTTCATATCCATGTGACGGAAAATTTTCGGTAATAGGATATATTCGAAGGAATACTTGAGGTTTCATTAAATACACAATGCGGCTGTTCAGTAATGAGACTGACTTTTTCTTTAAAATCCCGGTTTAACACACGGGTCGAGAAGGCATGTTTTTTTTTTTTTTTTTTTCCATTCATCCGCTGTGCGGCGGCAAAAACGTTTGCGTGAGAATTGCGCAGATGATTTATCTACGCTCTGCAGACATGACGTCATTCGATGGAAGAACGTTGTCGTGGAACAGAGTGCAAATATCCTATTCTGTTTGAAAATCGGTAGAACTGCATCTGAGACAGTTGAATTGTTGCGTGATGTGTATGGGGAAAATTGACTATCTTGTGCACAAATATACCGATGGTATGCACGTTTCAAGGATCGGCGGGAAGATTCGGAAAATGACTAAAGGTCCAGATGCCCGATTTCAGTGCGCTCATTTAAACTCATCGAGAAAGTTCACGAAAAGATAACAACTTAATAAAATCATGCAATTAATTGATTATGATACGTTTTCCAACATACCAGAAATCGTTACTCAAGTTATGAGGACAATGGCTGTGGAATAAGTCTCGCTCCTGTGTCCTGACCTTTGACCCCATTTCGATTATATTAAACCGAATTAGTTCAGTGTACCTCCGGAACAACATACTAAAGTTTTGTCGCAATAGAAACATTTTTAGTCAAGTTATAAGGATAATGGTTGTGGAATAAATCTCGCTCCTGTGCCCTGCCCTTTGACCCCATTTCGATTATATTCAACAGGACTGGTTCTGTAAACTTCCAGAACAACATGATAAAGTTTTGTCGCAATCTAAGCATTTCTACATAAGTTATGACGCATAAGGGCAATGCCGCCCCGGTGGCGCAGTGGTCTAAGGCGCTGGCCTCTGATCATTCGTCCGTAAGGGGTCCTGGTTCGAATCCCGGTTAGGCATGGATGTTGTGTTTGTCTTACGGCACTGGCTCTCTCCCTTCCCTGGAACCAGTGACCCTAAATTAGGGACGGGCGACTGCTTATAGCCCATTGAGTTGCTCACGGTGGTCGTTAAACCTCCAATCCAATCCAATAAGGGCAATGGAATGGATCCCGCACCTATGTCCTGACCTTTAACCCCATTTCGCCCATTTTCGATACGGTTGTTCCCCAAGTGGTCCCCTACCACATATTAAAATTTCATTGAAATCGAACCTTTTGTTATGACGCATAAGGGCAATGGAATGGACCCCACTCCTATGCCCTGACCTTTGACCCCATTTCGCCCATTTTCAGTAGGGTTCGTCCCAAGGTATACCACATGCTGAAATTTCATCAAAATCGAACCATTTTTACGTGAGTTATCGTGCGGACGGACGGACGGACGGACAATGCTGGAGCATATATGCTTCTTCAACCTACGGTTGGAAAGCGTAAAAAAGGGATAGCGGTGTGACATTGAGGATGCTGAATGTTAGCTCGGTGTTAATAAGAGACTATTCGTCAAATTTTAGGGTAAGATTTGGGGGTGGGGGGTGGGGGTGGGACTTGTGCTCTTTTTGTTCCGCGTGTTTTGTCAGACGACCAGAAACATGCACGAATGGAGTACGCAAAATACATCCTGGACAATGCAAAATTGTCTCCAGCATTGTGGCAGATGACGACACATGGTGGTGATTTCGGTATGATCCTGAAACTAAGTCAGAGTGTTCGGTGGAAATCTCCACAATCACCCAAAGAAAAGATCAATTACAGAAGTCCAAAATAAAGGCAATGCTTGTGTGCTTTTACGACAGTAAGGGAATTCTGCATTATGAGTTCATTCCTGAAAGTAAACCTGTCACTTGCAATGCTTACACATCCATTTTGAAACGATTGTGGAAGTGGATTGTTCGTATGAGGTTTGAGAACCAAAATGGGCAATGGTTCCTCCTTTACGATAAAGCATCCGCACACAAAGCAGTCACTGTACAGCAATTTCTGGCACGAAAACAGATGTGTATACTCACCCCCCCTATTCTCCAGATCTGTCACCATGTGATTACTTTCATTCCCTAAATTAATGCTGCCTTTAAAAGGAAACATGTTTCAAGACATGCAAAGAACTGTACCATCAGCCCTTTACTCCATACTAAAAGATGACCTCTGCAAGTCCTTACTTTCTTCAGCTGATCGTGTAAATTGTATTAGCGCAGGAGGAACGTACTTCGAGTAAAATACGTACATTCACGTAAGTTTTCCTGCTTTTAAATTTTTAAAAAACTTCAGTCCCATTACTTATGCTGCACTGTGTATTAAACTTAAGTTGTCTGTCGGAGGATATGATTTTGAAGTTCTGCAGCGAGATTGGATATTGTGTATAGCATGAAATTTTGGTTATTGTGGTACAGGATATTTCTTCCCAGTTGCGAGTTATTGTGTTACCGTAAGAAACCAGGTATTTAAATTCTTGTACAGGCGATTGTATGATGTCTCCTTTTGTGGGGCCCTTCAGACAAAAGCTATCAAAAACAAATTTTACGTTTAGGAGTTTTGTGAAATAATATTGTAAAGCAATACATTTCACCTTTTTCTTAAAGACAATTGGAAGTCATTGTCAGTTCAAAAATATCTCAATTTCCAAAGCATTCTGTTGCTCAGAAAGACGCATGGATGTTGTCTTTTCTGGCATTGGCTCTGCCCCTTCCTTGGAGCCAGTGACCCGAAATCGGGGATGGGCGACTACTTATAGCCCACAGAGTTGCTCATGGTGGTCGTTAAACCCCCAATAAAAACAATTTCTTTCACAACTTTGTCATATGTATATACGTATATATCATCATCATCATCATTGTCAACCATTATCAATCCACTGCTGGACGAAGGTCTCCCCAAGTTTCCTCCACAACGGTCTGTCTTGTGCCAGTCTCCTCCATGTCACCCCTGCATACTTTCGAATTTCATCCACCCATCTCCCATGTGGTCTTCTTCTGGGTCTTTTCCTGTCCCTTGGAATCCAATCTAAAATTTCGGCTGTCCATCGATGATCTGTCCTTCTGGCAGTATGTCCAGCCCATTGCCATTTCAGGGATTTGACTCTGATCATGATGTCTTCCACTCTTGTCATTTTTCGGATCCACGAGTTCCTCTTCTTATCTCTCCTGGTTACACCAAGTATGCACCTCTCCATGCTTCTTTGAGTTGTCTGCAGCCTTTGTATGTCTCTTTTAGTTAAGGTCCACGTCTCTGCACCATATGTAAGCACTGGAAGGATGCATTGATCAAACACTTTTCTTTTAAGACATAATGGCATATTGCTCTTGAAAATTATGCTGTTTCTTCCAAAAGCTCTCCAGGCAAGTTTTGTACGCCGATTAATTTCTTCATCAATGTGACCCTCACTTGATATCTGCTGTCCAAGATAAACGTACGTGTCTGTTATCTCCAGCTTTTCTCCATCAATCGATAAATCTTCATTTCTTGTAAAAGCATTGAACATCACTTTTGTCTTCTGAAAGTTCATTTTTAATCCCACTTCTTTACTCTTGTCAGCAAGTTCCTGGATCATACTCTGCAGCTCTGATGGGCTAGTTGCAAAAATGACTACGTCATCAGCAAAACGAAGGTGGGTTAGATAATCTCCATTAATCTTTATCCCCTTGTTTTCCCAGCTCAGTGACTGAAAAACACCCTCCAATGTGGCATTAAAGAGCTTCGGAGATATGGTGTCACCTTGTCTCACTCCCTTTCCAATTTTTATGTGTGTTGTATTTTCAAACAGCCTAATCTTTGCACTTGCATTTTCATAGATGTTATTAATAATATTAATGTATGCATCTTCAATACCGCAGGTTTTCAGAGCCATTGTAACTGCTGATGGCTTCACCGAATCAAAGGCTTTTTCATAATCGATAAAAGCCATGCACAATGGAAGTTCATATTCCCTCGCTCTTTCAATTAGTTCTCTCAGCACATGGATATGATCTATTGTGCTGTAGCCACTCCTGAATCCAGCTTGTTCTCTCGGTTGAGCCATGTCCAGTGTTATCTTCAAGCGGTGTGAAAGAACTTTAGTGAAGATTTTATAAACTACTGATAGGAGGCTGATAGGTCTGTAGTTTCCGAGATCCTCAATGTCACCTTTCTTATGAAGCAGGATCATTGTAGCGGTGTTCCAATCCTCAGGAATCTTTCCTTCATTAAGGCATCGAGTGAAAATTTGGGCAGTACTGTTTCGATTTCTCCACTTGCTTCTTGTATGATGTCTACAGTAATTCCATCTTCTCCTGGAGCTTTTCCCGCTTCATGTTCTTGATTGCATGTGCAACTTCTGCTGGAAGGACTGGAGGAACTCTGGTACTGGTATCTTTCATGATGTTTGGAGTGCATGTATCATCCCTTTCATATAATTTGGAGTAGAAATCTTTCACTCTTGTCAAAATTTCGCCTCTATTTCTTGTTACAGAACCATCTTCTTTTCTCAGTGCCATAATCTGTTTTCTTCCCTTACTGAGATGTCCCTTTGCTATCTTTAGGCTTTGGTTGCTTTCAATTGCTTTCCTCACTAGTTCACAGTTGAATTTCCTTACGTCTTCAGTGATACTTTTTCTTACTGTCTTGCATAGCTCTATATATTCCACTTTGGAAGTCACATCTTTAGTTGTCCTCATCTCTCTTCTTTTTTGCATCAACATTTTGGTTTTTCCTGATAATTTGTTCACATGCAACTTGTTCTTAGACCCAGCTAATTTTGTTGCTGTTTCCATAAGAGCTTTGGTTACTTTTCTGTTAACTTCAAAGATGTCCACTTCTTCCGATGTTAGGCCTTCTAAAGCAGAGAACCTGTTCTTCAGTTCTAACTTGAAGGTATTATGGTGTTTTTTAAGGTTGGTTATGTCAATAGATTTTGTTTGTCTTATGAGCTTGCCACGTTCAAGTTTAGTGTTAAATTGCATCTTACATCTCACCAATCTATGGTCACTACCTGTGTTGAACTTGTTTAGCACACTGCAGTCTTCTATGACGAATTTTTTGTTACACATAATAAAATCAATTTCACTTGTCGTCCCATTTGGATGTCTCCATGTCCATTTCCTGTGTGGCTTTTTCTTGAAGAAGGAGTTCAAGATGAAAAACCCTTCTGCCTCTGCAAACTCAACGAGAGTATTTCCACGCTGGTTAACTAGGGTAGGGCAGACGGCGCGGCTCAAAAGAGGACTCAGAAATCACTGCTTACAGTCTGATTAAAATTGGAGTTGAAATTTTTGCACCAGTTTCTGTTAGTTTTTTCGAACCGTACTTCATTTGCCCATTTACAGAACTTGCTTATGTTTCGCCAGTTTTCGTAGTCTTGGCAGCTTAAAATTATCTTTTCCTCAAAATGTTCAGAGGATGTCAGCTCCCCACATTCTGAAATGAAGGCGTGCTGTACGTATATTTCAAAACCGAGATGTCGTTCACATTGTTGAATATTCTCTAGGGGCTTTTCTGTCATTGCTGCCACTGTGAACCAGGACAAGCTGCATTTGGTCCGTTCGGTGTGATACCTAAGATCCAAACTGGTTCAGAAAAGCTGGTACAAACTGTTGAAGTTTTATTTTTTATTTTTTTTATTATTTTTTTATTTTTGTATGAAGGTTTAACGACCACCGTGAGCAACTTAATGGGCTATAAGCAGTCCCTAATTTAGGGTCACTGGTTCCAGGGAAGGGAAAGAGCCAGTGCTGTAAGAAAAACACAACATCCATGCCTCACGGGATTCGAACCTGGACCCTTCTCGGACGAATGGTCATAAGCCAGCGCTTAGACCACTGCTCCACTGGGGCGGCTTTTTTTTCTTTGCTCTGGGGAGTTTAACGATCACCGTGAGCAAATCCCAGAGAACTAGTGCCATTGGACAAGCACACCATCCATGTCTCATTCAGGATTCGAACCTGGACACACCTCGGTCGCATGGAAAGCTGTCAGTGTCTCTAAATTATCGACGGTGGACTGCTTTATAGCCCTTAAAGTTGCTCACGGTGATCATTAAACCTCAAAATAAAACAAAAAGGCAGATGGAGGCGCAATAATTGGCGATTTGCCCCGTGCGCAGAAATGCCTAGCTACGCCTTTGTGGTATATATCTCCAGAAATGCCATAATGTAACAGTGTATATTAGTGTGTCACGTGCAACATGCTTGTATATGATTGTTTAAAACGGGTTTGGAAAACAAGGTTTTTATGAAATTAATGTAATGTTCTACTTCGAAAGTGTTAGAGTATATTTACTGGAATATTTTTTTATTCCCATATAAAAGGTGTGTTGCAGCAGAAACCCACATTTTACTAGGGGTCTACTACGTTTTAACTTAGTCTTTATAAAACCGAGAGAGGGTTATCTATGCTGGTCCTTGAAAAAGCCATGGGCAATAACTCTTAAAAATTTTCCAATCCTTCCTATTCGTTCCAATATAGCTTAAGGGTTTTCTTTTGTTGTTAGCTTTGTCTTGTTTTTCAGCTTAGTCTTTTTTGTTAGCTTATATACGCAATACTGAAAAGTCACCGGACACCCAGAAGAGAAACACAACATAGCATTTATTGATATGCATTAGTACGGTGACGGTCCACCTTTGGCTTTAATGCGTGGACTGACCCTTCAAGACATGCTTTCGACAAGGTTTTGGAACACAGCGATAGGTATGCGCTTCCATTCAGTACATAATGCTGCCGCTAACTGTTGCTTAGTAGCAAGCCTTGGTTCCAAACTTCTTATGCGGCGCTCTAATTTATCCCATAGGCTCTCTATGGGATTAAGGTCAGGGCTCTGTGCTAGCCAGTCCACACACGATACGGAATTATCGTCAAACCACGGCGTAACAGTCCTTGCTTTATGGCTCGGTGCATTATCCTGCTGGTACCAACAAGGCTCGGTTACATACCATTGCCAGAGAGTTCCTAGAACATAATTGTCCAGAATGTAGATGTAGATGTGCTGGTTAACAGGTTTGTCCACGATAACCAATGCGTCGGGACCATACCACGAAAAATATCCCCACACGAGTACACTGCCAGCTCCAAACTTGACCGTAGGAACAGTACACTGTGGTGAATAGCGTTTCCCCTGCTGCCGCCATAACCACACACTGCCATCAGACTGATGGATCGTGTATCTGGATTCATCAGTCCATAGGACCCGTTTCCAGAAACAAAAACAAAACAAAAAAAAGCTTACCGGTGCCTATTCTAACGTTTTTCTTGTGTCCACAATGTGCTCTGCTTCCTTTTTATCAGTTTGAACGAAAATAATTTCAAATTGACGGCAAAAAAAGCTATTAATAAAAAAACTCGATTAAATTGCGTCGTGAAAAATTGCGACTATCGAATGTAAACAAATGTAATGAAATGTTCGCGCGTGTTTTTTTAATTGAAAATATAAATGATTAGTCACAAGGGCTTGGTTGGTATCATGGTGATTGGTTGTGTCCTATAGGAATAATGACCATTAAGAAACGGACAATTTTAATAATTTTAATTGAAATTCCTCAATGACACGGAATTTCTGGAATCGGAAGGTGTCAAAACCTGACTATAAACGATGTTCAATCGCATGCCAGAAATCACGGAGATCGGATGTGTCATGTCGTAGCTATGTTCGAACAACTAATTGTCCCGGGTCTCGTATAGAGAGCCGATTTTTTCAATTATCGTTAAAATTGGTCAGTTTTTTAATGGTCATTATTTTTATAAAACACGACCAAATGATACCAATTCCATGTCACTCACCATGTCCCTCCCTTTCTCTGTGGCAAGTGTCACCGCGATCGGCTGAAGATCTTTGGAAAAGATAGGTAAGAAACGACCCCTTCTCAAAACCCGGAAAAAACCTTAAAAATGCAAGTTTGTGGTCTATTATTCCTCAATGAAACAGAATTTCGGGAATGGGAAGGCGTCAAACTGACTATAGACGATGTCCAATCACATGCAAGAAATCGCAGTGATCGGATGTGTCATCTCTTACCGATGCCCGAACAACTAATTGTCTCAAGTCTCGTAAAGAGAGCTAAGCTCAACTAAAAAAAAAAGAAAGTTACACCCTTCAGTATTATCTTTTTAAGGACTTCCGTTAGTCTCATACAGTATTCCATGCAGTTAACCAGGGCACAGAGTAACAGACACTGTGACGTCTGAACATCTCATATCAATGAAGGGAATTTTCCAAAACAGTGAATGGAGATATAGCAAACAATATGCTGATATGTCTAACCTCCATGACTTTCCGAACATATCTTTGGGATGAAAAGTTAATTAATCATCTTGTGCTCTGTCGCAGAAAGTTCTCTGAGCGTTTAACCTTGAACAGAATTGTTTCAAGCCCTACCCCTAAAACTTCTACCTAATTTTACGTTCACTATCCGATACTCATTCCTTCTGCGCTGGTTTGTTTTCCGTTCTGCATTTCTGTGGAGTGGTGTGTTGTCGGCGTTCATAAAACGTTTACGATACGATATTTGAAGAAGTTTTAAGAAGGGGTGTCTGACCTCAGGTCTAAAACTGCCCTTAGAAATAAGAAGCTAGGAGATCTGAGTAAGTGAACTCAATAGGAAAGACAAACAGAAAAATGTAGTGAAAGGAGAGTGTGTCCGTGACACCAGTCCGTGTGGAAGGGGAGAAAAAGAGAACGAAGCACCGCACAACATCACAGAGAACCACACCAACCAGCCGCCGACGATCCAGTTCACTGAAACTCAACGATACCAATTTCAAATATCCGAGCAGAATCCATTTTCACCATCTCGATGCCAATCTGAAAAAGAAGAGGGGGGGGGGGTTCTGTCTAACACCCACCAGTGTTCACATACTTACTCTCTCTGTCAAGGGGGTCAACGATCGCCGCCTTAGTTCTGGGATACATAAAGAATTCGCTGAGATTGTAATCAACCGCGCCCCTAACAAGTCCATTAGGGTGGGTTTCCGCTTTCTTGAAGAACTTTCTGGCGAGTCTGGTGGAAAACTCGTGTACCTTCTCGATTCCAAGTCTGTTCCGAAGTGGGGTCCAAGGGGTAGCCCCAGGGATCATTCGAAGTGCTCGGATCTGCACCCTCTAGATTCTCTTTCGCTGTTTCCCACTAATACCGATCCAGATGGTGGAGGCGTAGGTAAGCACTGGCCTGACGACCGTCTTGTACAGCAGTACTTTGTGCCGTGTTGTAAGGAAGCTTCTCCGGCGGAGTAGTGGAGCTAGCTGCCCAAGGCATTGCCTAGCTTTATTCGTGCGGTAGCTGGTGTTCGCCACCCACGAAAGTCGACAATCTGGTTGGAGCCCTAGTTACTTAGTGGAGGTAGCTCAGTGGATTGTCTCTTGGAACATAACGAGTTTCGGTACTCCTTGGAGAGATCCAATATAACGTTTACGCTTTACTGGGTAGTTATTTTAGTTTTTACATTTTGAATAAAATTATGTCAAAAACCTGAAATGCGATTTTTGAACGATCATAATACTTCCCTATAACGGCGGTGTGTGAGAAAATAAAAACCACGTATTATTTAAGTGGAACTCGAAGGGGCGTAATTTCAAGTCTAGCCCTGCTAGATAAAAAAAAAAAGCTTGCTATGCTCCGGGGCGGACAGACATGTACTACTTTGTGCTACTGCACTTAATGACGAGCAACTGTATTACTTGTAAGTAAAGAAAACAAAAAGGATTTAATATATATAATTCTATACTACTTTACTTAATCTATACACATATCAATTTAATAAAAAATATTGGGGCATACGCCGTACTTAATTAAAGAGGGTAGATAAATCCATACACCTGTAAGTAGTATAGCATATAAGTCAGTGTTTGAAAAATGGAGAGTATTAAATAGAAGAATTTGGTGTACAAAAAAATTTTTTTTGACAGAGAAAAAAACTCAACATGTGCATATAACGTAGAGTGAAAATTAATTTTCAAATTCAAAAACCCTTCCCGGAAGTTTCTGACTACGGCCCCGGGTGCTGTGCGCAGGGCCCCGTAAATCCGCTAATGAGCAAAATTCAAAATTTTCCAACTGCCCGGCCCGTATTTAGGACAAGAAATAAAGTTCCGAGCTGCATCCGTTTATTGAACGTATTAAAATAACAAGAAAGATGACACCGAATTTTCGGATGTAATAAGCACGTCTTTTGAATCCGTTCTGACGCAAATTAAATTTATCAAAGCTATTCAAAGTCAATGGAACCGGTATGGAAAACAATAGTATCTGACGGAAGAAAAGTTTTTCAATCGGGTTTTTAATTCCTCAGATATTGCTGCAAACGGAATCGTGAGCTTACGCCCTTTGGTTGCAGACTTGTGCGTTAAGAAAAACATGAATTTATATGAGAAACATTTCACACCGGAAACGCTCTCAACATAGAAAGAATTTTTCAAATCGGACTCTTAGAAACAGAGATATCGACAAAAATAAGATGTGACTTTACGTCCCCTGGTGGGAAAACCATGCATTATGTTAGGAAGAAAGTATTCCAAAAGGTTTTTCCATATGAGCAGTACCGGTCCAAGAAAAAAAAAATTAGTCGAGTTTTCAGGAGCCCAGATTTTGCTACAAATACATCAGAAGCAGAAATTAACGCTTATGCCCCCTGGTGGCCAAACCATTCTTTATCAAACATTAGAAATTATGTGAAAAATATTTTCCATCAGGTCTTGTATGCGATACAGGAAGAATTTTTCAAATCGGAGTTTTAAAAGCAGAAATAACGCACAAAACGAAATTTACCTTTGTGGCCCCTAGCGGAAAGTCTATGATTTACTTGAAAATTTTGAATTTATAGGAAAAACATTTCGCATTAGAAACGCCATCCAACAAAGAAGGAATTTTTCAAATCTGTCTCCAAGAAGTAGAGATATTATACATCTACACCTCCTGGCGTAGAAACCATGCATTATATCAAGAAGAAAATGTTCCTAAAATGTTTGTCGACATGAATAGTATCTGCCAACAAACGACTTTTTTCAGTCGAGATTTTGAAAGTTCATATTTTGCTGCAAATACATCAGAAGCGGAAATTAAGACTTGCGCCACCTGGTGGACAAACCATTTTTTACAAAAACTATAAATCATGTGCAAAGGATTTCCCATCAGGAGCTGTATCCGGCGCAGAAAGAATTTTTTCAAATTGGAGATTTAGAAGAAGAGATGTTGGGAGAAAGAAATTTACCTTTACGCCCCCTAGCAGAAAGTCTACGAACTACTTTAAAATTTTGAAATTATATGAAACACATGTCACACTGGAAACACTATCCAACGAAGAAGGAATTTTTCAGATCGGACTCTTAGAAGTAGAGATATTGACAAAAATAAGATATATATCTACGCCCCTGGCGGAGAAACCATGCATTATTTTAAAAAGAAAATTTTTCTAAAAGGTTTTTTCGACATGAGTACTATCGGTCTACAAAAGACGTTTTTTTCAATCGAGAATTTAAAAGCTCATATTTTGCTGCAAATACATCAGGAGCGGAAATTAAGGTTTACGCCCCCTGGCTGCCAAACCATTTTTTACAAAAATTAGAAATTATGTGCAAAGCATTTCTCATCAGGAGCTGTATCCGGTGCAGAAAGAATTTTTCAAATCGGAGATATAGGGGGAAACCCAATTTACTCCTACGCCCCCTAGGGGAAAGTCTATGAATTACTTGAAAATTTTGAAATTATATGAAAAACGTGTCACATTGAAAACACTATCCAACAAAGAAGGAATTTTTCAAATCGGACTCCTAGAAGTAGAGATATTGACAAAAATAAAATATGCATCTACGCCCCCTGGAGGAAAAACTAGAATATTTTAAGAAGAAAATATTCTGAAAATGTTTATCGATGTGAGTGGCATCAGTCCACGAAATAATTTTTTGAATAGATATTTTAGAAGCTCAAATTTTATGGCAAATACATCAGAAGTAAAAATTAACACTTTACTCCCCCTGGTGACTAAAGTATTCTTTGCCAAAAATTTGAAATTATATGCAAAAGATTTTGTATCACAAGGTGCATCCGCTGAAGCAAAAAGTTTTCAAATTGGAGTTTTAGAAGAAGAGTTATCGGGGAAAATGTGATTTACTTTTACGCCCTCTAGCGGAAAATCTATGCGTAATTTGAAAAAGTAGCTGTATCTAAATTAATCTTAGACATAAATGGAATTGAAAGATAAAAGAATGTTTTCAATCGGATGTTTAGAAGCAAATATGTGGAATAAAACGTATTTTTGAATTCGACATCTACCTTTACGCCCCCTAGCGGAGAAATTATACATCGTAAAATAAAAAAGCGAAATGAGGGATCATCATTCGCATATTTAAAGCTTCCCAATGCAAAAAGAATTTTTCAAATCGGACTAATAGTTGCAGAGATAGCGTGGGTACAGACGGACGGACAAACCGGTAACATAAGCACGATCTTTTTTTACAAAAGACATGCTAAAAATGCCCTTGCCAGACTCTTGCACGTGCAGATCTGTACGATCCTCGAGGGAAGCCGTCAAATGGCTGACCAGTTTTCCCTGTTTGCAAATTCTCAGTATTTTTTTTTCGTTTTTTTGTTTCGAGTACATTCAAGACTGTTGGATTAATTCTTCTTGAAAACAGTCTTAGCACTAGGCTGAATAATCGTTACCTGCTGTAATGACAACAGCCCATCTGTGCTACCGTTCACCTGGCTGTCTGATGCAGCAGAGTCTACTATCTAAAGGTCGTTGAATAAGTTCCTTGAGTGCTTGTCAAAGTAGGAAGCAACGACGCAGCAGATTTAGATAAGGACCATGTCCGCGATGTCAATCTATTTATTACGAGAGCTCTTGATTATAGGAGGGCGTAGCACTTGATTATTACGCAAAGCTAGCGCGAGCTTCTTCGGTCTTGCAAACCAGATCTTCTGGGTGGTTGCCCTTCTCGTCAATGAAGCTTCAGCGCTGTCGAGTTGAGAGGAACGCACTTGTAGGTAGAGTGGTGATGGTTCAATGGGTGTGGACGAAATGTCATCAGTGTCATCAAAAAACGTTCGTTCCCCTCTGTCATCGCATTTAAGATCCAAGTCTTCCTTTTTTTATGTACATACGTTTATCATAAAAGCATTAACGAAATCCCAAGTTTGTTGACATAGTTACATAGGAGAAATGTATTCATTATGCAAATCGTAGTTATAAATGCTGCCATTCATACTTGGTTCAGCTTTTTAATTTACTCTGCCACGTTCTTTTTATTTGGAAAAGAAGAAATCGGGGGATTAGAAAGAGAATGTAAACGCTTCTCATGTTACAATATTTATCCTGAGTGGCAAAATTCTGAGCTGAAATCAACCGGGGAGATTTTATTCTTAACATGAATATTGCAAGTAATTTCGTAAATTGTTACCCTTATGCGTATATATTAGTGCTGATATGAAAGAAGAAAACTTTAGAATGCTGATAAACTTCAGCATGAGATCACCAGACAGAATACTAATTAATAACGAGGAACTGTACACCAATTATGTAATAAATAATAAACCTATACTACATAGTAATCCCATTTATTGGCGTAGGAATATGCACTATATTGAAAAGTCACCGGACACCTAGAAGAGAAACACATTACATTTATTGACATACATTAGCACGGTGTCGGTCCGCCTTTGGCCTTAATGCATGCACTGACCCTTCGAGACAGACTTTCGACAAGGTTTTCGAACACAGCGATAGGTATGCGCTTCCATTCAGTTCATAATGCTGCTGCTAACTGTTGCTTAGTAAGTAGGCCTTGGTTCCAAACTTCTTATGCGGCGCTCTAATTCATCCCATAGGTGCTCTATGGGATTAAGATCAGTGCTCTATGGGATTAAGATCAGGGCTCTGTGCTGGCCAGTCCACACACGTACGGAATTATCATCAATCCACGCCGTAACAGCACTTGCTTTATGGCTCTGTGCATTATTCTGCTGGTACCAACAAGGCTCTGTTCCACAGAGTTGGTAGGACATAATTGTCCGGAATATCAAGGGAGACGTGCTAGTTAGCAGGTTTGTCCACGATAACCAATGGGCCGGGACCATACCACGAAAAACACTCCATCACGAGTAGGAACAGTACACTGTTGTAAATAGCGTTCTCCCGGCTGCCGCCATACCCCCAGACTGCCATCAGACTGATGGATCGTGTATCTGGATTCATGAGTCCATAGGACCAGTTTTCATTGATCTACGGTCCATGATAAATGTTCTTAACACCATGCTAAACGACGAGTATCATTCCGAGTGGAGATGAATGGCTTATGAGCAGCCGCACGACCACGGTAACCCATGGAATGAAGTTCTCTGCGACTGGTACGTGTACATACAGAGGTTCCAGCATGTTTACTCACCTGCACCCTGAGGTATTGTGCAGTACTCCGTCGATTAGCTGTAACGACTCTCCTGAGGATTCGACGTTTTCTATCACTGATTTTCTTTGGTCTGCCGGTACGTTTTGCTGCTTTCAGGTGCCGTGTGTCTTCCACTAATTCAGTACATCCAAAACAGTTGACTTGGATATGTTTAAACGCCTCTCGGTTTCTCTTACGGACAACCCAATAACATAACACCCAACAATCTTTCCTTTCTGAAAGTCAGTTCTGTCCCGCCGCGACATTTTCACTCGACTTCACAGTGCGATATGATCGCGGTCAGCTACATGACTTGTTTTTATACCGTTTACAGCTACACCGCGCATCTTAACAACGCAGCAGATCCGTTCATTTGCTTTTGAAGGGGTGTCCGGTGACTTTTATCAATGTAGTGTATAAATAAACGTTTCCAAGCTTTCGCACATCACAGAAGTACAGAAAAGACTTCTTTCTAGCGAAGCAGGTGTTTATGCGATCCCCCTACAATATCCGGACGGCTCTAAACGATACTACATTGGAATGACCAAGCGTTCGTTTAGAATCAGAGTCAACGAGGATATACATTGGAATGACCAAGCGTTTGTTTAGAATCAGTCAACGAGCATAAAAACACTCAAAATATGATAAAGTAACCGCAGACCTACCCAGAGAAGTCAAATTCAAGTCTACTACTTCTCCGTGGGATGACAAAGAAATTAGCTACCTACTCTACCCTTAAATGTACAGCCATTCGGGAAACCTTGGAGATCATTGCCAACAGTGATATTTGCAATGATAGCGTCCCACTCGAGTCACCACGAATTAGGAGCCAGTTCTTTAAGTAACGGTTTCTCTGTGATACGAACGTGATATCTTTAAATGAATATGACGTCGTATCTATTTATTGTCAAGTCGCTGCGTTCAAATTGTTAAAGCGTTCTATTATTCAGTTTGCAGTTTTTGTCTAATTTCCTTGAAAAATCCATCTGGTATGTGCGAAAGCTTGGAAACGCTTAGTTATATACTGTATTCCTACGCCAATAAATTGGATTACTAGTATAGTTTGTCCATTGATTAGACAGAATACCGCTGCGAAATGTCGCGAACAGTTGACGTTACGAATAGGATGACTGACTCAAAAGGCTGGTGCAACCCCGGTGGCGCAGTGGTCTAAGCGATGGCTAATGACCATTCGTCCGGGAGGGGTCCGGGTTCGAATCCCTGTGAGGCATGGATGTTGGCTTTCTCCCTTCCCTGGAACCAGTGACCCCTAAATTAGGGACGGGCGACTGCTTATAGCCCATTGAGTTGCTCACGGTGGTCGTTAAACCTTCAGTCAAAAAGAAAAAAAAAAGAGGACTGGTAAATCATATAAGCTAACTGCGCTCTGGAAAGTGGGAATCTCTATGCTATGGAATGTCTTGAAATTTGATAATGTGCACTGCTCGACATAGAAAATGCCATTCCAGGAGATATTTGCTTGATCGCCACGCAAATCCGTGGGCATGTGTGACAGTTGGATTATGTAAATGAGTGCAGTTGCGAACCAATCGCGTAATAGGTCAGACATAAAACGCCACGTCGTAGTTAAGTTTGGTCGTCCTCACCTGGGCGTGTGGACAACTACATCGGAGTAATCTCGGTGGCAAAAGCACGTGTAAGGAGTGATAATGCTTGGGGGACGTCATCGGGAATCCTGCCATCACACTGCCACCTTTACCACAGGCTTCATCATAGGGCTACGTACGCCTGGTTGGTACCTGCGTCGAATCGCTGCAAAAACTCGTCTAACTGCATCCAGTGTCGGTCGAGTGTGGGGACAATTGTTTGGAGGAAGGGGACGTCGCAGTAGCATGACTAGTGCGCGTAGGAGACATATGAAAACGGATCACGTGTCAGCGGGTCGACAGTTTCTTGCGGGTCAAACGGGTCGGGTCAAGGTGTTCCTGACCCGATTTCGACCCGGTTTTATTTCCGTTTTATTTTTGAAAAGAAAAAAGTATTTCAAAAAAAAAAAAAATGGGTACTGTGGAATTTTGTGGTCGATGCTGATACAAAATATTACCGTCTCTTTCTTAAAGCAAACTAAGATTTTCGCCGACCGACGATTACCGTATCATAAAACGATACTTCCTTTGCGTTTGTCTTCAGTGCGATTGCCCAGTGCAAGAAACAGGCAAACTCCTGTCGCCTACTTCTCCGGTGATTCATTCTCACACACCCCGCGTGTCACATTGTAAGACTGAGTTACTTTTCACATCGCATCTTTTACACTGAACATTCAGAGGTTTTCGTTCGACGTGCCATTGCATGTCGTGTCGGAATTAATGCCTTGCTCGTTAATATGGATGAATTTATAAATAAAGAGATTGAAAAACAAATATGTTCTTGAAAGGGGAAGAGTGAATGCTGGAAGTTGTTTCGTCTCATTAACAATCCAGAATGTTTCACAGCAACACCAATTTTCACAAGCTTGCGATAAGTTGAAAGTTTCCAAAATGTGAGTGTTTATTTCATGAGTGTTCTTTCCTTCTGAAGGGCAATGATGAAATCAACATCCACATTTTGGAAATTTTCAACTCCTCAGAGGCTTGTGAAAATGGATGTTGCTGTGAAACATATTCTGAAGCTTGATATGTTATCAAGAAAACAGCAAAAACTGAAATCAAACATACAAGTTACTTAATTCAAAAATGTCAACTGTAGCGCCATCAGAATTAAGTGGAACAGCCTTAACATTACTGCGGAGGGAATTTTCTACAGTTGCAGATGTGTTTGAAAACATGTGTAAAACAGTTAGGTTATGTGAAGAACGCCAGTTTCAATACTTTCTGTAAATAAAAGAGTAAATTATAAATTTCCTCAATACATTTGATTTCTATATAATACCTATGATACCCACTGCGGAGAGACTTTTTGAACGCTGTGTGTGTAGCAAAATATGCATATCACCTTAAAAAAAAACGTAAGCATATAATGAATAGGAACAAGTAGAATATGTAAAATATGTTTTAAATTAATAAAAGAACCTACCCAATAATGAAAATATAACCCGTAAAAGTCCAAATCGCAAAACCATCATCAAAATAGTATGGGAGTGCCAACCTCGAAATTAAAATTATATTTTTAATACAATTCACTTGAATCTTCATGTGTTTTATTGTAAACATAATAATAATTTTGAGGTTGGCACTCCCATACTATTTTGATGATGGTTTTGCGATTTGGACTTTTACGGGTTATGGAGAATTTGTGCTATATTTTCATTATTGGGTAGGTTCTTTTATTAATTTAAAACATATTTTACATATTCTACTTGTTCCTATTCATTACTTGCTAGCGTTTTTTGTTTAAGTTGATATGCATATTTTACTATACAGGATGCGTCTTTAGCTCTGCGGCTTAGCGCGACCTTGAACTCAATTCCACTTTGGCTTATTCTGCATTGCTTTTTGGTTTTTTGAACATTTTAGTTATATTATTTATAATTATAAATTTAGTTTCAAATTTATACTTCAAAGCAGATTTGTCCGGATTGGGTCCAATTATGTAACGTCCTCCTCCGAAATTTTTGACCCGTTTCAAACTGTGATAGGAGGACGTCCTATCGCCTCGATTGCAGCATTCGACGGCAACAGCCCCACAATCAACAGCGGAAGACATTTGACGATGTGTAGAGGGAGCTGTGGACACACTTGTATGGACACACGCACAGTGAATCGCAGATTGGCTGAGGCAGGTATGTGCTCTCGTGAGGCGTTGCGATGGCTGCCATTCGCTACTGCCTATCGTCGCGCAAGATTGCAGTGGTGATTTACCAGGAGTGTGTGTGGGAGGGCCAATGGAACAATGTCTTATTCAGCGACGAGTCTCTATTCTTAAAACTGATGATCGCCGATTGAGAGTTTAGAGGCAAGGTGGTCACCGGGCTGATCTTGCTGCCATCAGTGATAGTCATATGGCTCCTCAGCCTGGTTTGATTTGGGGGACGTTTTTAGTTTCAAAAGCCGTTCACCGCTCGTACGCATAGCGGGTACAAGAACAATAGGCTGAGGTGCTGCAGCCTATTTTGTTTCCGCATATTCGTGGTGTCAACGATGCCTCGTTTCAGCAAGATAACGCCCACTCGCAAATTGCCATCATCAGCAGACATACCCTAAAAGATATCCCTGGCCAGCGTGATCTCAGACTTGCCCCTAATAGAGAATGCCTGGGACGTCATTGGGGCAGACGATTTAACAACACCTTTGCACGCCCCCTTGCAATGTAGTTTGTGAACACAGGTCAACGATACATGATCAGCGATACCTCTGGGCACCATTAGGGGACTTTCCCCCTCGATGCCACACCGTATTGCCGAATGTATAACCCAGCATAACCGTCATACGACTTATTGACTCACGCCACATTATATTGTATCCTCGCCCGTCGCCTAACTGCAATCCCTAAGAAATTAAATTACTTCTTTCTCACCTACTTCTCTATGTGTATGATCTCGTCTCATTTCATGCATTCCTTCATGCTGTGGCATTTTCTATATCATGCAATGTATATGCGGCAAAAATATCATGGCAATTATATTCACAGAACACGTGTAATACAGTCAACAATCTTCTTTGGAATAGAAATATCAGAAATTATCCTCCACGAATATATCATTTCTTCCAAAGGATCCAACCCATGTGTATTGGTTTCTACTCGATTATGGTAGCCATCAGGCGTGAGAGTTCAACGCAATAGCGTGGGTGATTGAAGATTCTGCTTGATACGTTTGTTGCCTGGAAATTCATTCCCTCTGAGTTTTTCAATGTATGGCACACTCAGACAGAATCACGAGATACGGGTTCAATTCCCACTCCAGGATGATGATTATCCAGCTATACGAGGATTTAGCCAGATGGACGACAGTTAAGGCATATACACTGAAGAGCAATTGAATTAGAGAGAGCTTATGCAAATGTTGTGCTGTACTGGGATTTTCACAAGCAACTGTGTCACGGGTGCACCGTGAGTACATCGAATCCGGAAAAACCATCCCTGCAAGGGCCAACTGCCGTGGACAACAGCGTGTGGATGAGCGGGGTCATCGTTGGCTAGCTCGCATTGTAACAGCGGATAGACGGGCCACAGTGCAAGAAATTACTCGGCAATTTAACGCTGGTGCACAGAAACGTGTAAGCAGCCACACCATCCAGACCCATCTCCTCGCTATGGGGTACTGACCGCACATCACAGGGTGCAAAGATTAGCATGCTGACCGCACATCACAGGGTGCAAACATTAGCATGCTGACCGCACATCACAGGGTGCAAAGATTAGCATGGGCGCGGGAACATCGCCACTGGACCCTAGACATGTGGGAAAATGTTGCCTGGACTGATGAGTCGAGATTCACGTTGGTACATGCGAATGGCAGATACAAGTACGGCGCAAACCACATGAAGCGATGGATCTTTCTTGCCAGCAGGGTACTATTCAAGCTGGTGGGGGTGGCATTCTCGTCTGGGGACTGTTTATGTGGACTGAAATGGTACCCCTGGTACGTGTGACATCGTCCCTCACAGGTCAACGTTACCGGGGTATCCTGGACGACTCGTTGCTCCCGTTTGTGCGTCTTCAACATCCCACTGGGGACCTCATCCTGCAACAAGTTAATGCACCGTGCCATCGCTCCCGAATTGTATCCGATTGGTTGGATGAACACTTCACCGACGTGACCTCGTTTCCTTGGCCAGTTAGGTCACCTGACCTCAATCCCATCGAGCACATATGGGATGCCATCGAGAGAGACGACTCCCCTCCATCAAGTCTTCGTGAACTGTTGGAGCTTGTTCAGGGGTCGTGGATCCGTATGGCTTCCCAACGCTTCCGGTGTCTCGTCGAGTCCATGCCGAGACGAATCGCCGCCGTCATCAGGGCGAAAGGTGGTGCTACACGTTACTTCCAGACAGGTATCTCTAATTCAATTGCTCTTCAGTGTATGTCCCAAAAATGACGTTCTATGAAAAAGCAGTTGACGTAAAATCCGTGAGAAACGTATAAAACATTGATGTTGGTTCAGCATACACTCTGCCCAACCATAGGGGTGATGTGGGCCTTATGGCAACTGTCACTCGAGCTCTAAGCAATCCAGGAGCATTTTCTTCCATGCACGGTCAATCAGGATTTGAGGATCCTGTAATGGTCAAGCACAAACATCCTGACTGAATCTTTGTCCATTAGAGCCCGAGGTACCGTTTTATGAAGCACAGTTTTAAAGCCATGTGTGACACAGGATCTCAATGTGTTTTTGTGCTTTAACATGTCAAATCCTTGCCACATCGCTAGTGCTGCTGCTTCGCCAGTTTCCTGGAAATTCTGGAGGAAAGACAGCAATGTAAGTTGCATGAAACAAGTAAAGGGGCTATCAAGTGATTTCAGAATGCAAAATGTTGTTAAAACAGTAAAACTATACTAGTAATCCGAATTTATTGGCGTAAAAAAGAATTTAGTTTCCCCAGGCTTTTGCACATCAGCCAGATGGCGTTTTCGAGGAAGGTAGGCGGTAAAATGAATAATAGAAGGCTTCAAAAATTTGAACGCGAATGTGATTATTCAAAGACACAAGAGGCGTTATGTCAGTTTAGCACGCGGCATCCTGGAAGGAAAATAATAAATTCATTATTTGAAGAACTGGTTCCAAATTCGTGGCAACTCTAGCAAGACAAGATTTTTTTTTTTGATTGGAGGTTTAACGATTACCGTGAGCAACTTAATGGGCTAAAAGCAGTCGCCCGTCCCTAATTTATGGTCACTGGTTCCAGGGAAGGGAGAGAGCCAGTGCCGTAAGACAAACACAACATCCATACCTCACAGGAATGCGAACCCGGACCCCTTTCGGACGAAGATACGCGATTTGTGCAGTACTCACTCTTTCTATGGTTTTTCGAATGTCGTAGCTGTCTACCTTCCTTGAAAATGCTATCTGTATAGTTGGCATTTTACTATGTTTAAGTATAGTCTACTAATTAGCAGAATGTGGTATTGCGTCTGCTGTATAGGTTGCCGTTGTCTGGCCATTTGTGTAATTGGATTTTTCACGCCCCAGCTAGGCATTGCTATAAAATTGCTAAAAAGAACCGCACATCGTCGATGAATATTACAAATTTCAGGGAATCGCAGTCGTGGCGTCATACCAGTTAACTCGTAAGCATTGAAGTATTTCTTCCTGAAGGTTGATTTCGCGCAATGACGATGTGTTTCTGAAGTGGGCTGAAAGTAGTATATTTTGGGGCATTCCGCCAGTGAAGCGTCGTTCCGCTGCAGAGCAGTTGGTCCACGACTGGACGGAGGTCGGTGGAGCGCCGGGTCGATACGGCGCGGAATGGCTGCAACGAGGGTGTCGCCCTCTAGCGATGGAGCACCTGATAATTTCAGCAGCGAAGTCGTGAAGCGCCTGGTGGGTGGACTTCAGATCGATGGTTCCGTTGACGAGTAAACTCATGTGTCGCTCTCTTCCGGTGGTTCGCGGAACTTCATTTTTCTCCAAATATTTTAAAACAATCGTGACGCAGGGAACAAAGAAAACTAGTTACGTCCCTGTTCATGTTCGGTGTGGAGTCCCCCATTCAAAGGAATAAACACATTGATTATTACCACGTCACATGATAATCACGATCCCGTAGTGATTAATTTTATTTGTGTGTCCTGGTGACAGAACCAATATTTTCATTCCTTTGAATAGGGGGAAAAACTCAGCATCAAACATAAATGGACAGGGCAGCAACACGACGCCGACGGGGCATGGACTTCACTAGCTCTCTATAGTACTGTGGAAACAGTGCACACCATGCTTCCTGAAGAGCGTCCCACGATTCCATAATTTACGCCAGCAAAAGATTCCTGGCATTGATGGCACGTTGAACAGTATCCCAAACGTATTCGATGGAGTTTAATACTGCAAACGAGGGGCCAAACTCCGTGGAATGTACATCAACTCATAATCGGGCGACTGTGGACGTGTGCGGTGGCGCATTGAACACCGCACATGTCCACAATCGCCCCATTCTGTTGAAAGTCGTTCGTACCCGTCAGAGTAGTTGCATGACATGAACGGGTGCAAATGATCCCCAAGGATGCATGGTTACGTAGTCTTCACCAGTCAGAGAGGTCTGCAGACATATGAGGGGTCCTAATGTGTGCCAGCTGCAAACACCCCACACCATGACAGAGCCACCGCCGGCCTGCACTGTCCCTTGTAGGTATGCAGGATCCATTGCCTAGTGGGGTTGTTGCCAGTGCAGTGTTCGGGCTCAATTTTAAGAGATCGAACCCGAATTTTGTATTGCCAGACAGAGCCCGCGCCCGAACGAGCCCAAAAAATGTGACTAATTCGTTTAGGCATTAATTAAAAAAAAAAAAAATCTCCTCTTCCATGCTTCCCCTCGTCTTTCCCTTGCAATTAACCGACGTTTTTTCTCAACTGAGGAAGGGATATCTATTTGTTACTATAGTATACTCGTGCATTTTCTTTGACCAATTCGTTTCATCCTGAAATGCTTCGGGCTGCAGGGCATCCGGAAAGATCAGACCTCTCTGTAATTTACGCACACTGCTGAAACAGAATTATCAGGAAGCAGCCATGTGGAGGCAGAGGACGAAATTTCGTCGGGATGCTAGCTATCTACTGTAGTGTCTACCAGCATAATTCTTGAAGCTTTTCCTACGCCGCGGAAATCCACTAATGCGTGTCCTATGGCATTAGCTATCCAAACACAGAAAAAATAGCCCTTCCGAATAGACTCAAGAATAAATATCCAAACCCAGAATAAACTGACTCGCCGCCCCGGTTGCGCAGTGGTCTAAGCAATGGCCTCTGATCATTCTTCCGAAAGGGGTCCGGGTTCGAATCCCGTGAGGCATGGGTGTTGTGTTTGTCTTACGGCACTGGTTCTCTCCCTTCCCTGGAACCAGTGACCCTAAATTAGGGACGGGCGACTGCTTATAGCCCATTAAGTTGCTCACGGTAGTCGTTAAACCTCCATTCAAAAAAAAAATAATAATAAATAAATAAAAATAAATAAAAGGACCCAAGTAGCCAAGGAATTCGACTTAAAAGTGTAAGAATATGCTAAATCATTCGAAATCGGATTTAAAAAGTAACGAAGAAAATTCTCTCTCCCTCAGAGCCCGAACCGCAGTAATTATTATGCAGCCCGAGCAAACCCGAGCCCGGTTGGGGCCCGGAATCGACTTCGGGCTTTCTGGCTCGGCCCGTCTCAGCACTGGTTGTTGTCGCCACACTCGTAGTTGGCCATCTATCTGCCAGAAACATTTAGTATCGCGACTCGTCGAACCAGGCTACAAGTTTCCAGTCATATGGCGTCCAATGGTGGTGTTCCAGAGCCCAACCGGTACACAGCTTTGTGTCGTCGGGTCAGCAATGGCACCAGGGTGGGCCGTCGGCTATGGAACCCCATAGAGTACAGGAACGCTGCACTATCCGAACGCTGATGCCACTAATGGCCCCAGCATTGAATTACGCTGTGGTGTTCGGCAGTGTTGCACACCGGACGAAAGTTACGATGCGTGCCAGACGCCGCGGTCCAGAATCAGCCAGGGCTTTTCTACGACCGTACTGGTCTCTCACTCAGATTTTTTCCTCCCTGAGTTTGTGTAGTCCAAGTATACCCTTGAAATTGTTGACCGCATAAATCCAAATTTCGCTGTAATTTCCGAGATGGATTGACCCCTTTCCTGGGGGCCGATTATCATACCACGTTCGAAATCTCCTTAAATCCTGATACGTTGGCATCTGAACTGCGAATGCTACTACTTAAGCTTGCGGAGATATCTGCCTATATATATATACGTCGTTTGCGGACGATACCATTTATCACGGATAAATCTCAGGTTCGATCCCAGGCAGGTACGAACGCTTGAACTACTAAATATCCGCCGTGCGTCGGATGTGCACGTTAAGCCGTCGGACCCCGGGTACGGGCCCCCGGTTATAAATAAGGGAGTCTTCCTCCCCCTTTTTACATCGCTTCCGTGTGACTTTCCTATCGGGTACTCTAGCCCAAAACTCCTAGCTTCCTATTTCTAAGGGTTGTTTAAAATCCTCTAAAGATACCATTTATCGAATTTAAAGATACCATTTATCGAATGGGTATGGTGGCATGTAATAAAAATTGTAATGCGCTGCGCAGTTTTTTGGCACCTCAGTGAATATATTCACTTCAGGCAATATAGCACCAAGCAGGGTTGATCATTTTGCCGGCAAAAAGGTATTTCCGCTGGGACAGAGGCGAAAACTGGTAAAAACTTGGCAAAAATGGCAAATTGGAAAATACGTTAGACTACACACAATAATGCACTTTACATAGCAATGATTTACAGTGATATCAACAGTGACATTTTTTTATATATCACTCAGTATCATTTATGCGGGAGTGACATGGAGGAGACTGGCACAAGACAGACCGTTGTGGAGGAAACTTGGGGAGACCTTCGTCCAGCAGTGGATTGATAATGGTTGACAATGATGATGATGATCATTTATTAATTTTGTTAATAAAAACGTAATTTAAAATACAATGTAAAACAATTTCAATGTTGAAAAAAAAAACCATTAAAGTGTTTCAAGAATCTACTTCATCAGTGGATGAAACAGATTCTTAGAAGTTAAGATTTCTTAGAAATTAATAAGAAACCTGTGACGTACATGCCAGCAGGACGCACACGACATAAAGGCAGATAGCAATCAGAATGAACGTCTGCGTAGCTCACTCAGTTGGTAGAGCTACTTGTTCCGGAATAAGCGGGCTCGGGTTCGAATCCCGGCGTAGACCAAAAATGACGGAGAAATTTACTTCGTTATAAAGCACATAAGTAGTTGTTTAAAATAAATTATTTTTGGAAATAATTTATACTGGGGTTTCCATTTCATTAACATTTTTTTTAAATGCAATGTTTTGTCAGTGATAAGTTTTTTAAGAGATATGAATTATGAACTGACTTCTACGTTGATTTAATTTAATGTCATAAGTTTTCCGACAGTTTAGTAGACTTGAGTTTTGATATGTTTTTTCACTATTTTTTCATCTTCATCAAATCGGGTGGTAAACGTTTTGGGTTTTGAAATATTGTTAATAATTAAATATTTCAAAACCCAAAATAAATTACGTGCTTATAATTATACCTTTTATAAGCACGTAATTTGTGCTCATATTTCCTTAAATCAGTTTCAAAGTGATAAAAATGTATTTTATGTCAAGAAATAATACTTAACCCTTAAATCAAGGTTTAAAAATTCAAAATTATAACTTTTTCCTTTAAAATCATTTGTAGAAAACAAAAAAACAACTTGATTATATGTCCCGTAAATAAACACAGTAAATCCCCATTTTTGCCACTGGCAAAAACCTATTTTTGGCGGGACGGTTTTTACCACGGTTTTTTTTCGTCTTTGGCAAAATCTTGCCAATCCTGGTACCAAGGTTTAGAACTTATTAAATGCTGCTCGTAAATGACCTGTATATAAGTGTTTTTTTTTCTTAAGATGTGTAGACGGGATTTAGATCGAATGCTCGTGGGGAACATTTTTTTATATTATAGAAATGTCTAGCGGATAGTTCTAAGTAAAAAGATACACAATTACTCCATCGACAGGACGTAGAATAGTGCTAAATGAAATAGAATATACTGAGCTCTTAGATGCAGACGAATAAAACATCTGTGTAATTTAATAAAATCGTGTTTGTACAAGAACAACTCAAATGGGTTATGTTTGATGTGAATAACATTTGTTTTGTTCTTCCGATGAATCACGGCTGATAAGAACATTATTAGGGTTTTTCAAATGCATGCCGTCTACTGAAGTTCACCCTCAGGTATGAACCATGAAAGAAAAGAATAACAGCAGGAAATATCTAAATGTTCGTCACGCCCTCTTCTGGCTTTTATCAGAAAACAAGTCCATTTGATCTAATTACCTAATGCTAAGGCAAGACATTCCACAAAGATGAACAGGAACAGAGACATTACGCCACGACTTTGCAGTCTGGTGCTGAACACCAAGGAGAAATAATAGAGAACACGACGTCTGATTTGCATAAACGCCGGTGTCGCCCCAAATCAATCAGGTTTTGACGGACACCAAAAACAGCGAACACGAATTTTTCTTTCCTCAACCTACGTGATAAAAAAAAAAAAAAAAAAAAATAGTAGTAATAATGCAGAGGGGAGGGGGCCTGATCTTTGACTCGGAACGTTATTTCTTGTGAACGCGTCTTGTTTGGACGAAACGGTGGATTATAATTCTTTTTGTTCTAACACTCAAATATTCAATCTTTTTCCTTCGAGTATTTCATGAGAACATAATCTTTTGTTTTAGTGAATGACAGTCATCTTGTATGATAATAATATACTTGTTCTTCACCCATTCTCCGTAATTGCATCATAGACAACATTAATCTCAGCAAAGCAAAAACTTTTACAAGAGGTGTCAAGCTTTATCAAAATGAGCGTTCCTCTGGTAAACCTTAACAACGCTGCTAGCAAAACGGCCGACATTTAATGGTAGCAAAAATCTCGGCTGTTAAAATTAGCTCTGCATAAAATGTCGGGAAATAAAAAAAATAATAATAATTAGAAAATAGATATTTTCCAAAAAATAGTGAAAACAGTTTAGGCCTCGATCATGTACACTCATCGTCAAAAAAAATAGTTGCACCCAGAAGGACGTGTCGGATTGCAATGCTATTCGGGAACAATAAAATTATTCACCACTGAGACTGATATCGGCAATATTTGTTGAGCTACACGCTAATAAGTAATGTCTCTCAGTATTTCGTCGCGCCACCATGTTTACTCACACAGCATGCCAGACGTCTCGGCATGGAGTTGTACGGATTCCTAATGGTGTCCTGCAATAAGCCATCACGTGCAGCTTGAATCTTTTCACGTTGTTCCTGCAGATTGTGCGGTATAGGGGTGGAGTGTGGATATCGCGTCCAATAGCATCCCACACATTTTCAATCAGTGATAGGTCTGGCGATGCGGCTGGCCATTGCAGAGTGTCAGTGCCTTGAAGGCAAGCTCTCGAAACAGCAACAGTATGCAGACGAGGGTGGTCTTGTTGGAAAATCGCACCGTAGTGAGCGTTCAGAAAAGGTAAGGCCACTGGTTGCAGGACCTCATTAACGTAACGTTGGGCTGTCAAAGTACCTGTAATGAACACCAAAGGTGATCTGGCGTCGTAGGCAATGGTACCCCACGCCACAACACCAGGCCTTCTGGACGTCTGACGCTCGACAACAAACCGTTCACCTTGGCGCTGATCACGGTGCCTCCACACACGGATTCGGTGGTCGTCGTCTCCAAGACAAAAGCGGGACTCGTCACTGAAGATCACCCGCTGCCGTTCTGCGTGGCTCCATGACAGTTTGGCACGACACCATTGCAGCCTTTGGCGACGATGCATTGTTAAGGGCAGTCGTCGTAACGGTCTGCGTGTGTGTAGTCCTACGCCGTGCAGCCATCTGCCAATGGTGCTGGCACTAATCGGACGATGCATGGAGGGCACCACTGCTCGCTGAATATCCGCAATCGTGGCTGTTGGGTCACTCTGCGCATGTCGGACCACCCGTCGGTCCTCTGTCTCCGTGGTTCGTCTAGGTCTCCCAGACCTTTCCTGTCGCTGCTGCGTGTCTTGTTCTATCCACTGCCGCCTATGGTGATACCCTCACGACCGGTATAGCGCGCAATATGGCGATAAGACCATCTCACTTCCCGGACCCCCACGATGCGGCCCCTCTCGAACTCCTCCAACTGCTCGAATTGCTTCCGAACTTTTCTCAGAGTGCAACCAGCACAACAGCGCGAGTCAGTTGGCAAGCACGCGCAACGGGACGACCTTATCTAGCCGGTCAGGCACAGCGCTGCAACCCCTTCTTGCTTGCGTCACATGCGCTGCCGAGCGTTATATTTGAATCATTTGCATGTCTCACGATATCAAACTTACCCACCAAGTTCCATTCCTGTCGGTCATTTCCTTCTGGGTGCAACTATTTTTTTGACGATGAGTGTATTTATTCCCAGAAATATTTTGGAAGTTATTCCTTTTTGTCTCCTACTAAAGATGGGGAAGGATTTTACAATTTCGCAAGGATGTGGCTTGGAGACTACACGAAGAAAAAAATTAATGCCGATTTATCAGAGGTATATGGGGATTATTATGCCCGTTTATATGGAACTGTTACGAAATGGAAAACCCACACGTCACCATTCAAATAATCTTTGTTGTCGATGTATCGATTGGCTGTGTGGAAACATTTATTTATCAACGATCAACGTTTAAAGTTCCACAAGATCTGTGCCAAATCAGTACCCCAAAAATTGAACAGGGAAAAAAAAGTCTAGACTAGACTCGCCAAAAAAGATCTGGCAATGTTTGAACCTAGTGACCCTAAACGGTTAACAAAGATTAGTCACCAGTGAGAAACGATCTTTTATTGCCTTAAAATTACCTGGAAGATCGACATTTATGTATGGGTTGCGGAAGAGAGATGATCCCCAAAATTTCCGACAAGAATTGCGCTCGAGAAAGAGGATTGAGAATTTTTTCAATTCCCAAGGAGTTGTAACCATCAGGGCCGGATTAAGAGGGTAGGGTCTATAGGGGCTATATAAGCCTTGGAGCCCATCATGACTTAAGGCCCAGGAGGCATGCCTGCACAAATAATAGATAGATAGATAGAGAGAGAGAGAGCTTTATAAAATAGTTTTACTTTTGTCTTGTACGATTTCCACATGCTCAGAAACAGAAGCTGGAAGGCGGAACAGATAGTGATTCACCAAAGGTAAAGGTTTCATATCGCTGTATACAGCGGGGTCAACGAGACAGCTTCAGCTTTTTCACTACCATCCACCCACACCTCCCAATTTGCACTTGGAACCGTTAATGATCGAAGTCCCCTGTGGCATTACATTGCATAACAAAACAGGTTCACTAAGAAAAGATTCATTAGAAAATCCAAGATAAAATCTAGGAATCTTAAGCTTTTAACTCATGTTCTTATGAGAACAATGAAAAATACAGTGATTTATTATGAAAACTCTGCAGATAATTTAGTAGTTACAGTTTCGTGTTTTAACGAACTTCATAATAATTCCCCGTTATAAGTTCTTTGCGGGCCCACTCAGATGCCTTAGCCTTGGAGCCCACTAAGGTCCTGATAACCGTGGACATCTTACTTGAAAAAGTGACTGAAAATAGCCAGTACTATACCAACATTATTTCCCCCTAAATGATTAAGGAGATGGAGCTGCTTCTAACAACAGGCGTGTCTGTGTTCTCCTTCATGCCAGTGCGCACAGAACCAGGCAAGTTACGGACTATCTGGCGCTAGGGGCTGGCAGAATCTAACCTCATCCTACAATTTACCCGATCTTGCACCATGTGATTTTGACTGTTTCCAAAACTTAGCAAGCAACTTGCTGTGCAGCCGTGTTTTGAATGGTGAAAGACCCTTTTTTGTAAAGCCCTTTGCAAAATTCAAGGGGAGGGTTTCGTTGAGGTAAGTGCTAAAGTTTTTGTTCCGCAAAGTAAGTCGAAAGACATTTTTTAATGCTTCTCGTAATACTAGCAAGTGTTTTCTTTTTTTATCAACACATTTTGAAAAATGCTCATCTGGTCACCGTGCTTTCACGTAATCTGAGAAACAGCTGTCACCAATTTTCAGTGCTTTTTGATGTGCATTTTCGAATTCCTAATTTTATCCCGTAAGCTTTTTTTTTTTTTTCATGGTACTTAGGGTTTCGAATGATATATTGTTTGTTTTTCAGTGTACCTTTCCGCGGACAAAATGCAGGATGTCTTGAAGTTTTAATTTGTTCTGTGAAGTATTAATGAGACGTATTTATTGTATGAATTGTGACAAATGTATCCTTGACCTACGCAGCCAAGCTGCTATAATACGTCAAATCCGTCCAATAAAAGTGCGGAATTGTCTCGCTGAAGAGCGAAAAAATCAATAATCTTCTCCTTACCTCCATAATTTTTTTATCTGTCTGGCAAACTCGTTTATCGATCAGACCAAATTAACTAGACTCCCGTTTGCAGTTATCAGTCAGTATGATTATTCTAATAACTCACTGAGGCAGCGGTAATTATGTCTATGAATTATTACTCCGGACAGAATGACACGACGAAAAAATTTTTACGCACACAGATCGATAAGAACGTGAATTCTAATATGAAGAAACAGAAAAATCGTTACATCACTCTGAACGTCAATTCATCACAGCAAACTACTAAAATCAGAAGACTTGATTAACCGAGTTTTAATATAAGTTTTCAAATTTTAAATACCTTTTAAAATACACATTCGAGACTTATACCGTAATGACAGCTTTTTCGCCTCCTTTTGATATAAGTGACCTACATCATTTTCCCTGGTACCTCAAACTACACAGTCGAGTCACATTATTGTGACCCCCAGCTAATATCCAGAGTAACCGCTGTGTGCAACGCGGAGAGTAACTAGACTGGCTGGGAGTGACTCAATAAGGTGCTAGGTGTTCATAGGTATGTGGAGCCATGCTGACCGCAGCGCATCAGACAGCTGCTGGAGGGTGCATTGTGGAGGATCCATAGAGTGAACAACACGATCGAGGTGTTCCCACAAGTGCTCAATTGGGTTTAAGTCTAGGGAAACAGGGAGGTACTTTAAAAGTCTTCATCCTGCTCTTCCAACACCTCTCGGACATTTCTAGCTGTGTGACATGTCGCGTTGTCCTGCTGGAAAGATCCCATCCGCCCCAGGGAAGACAATCAGCATGTATGGATTCATAACGAATTCGGTCCATAGTGCCTTCCACAGGTATGAGTGGACCCAGAGAATGCCACGAAAACATTTCCCAGACCATAACGCTACCCCCACCAGCTTGTGTTTTTCTAGCAATGGTTGAAAAGTGTTTGTTCTCCGATGTCTCTCGCCTTATACGCCAACGTCCATCCGTTCGATGAAGCAGAAAACGTGACTCATCGGAGAAGGCAATCCTTTGCCAATCAGCGGAGGTCTAGTTCCAATACTGCCGTGCAAATGTAAGCCTTTTCTGCCAATGCACCTTCGTTAGCATAGGTGCAGTGACCATCCGTCTGCATCGGAGCCAATACGCATCAGGGTTCGCTGAATTGTCGTTTTAGACACACTTCCGGTAGACCTCTGGTTCATTCGGCCAGTGAGTTGCTCCACTGTAGCGTGTCGATCGGCCCTCACGCACCTTCGAAGCCGATGTTCACCTCTCACATCAATGGCACGTGGTGCTCCGCAGTTTTCACGTCGCTTATTCGCAATAGTGCCATTTCTCCAATCACGATACATTTTAACCACATCAGCACGCGATCAGTTCACAAACTGCGCTGTTTCAGAAATACTGCCACCCTTGGCCCGAAAGCCAATAATAATCCCTTTTTGCAAATCTGATAAATCGCTCCTTTTATCATGACACCAACGAGTGATATGTTTTCAGATTGCCTACAGCACACGTTATATAAACCCTCCAAGCCAGCTCACGACACGTGCCTTCTTTCATTGGCTACGCGCTTTTGACGTCAAAAGTAGGAGGTGGTCACAATAATGGGACTCGACTGGGTATAAGTGGGACACGAAAAATTCTTTTTGCATCTGATGGATTTGAGTAAATGAACAATGATCCATTCATTTCGAATTACCTTTAAGAATTCTTCCACTAGTTCTTGTGCGTATACAGGGGTTTATCAAAATAATGGAAACTGCGACTGGAGTACACGCTACGTGCCATATGCGAACCACAGGAACGACGTCGCCCGAGATGTGATGTACATAAAGGGGTACAGTACGATGCCTGTAATCACGTAACAGTGTCACTGTCTCAGGAGAAGCAGCTGTTTTTGAGTAATTGTTGACAGTGTCATAACTCAATGACCTCAAAAAAGGCATAGGATCAGTGGTGCGCGTCTTGAAAGAGCTTCAGTAACTTGAACGGCAGATTTAGTAAGTGAAACTCGAGAAACTGTATCTCACAAGAGATGTAGAGACAGAGGTCCAACTCTCGTGTTTAAGACAGCGCCCCAGTGGCCGGACATGAAACTACGATAGCGTCTGTCACGTGATACGGTACCAGTGGCTATATATTGGGTTGGCCAAAAAGTCATTGCGCTTTTTAACACATAGATGGCGAACAATATCTTGAAATGTAACTAACGTCATTTAAAACCGCAAGTTCATTATGTAACGTGACAACTGACAGTTCAAGCTTGTTTTAGGAACAGAAATTGCACAATTTCGTTAACAAGTTTGTTTGGCGCCGATTTCAAAATGGATAATCAAAAGTAAAATTTTCGTCATGTTTTACCGTATTACTTCCGAAAAGGAAACAAGAAAGACGCCACTGAATTTTCAGCTGTAATGAGTAAGTCTTTTTGAATCCGTTCTGACGCAAATTAAATTTATCAAAGTTATTCAAAGATCGAACTAATAGTTATGGTGTCTACAGACTGACGGACGGACAAACCGATAACATAAGCACGATCTTTTTTTTTTTTACAAAAGACGTGCTAAAAACACTGTACAGGCTCATAAAAAGTTGTGATGTGTATGGTGAAGATGCCTTAAAATTAAGCTACGGCAGTATCAGAATTGGTTTGCAAAATTCCAGTCTGTAGATTTTGATGTGAAAGATGCACCACGCTCAGGAAGGCCAATGGAAGTTGATGACGACAAAATAAAGAAAATTGATCAAATCCAATCGGCGTTTAACGACACAAGAGATTGCTGAGAATCTGAACAAATCGAAATCGAGTCGTTGAAAACCATTTAAAGCAACTGGGATACGTTAGTAAGCTCGCCATGTGGGTACCACGCGAGCTCAAAGAAATTCATCTCACTAAGCGCGTTGACATCTGAGATTCACTCTTCAAACGTGAAGAAAACGATCCATTTTTGAAACGTATGATAACAGGCGATGAAAAATGGATCGTCTGAACAACGTCGAAAGAAAACGATCTTGGAGCAAGCGGGATGCGACTGCTCAAAGCACTTAAAAGCAGATATGCACCAAAGGAAGGTTATACTGTCAGTCTGGTGGGATTTCAAAGGTATTTTGAATTGCTTCCAATGGTCCAAACCATTAATTAGGAAGTGGACGATGTATAAATTAAGTGATGCAGTCAAACAGAAGCGTCCAGAATTGGTGAATCGCAAAGGTGTTGTGATTCACCATGATAACACAAGGCCGCATACAAGTTTGGTCACTCTTCAAAAAATGTTGCAGCTTGGATGCTATGTGTTATCACATCCACCATATTCGACAGACCTGGCACCATCAGACTACCATTTGTTTCGTTCGTTGCAAAACGCCTTGAATGTTAAAATCTTTACTGCTGATGAGGCTGTCAAATCGTTCTTGGAACTGTTTTTTGCCGGAAAAAAAAAAAAAAAACTTTTTTGAGTGCGGAATCGTGAACTTGCCTGCGAGATGGCAAAAGGCCATCGAACAAAATGGACAATATGTTGTTGACTAAAGTTATTGTTTCCCATTCAAAATTCGCCTTTGATTTACACAGGAAAAAACGCAGTTACTTTTTGGCCAACCCATTAAGTAGAACCGCGGAGAAAGTTGGGGCAGACGGTTACGGTTCGACGTTTTAGTTCCATGTCCGCCCACTGGCGCGCTGTTTTATTGAGATCTTTGGGGCCAAATTGTTGCCATGAGTCTTTATGGGGAGAATTGCTTCTGAATCTCTATGGAAAATTTGCCTCTGAGTCTCCTGCTTTGTGCTGTGTCTAAGATTATGACTACCTATCAAAAGGGCCTCCAAACGTGCAAATTGTGGACATCATACGAAGGTGTCTGATAGGGATTGGCGAACGTCGGCACGGATTGTACAAAGTGGAAGCACAAGACCACGACACCGCAAATAGCAACAGAGTTGAACACCCGTTGGAGTGATTCAGTTTCCGTCATAACAGTTCGTCGGAAACTCCGTCGAGCCGGTGTTTGTGGCCGTGCTGCAATCAACAAACCTCAGATTACCAACATCAACGCAACAAAACATGTAAGGTTGTGGAAACCACATAAAAACTGGGATGCTAAAGACTGGCAGCGTATGATCTGGTCTGATGAATCGTGCTTCACATTGTTTCCCACCACTAGTAAAGTGGACGTCTGGCGAAAACTGCAGAAGCGTACCACCCCGACTGTTTGTTTCCGACTGAAGCATGGAGGTCGATCCCTTATGTTGTGGGATGCCACATCATGGAATTCCTTAGGGCCACTGGTTATTCTGCTGGGTAGGGTCACATCTGCAACGTACGATTCTTTTCTTGTGACCACCTGCACCCAATGTTGTACGCATTGTTCCCTGAGGGCCATCCCTGGTTTCAAGCAGATAATGCACCCGTGCATTCTGCGAAACGTGCCAAGTTTTGGTTTGCAGAGCATAAAGATAAGGCACAGCCTGGCCACCTCAATCTCCAGATCTCAATATTATTGAACATTTGTCGGAATATCTGGAGCGAAAGGACAGATGACGCGTTCCATCTCCAACATCACTGGCAGAGTTAGGACATATTGTACAGAAAGAATGGTCCCAAATTCAGTTATGGTATGTACTGTTACACGGCACTAGCAGTGTTCCTGCCGAAGTCTGCCGGTAACGGTGCTTGAGACCTGAAGTACAATTTAGTTGGCCACGGCACCAGGTGAGAATCTCAGGTGCACTGCTGCACTCAAAGATTCACACCAGAACATAAAAAATGAAAAGTTGAAGAATGACCCGAAGCATAAGGCTTGGGTGAATCCACCTTGTGAACAAAATAACAACAACAAATAAAAAATAAAATAATCTAAAAAAAAAAATGATACTTTGGGATCAGAGTTGTGATGAGGTTCACCCGCAATCACCAATTCGTGACTGAGTGTAGTGGTCCGGATCTTACTCCGGTACATTCAATCCCCAACCAGTCAGTACAACACTCACTTTCGCAAATAACACATGATTCTCAAATACACAACACAACATTTAATAACGTTCTGCGAGATTTAAACAGATCCGGCGCTCTCTAGGCGCATAGACAATTGCCCCTCATATGTGGGCAGCATACGGTGTCACACTTTACTGTCGGATAACGCAGCCGACTGAGTCTCCACCGGACTATCTGAACAAGAGATACTACTCGTTTACACACTAAATAGAGCTGCAGGTGATATTCATATACAATTGCTTAGAGAATGAAAAAAAAATTATATGCAAACGATCACATTAAAAATACTCGCGACACAAAATACACAAGCACGTTAATTTGCGGTATAAGATTATAGGTGCGAAATACTGCCAAAGTTAATTAACTAAATCTAATAAGCATGCACATGCAGAACCCTGCCCCACTGACGTTGGTCCTGAACCAAAGTTAAAGAAACTGTCCTGCCCAGCGGAATTTGTGGCCACACCTTCTCCTTATTCATGTAAAAAAAGTAATCAGGAAATGGGCCCTGTAAGAAATTGAAATCTGTATGTGCAGGTATTTCCTCTGAGGTTCAGTCACTCAGCATTACTGCATCTATGTCCATGCAGCTTTGGGTGTCGGGATGGCACAAGTTCGCAGATGTGCGAAGAAAGAAAAAGGAAATATTCATCTACTTACAGTTTCGTGACTTTGCTGTGCAAATCCGTTGTGCATCACATAATATCACTCGACAAAAAAACACGCACACAGACACTTGCACCATGTGGCAGCACCGAAGATTCAACACTTCACTTTGACGCTTGATGTAAATGAAGCACACAATTAAAAATGGTAATATCACGCCGCACTTTGTTGCAATGATTAGAGTGCACACTGATCTATTCTCGTGACGATTTGAAGGTGGCCGTTAAGCAAAATAGGCCCTCTCACATCTGATGTTGCGGTTTCCAAGATTAATTTTCTCGGCCGAGCGAAATCAGACGTGCTTTTACCTTAAGCGTATATCGGCAACTCAACATTTCACCTGTATATTTGTTAGGTATCGAAGCCACCGCTCTTACGCTCATATTTTTCTTTCGACATGTTTTTATCCCGTCGCACTTACACGTAGTGGCTTCGCTGCTTACGCGACCACACACACGCACACATGGGGCCTCGCTTCGCCCCGTAAGACAAGCGCATCTCTTCACTTCCTCCACAGTAGGGGATGAATGGGGGTGACGATTCCACACTGCAGTGGTTGGCATCCGAACCCGACTTTTGCTTGGCTTCGCTTCTCATTGGAATGACCACTGTCCACTCGCAGACTTCTTAATTCCCCTGTAACTTGGCTTTCATTAGGCCAAACAGTCGCTGAGTTCCATTACGCTCCAGCCTAGAAATTTCTGCTTTATCCTGCGGATTTAGGCATTCTGCTGTCTTTATGGCAAACTGGCATCTCCAGCTGCCTCGAGTTGTCTCCATTTCTTACCAAATGCGGGGAGGTTTGCTGCTTCATTTTTCCCAATTCATTTTTTTTGCAGATCCAAGGCATCCAGCCTTTCACATCGGAGAGCGCACAGACAACTAAACTTTCTTCCTTATTTTCATGCCAAGTGCGAACTCTTATTTTTCTGCACGGACCACACAGAGAGCAATTGTTCTCGAAAATGCCCCAAACAATCGACGAATTTACGATTATTCGCTAAACCTTTCGTCCCTATCTTCATTCATTCCTACTCAAGTGGCTCATTCGATACGTATTCCTCTTTCCCTTTCCGTGTTGCATAGGCTGCCCGTCAGCTGCGCCCTGATATTTATGACCTAACAGAGCTATTCTGAGACCACCCAGCCAGAGAGAGAATTCTTCGCCTCTTTTCTTTTCCAAACCCCCAGATAAAACTTTATCTGCTGTTTACACTTTTAAACTCCAATCAAGCCTCGAACAATTAATACTTAATTAATTTCACACATCAACCACGCCCATTAATTACTAAATTAATGGCGGGGGTGGGTCGTAACATCGGCCCCTCCTCAAGAAATCTAGAAGTCCTCTTCTGGGCCTATCGCTTTGCTCTTATCAATTTCCAGAGTAACCATTGAGTGCTACCTTTTCCCACAGGTAGAAATAATTCAAAGTGGCAAAAATATTGCGTTTCTTGCCTTCAAATGCATTGGAGCGACTTCCTAATTATCCCGCAATTTTGTTAATTAATTTTTGAGAACATCCGAAAGAAAAAAAACAACGTAAATGAGAAATAAGTAAAAAAAACTGAACTGTAAAAGAACATGTGATCCTGCCGAACTGTGATTCCTAGCTGCCTCATACCATACGCGACATGGCGGACATATTTTAGAGTTTTCTTCAGGTTTTAGGATGGGGGGTGTCCACTGTAACATTCCATCCCCCCATGAAAGAAAAAAAGGGATGACTGGATGAAGTTTATTCATCCAATCACTCTATTTTTTTTTTTAACTGTAAACACTCAACCCTTTCCCACCGTCGCAAGGCACCTAATTCCGGATTTAAGTGCCCGGAGTGGAAGGAAAGTTTAAGGATTTCATCACACGTTCATTGCTACCCGTCGAGATATCGGCGGAAAAAAAATTTAAATATGAGGCATAGCTTCGAGAATCCACGAGTTCCACAGATCTCTCACGTTCGATGCTCCTACACCCGCTTTTATCTACGCTCGATGCCAAATTCTTGCGTTCCACTGTCTTCGTGTTAGCCATTTTGTTTTTCTTACCCACTAAAATTATGGCAGTTCTTACAAAACAGCTTAAGGCTTACTTAATGCTAAATTATACAAAATTCGCACCGAACAAAACTAAATAAAAATAGTAATGGCAGTCAATTCGCACTTATTTTACGAACATGAGTGTTGTTCCGCTAGCTGCAAAATATAGGTATCGATCCTGGGACAACGGCATCATTAATGTTACACGGCACTAGCAGTGTTCCTGCCGAGTCTGCCGGTAACGGTGCTTGAGACCTGAAGTACAATTTAGTTGGCCACGGCACCAGGTGAGAATCTCAGGTGCACTGCTGCACTCAAAGATTCACACCAGAACATAAAAAATGAAAAGTTGAAGAATGACCCGAAGCATAAGGCTTGGGTGAATCCACCTTGTGAACAAAATAACAACAACAAATAAAAAATAAAATAATCTAAAAAAAAAAATGATACTTTGGGATCAGAGTTGTGATGAGGTTCACCCGCAATCACCAATTCGTGACTGAGTGTAGTGGTCCGGATCTTACTCCGGTACATTCAATCCCCAACCAGTCAGTACAACACTCACTTTCGCAAATAACACATGATTCTCAAATACACAACACAACATTTAATAACGTTCTGCGAGATTTAAACAGATCCGGCGCTCTCTAGGCGCATAGACAATTGCCCCTCATATGTGGGCAGCATACGGTGTCACACTTTACTGTCGGATAACGCAGCCGACTGAGTCTCCACCGGACTATCTGAACAAGAGATACTACTCGTTTACACACTAAATAGAGCTGCAGGTGATATTCATATACAATTGCTTAGAGAATGAAAAAAAAATTATATGCAAACGATCACATTAAAAATACTCGCGACACAAAATACACAAGCACGTTAATTTGCGGTATAAGATTATAGGTGCGAAATACTGCCAAAGTTAATTAACTAAATCTAATAAGCATGCACATGCAGAACCCTGCCCGCTGACGTTGGTCCTGAACCAAAGTTAAAAGAAACTGTCCCGCCCAGCGGAATTTGTGCAGCCACACCTTCTCCCTTATTCATGTAAAAAAAGTAATCAGGAAATGGGCCCTGTAAGAAATTGAAATCTGTATGTGCAGGTATTTCCTCTGAGGTTCAGTCACTCAGCATTACTGCATCTATGTCCATGCAGCTTTGGGTGTCGGGATGGCACAAGTTCGCAGATGTGCGAAGAAAGAAAAAGGAAATATTCATCTACTTACAGTTTCGTGACTTTGCTGTGCAAATCCGTTGTGCATCACATAATATCACTCGACAAAAAAAAACACGCACACAGACACTTGCACCATGTGGCAGCACCGAAGATTCAACACTTCACTTTGACGCTTGATGTAAATGAAGCACACAATTAAAAATGGTAATATCACGCCGCACTTTGTTGCAATGATTAGAGTGCACACTGATCTATTCTCGTGACGATTTGAAGGTGGCCGTTAAGCAAAATAGGCCCTCTCACATCTGATGTTGCGGTTTCCAAGATTAATTTTCTCGGCCGAGCGAAATCAGACGTGCTTTTACCTTAAGCGTATATCGGCAACTCAACATTTCACCTGTATATTTGTTAGGTATCGAAGCCACCGCTCTTACGCTCATATTTTTTCTTTCGACATGTTTTTATCCCGTCGCACTTACACGTAGTGGCTTCGCTGCTTACGCGACCACACACACGCACACATGGGGCCTCGCTTCGCCCCGTAAGACAAGCGCATCTCTTCACTTCCTCCACAGTAGGGGATGAATGGGGGTGACGATTCCACACTGCAGTGGTTGGCATCCGAACCCGACTTTTGCTTGGCTTCGCTTCTCATTGGAATGACCACTGTCCACTCGCAGACTTCTTAATTCCCCTGTAACTTGGCTTTCATTAGGCCAAACAGTCGCTGAGTTCCATTACGCTCCAGCCTAGAAATTTCTGCTTTATCCTGCGGATTTAGGCATTCTGCTGTCTTTATGGCAAACTGGCATCTCCAGCTGCCTCGAGTTGTCTCCATTTCTTACCAAATGCGGGGAGGTTTGCTGCTTCATTTTTCCCAATTCATTTTTTTTGCAGATCCAAGGCATCCAGCCTTTCACATCGGAGAGCGCACAGACAACTAAACTTTCTTCCTTATTTTCATGCCAAGTGCGAACTCTTATTTTTCTGCACGGACCACACAGAGAGCAATTGTTCTCGAAAATGCCCCAAACAATCGACGAATTTACGATTATTCGCTAAACCTTTCGTCCCCTATCTTCATTCATTCCTACTCAAGTGGCTCATTCGATACGTATTCCTCTTTCCCTTTCCGTGTTGCATAGGCTGCCCGTCAGCTGCGCCCTGATATTTATGACCTAACAGAGCTATTCTGAGACCACCCAGCCAGAGAGAGAATTCTTCGCCTCTTTTCTTTCCAAACCCCCAGATAAAACTTTATCTGCTGTTTACACTTTAAACTCCAATCAAGCCTCGAACAATTAATACTTAATTAATTTCACACATCAACCACGCCCATTAATTACTAAATTAATGGCGGGGGTGGGTCGTAACATCGGCCCCTCCTCAAGAAATCTAGAAGTCCTCTTCTGGGCCTATCGCTTTGCTCTTATCAATTTCCAGAGTAACCATTGAGTGCTACCTTTTCCCACAGGTAGAAATAATTCAAAGTGGCAAAAATATTGCGTTTCTTGCCTTCAAATGCATTGGAGCGACTTCCTAATTATCCCGCAATTTTGTTAATTAATTTTTGAGAACATCCGAAAGAAAAAAACAACGTAAATGAGAAATAAGTAAAAAAAACTGAACTGTAAAAGAACATGTGATCCTGCCGAACTGTGATTCCTAGCTGCCTCATACCATACGCGACATGGCGGACATATTTTAGAGTTTTCTTCAGGTTTTAGGATGGGGGGGGGGTGTCCACTGTAACAGTACATGACTTGCAAGTATTCCAAGTTGAATTGCTTCAGTTCTGAAAGCCCGAGGTGGTCCTACAGCTTATTAATATTAAAAAAAAAGCTCTCCACAAACAATTTCCATTGTTTTGATAAACCCCTGTACGAATGTTTCAATTTTTCACGCTAGAAAGTTTGATTTGAAAAAATAAATTTGACATTTGGGTACATGAAACTGAATACTTTCCCTCCATATCCCGTTTGCGCGCAGCACGAATTGGCATAAATGCATTTTTTTTTTTTTATGTAGGACTAGGTCTAACTCTGCGGATAGTATGGGGGGCGACTTACAGCCAACCGCCTGTGACAAAAAGAGGTCCCAATTAAAATCATTATAGCGTTAAAAATACATGCCGCACACTAATCGTGTTAGCATATTCGTAAACAACATGGAGTCCGATTCGCGTGCTGCGCAATACATCGTGCGCGCGACGCTCCTCTCGCTCTCTGTGCGCGGGGAGATGATGCAATATTTCTCGGTGTGCCGCCGCGTTTGATTCAGTCTATCTCGGCAACCGTGAGCGCAACAAGACTGTGCGTGGTATCGTTTCAAAACTCTCTGCGAGATCTATTTAAATAAACGAAGAACATTTTGCAGTGGTTTGAACTGAACATTTTAAAAATTGTTTTCTTGTGAACGGATGAACTCATTTTGATAGTATCGCAGTTTTTCTGGACAAACGTGACTGCAAAGCGATTGTGCGTGGCATCGTTTTAAAGCTCTCGACGAGATCTATTCAAATATTATATATAAAGAACATATCGCAGTGGTTTTAACTAAAAATTTTAAAAAATTGTTCTCGTGTGAACGGGTTGACATTTTCGACAATGCCGCGGAATTCGCAGAATGCACGTAAGCAACAGTGAAGAAAATCAAAACTAGAAGCAAGAGCAAGTGATAAAGAATGTAAGAAGCCCAAGAAGACAGAGCACCACGTTGGGTAATTGGTGTGTCGATCTGCTTTGTGTTCGCAATGTATCCAGCATTATTTGTAAAAATTTTGTAAGCTACTTTTCATATCATAGACCTGTGTTGACTATAACAAATTAAATAAACGCTTTGAAACTGTACTCTACTGGCTCATTTTAACTCTCGGATCTGCAAGGTGTAGTCTTACGTTCCAAACTGACGGCTCAATCAGAACTGAGCTTAACTGGATTTTTTGTTTCATTGTTTCATGAGTACTAAGAGCGGTTTTAAGCGGTCGCCCGTCCCTCATTTGGTGCCAACGGTTGCAGGGAAGTTGGAGATCCATCGCCGTAGGGCAAACACGCCACTCATACTTCATGTGGGATTCGAATCCGGGCCCAGATAGGATTACTATCTGCAGAAATCTATGCCTGTGGTAGGGGCGGCGCCAGGAGTGGAACTGGCCCAACCAAAATTTGCCAGGCCTACCCACGTGCCCACCCAGAAAAATTTGATGACGAAAAAAAAACTGAATTTTGTACGCTAGTCTAATATACATAGTCAATGTTTCACGTGTTCTTAGAACCAGAAAGTTAAGGCACAGCGCAGTCATGCTGAGAATATTTGACACCCGCAAATATTCATCGTTGACAACATCAAGAATCTGCATCTGTCTTTGCGATCACGCAGAGCGTGCGAACGCTGTCAGAAGCATTCGGCACGCGGCATCTCTTTTATCAGCAGCAGCTCCGGCGACGGAGGCTAAATTAAGTGACTGGCGCCGTACACAGTACTTGATGTTTTTGCAGTCGTTCGAGCAGAACTTCCTGTTGAGTAAGTTACCCTTGTCCAATGAACAATTTGCGTGTGGTGTTATATGTTGGCCTATGTTTAACGTATTTAATAATGGCCGAATTGCTAAAAATTATAAGTACAGAGGATCAGTCGAAAGTTTTGCAATATTTGGATCACTTGGCGGTCTGCGTGGTGTGAGGGGAAAGGGGGGGGGGGGTGTCCGTATTTTGTCGTCGAAACGAGTCGGTTTCTTTGAGGAAGGCTTTCAAGAACGAAGTTGCAGTGTCTTCTGTCTGTGATCAGTCCGCCTTCAGAGTAGGAGGAGGACAATCTTTCTTGAATCCACAGGTGGTTAGCCCTAATTAGCGCGCGCACAAATGTTGTGCGTTTGTGATGCCCTAAAAAAAAGATGATCTGGGGAATTGATCGTAAAAAGATTCCCAACAAGTGGTCATCCGTCCCCTTCTTCCTACTCCGTTAACAACTTCCTGTTATATTGTTTTGGACCTGTAAGGTCTTCAGTCTCTTCCTCGTATAGTTTTTAAACACTTCTTAGGGGAGGGAGATTAATGCATTTATGATGTCGGCAAGGCAGGGATGCTTCTTTACGAGAAGGGGGCACCCCTCGTTGATTCTTACTGTGCTTGATATCCATCCATCCATCTATCCATCCACACAGACGATCAGGGAGATTAAAATTACATTGATGACGATGTGTTACCGCTAGGGCCCTATTTTTTTTTTTTTTTTTTTTTTTTTGCAGGACTACACCAGTGGAGCCCATCTCGGATGAATGATTAATCAGAAGCCCGCACTTCGTACCACTCGACCACCGGGGCTACAGACCTTTTTTGAACGAGAATATATATATTTTGTTTTGTATCTATTGGCCTTTGATCAGTAGTCTGATAATCTTGATTTGTGTGTGTGTGTTTCTTGAGGTACTACGTTGAAAAGGTCGTTTTGGGCCAAATTTCACATTTTGTAAAAATGCTTTCATTTTAAAGCCCTATTCTTTAGGATTCCAAAACCGCCTTTGTTTCTTGTCTACGATGAATAAATACAGTAATAGCAATCAGAAATCTAAACCCAGGTGTCATACGAACGGGAAGTGACACTTGAAAGGCTGGAAGTTGAGAAATAATTTAGGTTAGTCTTTCTATTTGTGCATAAAATTGTAGTAGAAAATATTTTGTACATGGTTTTATGGACTGGCAATGCTTTTGGATACAATTATGTGATGCAATTTATGTTTCCGATGGTGGCAAACATGAGCATACTTTTCATCCCATCAAAACTGTGTCTTTTAAACTTTAATCGCGTTTTTTGCATGATGAGATTTTCGTCCTGAACTCTTTACAGAAAACCTGATAACTGCAAAAGGTATGTAAATAAATTGATTAAACTTGGTATACATCTTTCGTACAATGTTGTGCATGTAATGAACTAAATAAATGTTTTGCTGTTTGCCAGTTCAAAGTTAGGTTATAGCTATTTACATTCAACATAGTGAAAAAATTTGTCGAAAATTCACACTAATGCATGTAGGAATGAGTGCATCTCAGCAGTGTTTAGGAACATCACTTACCTTTTAGTTCACTGCATATACAGTATAATAGTCATGCGCATATACTGATGAAAAAAATGCCATCATATACCTGTAACTTTTTTATTTAGAGCGTTTACCGTAAACGACATATTTCCTTAAATTCTTTCACAAATTTCTCAATTTCTTGAAAATGTGTATTGATATCATTTTTTTCAACGCTTATATGTTTTTGTGTGTTAGCCTTCCCAAAACAAATCGCCCATTCTTGCATTTTTTCAAAAAGTGCCCCCAACGTAGTTGGATACCTTAATCGAAAGTTTAAGGGCTCAGATCCTTGATTGGCTTAGCTGAAACGAACAGAAAAAAAAAAGAGATGAAAGAAAGAGAAAAAAAAATAGTAGGAAGTGATGCTTCCCTGTGAGGGAAATAAGCTATGCTTTTGTAGGATGTAACCCTGTCATTCTTTTGCAATCTACTCCACGCCCCATCCATCCGAGTCTTGTTTCGGGACAGGCATCAGTCATGCCATTAAGTCTTCTCGTCCGTTTTTTGGTCACGCTAATTTGATATTCACATCACTGTCCGCGAACATAGATCTCTTGTCTTTTTGTACCCGTATTTATGCTAATACGCTTTTAAGCATCGCGTCACGCCGGAATTTGTTGCACTGGAGGTGTTCCAGGGTTCTTTGAGAGTATAATGCTCAAAAATGACAAATTATGGAAGTTCCCTTTTTATCAGTAGATCCTTGTTTCCATGAATCAAATTAATATTTTTTATTTGAAAAAGAATGTCTCTTGCACAACAACAATGCCGCTATTTATTAGGCTGTTCGTTTAATAAAAAATATGTGTATGTTCCTTATCCCGTATTATGCACAGACTATGAACTAAGCATAAATTAAACCGGAATGATTTCCACCTGTAGGCTTTGATATTTACTTCGATTCACGTTCACGAGAATATAGTACACAAAGATCACAAGAGCTCAAAAGAGGAAATGAAGATCATAAGAGCTCAAAAGAGGAAATGTGTATTAATCCGTGTGTCACGAGAAAAACATGTATGTCCAAAGAGTCTGCTTAAAACAGATTTTCACATGGCCGTGTATCTTTATCTTGGAAACATAGACCAAGCCACGCCAATCTATTGTACCAATCATATCCTAGTTTCGTTTGGACACCCATCACGTAAAACCTGAAAGTTATTGAATGTAAAATCAACTCTTATAATGGAGCCCAGCTATGAGTAATTAGCTGCCGTTGTGTGTGTTGGTTTGTACCGTTCGGGAATTCCTATTTCTGGTAACTCTTTAGAAGCCCACCATTGGAAACTGGGTGAACTTCTGAGAAGCCTGGTGCCAGCTGAAATCGAGGTTGACGTGTGTTACTCGCATAGTGGAGCCCAGCTAGGAGTAATTAGCTTCAGTTATATGTGTTTGTATGTACGGTTCGTTTATTCCTAATTCCGGTAACTCTTTAGAAGCCGACGCCATTGGAAACTGGGTAGACTTCGCCGGGTGCCAGCTGAAATCCTGGTCAATGTGTGCTTACAGAGCAGTTGAAGAACTGGAAAGACTTCTACAAAATGAGCAGAACACAAACTTAAAAGTCTAGCGCAGAGGACTGGAAAAGGAGTAGACTACTGCCAATTAAGAAACCGAAAACGAGATAGAGGCCCTCTAGCAGAAAAGGCTTGAAACGGGATGGAAATCTCCTGAGAAAACAGACAGAAAGCTAAGTAAACGTTTGCTAGCATGTCAGTCCAAAACTGAGATAGACTTCTACAGAAAAAGGGAGGGCAAACGGAACAGAAGTCTAACAGGGCAGACTGGAAATCCCGAGGTAGACATTTGCTAGCAGAGAAGACCGGAAACTTGGTAGAAATCTTCTAAAAGATCAGACTAGAACGAAAGTAAATATCTGTCAGCAAAGCACACCCGAAACGGAACAGAAATCTGCTAGCACATCACGAGAGGGACATGTACTAGCAGAACAAGTTAAAAAGTGAGTATACTGGACTGGAAAGTGTGTAGATACCGGCTGGAAAAATCCAGCCGGTATCTACACACTTTCAAACTCTTGATGTCGTCTTTTTCAGAAAGAAATCCATCAATCATCCCTCAAGCGTCAAGCCAATGCGAAGCAGGAAGAAAAGTATATTCTTTTCCAGAATCTGCGATAGAATGCATTACTGCAGCTCAAACCAATGAAGATCTGATTTGCTTGAACAATATCAAATGCCTGCTAACAGTATTAGCTCTTATTCCCGTTACAACACCAACGCTAGAGAGATCCTTCTCAGCTGTAAAAAGGCTAAAAACATATCTAAGTACCACAATGGGCCAGCAGCGTCTTACAGGACTAGGGTTAATGCTTATTCACCGAAATATTACCCTAAAAATATTGATGAAATTTTGGAGAGATTTGTTCAAATACACCCAAGGAGACTCACTTTTGTGTAACACACGTTCCATTCTTTATTAAAAAGGGTTATTCAATAAAGTCGTACACTTATGGCTCTCGAATAGACCCGATTAAAATACTCGTATAATCACGCAACTCATTCTCCGAAAACAAAAATGTAAAATCGTAATACCCCCCCCCCGCCCCCGACACACACACACACACACACACACACCTTCGTTACAACTGTCTGCAACGGCCACTTCTGGGGAATTGGTATTTGTGTCTTCCTGGGGAAATACCCGTTTCCGGTGGCGCAGTGTAATTTTGAAAATACACCCAGACAAGATTTAAGAGATTGTGATGAAAAGTGAATTCCAAATCTTAAATCGCAGGGAGGTATAGGAATATGCTTTCCACAATGATGGAAATCATTTGTGCTAAAAAAAAATTAATCGTTCGTAACCATAATCTTTTTAAACTACTAGATTGGTCATTTAAAACTACTAAGTATCTTTGTGCTTTTAATAAAATAATCGTAAAATAAAGATGAATGTTGTACTGGTCTTAGCAACAAAAATAGGTTATTTCACTTAGCAATGAATAAATGTTCATAAGACATGAATCGTAGAAAAGCGACTATGTAACACTGTGGTTTTTTTTCCAGCTATCCGTTGCTGTATTTTTGCAAATGGATCTTGTCGATCGGCTTGTGAGAAGGTGAGTTCGCTTGACTATTGCTCAGTAGATTATTCTTTTGTTGTTGGTTTAAGCAAGCTAAAAAAGAACTTAATAGTTACTTTTGCTGTTCAGTAAAAAAAGTGTGTTGTTTTACTTTTATTCAAGACAATAAAATAAACAGTTAAACGACTGCTCAACTGAGTGGGTGAAAAACATTTTACTCATTTCTTGCCTAAACAGAGCAAAAAAACCTTGAACGCACTTCATCCTGTTAGCAAGCGAAATGTTTCACTCATTAAAAAGATTCTTGTTCAGAAATGCACGTTATTTTTTATTTGCTTAAGGTGGACGTCAAGTAATTTTGCTTCCTGTACTTCCAATGGAAAAACTTTTGTACACATTTCCTTCACAATTAGTGTGTTCCCAAGGATGAAAATTTGAACATCGATTAAAATAACTTCGTATTATAACTTGGAATACTTATTATTTTCTAAAACATAATCACAATTATATTAAAATTCAATAACTTTTCCTTTGGTGGTGTTGAAACCAGAAAAAAAGATGGCGCGACCTGTACTTTGATGACGTCAGTAGACAAACAAATGTTGGATTGCATAATTATGGTTATGTTTTAGAAAATATTAAGTATTCCAAGTTATAAAATGAAGCTATTTTTAATCGATGTTCAAATTTTCATTCTTGGGAACGCATTTAATTGTGAAGAAAATGTGTACAAAAGTTTTTCCATTGGAAGTACAGGAAGCAAAATTACTTGACGTCCACCTTAAGAATAAAGTTGTTCATTTATTACTACAATGTGTTAGTGGATAAATATGATTTACCACTACTTTTTCGTATTAAGTGGAAGATGGGATGAATACTTTAATGAGTTGTTCGTGCACATAGAAGGAAAGGTGATTTCGAGGAAGAAGCAGATGCCACATTGAGAGCATGGATATCAAGGAAAGAGGTTTGTATAGCTCTTGAACTCTCTCCAAAATGGTAGGGCTTCATAACTGCTGAGATGTTAAATTATGGTGGTGACACAGCGATTGACTATAGTTAACTGATGTTTGCCAGAGTTGTGCTGGGAGTTGGGAATGGTCCCTCAGGATTGCAGGGATGCAATCATTGTTCCCTTATACCTGTAATGGAAAAGGGGGATCATCTAAATGCAAGAACTATCATGGTATCAGTCTGCTGAATGTGTCAGAAGTGTTTGGAAAGGTCATTATCGATAAGGTATAAGGTTTTACATCAGACAGTGTGTGGGATGTACAGAGTGGTTTTTTATGCCTGTTAGGGCTGCACTAACCAAATTTTTGCATTACGTATGATGATTAAGAAATATGTCTGTGGGCAAGAAAGTTTTTGCTGCCTTGATGGAATTAGGGAAATCTTATACCTTAAACAATATACTGTACTTCTGTGGAAGATCTTGAAAAATTATGGTGTAACTGGAAATCTGTATGAAAGCTATGTATGCTGGTAGTAGAACAAGTGTACGAGTGAATGGTATTTTATTGAAAAGGTTTTATATTGCTGCAGGAGTCGTATGAGGTTCTGTAGTGTCACTATGACTCCAAGTTAACAAAAACGATGAAAATTGCGTTTAGAAAAAGAGTTGTGCAATTTCTGCAAGCAACAAAATAGCACTGCAGTATAGACAAAATGGTAAATTCGGAGAATGTCCATACCTCTGAATTTCAATATCTGGTAACCCCACCTCTGTGTCGAAGAAAGAGCGTCTTGAGACCTATACAAAGCATACTTGCAATGACATTATTGATGAGTGTCTAATACTTGGTAAGTTCCCCACGGGAGCGCAGGACTGCAGAAATACGACGGGGCATGGACTCCACTAGCGTCTGGAAATATGCTGTAGGCAATGCACACCATACTTCCCGCAGAGCGTTCCACAATTCGGGTGTATTCCGAGGTCTCGGATTCCTGTGTTCGACAGGGCGTTGCATGGCATCCCAAATGTGTTCTATCACGTTCAGATCTGGGGACTTGGGTGGGATGGCAACACCCCAAACTCAGATGAATGCTTCTCTAACCATAAAGTGCCGTCCCGACACTTGTGTGGAGGTGCATTGTCGTGTTGGAACAGGCCCAACCCATCAGCATGAATGCGGGACATGAACGGGTGTACCTCGTCAGAAAGGATGCGCACATAACGTTGGCCGGTCACAGACGTTTGTAGACGTACCAGGGGTCCCAGTGAAGTCCAGCTAAACACCCCATACCATTACGCCCCCCCCCGCCAGCCGGTACAGTTCCCTCTTGACAGGCGGGATCCGTGGCTTCATGGGGTTTGCGCCACACACGAATCCTTCCATCTTCCCGATACAGTTGGAAACGCGACTCGTCAGATCAGGCTACTTGTTTCCAGTCATCAAGTGTCCAGTGGCGGTGTTGCCGTGCCCAAGCGAGGCGCATAGCTCTGTGTCGTGCACCCATCAAGTAGACTCGGGTTGGACATCGGCTCCCGAAGCCCACCCATATCGTGCAGAGTACGTTACAGAGTCCGGACGCTGATGCTTGTTGAGGCTCCAGCATTGAATTCCGATGATACCTGCTAGAGTGTTTTGCACGCGTATCGCGTGCAACGATTCTTGACAGCCGACGATGGTCACGTTCACCCATTGTCTTTTTACGGCCACACTGGTATCGTAAGTTGGAGGTTTTGCCGGAATTCTTGTAGTTACGGTACACCCTTGCAATGGTCGTCCGTGAAAATCCGAACTTCGTTTTTACCTCCGAAATACTATGTATGGCCCATCTCACGAGCGCTAACTATGACACCGCGTTGAAAATCGCTTAAATCGTTATTACTTGTCATTCTCATGCCGAAAACAACTCTGACAGCTGGCAAGGATGTCTATCGCTTTTTATACGCACTGGCGGACGCAACAGAGTACGCGTATAGGTGACGTTGCTATGTATTTAGCATAAGCTCGTCTGTACCAGTTTTTCTGGCACTTCAGTGTATATACATCTTAACAATATTGAAACACTCATATAAATTTACATTTTTAACAACTTTGAAACACTCATAAATTTAAAATTTTAACAATAATGAAACACTCATAAATTTAAAAAGTGCATAAAAAATTAAGAGCGAGCTGAATTATACATCCGTCCTAGTTTTAAAAACCTATTGCTTATTTAACCATATGCTTAACTGGCGTATAATCAGATCAGATCACATGTAGAGGATTTTAGGAAGGGAGTGTCTGACCCCATGTCTTAAACAACCCTTAGAAATAGGAAGCTAGGAGATTTGGGCTAGAGTGCCCGATAGAAAAGTGACACGGAAGTGAGGTAGAAAGCGGGAAGACGCCCTTATTTATAACCGGGAGGCCAGTGCCTTGGGCCCGACGACATAACGTACCCATCCGACGCACGGCAGATATTTAGTGGTTCGAGCGTTCGTACCTGCCTGGGATCGAACGAACCTGAGATTTCTCCGTGGCAGTCGTATGAAGTCCACTCTAGATTTATGTATGTATTTGTGTGTTTGCGTATGCAAAGAGCTCGAGCATTCATTGGACATCTTCTTATGAGCTGGAGCACCCATTGGACTTCATATCCGGAGCTCCAGTACCAAAACGGGTTATTCAAAGCTCGAGCTCCCATTGGGTTTCTGGAAAGTGGGCGCCTATGGGTTTAAAAGCTTTATACTGTTTTTGTTTTAAGTTGCTACAAAAAACGTGTTTTACCTAGTTTTCGCTCAAGTAAACATAAACGTTACCCTATGCCTAACAATGGGAGCAATAACTTTTCGCGTGCTTAGTTTGTACCTGTCTTCTGGTTAAACGTTCAGGTTGTTTAAGCAGAAAAAAAAAACGCTTTTTTACGTGAATTAAATAAAAAATTTAATGCTTAAAATTCTATGAAACACAATTTGTACTTAAGTAGGTAAAATAAAGCACCTTACTTTCATTTTCTTTTGTTGATAAATACGTCTTTCTTCCCATCGTTCTGGTGAATAAAAATGTAGTGTTAAAGATCTTTCATTATGTTTTATTTTTTCTTAGGGAATAACGCAAAGCTTCGTGCACATTTCTTAAGTAGGTCAAAAAAAAAAAAAAACTGTTTGGCCTGCCTCTATGTTTAAGTAGGTAAACATTCTGAAAATTCTCTTTCTAAACAGCCCATTTTGAGTGGTTCAGTTCTGAAATGCAATACCTCTAGTGGAAAAATTTACTTTTTTTTTTTTTTTTTTGGGCTGTAAAAAAAAAAAATATCCAAGCGTGCTCATCATAGCGAAGGAGGTTTCCTGGTCTCAGTGCCCATCGTCTTGATGTGTTATCTGTTCGATGTGGGACCTCAGCCCCTATTTATACAGTTCAGAAGCGTAGTGATCAACAGTCGGATTCGCGTCGACGCCTTCTGTAAAACTCCCATTTCCTTTATCAGCTTTTCTCGTCTGGATGCATGTCTTGAGAAGAGGGCAGGAGATAGGGGCCGCGAAAGATGGGGGGAGGCATGACCGGAAGTTTGAATTTCTACCTCGTTGGGTCTCACGGTCTATCGCCTTTTCTATTCTACAACACTCTCCGCTCTGCTGGTGGCTGAGTTCTTGACACTGACACATTCGAATAGATTGGTGCAAGCAGCCAGAACTCTGGTTAGACCCAGCCGGTCATTTGCAAATAACTGAACCACTGGTTTCGTCGCGCATCACTACGCTACTTTTCAGCTACCGTTTCTGTGATCACAAAGAATTTTTTAAGCGTCCATTTATTTCCGAAGCTAGTTTGTTGTGTCCAGTTTGTGCCCATGATACCGTACATGTTCCATAATAAGGCATGCTTACCATTTCATGGAATCGCAGATTTCATTCTCGCGAGTGAAAAGCGTGGAATTTTACGTGAGCAGTTATCAGCGTGATTAAGAATAGATTGCAAATTCAGAAATGATCAGAAGACATGGTTCTTCGGAATGTGAGAGAGAGTTACAAACTTTACCTTGTAAAGCAAACTATTAATCATTGCATGATGTGTATAAGATTTTCCATTAGTTTATGCGGAAGACTTTTGTTTTTTCGAAAGTGCGATATTTACAGAAATGTAATTGTACTCTGGCAGAGGTACCAATGTCACACAATTACTAAAAAAATCGAGAGAGTACAGTTGTACTTTTTGTAGATAATTGATACTATGCATGCCAAAATCTTTGTGGGTGTGAAATAAAACTAGTGATTCTAGATTATACGTTTTTGTTCGTACAACCAGTGGTCGAAATTGGCCGGTATGGCATACCAACACTTCTTCTTTTTTCATAGTATTTCATACCGGCACCTTTTGACATAGGACTACGTCTAACTCCGCGGATGCCGCCCCGGTGGCGCAGTGGTCTAAGGCGTTGGCCTCTGATCATTCGTCCGTAAGGGGTCCGGGTTCGAATCCCGGTCAGGCATGGATGTTGTGTTAGTCTTACGGCACTGGCTCTCTCCCTTCCCTGGAACCAGTGACCCTAAATTAGGGACGGGCGACTGCTTATAGCCCATTGAGTTGCTCACGGTGGTCGTTAAACCTCCAATCAAAAAAAAAAAAAAAAACTCCGCGGATAGTTATGGGGCGACTTACGGCCGAACGCCTGTGACAAAAATAGGTCCCAACTGAAATCATTATAGCGTTAAAAATACGTGCCGCACACTAATCGTGTTAGCATATTCGTAAACACCATGGAGTCCAATTCGCGAACTGCGCAATACATCAGGCGCGTGACGCACCCCTCGCTCCCTGTGCGCGGGGAAGATGATGCGATATTTCTGGGGGTGCCGCCACGTTTGACTCAGTCTATCTCGGCAACCGTGAGCGCAACACGACTGTGCGTGGTATCGTTTTAAAGCTCTCGACGAGATCTATTCAAATATAGGAAGAACATTTCGCAGTGGGTTTGAATTGAACATTTTAAAAATTGTTTTCTTGTTAACCGGTGAACACTTTTGACAATATCGCGGTTTATCTGGATAACGGTGAGTGCAGAACGACTGTGCGTGGTATCGTTTTAAGGCTCTCTACGAGATCTATTCAAATATTATACACTATCTACCAACAAGTAATTGGACACCTGTGATAGCAAAGGAAAACGAAGTATATTCACCTTCAATAGTTGGTGGAGCCTCCACGAGCGGCGATTGCAGCTGCGACCCTCCGGGGCATACTCTCAACCAGGCGTTGTACGACTGCTAGCGGTATTTTCTTCCACTCTGCTTGGAGAAGACAGGTCAGTTCCTTCACCGATTTCGGACGGTGGGGGCACCCCTTAAGTCGACGCTCCAACTCGTCCCAGAGGTGCTCGATAGGGTTAAGGTCCGGGCTCTGCGCAGGCCAGTCCATTCGATTAACCCCATTGTCACCATACCAAGGCATGGTGGACCTCACAACATGACAGGTGGCATTGTCATCCTGAAAGTAACATGGGTCCACCCCGTAAAACTGCCACAACGTAGAAAGCGCATGGTGATCCAAAATGGTGCAGTAGGTCTCGGCGTTGAGTCTACCAGGAATTGCGACCAAGGGTCCCATGCCATACCACGAGAAACACCCCTATAGCATAATTCCACCGTCGCCGAACTTCACAGTTGGCACAATACATTCCGGCAGGAGGCGTTCTCCAGCCAGACACCAAACCCAGACATTGCCATCCGAACGGTAGAGGGTGAACCTTGATTCGTCGCTCCAGAGAACCTGTTTCCACTGTTCAACGGTCCACTGTCGACGTTCTTTGCACCACGTTAGCCGAGCAGCGTATTGGACTTGGTGATCAAAGGCTTGTGGGCGGCAGAACGTCCATGATAACCGAGCAGATGGGCTTCCTTACGGATGGTAATCATCGAAATAACACTCCCGGATGCCCGTTGAAACTCCTCGCTGTTGTGGCCCATCGATTTGGTGCGGTTCTTCCGATTTTCTCTGGCCAGCACCTGTCGGTCTCTAACTCCCAGTTTTGTGGGTCTTCCGGGTCGGGGCACTTTCCGACAGTCACCTCTCATCTTTCACTTTCCAATCACGTAGGCCACTGTCGATTTTGGGTACTTCAACTCGCTGGATATGTCACGTATGGATCAGCCATTTCTGTGATACCCGACGATTTACACCTTTCTCGAAATCAGAGAGCTCCGAACTGCATAGCATCTTGCATGCGACTGGTTGCGTTGTTGTTTCCTACACGATACTTAACGGCGGCGGTCGTGACGTGTATCAGGACCACAGATATCGTCGATTGCAGGGGTGTCCAATTACTTGTTGGTAGATAGTGTATAAAGGACTTATCGCAGCGATTTAAACCAAAATTTTAAAAAAATGTTTTTGTGTGAACGGGTTAACATTTTTGACAATGCTGGGGAATTCGCAGAATGAACGCAAGCAAAAGTGGAGAAAGTAAAAACGAGAGGCAAGAGCAAGCGATAAGGAATGTAAGAAACCCAAGAAGACTGAATCCCAACGAACTAAGTAGAGAGTATCGAGAACGCCTGAAAGCAGCCGCCTCAGAACAAAATCCGACACACCGATCGAACTCAAACCATCTCGAACTCTGCTTTGCGTTCGCAATGTATCCAGCATTATTTCTAAAACTTATGTAAGCTACTTTTCACATCATAGACTTCTGTTGCCTATAACGAATTAAATAAACGCTTTGAAACCATACTCGACTAGGTCATTTCAACTCTCCGATCTGCAAGTCGTAGTCCTACGTTCCAAACTGACGGCTCAGTCAGAACTGAGCCTGTCTGTATTTTACCCGGAATTTACATACTGGCACTAATTTTAGTAGCGGAAACTGCAAAAATGATGTTTCTTCCCTGACTTACGAGCGCGCATTCCTAAACATAGAAACCTTATGTGCCTTGTGCCATTGAGAAATAGATATGTGGAAACCGTAAAGGGAAGAGGAGTGGTGTACGCATTTGGAGGGTTGTTAGCTTGCTATTAATTTAAGGCTGAATATTCATTGTGATTGCGGAGGTTCTAATTGCCCGAATTTCTACTTCATGAAAGTCCCTATTGGAAGGGAACTGCCTTCTCGGCTAGGGATCTCAAAGTTCTGGGTTCAAGTCCAGCTAAATCACTAAAAGTCGAGTTAATCCGTTGGTCCCAGGGTTGAGACCATTCGTTTATAAACAAGTCTAACTCCAGTCCTCGGTGTAGCATAAATAATTCCCGCAGGAGTCCACAGACTAACAGACTCTAATCGACCGCAATCGTTTCTGGCTTACAGTATGGTGCAATAGTAGTTCACGGAATTGTAAATTACATTTTCAAATAAAGGAGTATATCTTCCGGGGATTTTATTTTTTTTTACTTGTTCAGTTTTGGAGATTTTCTGGCGAAGTTATTTTCTCTGGAGGATTTTTAGCTAAATAAGAGCATACATACCGGCACTTCAAAAATTTCAATTTCGAGCACTGCCTACAACACATTGCATTAATTCGCGTCATTCATGACCACAGCGAACCTCAGACCGTACATACTAAGTGGTAAATGGTAACAACAAACAATACACCGATGAACCATTCCATTATGACCACTACCAGCCTAGAGAAGCGAGCGCGCCTGGAGACCGAACGGTGGCAAAGGTCAAGTTCACAGAGCAGTATATATACAACCCGAGGACCGGCTTTCGCTTAACAGAGCGTTCGGAGTCAGAATGCGAAAAGCTTCTGATTTATCGGAGTTTGATAAAAGACAAACTGTGATTTATTTATTGTAAGCACATCCCTACAGACGGCAAATCTAGTTACAGGAATTGCTATATTTATATTTACAGTGATAATTACCAAGTGATATTTACATCTTGCAAAACATGCTTTATGAAAAAAATTATTACTTACATTAAAAATATCCGGACATTCTTCAAGTGAGTTGTGAAGCCTATATACATTTTACATAACGGATAATTTTCTCCAGCATCAGTTCTGCAAAATGGCACTGCAAATAGTTCACATTTTGTCCTCGGTAAATATGGAACACGGAAACTTAGATGATACTCAAATTGTAAACCAATTATCTCTCCATTGATGATGCCGAACAGGAACTTGAGTTGGGGAGCCTTCCATCTCGATTGCCATGATGCCGTACAGGAACTTGAGTTGGAGAGCACGGCGCCTCGGAACTACATCTCGGAAACAGCGCGGCTTGTGGGTCGTTCACGTGTCGCTGTAGTGAGTACGTATCAAAAGTGGTGCACAGATGGCCAAACGACGAACTGTCGTTCAGCCGTGTGTCTTCTTCCGCAGCTCATTGATGCTAGAGGGAGCGGAGACTGTCGCTCATTGTTCACAGCGACCGCAGGGCCACAGTGCGACAAATCACCCGCAGCTGCAACAGTGGTGATCAGGGCAATGTGTCACAGCAGACAGATCATCGCAGCCTTCTGCGCATGGGCCTGCGTAGCCGAGGACCCAGCCGGGTCCCCATGCTCACTGCAAGTCATCGCCAACAACCATGAAATTGGCCCAAGATCATCGAGATTGGACCGTGGATCATTGGAAGATATTTGGTGTGACGAATCAAGATTTCTGCTGCGTGATCACGCAGACGGGCAAGCGAGGATACGCCGATTACCAACGGAGGCTATGGCACCTGGATGCACTGTTGGGCGGAAACAGGCCTGCGGCTGTGGTGTTATGCTTTGGGCTATGTTTTCTTGGGGCACTTTAGACCCCATTATCCCAATAGCATAATCCTCGTCAGGTATCTGAACATCGTTGCGGATCAAGTTCACCCATTCATGACAACTGTGTTCCCTGCTGGTGATGGCCATTGCCAACAGGATAATGCGCCATGCCACACTGCCAGAATCGTCAAGGAGTTGTTCAAGGAACATGCTGGTGACTTTCTGTTAATGCCCTGGCCTTCAAATTCACGTGACATGAACCCAATCGATGTCCTCTGATCATTCGTCCGTAAGGGGTCCTGATTCGAATCCCGGTGAGGCATGGATGTTATGTTTGTCTTACGGCACTGGCTCTCTCCCTTCCCTGGAACCAGTGACCCTAAATTAGGGACGGGCGACTGCTTATAGCCCATTGAGTTGCTCACGGTGGTCGTTAAACCTCCAATCAAAAAAAAAAAAAAAAGAACCCAATCGAACATTTGTGGTTCGACTTGGAAAAGCGGGTTCACGCCAAATCACCCCCCCCCCCCCCGAAATGCGCTTTAACTGGCGGACCTGCTGTTGACATCTTGGTACCAGGTACCCCAGGATACCTATCCTCACCTCATTGAATCGATGCTTCGCCGAGTGGCCGCTGTTTTGCGGGCTAAAGGGGGTCATACAGCTTATTAGGTAGGTGATCATAATGTAATGGCTTATCGCTGTAAGGTTTACTAATTCCTGACATTGAGCGGTACTTAAATAGGTGGATTAACGAACGTTATTGCAGTAAAACCACTGCAAGAATATATGGGCGTCCATGAAAGTAAATATTTTCTAAACTATAGCGGCGGCAATAGTAAGTATTTTGACTGTTTAGTTTTGCGAAAACAATATTTATTAATAGATATTATTCATATTTAGCCGAACGTAAGAAACTACCCTGACACCGATGAAATGTGATGTAGCTACGGAAGTCCATCTGCTCATGCGCATCTGTTATTGCGGGGGATGGTAACTTTCGGTCTAGGATATCTACAGGTTACACCCCATCGTGTTATACATCATTTTAAAGCTCTCGTCAATAACAGGGTTCGAGAGGAAGGCAAATTTCGCTACGACCCACCCTTTTTCATAGCATCAAAAATGCATTTTTGTAATGGCTTTTTTCACACTTAGTATCAGGTTCTCCTAATTTACGCAGATTACGATGCGATTGTTACGTTTATGTAAAACGTGATGAAATAATATGTTTGTTGATAGTTTAGTAAAATGTATTGTTGAACAACAATGAAATTAACTATTGCTGCGTCAGTTCGTGGGACAGTATTCAGAAATTGGATTTCAACAATGGTTTTTGATTACTTCCGTTACCCATTTTTGTTACATCGAAAAATTTTTTTTTTTTTTTGATTGGAGGTTTAACGACCACCGTGAGCAACTCAATGGGCTATAAGCAGTCGCCCGTCCCTAATTTAGGGTCACTGGTTCCAGGGAAGGGAGAGAGCCAGTGCCGTAAGACAAACACAACATCCATGCCTCACCGGGATTCGAACCCGGACCCCGTTCGGACGAATGATCAGAGGCCATCGCTTAGACCACCGTGCCACCGGGGCGGCACATCGAAATTTGATGCATTTAATTTACTTTACTGCTGTTGGGAAAGACGCATGGCATCGAATACTGCCGCTTTCCGTAGGCACAGACATAAAACGCTCTCGCAGCCGGGTGTCGATCAAGCGTTAGCGGCCGTATATTTGAGGCGACCACGCAATTGGTCAACGCAGCTCGCCCAATGAGATGCGAATTAGGCAGATCACTTGCCTTTCACAAGACACTGGTACTTCTGTTACCCATTTCCGTTACATCGAATTTCTTGACGGAAAATGCCTTACCCCGTGGGTCCTATATGGGGGGAAACTATGCGAAAGTCGATGTCACGATTTTGTGTATACCAGACAAATCTTAATAACTTTAAACTATAACGCATATCGAAATAAGCAATGCACGGTTTAAAAGAGCAAGGATGAAAGAATGTCACGCGACATTAGCCTTGAGCGCGTGACGTCACACGCCGCGACAAGATGGTTACCAAGTTGGAGTGGAAAATTACCTGTTCGCCGCGCTGCAAAATTAGTATAGCTCGGAAGCGCGTACGACGTTGTGTGAGGTGTCGTTTAACAGAGCTCTACGAGTAATATAAAATAAAACACTTATAGTGACAATAGTGAAAGAACTTGAAAAAATATACAGTAACAAAATGTTGAACTTGGACAAATTTTCGTTAAAATTTCGAAATATCTTCAAAATAAGAAGGTAAATTGCCTATCGTAAACGCTTACAAAGTGAAAGAAGAATAAATGAGGAATCCAAAACTGCTCCTATGACAGCAGCAGAACGAAAGCGGAGGATGAGCAGCGTCGACAAGTTGAGGCGAGTACCAGTCGCGCAGATGCCGCAACACCTAACTCCAGTTCACAGGCAATGGATGTCGACAGTGAGATAGAACCGATGTAATGTGACGAAATACAAGCAGATGAAACGTTTGAGAATCGAGATTTAGCTTTTAAGCACTTTGAAAAGTCGTTCTATGGTAACAATTTGGATTTTGTTTGTGGAGTTTGTGATCGCATACGGCCCAATGCAGCTATGTCGCAATTCTTACAACAGGAATTCACAAACGAAGACGTTCAACAGTCCCGTTCAACGACGGCCAATACCCAAGTATTCTGGATTCAATTGCCTGCAGAATATTCATGTCGGCGAAGACGTACTAGTGGAAGTTGAGATACCCAACCAATTCAAATTCGTTCTAGTGTCAGTCTATATTCATCCACAGACACCACTCAACTACATCGAGATGTTTCTCTTTCAACTAATGCTTTACTACACAGAGCATGTCAGAACAATAGTTAGTGACTGGCCCTGCGATCCCAACATACCGCTTCTGCTCACCGGGAAAGGCGTCGAACGATCGTCTGAAACAGTTTCTGAACGACAAGTTCAGATTGGTGTTGGCCACGAATCCAACTGACTTTTACAACTTTTAAGAATACCACGATATACTTAACGTTCTCTAGAGATATAAGTGTTAGCATGGAAGTCTTACATATCGTACTACTCGTACCATTGTCCTGTCTTCAAAACATTTTTACTAATTAGTCAGCATTGTGAGAAATAAATAAAATAAACGATATGCAAGTTCTTTGCGCTCATTTCTTTCTTACCAACCCTACAAACACCCCGCCCCGACAGTACCGCCTGGGTAAGACGTTTTCCGCCAAAAACTTCAGCGGTAGTGACCCCGGCACTACCTACCCCGAATTTTTTTTGCATGGGATTTACCATGCTGCTGTTGGGAAAGCTCCATGGCATCAAAGTAGCAGTTTCCTTCTGTGTTGGATGTTTGCTATGAATTGACAGCACAATTCTCTGTACCTACAGTGGTCTGCAAAAGCATTGCATAACCCGCAAAAACCGTGAATTTTTGAGTTTAACTCTTTGTTTAACTAACTAATTTCCATAGTTACTTCATCACTTATTTGTCATTAGATGCAAAATTTAATGGAGATTTCAAAAATGTCTTATTTTTTCCTGTAGCTTAAGACACATTACAAAAATCATGACCAAGTCGAAATTATTATGGGAGGGATCATTTATCCAATACTTAGGTTGACAGCAATAAATCGTTTTTGTAATTCATAAGGAATGAAATAACGTAGTGAAGCAAAATTATAAAATGTACCTAATATTTTGTTGCCCAGCCTTTAACTTTAATCACAGCTTTGCATCTTGCTTGGCATACTGTGAACAAGGTTTTGTAAAAGATTGGGTTGAACAATACGATTCCAAATTTGAATTACATCTTCAGTGAGCTAAATTTTAGTTGTTGACATCGTCTTTGATAGTTCATACGACACTTTGAACCGCAAATTTTCGATCGGGTTTAAGGTGACTCTGGTGGCCAATCAAGATGCAGAACATTTTTTTCCCCCTGAAACCACGTTTTCACTAATTTAGCACGATGACAGGGAACATTGTCATCTTGAAAAATAAAATTGCCGTCATAAAGTCTTCTAGATAAGGGTAACATCTTGTTTTCTAATATTCAGATGTATTTCTCGGCATTTACCGTACCATCGACAATATGGAGGTTCCCAACTCCATGTGCACACATGCAGCTCCAAACCATGACCTTTCCCCATGCTTAACAGTAGTCGCTAAGCAACTTGGATATAATTCTTCATGCTTGAATATCCTTACATAGGCACTACTATGATTCCCATTAAGGCAAAATTCTGATTAATCACCGAAAAGAACATTTTGCTTTAGATTGGTTGTCCATGAGACATGCTGTGTTGCCCACTGAAGTCCACGCTGTCTTTGATTTGTAGTTAACAGTGGTTTACGCCTGCCTTTGCAGCCACGTAAGTCATAGTGAAACAACTTCCTCCTATCAGTTGATGTACTAACAGTAACATCAGTCACTTCAGACCATCTCTGAAGCAGTTCAGGTGAATGGATCTCCCTGTTTGCCACTCTTAGGTTTTTGAGCACTCTGTTCTGGTTGTAGTGGATCTGGGCCTTACACTGCGACGCATATTTTTAATATCACCAGTGTATTTTACCTTCTTCGGCAGCCTAATAACTGTAGATAGATTACAGCCCACTCTTTCAGCGATTTGCTTTGAAGAATATCCCTCTTCATTCAGAACAACTATTTTTACTCTGTCCGCTGTCTACAATTCGGCAATTTTGACCATTATTGAGAATGTACACAAATTATACCCTAATAACAAGAAGTGGCCACTACAATGCTCTCGTAGCCCTGCGTCAATCCTTATAAAGACTCGAGTTGGATTAGGAAGCAGCCAATCAGGTAAAAGAATGTCTATGATTGCTGTAACAACTGATACGCTGCTAACGTGATTTTCAATGTGTTTCAGACCCCATATTTTATGTCATATCTTAAGAACAGAAGTAGCTACAGGGAAAACTAAGACATTTTTGAAATCTCCATTAAATTTTGCATCTAGTGACATATAAATGATGAAATAACTATGAAAATTAGTTTGCTAAAAAAAAGAGTTAAACTTAAAAATTCACGGCTTTTGCAGGTGATGCAGTATTTTCGCACACCACTATATGTGAGAAAAGTGTCTGGGGGGCAATCACGCTATTATACAATAAATTAAGCTGAAGCTAACTAGAGTTAAATGCAGGTCGTTGGATTTGGAGCCCAGGGTCATTGGTACGATCTGCCATCTTTTTGTGATCTTGAAGGAGACTGTGCCATCATCCCACCCCGTTATCTACAGACTGTCACAGAGCACAAGGCGATTCTTCCGCAGGGATATTTCCAAATCAGTGGCCCACCAACATTTATCGTAAAAGAAGTAACGATTTACCAGTATTGCTTCAAATCGGTCAAAATAATGAGTAGACTTTAAAAGGGCGTTTTACTTCGGGCATGAGAAACCAATACCACTGCGCAGTACGCGATTAGTAACCGAATATTATGTAAGAATTAAGTACGTAGGGAGATTGCTATGTGGTATGCGCACATTTCAAATTTCAGAATGATCTTCAAGAGACTTTTTTTTTTTTTGTAAAAACAAAATTTTTCAAAAGAACATGTGGAGTGTTCTCCTGCGGATACGTGTGGTTTTAGAGTGAGTCGGAGGACTAAAATTTCTTGCCTGATTTGATTACCCCAAACCGCTCCTGACAGTGGCGATAAATTTAGGTCTTCTGTGCGGATTTTGTCTGATTTAACATTTCTTAAAGGGCAGTTATAACTGGTATTTAAAATGCTAATACCCTTCACGTAGATATAAATGTGTTTTCCTAATAAATTGGAGAAGTAGCTTATTAAACAATTTGACTTCATCCACCGACCAAAAAATACTAAAAATTCAGATTACATCCGCGATTTCTGCATTACTTGGACCTCGTACTATTCTTGTATTTTGATTCTTTGTTCTGTTCAGGTGATCATGTTTGAGTACGCTTGAAACATGTCTAAATTGTAAAGCTAAGATCTCGAACTTGGTATAGGAACTTTAAAAGCGGTATAATTGTCGACCGAACAGTAGTATGAAAATAGTATTTGAAACTAAGGGAGTTTCTATGAATTCATTTTCTCAGCGACTGATTAAAATGCTATTACTTCATTCTACTTCGCTGTCAGTCACAGTTTTAAGTTTTAACAAATATATATATATATATATCATCATCATCATCATCATCATCATTGTCAACCATTATCAATCCACTGCTGGACGAAGGTCTCCCCAAGTTTCCTCCACAACGGTCTGTCTTGTGCCAGTCTCCTCCATGTCACTCCCGCATATTTACGAATTTCATCCACCCATCTCCCATGTGGTCTTTTTCTGGGTCTTTTCCTGTCCCTTGGAATCCAATCTAAAATTTCGGCTGTCCATCTATGGTCTGTCCTTCTGGCAGTATGTCCAGCCCATTGCCATTTCAGGGATTTAACTCTGATCATGATGTCTTCCACTCTCGTCATTTTTCGGATCCACGAGTTCCTCTTCTTATCTCTCCTGGTTATACCAAGCATGCACCTCTCCATGCTACTTTGAGTTGTCTGCAGCCTTTGTATGTCTCTTTTAGTTAAGGTCCACGTCTCTGCACCATACGTAAGCACTGGAAGGATGCATTGATCAAACACTTTTCTTTTAAGACATAATGGCATATTGCTCTTGAAAATTATGCTGTTTCTTCCAAAAGCTCTCCAGGCAAGTTTTGTACACCGATTAATTTCTTCATCAATGTGACCCTATATATATATATATATATATATATATATATATATATATATATATATATATATATATATATCCCTTTTGACGTCAACAGCACGTAGCCAATGAAAGAAGTCCCGTGTCGTGAGCTAGCTTGGAGGGTATATAAGGTGTGCTGTAGGCATTCTGAAACCATATCCCTCGTTGCTGTCATGGATAAAAGGAGCGAATTATCAGATTTGCAAAACAAGCTGATTATCGGCTTCGGGCCAAGGGTGGCAGTATTTCTGAAACAGCGCAGTCTGTGAACTGTTCGCGTGCTGCTGTGGTTTAAATGTACGTCTTTGAAGAAATGGCACCATTGCGAATAAGCGATGTGGAAACTGCGGAGCACCACGTGCCATTGATGTGAGAGCTGAGCGTCGGCTTCGAAGGTGCGTGAGGGCCGATCGACACGCTACAGTGGAGCAACTCACTGGCCGAATGAACAGAGGGCTACCGGAAGTGTGTCTGAGACGACAGTTCAGCGAACCCTGCTGCGTATGGGGCTCCGATGCAGACGGATGGTCACTGCAGCTATGCTAAAGAAGGTTCATCGGCAAAAAGGCTTACATTTGTTCGGCAGTATCGGAATTGGACCTCCGCTGATTGGCAAAGAATTGCCTTCTCCGATCATTCACGTTTTCTACTTCATCGAACGGATGGACGTTGGCGTATAAGGCAAGAAACATCGGTGAACAAACACTCTTCAACCATTGCTGGAAGAACACAAGCTGGTGGGGGCAGCGTTATGGTTTGTGGAATGTTTTCGCGGAATTCTCTAGGTCCACTCATACCTGTGGAAGACACTGTGAACCGAATTCGTTATGAATCCAACCTTGCAGACCACGTACATGTTGATTGTCTTCCCTGGGGTGAATGGGATCTTTCCAGCACGACAGTGCAACATGTCACACAGCTAGAAATGTCCGAGAGTGGTTGGAAAAGCACGATGAAGACTTCAAAGTACTTCCCTGGCCCCCTAATTCCCCAGACTTAAACCGAATTGAGCATCTGTGGAAGCACCTAGACCGTGTTGTTCGCTCTATGGATCCTCCACCACGCATCCTCCTGCAGCTGTCAAATGCAGCGCAGTCTGCATGACTCCACATACCTGTGAACACCTTCCAGCCCGTCTAGCTGCTGTCCGCGCTGCACACGTCGGTTACTCTGAATATTAGCTGGTGGTCACAATAATGTGACTCGACCGTGTATATGAAATTTGATTTCGCAACGCTCTTACCTGCCGAAATATCTGGGCCTTTAAGATACACACTTAGTACCAAAACATCTTTACAATCTGCTTCCTAGAAGGAGAGATATTGTGCCAAATATAATATGCATTTACGCCACTTAACAAGAAAGATTTCTCATAAGATAGGAATGGTCTGTGGAGAAGTTGAATTCTTCCATTTATTTCGGTACCGCAAAGGTAAAAAAGCAGCAAATTCCAGCATGGAACCTACGACGTCATGCAGCCTGCAGGTGAAATAGTGGCAACATATTTTGTCCAATGGCAGTCGTTATTCGACCAGTACTATTTCATCGTTGGACTCGTCGTTTTTTTTTCTGTGTAGTTTCCGTCACCATTGTGTGCGTGCTCCGAGTTCTGCGCTTCCCCAATAAATTATTTCTTCTGTCCAACAAAGACAAGAGGTTTAAGAAGCAGACTCGCTGCCCCCATTTCCGCGATGTTTATCAATTTTTCTATGCACATATATCTTACTGTTATTTGTTATTTATGTCTCCAAGCAACACTGTCAGAATGTTCTGCTACGAACTAGGACGTTCATCTTGTTTCAATTCCTTTACAGTAGTAACATGTTAGTTCAGTGTTGTTTCTTTGTGCGTACTGTTATATATTAATATATTTTTAGCATCACAACACATGGAATGCGCATCGTGACTTATCGCAGCTGTCTATTACTTACCGTACTCACCCGTTGTGACCGAAGCTATCTCAGTGAAGTCACTGCACAATGGCCTACCGGAAAACCTCGCGGCAGCCCACTAAAAATGTCTTCAACGCCCATTTGCAAAAATCTATTAGCTTTCAATTACTGAGTTTTCTGAACTCAGTATTAACTAGGTTTTATGGACGTTTTAATATTTCAATTTTTTGGAACTTACAAGTATTTAAACTAAATTTGTTGCACTTTATTGCGTTTAACATAAATGTGCACGTTGTAATTAAAATGATTGCCCTAGTTTTATATCAGTACAAAATACTACAAAACCCTTACGCCCAAGGTAATCATATCACGCAAATTTTTATCCTTTTAACACGTTCGCTGCGTTACGATCCACCCGTAGGTCGTGACGCGATAACTTCTACATTTTTCAGAGGAGGAAAAAAAGTATATATACATAAATCTGTAGTGGATATAAGTCATTTCATGTATATATCTTTAAACGACACACCGGTGTGTCGTACAGCACTGTATTGAAACAGCTACGACCCCACCGGAAGGTCGTAACGCACTGCAAAAAAGTCGCCGAAAAACGTCGCCGCAACGAACGTGTTAAAGAACTAAGGCCAGCCTCTTTGAAATGCCTTACGTTCACACACACAATAAATATATATCATCATCATCATCATTGTCAACCATTATCAATCCACTGCTGGACGAAGGTCTCCCCAAGTTTCCTCCACAACGGTCTGTCTTGTGCCAGTCTCCTCCATGTCACTCCTGCATACTTTCGAATTTCATCCACCCATCTTCCATGTGGTCTTCTTCTGGGTCTTTTCCTGTCCCTTGGAATCCAATCTAAAATTTCGGCTGTCCATCGATGGTCTGTTCTTCTGGCAGTATGTCCAGCCCATTGCCATTTCAGGGATTTAACTCTGATCATGATGTCTTCCACTCTTGTCATTTTTCGGATCCACGTGTTCCTCTTCTTATCTCTCCTGGTTACACCAAGCATGCACCTCTCCATGCTACTTTGAGTTGTTTGCAGCCTTTGTATGTCTCTTTTAGCTAAGGTCCACGTCTCTGCACCATACGTAAGCACTGGAAGGATGCATTGATCAAACACTTTTCTTTTAAGACATAATGGCATATTGCTCTTGAAAATTATGCTGTTTCTTCCAAAAGCTCTCCAAGCAAGTTTTGTACGCCGATTAATTTCTTCACCAATGTGACCCTCACTTGATATCTGCTGTCCAAGATAAACGTATGTGTCTGTTATCTCCAGCTTTTCTCCATCAATCGATAAATCTTCATTTCTTGTAAAAGCATTGTACATCACTTTTGTCTTCTGAAAGTTCATTTTTAATCCCACTTCTTTACTCTTGTCAGCAAGTTCCTGGATCATACTCTGTAGCTCTGATGGGGTAGTTGCAAAAATGACTATGTCATCAGCAAAACGAAGGTGGGTTAGATAATCTCCATTAATCTTTATCCCTTTGTTTTCCCAGTTCAGTGATTGAAAGACATTTTCCAATGTGGCATTAAAGAGCTTCGGAGATATGGTGTCACCTTGTCTCACTCCTTTTCCAATTTTTATGTGTGTTGTATTTTCAAACAGCCGAATCTTTGCACTTGCATTTTCATAGATGTTATTAATAATATTAATGTATGCATCTTCAATACCGCAGGATTTCAGAGCCATTGCAACTGCTGATGGTTTCACCGAATCAAAGGCTTTTTCATAATCGATAAAAGCCATGCACAATGGAAGTTCATATTCCCTCGCTCTTTCAATTAGTTCTCTCAGTACGTGGATATGATCTATTGTGCTGTAGCCACTCCTGAATCCAGCTTGTTCTCTCGGTTGAGCCATGTCCAGTGTTACCTTCAAGCGGTGTGAAAGAACTTTAGTGAAGATTTTATAAACCACTGATAGGAGGCTGATAGGTCTGTAGTTCCTGAGATCCTCAATGTCACCTTTTTTATGTAGCAAGATCATTGTAGCGTTGTTCCAATCCTCAGAATTTTCCCTAGCGTTGTTCCAAATATATATATATATATATATATATATACTTAAGAGCAAAACTGAAGACTAAGGAAAAACTTTAGAATTTAAAACGAAGGTTGCAAAATAACCTGAAAATCAAAACGCGCAACGCAGCAGTTTTGAAAATTCAGAATTCACATTCTATAAAGAAGATACCTAAGCAAAAAAATACAAATATAATTTTGACTCACACCTAGTACAACATAGAAAAGGTTATGTATCTACCTGTGCGAGTAAAAGGAGAAAAGATAAAAAAATAAAATAAAACAACTGAATGTAGAAGGTGTCGAGAATACTGAGCCTTGGCTTTATCAAGGACCAGCAAAAACTCTGCATTTTCTCACTTCCACAAAGACCTATACACACACACACATTTCGCAAATGTAGCCGTATGCAAATGCAGGTTGTGACGTTGTACCGTACCTACGATATAAAAACCAGTAGCAGGATGTACCCTGATCAGAAGTTTAGGTCTACGTACGCTGTGTGAGAATGGCGAGCTTGGATTTCTGTGGTTACGTAAAAAATCGGGTGTATGCAACAGCGCCTACAAGTCTGTTGGATCTACGTCGTCGTGTTACAGATGCTTGCAATAGTGTGACACCTTCCATGCTGAGGAATGTGCATGCAGAGTTACTTTCACGAATACAAATGTGTATCGTGGGCAATGGCGAACTTTTCGAACATACTCGACATTAACTTTTTATCACTGTGCGCCAGTTTGCATTTTTTGTTTTTGTTTTGTCTGACGTCATCAAACTGTATTGACATAAGTACGCATTTATGCAATAAATTGTGCGTATTTGCTCATACCTATGCGTGTTCCCTTCAAACGTTCACACAAAAGGTCGCGCGTCGATTTCGGACATTTTAGGGTATTCAGGCGACAATTTATCTTATCCGTGTGAAACAAATGTCGTTTTGTACTAATTAATTGATGCTCTACAACTTTGTACTTGGAAATTTTGCTCTATCTCTTTTCGTTTTTGATTTGCAATGGCTAACTTCCGCATTTCGCCACTAGGGGCGCTGCTATCGGTTGCATTCGATCGGGCGTAGTCACTTTACTAGACCGCTATCTCACTTACGTAACTGTACCTCTCCGTTCGCAAGTTATTCCAGGCTAAAGGGAATTTCCTATGCACCCTGTATATATATCCGTGTGATAGTGTCTTATGACTTTTTTTCGATTTATACGAAAACGCAGCACATAACCAAGAAAAATAAATAAGCAACATTTAAGAAATGTGGCACCCACACAAAAAAAAGCAAAACTGTTTTTATTTGCTTTTGAGTATAAAAAAACATAACATAATGCCACAATGTTTTTGCACAAAGTGAGATTTTCTCTTCACTCTGTTATATAGAAAACTAGACACCGATCTGTTTTTTCGGCCCCGCGAAGAACACCTTTCAGTTCATTATTTTCTGAAGAATGCGTAAGATGTGCAAACACAACTATTATAAATTTATAACACCTTATCCTCATTGCTATGGAAATTTCATTCCTTGAAATGATTTTCCGTTTACGTTCTCTTTATAATGTGCTACACATATTTGCACATAATTTCTATTTTTTTTTTCTGAATGCATGTATATACGCTATGTGGACAAAAGTAATGTGAAACCCCTACGCAGACGCAAATGGTGTGCTCCCGCAGCAGAAACGTAGTCGATATGGAATAAAAACGGCAACGGGAGTACGCTCAGATCAATCGCTGATAAAATGGCTAGCAGGAGAGTTTTAAAAGGGCGTTATAATAGACTGCTCAATTGTACGTATGAACATAAGAAGCATTGCTGATGTCAGACAGATCGCTGGATCGACTGAGGCTTTTGTCTTGAACAAGTGGAAGAAGACGGGACATTGCAGGAATTCACCTCGCCTTGGGAAACCCACGAAACTGCAACCCACGGACCAGAGGGCGCTACAGAGGGAGATCCGAAAAACCACGTCCCGACCAATGTACAACGACGTAGCACATGAGCTTCAGATGGCCACAGATATTATGGTCTCCCAAGACACTTCGAAGAGAAGTTCATGAACTCGGGTATCATGACCAAGGAACCGCTCATAAACCTCTCATCACAAAGACCAACCAATACAGCCACGCGGCTATGATGGTCTGAACAGCACGAAAATTGGACATTAAGGCAATGGCGGCAGGTGTTGCGGAGCGACGATTCACATTATTCCGATCGGACGGACGTGTCTGTGTTTGGCGGTTTACCGGAGAACGTCTTATGGTATTGGACTGTTTCAGCTGTACGGTGTGGGTCCACTGGTTGTTCTGTTTACTCTGTGCTGTATAGAGAGATCCTGGATAACTCAATGCTCCCAGCGTTGTGGTAGTTCTACGGGACAAGACTGTTTCTTCCAGGACGACAGTTTCCAGGGCTACAGTGGAGTGGTATGAGGAAAATCTGGTCTCTCGGATGGACTGGCCTGCTCAGGGCCCGGGACTCAATCCCATTGAACACTTATCGGATGAACTTAAACGACGGGTGGTCCCCCATTTTGACCTCTGAGTCGAACCTTTGCTGGTACTCGACGAGCTGGTCTGCCTGAGTTATATGCTGCTGCACACAGCGGTCAAGTGCCGTCTTACATGTTGGAGTGGGCCATGTACGTGACGAAGGTACGTAGGTGTGCGTAGTAAACTAGCATCTTAATCATTTTTTTTATTGGAGGTTTAACGACCACCGTGAGCAACTCAATGGGCTATAAGCAGTCGCCCGTCCCTAATTTAGGGTCACTGGTTCCAGGGAAGGGAGAGAGCCAGTGCCGTAAGACAAACACAACATCCATGCCTGACCGGGATACGAACCCGGACCCCTTACGGACGAATGATCAGAGGCCAACACCTTAGACCACTGCGCCACCGGGGCGGCATCTTAATCATCATCAACAACCATGAGTAATATTCCCGTAGAAGTCTGATGCCCCATGGTATCGGACTTCATTCGTCTTACACTGGTTTACTACCAGCGCATCGACACTCATCTGGTAAACCAAGCCCTCTTGGGGAAAGGGGGTCCAGGGACAAAGCACGTCCGGGGCAGACCAGAAGGAACCAGCTACGCATTCGCGTCCCCAAACACGGGGAGTCTATGGAAAACCCTGGAGAAACCTCAGGCAAGAGATGACCGGCAGGACCGGGGTTCGTACCCCAGTCAGAAACGTCCGCCTCCCACATAGCGCAAAGCGACTTAACCAATTGAGCCACGCCGGTGGTAGCATCTTAACCCTTTAACGACCATAACGCCCAAAACGCCTGTACATACAAACTGCCATAGCCGCCTGAAACACTTAAAGTCAGATTTCCTACCCTTAACTGTTTTTCAAATTTGAATGACTTATGAGGGATCAGCAGGAGGTCACTATTGCTGTTATTAAACAAAGAAGTGAAACCAACACACAGTTTCGGACGATATGGTATTTAGAGTGATACAAGATTTTGGGGTCATGGTCGTTAAAGGGTTAATGTATATTATAAATGACAACATGTATAGTGAGATGCCGAAGAATTTTTTGTTGTGTTATGAAATCGTTGATGTAATCACGTTAATCATCTGAATCTGCCGGTCCAGTGGGCGAGTAGTCTGAGCAGGCTCCAAAGTCCCGGATACGGAATGGATGGTTCTCGGTTCTGGCCCTCATCGCTTGTAACCAGTGGCGCACCCATGGGGAGGGCCGATGCCCCCCCCCCCTTGTTCTGACAGAGTGGAAAATTATTACGTCGAAGTTTGAAACAAAAAATTACGATACGCGATCTACACATGCTTCTTAATCATGTACCGTATAATTATAACATACAATAATTATAAAGGAGTAGTTCTGTTAAATATTGGGTTGTCGGAAAAGTCATGACGCATTTTAGCCATGTTTTGCAGAGGTCATTCATTGATAGAAAGATCAATCAATGATATAATGCCCGTTTTGTTCGATAACCTTTTGCCATCTTTCAGTGAGCTGCAGAATGCCTCGTTCAGAGAAGGACCTGTCTTTCGTGGCGAAAAACTGCACAAGGTGCTAATTTACAGCCTCGTCCGAATTGAACGTTATACCACGCAAGGACTGATGAAGAGAGCGAAACAAGTGGAAGTCTGACTGCGCAAGGTCAGGCGAGTATGCTGGGTGTGGCAACACATCCCACCCAAGCTCCAATATTTTTTGGCGGGTGATCAAACTTGTGTGTGGTCTCGCGTTGTCGTGATGGAACACAACACCTTTATGATGAACGAGCTCTGGACGTTTCTGGATGATGGATTCGTTCAAACTGTCCAATTGCCGACAGTACACATTCGAATTGATTGTTTGGTTCCGTGGTGGTAGGAGCTCGAAAAACACACCTTTAAAATCCCACCACACTGATACCAGAACCTTTCGCTGATGAATGTCTGCTTTGGATGTCGTTTGAGGCGAAGCAGCACGTCGGCACCAAGACCGTTTGCGCAACACATTGTTGTACATAATCCACTTTTCGTCACCAGTTATCAGTCGCTTCAAAAAAGGATCGTTTTCCTCACGTTTAATGAGCATATCGCAGATGTTTATACGCGCCGTCAATTGAGCTTCTTTGAGTTCATGAGGAACCCACACATCGAGCTTGCTTACGTATCCACCTTCTTCATGTGGTCGTGAACGCTTGAATGATGGATGTGCAATGTGTCTGCAATCTTTCGTGTCGTGTAACGTGGGTTTGACTCGATCAATGCCTTGATTTGGGCGTCATCAACCTCGATGGGCCTCCCAGACCGAGGAGCATCGTTGAGGTCAAAATGTCGCCCCGGTGGCGCAGTGGTCTAAGGCGCTGGCCTCTGATCATTCGTCCGTAAGGGGTCCGGGTTCGAATCCCGGTCAGGCATGGGTGTTGTGTTTGTCTTACGGCACTGGCTCTCTCCCTTCCCTGGTACCAGTGACCCTAAATTAGGGACGGGCGACTGCTTATAGCCCATTGAGTTGCTCACGGTGGTCGTTAAACCTCCAATCAAAAAAAAAAAAAGGTCAAAATCACCAGCACGGATTTTTGCGAACCACCGCTGGCACTGACGTTCTTGTAGAGCATTATCACCGTACACTTTACGCAACTTTTCACAAGCTTGACGCGCGTTCTTCCCTTTACGGAAGTAAAACAGTAAAATATGGCGAAAATGCACAGTTTGGTCTTCCATCTTCAACTTGATGTCAAATCTCCGCAAATCAACTAAATCGCCCATTATTCCTTTTAGACTGCAGCTAGAACTGGTACCTGTCGAATGCCATAGCGATAACAGAGCTGCCCTCTAGCACTTCCAAAACCACCCAACCGCCAACGGGTGCCAAAATACGTCATGACTTTTCCGACAACCCAATAAATTTAGAAAAATCTAAACAGAAAAAGAATTCCATCTGCTTCTAATCATATTTAACTTTCTTGTACTGTAACACTACTAGTTACTGGATGAGAATAAATGTACAAAGGTCAACCTCCTTCTTAATTAATATGACACCTGACTATTTTGCCCGGTAAATTTAGGAAGGTCACCCCACCATAGGGAAATTCTGTGCCCCACGTCCCACGCCCCTTCTCACTTGGGCAATTTCTGCGTGCGCTACTGCTTGTAACCATTGGCCCCAAGTTAGGACGAACGACTGCTTATAAGACGCTTGCGGTGGTCTTTCAACACTGAAAAAGAAAGTGAATCAAATGAATAATAATTAATACGTTCTGCTTGTACATGTTTCATATGGAACTTAGGAAACATGGTACAAATGTTTATCCGTCGAGCAGAGTCCGTTGCTCTAAATATGCGAGGGTTGTACCGAAAGTAATTCAAAAGTAGGCATAACTTTTTTATTAACTGACAGAGATCATTCAAATTGCACATGCTGGTAGAGTAACTATTTTACTATACAAAGGTACTACTCAACATAGTCTCAATCACGAGCCGATGCATTTGCGCCATCGTTGAACCCAGCTCTCTCGCCGCCCCGGTGGTGCAGTGGTCTAAGCGATGGCTTCTGATCATTCGTCAGAAAGGGGTCCGGGTTCGAATCCCGGTGAGGCATGGATGTTATGTTTGTCTTACGGCACTGGCTCTCTCCCTTCCCTGGAACCAGTGACCCTAAATTAGGGACGGGCGACTGCTTATAGCCCATTGAGTTGCTCACGGTGGTCGTTAAACCTCCAATTAAAAAAAAAAAAAAAGAACCCAGCTCTCGAATCCTCTTTGAAAAAATTCAGGTGTGGACTGTTGTACCCACTTCTTTACAGCCACTTTCACCTTGTCTGTGTTATCAAAGCGCTGTCCCCGGAGACTGTCCTTCAATGGACTGAATAAGTGGAAGTCGAAGGGTGCCAGATCTTGGCTGTACGGTGGATGGGGGACCGTCGACCAGCCTAATTTCCTGATCGCCTGATTTGTTGGCAAAGATGTGTGTGGTGTTGTATTGTCATGGTGAATGTGGATTCTTTTCAGATTCTTGTTCGGTCTCTTCCTCCTTATGGCATCTCTAAGCACCTTGAGTGTCTCAATGTACCGCTCGCTGGTCATGGTACGGACGCGTTACAGAAAATCAAGGAGAATGACACCCCTGTCATCCCAAAAAACAGTCACCATGACTTTCTGTGTTGATCGCTGACTCTTTAACTTCTTAGGCTTTGGTGAAGAGGTGTGATGCCATTCCGTGGATTTATTCTTTGTTTCCGGATCGTAAAGATACGCCCACGTTTCATCCCCTGTCACCAGATCGAAAAAAAACGTGTCTTCATTGGCTTCAAACGCTTCCAGCAGATCAGAGCAGACTTCCACCCTTATCTCCTTCACATCGGGTGTCAACTGCCGAGGTACCCACTTTGCACACACTTTCCGATACCCTAAATCTCCCACCATCTTCTGTATGGCATTGTGACTACCGTCCAGTTGTGCAACAAGCTCACGGATTGTGACTCGCTCTTCGCGCGAATCAATTCATCCACTCGCTGACAATTCGTGTCAGGGGTCGCATATGATTGTCTCCCACTGCATGGTTTGTCTTCAGTGTTGGTTTTCCTTTCTTCAAACTTCTTCATTCATCTGTGCACATTGCTCTTATCAATGGTGTCATCCCCGTAAATATTCTATAGCCTTCTGTGTATGTCGGACAGCCTGCACCCTGCCTTCGTCAAGGACTCAATGACGGCACGTTGTTTCTGTTTGGAATCCATTATTTATCTGCAACGAAGAAGAAGTTATTATAGAGGAAGAGTTACTCTACCAGCATGGGCAATTTTAACGACCTTTGTCAGTTAATAAAAATATTATACCCACTTTTGCATTACTTTCGGTACAACCGTGGTATCATTCAAAATGAAGTACCGCATTTAAAAAACGTATTCCGAAATCTTGAAATATTCTGTTGATCGATCGTTAATTGAATATCATCCTCAGTTATTGATATCTCGTTATTATTGATCCTCCGTTAAAATAACTAAATTATTCAGTTTCCAAATTCACAGCAAAATTCAATGGTTCCGAAATTTTTTACGAAAATGTGAAAACAAAATGAATAATTGCAAAACTATTTATGATCTTGCTTATTAAGGAAAAAATCATCTTTAAGAGGGAATCGCCATGTCGATGGCCGAATTGTCCGAGGCGCTGGCAATCGTCCGAGAGGGGCCTGGATTCGGGTCCCCGGATGAGGCATGCTTGCTTCTCTTACTGCACTGGCTCTCTTATTCCTTCCCTGGAACTTGTCTCCAAAAATTAGACACGCAAGACTGCTTAAAATCTTCAAAGTTGCTGCTCATGGTGGTCGTTAGACTCCCAGTGCACACACACTGAGTTCTTTACTGGCCCCTGCGCGTACGCACCGCTAATTTCAGGGGTTAGAGATCCACGAAGGAGTTCAATCCCTGCTCCCTAACTTTGTTAGCCCTTTTTTTGTGAAAAAGATAAAAAAAGATTATGCTAATGTTATCGGGTTGTCCGTCCGTCCGTGGACACCATATTTCTGAAACTAAACTAGTAGTTTGATTTGAAAAATTCTTTTTGCATTCGAAAGCGTGAAATGTGCGAATGCTTGTCCTTGCCTTCGTGTTTTTTGGTTTTTGTTTTCGATGCAAAACTTAACCGTTAGAGGGCGTAATGCAGAAGATATCGAATTCAAAATAAATTTTATTGCATAAATTTGCTTCTGCATATCCGATTGAAAAAATTCTTTCTTCCATTTGATGCCATTTATGACAAAGACTATTTTAGGCACAGTTCCTATTTTAAGTAATGTATAGATTTTCCGCTAGGGGGCGTAAAGGTAAATTGCGTTTTCCTGGATGTCTCTGCTTCTGAAACTCCGATTTGGAAAATTCTTCACAGCTCCTGATGGGAAATGTTTTGATTATAATTTCTGATAAAGAATGATTTCGCCACCAGGGGGCGTAAGTGTTTTTATCCGCGTGTGATGTATTTGCAGCAAAACCTGAGTTTCTGAAAACTCGATTGAAAAAATTATTTCGTGGGCCGTTACCTCTCACCTCGGAAAACCTTTTCAGAATACTTTCTTCTTGAAATAATTCATAGTTTTGCTGGTGGTAGATGTATATCATATTTTTGTCGATATCTCTGCTTCTGAGTCAGATATGAAAAATCCTTTATTTGTTGGAGAGCGTATCGGGCTGCGAAATTTTCTAATATAATTTGATATTTTTCTTAGCGCACAAGTTTGCCACTAGAGGGCGTAAGTTCGCGTTTCCGTTTATTGCAATATCTGTGGGATTAAAAATCCAATATAAAAAGTTCTTTCCGTCAGATACTACTAACTGTGAAAAGTGTGTCGTCCGAGATGGGTCCGGGTTCGAATCCTGGTGAGGCATGGATGTTGTGTTTGTCTTACGGCCCTGGCTCTCTCCCTTCCTTGGAGTCAGTGGCCCTAAATTAGGGACGGGCGACTGCCCATTGAGTTGCTCACAGTGGTCGTTAAACCTCCAAAAAAAAAAAAAACAAAAAAAAAAGTGTATTTTTCCCCCCAAAATGCACAATTTCGCCGCTTGCAGGAGCCAATGTCTAATCTGTTTTTCTCAATATATCGGCTTCTACAAGTGCGATTTAAAAAAATTCTTTCAACACTGGATGCCATTTACCTTGTGGAATACTTTATTCTAGTATATGAGGAACTTTATAGTTCACAGTTCTGTCGCTAGGCGGTGTTTGTGTTCTTCTGTTTGCAGCTGAATCTCCGCTTCTAAAAACCCTATTGAGAAATTTCTTTTTTACTGTACGTTCGCTACAATAGAGATGTGGATCATTATCCTCTTTAAATAATGCAGATTTCCTGGTAGGAGGCGTAAAAGTTAACCTTTTTCTCGCTATCTCTGCTTCCGGGAGACGTATTTGAAAAGTTCCCTTTCCTTAGCGTAGTTTTTCCCATGAAGCATATTTTTCGCCTATTTTCAACTTATACATTATGCGAAATTCTTCCGCTACAAGGCGTAGAATTATATCATGTTTCCTTCTGTATATTTTCTTTTAACTTTTCGATTTGAAAATCATTTTGTCTCAGATACCTTCCTTTTGCTATGGGAAGCTTTTTGTGCGCCATTTGCTAGTTTTCGTAACATACTTTTTAGCAGCTGCTGTAAGTAGCTGTTTCGATTTCTGGATGTTTCATCGATTATAGAAATCAGGTTTATTTTTTCTAACCGGTTGCATTGACTTTGATTAATTTTGGTAAATTTAATTCGCGTCAGAAGGAATTCAAAAGACGTGCTGACAACCGAAAATTCGGTGTCATCTTTCTTGTTTATATGTTTTGTTCGGGGGGGGGTAAATGACTGCTGTGAGAGCAACTCAATGAGCTTATAAATAAGCACATCAATATGTAGAGGATTTTAGGAAGGGGTGTCTGACCCCAGGTCTTAAACATCCCTTAAAAATAGGAACCTGGGAGATTTGAGGTAGTACCCGATAGGAAAGTGACACGGAAGCGAGGTAGAAAGGGGGAGGAAGACACCTTATTTATCACCGGGGGCCAGTGCCCGGGGTCCGAAGGTTTAACGTGCCCATCCGACGCACAGGGGATATTTAGTGGTTCGAGCATTCGTACCTGCCTGCGATCGAACTTGAGATTTCTCCGTGGCAGTCACGAACACTGACCACTAGGCCATCCACGGCCCTTGTGCTACAGTTGCCCATCCCTAATTTAAGGCCGCCGCCCCGGTGGCGCAGTGGTATAAGCGATGGCTTCTGGTCATTCGTTCGAAAGGGGTCCGGGTTCGAATTCCGGTGAGGCATGAATGTTGTGTTTGTCTTACGGCACTGGCTCTCTCCCTTTCCTGGAACCAGTGGCGCTAAATTAGGGACGGGCGGCTGCTTATAGCCCATTGAGTTGCTCACGGTGGTCGTTAAAACTCCAATCAAAAAAAAAAAAAAAAGGCCACTGGTTCCAGAGAGGGGAGAGAGCCAGTGCCGTAAGACAAACACACCACCCATGCCTTACCTCCAAAGGGATTCGAATCGAACCCGGGCTCATCTCGGACGAACAACTAGAAGCGTACCATTCGAGCATAAGGGCGGCTCTGTTGTCTTCCCGAGATCCGATTGCACGACTGTTCAAAATTTCCATTAGAAAATTAAGTATGAGAAGCTCGTGAAAGTTAAAATCATTTTCAGTACATTTATTCGGAAAGTGTGGTCAATGTATTAATACGAAATGTATTCGATCATCATAACTGGCGGCTATGAGAACATTCCGCAGGGAATTTTTTTTTCTTCAGAACTCCGCGTTGTCCTTTACATGAGGGTTAAAAATGCATTTCATCACGTCAGGGGTGGAGCTGTCACTTTTTTTTTTTTTTTTTTTATCAGCTCACGATAAGCAACTCGTCTATTTGAATAATCTTTAGTAGATTGTTCAGGATGCGTGTATATGTACTGATCATTAGAAAGAATGCTCAATAGAAAAATGTAGCAACAGCGGCCTAAAAAAGGAGATAATCCCTCCTTTTTTTTTTTTTTTTTTCTTTTTCACCCGGGCATTGCTCTTGCTACCCCGGAAGTTTTGGTAAGTATGCACCGATTTTTTCGAACAGTGTAAATGACTTGAAAAACAAAGGGCTACATAAATCTACTCCGTTGAAAAACACCCGTAGGGTATTTTAAGTTTCGGCGTTTGTTTCTTCAGCATTTAATAAGAACAGGACGGTTTCGTTTTACCTTGCGAATGATAGTTGGCAATAAATTATCGTCTCCTACAGAATGCAATGGCTATTTGTTTTGGTCCCGTAATAATAATAATAATAAAAAAATACTGCCCTCAAAAATGCACAGTGCATTTTAAAACTCAAACATAAAATTATTTTTTCGTTTTGTTATTTAAAATTACCATCAGCATTTTGTCGGAAAAATGACGAAAGAAGATCGGTATCAGGCCACTACCTACGTTAGGCAATTTAGTCGTAACTTAGCAGACGCATGCTCTCGTGATTGGAAGACTAAAAATACTGATAAGACTGCCAAAATTTGTTTTTTCCAAATTGTAGTGTGTGTGTGTGTGTGAATAAAATTTAATTCTTTACAAAACAATTATTAATAGGCAATTAGGATTGCTGAAAAGAAGTGCTAAAAATGTTACTGACCTGAAGTTAATATGGCAGGTACAATTGCACCTACGCCGCCCCGGTGGCGCAGTGGTCTCAGCGATGGCTTCTGATCATTCGTCCAAGATGGGTCCGGGTTTGAATCCCGGTGAGGCATGGATGTTGTATTTGTCTTACGGCTCTGGCTCTCTCCCTTCCCTGGAACCAGTGGCCCTAAATTAGGAAAGAACGACTGCTTTATAGCCCAATGAGTTGCTCACTCTGGTCGTTAAACATATCCAATAAAAAAAATTGCACTATTTGCAGCGATGTCTCTATTCTTTGACAAATGGTTTTTCCTACTTCAGGGAATTTCAAACAATTCATCAGAAATGGAATCGCATTAAATACACTACCAGAGTTGTACACTCAAGTGCCGAAGGTCATGGGATACGTAACTAGTATCGTGTAGGACCTGCTCTAGCCCGGCGAAGTGCAGCAATTTGAGGTGGCATCGATTCCACAAGTGGCCGGAAGAGTTCTAGAGAGACGTTGAGCCATGCCGTCTAAACAGCCGCACACAGTTCCTGGTATTTGTTGGTGCAGGATCTTGGGTGCGAATGGACTTTTCCACCGCGTCCATAAGTGCTCTGTTGAGTACATCTCGGGCGAGCATGATGGCTACACCATCCGTAGGAACTGTCCAGAATGCTACTCGAACCAATTTTGCGCAACTTGGGCCCGATGAGATGGTGCATTGTCCGCCTGGATAATCCCTCCGTTGTTGGGGTACATGGAGTCCATGAAGGGCATAAAATGGTCACCCAGCAGAGCAACAAAGCGATTACCGGTTAATGACGTGTTTACGAGGACCAGAGAACCCAAACAGTGCCACGTAAAGACACCCCACACATGTATGGAACCACCACCAGCTTGCACAGTGCTTTGTTGACAGATAGGATCCATGGTCTCATGGGGTCTGCGCCACACCCGAACCCTACCATCAGATCGTAACAACTGGTAGCGTGACTCATCTGACCACGCCACATATTGCCAGTCTCCCAGGGTCCAATTACCGTGTTCACGAGCCCAGGTGAGGCGCTGTGTCCGATGTCGTGGTGTTAACAAAGACACTCTTGTGGGTCTTCTGCTTGCTCCCATACACCATGGACGCTAAATTACGCTGCACTGACTTGATGGATTTGTCTCTGGTACCTCCTGCATTAATGTGGATGTTATTTGAACCAGTGTCGCTTGTCTGTTAGCATTGACAATCCTGGTCAGACACCGCTCACGGGTCATTCAGCACCCGTGGTTGGCCACTAGTCTGTCCATGGTGGGTGGTAATGCCTTCCATGAGGTATTCTCGGTACACACGTGACACCGTAGATCGAGGAATGTTGAATGTTCGCCTAACTTCAGAAACTGAATGTCCCATCCGTCTGAGTCGCACGCCGGATTGCCATACTCCTATTGGCGGTTGTTCAACCTGATTCACCAGATCACACCTCGCAACTGATATAAATCGTGCTTGCGTCGAAGCCTTTATAAGACGGCAGCGCCAGTTAAAAATTTGCATACTGCTGCTCCATGGCATTTGGTACTTGAATGTAATGGGAATTATCATTAATTAAGTTGCAATGACACAGCAATCATTTCCACATGGCGTAGTATCCGCCTAGGCCGTGACCTCCGAGGATTAGAAAGAAGTAATGGGGCCGCCCCGCTGGCGCAGTGGTCTAAGCGATGGCTTCTAATTATTCGTCCGAAGTGGGTTCGAATCCCGGTGAGACATGGTTGTTGTGTTGGTCTTACGTCACTGGCTCTTTCCTTTCCTGGAACCAGTAGCCCTAAATTACGAACGGGCAACTGCTTTATAGCCCATCGAGTTGCTCACTGTGGTGGTTACCCCTCCCCCCAATCCCATTCCATTATTCCCGTATTTCTCTCTGCAATCGTCGCGCAGAAATCCACTTAATGCACGTGCGTGAAGCCCACCCATCTTCTTTATGCCTAGTAATAGGTAGCTTGTTTACATTTCTGTTGACGCGGTGCTCCCAAGGCACAGAATGGGTGGCAGCGATAGTCTCTTGCACAAGTCGCTTGTTGAGCATTTGTACTCCCATACTATCGCTTTTCTATCAACATTCTTCCACTAGCACGTCAAGATTTCCATGCACTGTTGCATGTTGGTCCTGTGGGGAAACCATTTCTATCGCACCATTACAGAGCAGTGGGCAGAAGGTTATCTCTGCCTCGTTACATGCGGAATTTCATTAAATTCTGTTACGTAGGTGAGTTAAAAAAGTTAGTTGCACTGCTTGATAAAACAACACAGGATCGAAATTAACAGAAAAATGTTATATGTACCTGAAAGTTACAAAAGTTACTTCTCGACGTAATCACCTAGTTTACTGAAACATTTGTCGAGGCGTGACACAAGTTTTTCTATGCCTTCTGCGAAGAAATTCCGTCCAACGTCCGATAACCATTGCTGGTTGCAGCTTTTACCTCGTAATAATCGTATGCACACTTTCATGTGAAATATCCAGTTCTTTTGCGATTTCGTCTTCTGTTACTCGTCTGTATGCAAGAATGAGTTCACTCACGCGCGCAACGTTCTCAGCTGCTGTCGAAGTTGACGGTCTACCCTTTGCGGTAATCGTCCTCGATATCAGTACGTCCGTTCTCGAACAAGATGCACCACTTTGCGATAGCTTGACGCGATATTGCGTTCTCACCGTACACTTCGTTCGACTGCCGAAAATTTTAAGTGCAGTTGCACCCTTTTGCCCACAAAAAACGAATCACTGCACGCAGTTCCAATTTGGAAGCCACCAGCAGCTGCCGAGGCATGTTCGCGACTCGTTAGCGACGAACTAAAACTACTGCGTGTAGAAGCAACTGCGGCACGTGCTGCAGATAAATGCCAGCAGTGTTGCCACAAAGTGTGAACAAAATATCCTTAAACCGAAATGTTTTACAGAGGAGTGCAACTAACTTTTTGACTGCCCCTCGTACTTTGCTTGTTAAAAATGATAATCTTAGCTTTTTTTTCTCCCTTGTTAAATCCTGGAATTTTACTAAAAAAATTCGTTAAAATTGATAAAATTGGTTTTGAATTAACATATTATACTAACGAAAAATATCCTTTTTTCTCGTCAAATGCGGGATCTCGCGAAATACGTACTCGTTATAAGCGGGTTCTACCGTTATGACCGCCTAATGAAGCAGCTGTTACTAAAGAACATTTTCAAGTTTCGAATGTTGGCGGAAGTTTAGAGAATTTCAGTAAGGGCTGAGGTATGGGATTTGTTTCATGTTAATGCGACTTCGAAGGGGAAATGAATTCGATTTTAGAGGGGGTAAAAAAGAGGGCCTCTCCAGCCAGACAGTGAGAAATGACAGTTTAAGATCGTCAAATTGTTAATTCAAACGATTCCTCACGAAAAGTGAAAGAAAAATGCAGCATCAGAACTTAGAAAAATAGCACATACAAGACAAGAAACACGTGAAGTAAAAAAAGCAGCACAATGAGAAAGGTGAGCTTGGGATGTGGAATCCCCACTACTTAGCAGCTATAGGGGTCTTACCACCTTTAGACACAAGAATGTAATGAGCAAAACTGTCACAAGATTAGTTTGGACCGTGGAAGAGTTGCTCCCCAGATAACTAGAAATCCAGTTATCCCAGCGTGGGAATACGGTTTATGGCATTGAGCAAACCGGTTAAAATGCTATCTCGTTGAATACAAGTTAGTATAATAATACAATGCATTGATTATGATACGCTTTCCAACATACCAGAAATCGTTACTCAAGTTATGAGGATAATGGCTGTGGAATAAATCTCGCTCCTGTGCCTTGACCTTTGACCCCATTTCGATTATACACTGACAAAAAAAAAAATCCCAACACCACGAAAAAATAGTTGTAGAGGAATGAAATGGCGGCAATACATTTGTATAGGTAACATATTTAATCGATTAAGGTTTCAAGATCACAGCTTATTGTAAGCCCGAGAAGAGCCATTTTAAATGTGAAATGCTGGTACATTAATAACCGATGTAACCGCCAGAATGTTGAATGCAAGCACGCAAACGTTCATGCATTGTGTCGTACAGGTGCTGGATGTCAGTTTGTGGGATGGAGTTCCATGCCTGTTGCACTTGGTCGGTCAATACAGGGACGGTTAATGCTGGATCGGGGTGACGCTGGAGTTCTCGTTCAATGATGTCCCATACGTGCTCGATTGGTGAAAGATCTGGTGATCTAGCAGGCCACGGCAACATGTCGACACTCTGTAGAGCATGTTGGGTTACAACAGTGGTATGCGGTCGAGCGTTATCCTGTTGGAAAACACCCCCTGGAATGCTGTTCATGAATGGCAGCACAACAGGTTGAATCACCAGACCGACGTACAACTGTGCCGTCAGGGTGCGTGGGATAACCACGAGAGTGCTCCTGCTGTCATAGGAAATTGCTCCCTAGACCATAACTCCAGGTGTAGGTCCAGTGTTTCTCGGCCGCAGACAGGTTGGTTGCAGGCGCTCACCTGGCCTCCTTCTAACCAACACACGGCCATCACTGGCACCCAGGCAGAACCGGTTTTCATCAGAAAACACAACAGATCTCCACTCCGTCCTCCAATGAGCTCTAGCTTGACGCCTCTGACGTCGCTAACGGCAGTGGTTTGGAGTAAGTGGAAAGCACGCTACAGGGCGTCTGGCTCGTAGCTGTCGTTCAAGTAACCGATTTGTAACAGTTCGTTGTGTCACTGTGGTGGCAACTGCAGCTCGAATTGCTGCCGCAGACGCGGTACGATGCGCTACGGCCATACGCCGCATACGGCGGTCTTCCCTCCCAGTAGTGCCACGTGGCCTGCCGGAACCCTGTCTTCTTGAGGCAGTACCTTCCCTTGACCACCGCTGCCAACAATCATGCACAGTGGCTACATTCCTGCCAAGTCGTTCTGCAATATTGCGGAAAGAAAATCCACCTTCTCGTAGCCCTATTACACGACCTCGTTCAAACTCCGTGAGCTGTTGATAATGGCTTCTTCGTCTTCTTAAAGGCATTCTTGACTAACATCAACACACTACGTCGAATCTCAACGATAACTAACGCGCCGCCCCGGTGGCGCAGTGGTCTAAGGCGTTGGCATCTGATCATTCGTCCGTAAGGAGTCCGGGTTCGAATCCCGTTGTTGTCGAAATTTGAATCCCTGAATTTTTACGTACAATCGTTTCTGTGGAAGTGCGTACTGTGTGTACTGTATATGTTGTGTCAGTGAGAAAGTATTTGTTGTATGTATTGTATATGTTGCGTCAATGAAAAGTTTCTGTGGAAGGGTGTACTGTGTATGTTCAGTCAATGAGAAAGTGCATAACGGATAAATAATCCCTACTAGACAAAAATAAGCCACAGGACAAAACAAAACCTCATGCAGAATTGGCTGGTGTCGTGCGCGAAGCGGTCCTCTGGAAATCGTGGACGAAGCGATCCTGCTATTCCAATCATTTTACTTATATATATACAAATTGTAGTCAGTAATTTACATCTAATTAATTTATTACTTGCATCAATTTTTTTATACTAAATACGAGTTTTTAATATCATTTTATATATACACTGCTGGCCACACAAAATGCAACACCAAGAAGGACACGATATAGCAAACCAGATTTCCTGGACACATAACAACAGATACAAAGATTAAACGATTGAGCTTACAGGCCCGTGCGACTTGCGGAACACGCAGACATCAATAGTTCGTGTGGTCCCCATGCCTGGCAATAACGGCCGCTACACGCCGCGGCATCGAACGAAAGAGGCTTTGGATATGGGCTTGGGGTATCTCGGTCCAGGCTGCTTCCACACTTTGTTTGCCACAGTTCATCAGGCGTAGCCGCGGGTGGCGTTTGTCGGGCCACTCGGTTGCCAATCAGCGACCAGACGTGTTCGATGGGCGACATATCGGGAGAACAGGCGGGCCACGGCAGCAGTGACACCTGGTGGGCTGTGAAGAATTGTTGCACGATGCGTGCCACGTGCGGGCGCACATCGTCCTGTTGAAACGTGGCCGCTGGCAGGTCTTGCAGGTAAGGGAGGACTACAGGCTCCAAAACATCAGAGATGTAGCGGTGGCTGTTGAATGTACCGGCGATGCGTACCAGAGGGGTGCCGGTGTCATATCCAATTGCGCCCCAAACCATAACGCCAGGCGACGGACCGGTATGGCGATGCATAATGCAGGCGTCATACAGTTTCTTGCCGCCGTACCGCCACATGCGGATCCGACCATCATGGTGTTGCAGGCAGAAGCGGGATTCGTCGGAGAAGACAATGTCGTGCCATTCCGTAGTCCAGGTGCGGCGTTCAACGGCCCACTGCCGCCTCACTCGCCGGTGGTTTAACGTCAATGGTAATCGGAGCAATGGGCGCCGTGCTACAAGTCCCCGCTCTAGCAGACGACGTCGAACGGTACGTGCTGACACAGGTTGTTGCGCAACACACCCTAATTTCTGCGCTAACGTTCGTGATATGGCGGTGCGAACCGTCAATGCCCGCCGCACAACATGCCGGTCCTCTCGCTCGGTGGTGTGCTGCAGCTGCAGCAATCGCTCACGTCGGTCCGTCCGTCCGTCCCTCCTGCACCCACCGAATCCATACTCGCCTCACTGGACTGAATGTCATCCCACATGGGCGCCGATGTCTCGGTACTATAAACCGCTGTCGCGATAAGCTACTATTCGTCCTCTGTCGAACTCCGAAACGTGCTGGAATGACTGCCGTATTCTGCGACGAGGCATCAGGAAGCTTCCCACGCACAGGTCCGGCAGCACAACACATTTCCACTACTTACACCCAGCCTTCTGTGCACCCTCCTTATAGTGCTTCTCGGTGGCGTGCCGGGCACACATGATTTGCATATGACCTGCAATGCTAATCGTTTGCATGTCCTCTCGCGGGCGACGCATGCTGCGAATTTCAGGCTAATCGGATGCTTCCTTCTCTAGGTGTTGCATTTTGGGTGGCCAGCAGTGTATATATATATATATATATATATCATCATCATCATCATTGTCAACCATTATCAATCCACTGCTGGACGAAGGTCTCCCCAAGTTTCCTCCACAACGGTCTGTCTTGTGCCAGTCTCCTCCATGTCACCCCTGCATACTTTCGAATTTCATCCGCCCATCTCCCATGTGGTCTTCTTCTGGGTCTTTTCCTGTCCCTTGGAATCCAATCTAAAATTTCGGCTGTCCATCGATGATCTGTCCTTCTGGCAGTATGTCCAGCCCATTGCCATTTCAGGGATTTAACTCTGATCATGATGTCTTCCACTCTTGTCATTTTTCGGATCCACGAGTTCCTCTTCTTATCTCTCCTGGTTACACCAAGTATGCACCTCTCCATGCTTCTTTGAGTTGTCTGCCGCCTTTGTATGTCTCTTTTAGTTAAGGTCCACGTCTCTGCACCATACGTAAGCACTGGAAGGATGCATTGATCAAACACTTTTCTTTTAAGACATAATGGCATATTGCTCTTGAAAATTATGCTGTTTCTTCCAAAAGCTCTCCAGGCAAGTTTTGTACGCCGATTAATTTCTTCATCAATGTGACCCTCACTTGATATCTGCTGTCCAAGATAAACGTACCTGTCTGTTATCTCCAGCTTTTCTCCATCAATCGATAAATCTTCATTTCTTGTAAAAGCATTGAACATCACTTTTGTCTTCTGAAAGTTCATTTTTAATCCCACTTCTTTACTCTTGTCAGCAAGTTCCTGGATCATACTCTGCAGCTCTGATGGGGTAGTTGCAAAAAAATGACTACGTCATCAGCAAAACGTAGGTGGGTTAGATAATCTCCATTAATCTTTATCCCCTTGTTTTCCCAGCTCAGCGACTGAAAAACACCCTCCAATGTGGCATTAAAGAGCTTCGGAGATATGGTGTCACCTTGTCTCACTCCCTTTCCAATTTTTACGTGTGTTGTATTTTCAAACAGCCGAATCTTTGCACTTGCATTTTCATAGATGTTATTAATAATATTAATGTATGCATCTTCAATACCGCAGGTTTTCAGAGCCATTGTAACTGCTGATGGTTTCACCGAATCAAAGGCTTTTTCATAATCGATAAAAGCCATGCACAATGGAAGTTCATATTCCCTCGCTCTTTCAATTAGTTCTCTCAGCACGTGGATATGATCTATTGTGCTGTAGCCACTCCTGAATCCAGCTTGTTCTCTCGGTTGAGCCATGTCCAGTGTTACTTTCAAGCGGTGTGAAAGAACTTTAGTGAAGATTTTATAAACTACTGATAGGAGGCTTGATAGGTCTGTAGTTTCCGAGATCCTCAATGTCACCTTTCTTATGTAGCAGGATCATTGTAGCGGTGTTCCAATCCTCAGGAATCTTTCCTTCATTAAGGCATCGAGTGAAAATTTGGGCGAGTACTGTTTCGATTTCTCCACTTGCTTCTTGTATGATGTCTACAGTAATTCCATCTTCTCCTGGAGCTTTTCCCGCTTCATGTTCTTGATCGCATGTGAAACTTCTGCTGGAAGGACTGGAGGAACTCTGGTACTGGTATCTTTCATGATGTCTGGAGTGCATGTATCATCCCTTTCATATAATTTGGAGTAGAAATCTTTCACTCTTGTCAAAATTTCGCCTCTATTTCTTGTTACAGAACCATCTTCTTTTCTCAGTGCCATAATCTGTTTAATTCCTTACTGAGATGTCCCTTTGCTATCTTTAGGCTTTGGTTGTTTTCAATTGCTTTCCTCACTAGTTCACAGTTGAATTTTCTTACGTCTTCAGTGATACTTTTCCTTACTGTCTTGCATAGCTCTATATATTCCACTTTGGAAGTCACATCTTCTTTAGTTGTCCTCATCTCTCTTCTTTTTTGCATCAACATTTTCGTTTTTCCTGATAATTTGTTTACATGCAACTTGTTCTTAGACCCAGCTAATTTTGTTGCTGTTTCCATAAGAGCTTTGGTTACTTTTCTGTTAACTTCAGAGATGTCCACTTCTTCCGATGTTAGGCCTTCTAAAGCAGAGAACCTGTTCTTCAGTTCCAACTTGAAGGTATTATGGTGTTTTTAAGGTTGGTTATGTCAATAGATTTTGTTTGTCTTATGAGCTTGCCACGTTCAAGTTTAGTGTTGAGGTGCATCTTACATCTCACCAATCTATGGTCACTACCTGTGTTGAACTTGTTTAGCACACTGCAGTCTTCTATGACGAATTTTTTGTTACACATAATAAAATCAATTTCACTTGTCGTCCCATTTGGATGTCTCCATGTCCATTTCCTGTGTGGCTTTTTCTTGAAGAAGGAGTTCAAGATGAAAACCCTTCTGCCTCTGCAAACTCAACGAGAGTATTTCCACGCTGGTTTCTGTTGCCGTGACCGAATTTACCTACTGAAGTTTCATTCTGTTGCCGTTGCCCTATTTTTGCATTGAAATCTCCCATAATTATTTTCAAGTGCTGCTTACCTTTATTATTTAGATGACAAATTTCCTCATAAAATTCTTCAATTTCTTCTTCAGGATGACTTGTAGTGGGTGCATAAGTTTGAATAATCTGAGCCTGGTATCTTTTCGAGAGTTGGATAACAAGTCGTGCAGCTCTGTCAGAGGAACTTTCAACTTCCACAACTTTATCCTTCAGTTTCTTGTTTATTATAAATCCAACACCACTAGTTCTGCCAGTATCTGTCCCACGATAGTAGAAGAGATGTCCACTTTTCAGTTCGATGAGATCTTGTCCTTTTCTCCTTACCTCACTTAGCCCCACGATGTCCCACTTGATCCTTTGTAGTTCCTCTTCCAATTCAAGAAGCCTTGAATCAGAAGATAGGGAGCGTCCATTGTACGTAGCCAAGGTCAGCATCAGATTTCAGCCTAGTCCGGTCCTCCGGGGATTCTTAGCACCCTCTGCCTTCATGTCGCACTGGCCGCTGCCTTGGCCAGGTACATTCCAGCTGCCGGAGACTGAGGGCCAAGATTTAAGTTGTGGAATCATTTTGGAGGGGTTTGGCCATAACTCACCACGCTGGCCAAGCGGGTTGGTGAGTGTGGGATAGAATTTCCTCTAATCCCGATGGTATAGTTATACCGCTATTGGCGGTCGTCAGAGCCCCTTTAGTGGGAACAGGATGCACCACGAGAAGGCGGGGTTGACATTTGTCAAGGAGAGGCTGTGATGTTGCGCATCACCTGACCTTACATCTATATATATATATATATATTCTATAAAGAAGATACCTAAGCAAAAAAATACATATATAATTTTGACTCACACCTAGTACAACATAGAAAAGGTTATGTATCTACCTGTGTGAGTAAAAGGAGAAAAGATAAAAAAATAAAATAAAACAACTGAATGTAGAAGGTGTCGAGAATACCGAGCCTTGGCTTTATCAAGGACCAGCAAAAACTCTGCATTTTCTCACTTCCACAAAGACCTAGTTGGAAATGGGTTTCTGCAAGGCCATAGATGCAAGTAACATTCCCACCTAAAATAGTTTAAAAAATATATATATAAGTCATGTCCTCCGTAGAGTTGCATGACCTAGCACTAGTTAACAATTTCGCTTGCATCCATTAACCTTCCTGGCCCGACCCATACTCTTCATCTGTTACTATTAAAACAGAGAGAAGAAGATTAAAGAGAACTCAAGCTGTGAGAGTGACATAATAATTAGAAATGATTTTCAGCCATAACGAAATTCCAAGTTCGTTTGAGAGAGAATTTAAACCTGAAAAACAATGCAAAAGAAATCCAAATTTTACATTGCAATTAAAAAAGGAAATGTTAATTTATAACGAACAGATTTTTGAAAGAAAACTTGAGTCTAAAACCCCCTACTCTACAACTTATGACAGCACGAAAACGAGAATAAGTTAAAGATAATAATTAACTAAAGAAAACTTTGTGAAAGTTATATACCTTAAACAGTTAGTTGCAATATGTACAAAGTATTTCAGCAGTGCTTTAAGTGCATAATTAATTAGTTATTAAGAACTTAACTACTTTGAAAAAACATCGCATAGACAGCGCATAGAAAAGGAACAAGCTGAGCCATCTTCTGTTCCTAGGTACCCCAAAAAGACGCTCAAAGTTACAAAGAAAAGAAAGAGTTAAAACCCGCAAAAATGTTAACAGACAAACCATTGCCTAAAAGCTGAAAAGCTAAAAAACGACAGAGAAAAGGTACATGAAGTACAAACATTGAACTTATAAAACCTAGAACCCAAAAACAAGGAAGAGACCTTACCTCTTGTGTTACAAAAACTTTTCTCCTCACAAGAGAAGAACATGGCTGACCTCTTCCGCCACTCCCTAGACGCTGGGGGGCAGTGAGGGTGGGGCTGATGGCCTCCTCACACAGCAAGAAACCAACGCGCGGAGATTTTAACCAGAGAAAAAAAAAATTAGATAAACTTAAGACTGTGGATCTGTATGATCAGAAAGAGCTGAATTAACTCTCCAGAATACATGAGAAATATTATAAAATACACGAGCAGTTTATTTAATAATCTTTGCATGTATTAAATCACCTTAGTGAGCTTCTATAGATTAATCAGAATCTTATTGATTTTAATGTTGGTTTTACTATTTTTTAGTATAGCTATCCTAGTGATGAATAACTAGTTTTCTGCTCTTTCTGATCATACAGATCCACAGTCTTAAGTTTATATATTTCTTTTCTCTGGTTAAAATCTCCGCGCGTTGGTTTCTTGCTGTATGAGGAGGCCATCAGCCCCACCCTCACTGCCCCCCAGCGTCTAGGGAGTGGCGGAAGAGGTCAGCCATGTTCTTCTCTTGTGAGGAGAAAAGTTTTTGTAACACAAGAGGTAAGCTCTCTTCCTTGTTTTTGGGTTCTAGGTTTTATAAGTTCAATGTTTGTACTTCATGTACCTTTTCTCTGTCGTTTTTTAGCTTTTCAGCTTTTAGGCAATGGTTTGTCTGTTAACATTTTTGCGGGTTTTAACTCTTTCTTTTCTTTGTAACTTTGAGCGTCTTTTGGGGTACCTAGGAACAGAAGATGGCTCAGCTTGTTCCTTTTCTATGCGCTGTCTATGCGATGTTTTTTCAAAGTAGTTAAGTTCTTAATAACTAATTAATTATGCACTTAAAGCACTGCTGAAATACTTTGTACATATTGCAACTAACTGTTTAAGGTATATAACTTTCACAAAGTTTTCTTTAGTTAATTATTATCTTTAACTTATTCTCGTTTTCGTGCTGTCATAAGTTGTAGAGTAGGGGTTTTAGACTCAAGTTTTCTTTCAAAAATCTGTTCGTTATAAATTAACATTTCCTTTTTTAATTGCAATGTAAAATTTGGATTTCTTTTGCATTGTTTTTCAGGTTTAAATTCTCTCTCAAACGAACTTGGAATTTCGTTATGGCTGAAAATCATTTCTAATTATTATGTCACTCTCACAGCTTGAGTTCTTTTAATCTTCTTCTCTCTGTTTAATAGTAACAGATGAAGAGCATGGGTCGGGCCAGGAAGGTTAATGGATGCAAGCGAAATTGTTAACTAGTGCTAGGTCATGCAACTCTAAGGAGGACATGACTTATTTATATTTTTTAAACTATTTTAGGTGGGAATGTTACTTGCATCTATGGCCTTGCAGAAACCCATTTCCAACTAGGTCTTTGTGGAAGTGAGAAAATGCAGAGTTTTTGCTGGTCCTTGATAAAGCCAAGGCTCGGTATTCTCGACACCTTCTACATTCAGTTGTTTTATTTTATTTTTATCTTTTCTCCTTTTACTCACACAGGTAGATACATAACCTTTTCTATGTTGTACTAGGTGTGAGTCAAAATTATATATGTATTTTTTTGCTTAGGTATCTTCTTTATAGAATGTGAATTCTGAATTTTCAAAACTGCTGCGTTGCGCGTTTTGATTTTTCAGGTTATTTTGCAACCTTCGTTTTAAATTCTAAAGTTTTTCCTTAGTTTTCAGTTTTGCTCTTAAGTATATATATATATATACACACATCGTAGTCGAATTATTTACATCTAATTAATTAAGTACTTACATCTTCTGAATTTTGTAGCTTTTGTCCTAGTCCTACTTCGTAACATAGCTTAATGCTTTCAGGCATTTTTTAAGGTCTTTAGAATTTCCAAATTCGACGTGTGATGTACAAACAATTAAAAGAATTAGGAGAACTTGGTCCAAAAAGGAAGAAAATGTATATACAAGTAGACGAACGCGTTACAATATCATGGCGGAATTCGGAAATTCTAAAGACCTTAAAAAAATGCCTGAAAGCATTAAAGCTATGTTACCAAGTTGGACTAAGGACAAAAGCTACGAAATTCAGAAGATGTAAGTACGTAATTAAATAGATGTAAATAATTTGACTACGATTTGTGTGTGTGTATGTATGTATGGGATGTAAGGTCAGGTGATGCGTAACATCACAGCCTCTCCTTGACAAATGTCAACCCCGCCTTCTCGTGGTGCATCCTGTTCCCACTAAAGGGGCTCTGACGACCGCCAATAGCGGTATAACTATACCATCGGGATCAGAGGAAATGCTATCCCACACTCACCAACCCGCTTGGCCAGCGTGGTGAGTTATGGCCAAACACCTCCAAAATGACTCTACAACTTAAATCTTGGCCCTCAGTCTCCGGCAGCTGGAATGTACCTGGCCAAGGCAGCGGCCAGTGCGACATGAAGGCAGAGGGTGCTAAGAATCCCCGGAGGACCGGACTAGGCTGCCATTTGATGCTGACCCTGGCTACCTATAACGGACGCTCCCTATCTTCTGATTCAAGGCTTCTTGAATTGGAAGAGGAACTACAAAGGATCAAGTGGGACATCGTCGGGCTAAGTGAGGTAAGGAGAAAAGGAGAAGATCTCATTGAACTGAAAAGTGGACATCTCTTCTATTATCGTGGGACAGATACTGGCAGAACTAGTGGTGTTGGATTTATAATAAACAAGAAACTGAAGGATAAAGTGGTAGAAGTTGAAAGTTCCTCTGACAGAGCTGCACGACTCGTTATCCAACTATCGAGAAGATACCAGGCTCAGATTATTCAAACTTATGCACCCACCACAAGTCATCCTGAAGAAGAAATTGAAGAATTTTATGAGGAAATTCGTCATCTAAATAATAAAGGTAAGCAGCACTTGAAGATAATTATGGAAGATTTCAATGCAAAAATAGGGCAACGGCAACAGAATGAAACTTCAGTAGGTAAATTCGGTCACGGCAACAGAAACCAGCGTGGAAATACTCTCGTTGAGTTTGCAGAGGCAGAAGGATTTTTCATCTTGAACTCCTTTTTCAAGAAAAAGCCACACAGGAAATGGACATGGAGACATCCAATTGGGACGACAAGTGAAATTGATTTTATTATGTGTAACAAAAAATTTGTCATCGAAGACTGCAGTGTACTGAACAAGTTCAACACAGGTAATGACCATAGATTGGTGAGATGTAAGATGCACCTCAACACTAAACTGGAACGTGGCAAGCTCATAAGACAAACAAAATGTATTGACATAACCAACCTTAAAAAACACCATAATACTTTCAAGTTGGAACTGAAGAACAGATTCTCTGCTTTAGAAGGCCTAACATCGGAAGAAGTGGATATTTCGGAAGTTAACAGAAAAGTAACCAAAGCTCTTATGGAAACAGCAACAAAATTAGCTGGGTCTAAGAACAAGTTGCATGTGAACAAATTATCAGGAAAAACCAAAATGTTGATGCAAAAAAGAAGAGAGATGAGGACAACTAAAGAAGATGTGACTTCCAAAGTGGAATATATAGAGCTATGCAAGACAACACGAAAAAGTATCACTGAAGACGTAAGGAAATTCAACTGTGAGCTAGTGAGGAAAGCAATTGAAAACAACCAAAGCCTTAAGATAGCAAAGGGACATCTCAGTAAGGGAAGAAAACAGATTATGGCTCTGAGAAAAGAAGATGGTTCTATAACAAGAAATAGAGGCGAAATTTTGACAAGAGTGAAAGATTTCTACTCCAAATTATATGAAAGGGATGATACATGTTCTCCAGACATCATGAAAGGTACCAGAGTTCTTCCAGTCCTCCCAGCAGAAGTTGCTCATGCGATCAAGAACATGAAGCGGGGGAAAGCTCCAGGAGAAGATGGAATTACTATAGACATCATACAAGAAGCAAGTGGAGAAATTGAAACAGTACTCGCCCAAATTTTCACTCGATGCCTTAATGAAGGGAAGATTCCTGAGGATTGGAACAATGCTACAATGATCCTGCTACATAAAAAAGGTGACATTGAGGATCTCGGGAACTACAGACCTATCAGCCTCCTATCAGTGGTTTATAAAATCTTCACTAAAGTTCTTTCACACCGCTTGAAGGTAACACTGGACATGGCTCAACCGAGAGAACAAGCTGGATTCAGGAGTGGCTACAGCACAATAGATCATATCCACGTACTGAGAGAACTAATTGAAAGAGCGAGGGAATATGAACTTCCATTGTGCATGGCTTTTATCGATTATGAAAAAGCCTTTGATTCGGTGAAACCGTCAGCAGTTACCACGGCTCTGAAATCCTGTGGTATTGAAGATGCATACATTAATATTATTAATAACATCTATGAAAATGCAAGTGCAAAGATTCGGTTGTTTGAAAATACAACACACATAAAAATTGGAAAGGGAGTGAGACAAGGTGACACCATATCTCCGAAGCTCTTTAATGCCACATTGGAAAATGTCTTTCAATCACTGAACTGGGAAAACAAAGGGATAAAGATTAATGGAGATTATCTAACCCACCTTCGTTTTGCTGATGACATAGTCATTTTTGCAACTACCCCATCAGAGCTGCAGAGTATGATCCAGGAACTTGCTGACAAGAGTAAAGAAGTGGGATTAAAAATGAACTTTCAGAAGACAAAAGTGATGTTCAATGCTTTTACAAGAAATGAAGATTTATCGATTGATGGAGAAAAACTGGAGATAACAGATACGTATGTTTATCTTGGACAGCAGATATCAAGTGAGGGTCACATTGATGAAGAAATTAATCGGCGTACAAAACTTGCCTGGAGAGCTTTTGGAAGAAACAGCATAATTTTCAAGAGCAATATGCCATTATGTCTTAAAAGAAAAGTGTTTGATCAATGCATCCTTCCAGTGCTTACGTATGGTGCAGAGACGTGGACCTTAACTAAAAGAGACATACAAAGGCTGCAGACAACTCAAAGTAGCATGGAGAGGTGCATGCTTGGTATAACCAGGAGAGATAAGAAGAGGAACTCGTGGATCCGAAAAATGACGAGAGTGGAAGACATCATGATCAGAGTTAAATCCCTGAAATGGCAATGGGCTGGACATACTGCCAGAAGGACAGACCATAGATGGACAGCCGAAATTTTAGATTGGATTCCAAGGGACAGGAAAAGACCCAGAAAAAGACCACATGGGAGATGGGTGGATGAAATTCGTAAATATGCGGGAGTGACATGGAGGAGACTGGCACAAGACAGACCGTTGTGGAGGAAACTTGGGGAGACCTTCGTCCAGCAGTGGATTGATAATGGTTGACAATGATGATGATGTATATATATAATGATGTTAAAAACTCGTATTTAGTATAAAAAACTTTAAGTAAGTAATTAATTAAATAGACGCAAATAGTTTGACTACGATTCGTATATATTTATACAGTATAAGTAAAATGATTCAATTAGCGGTGTCGCTTCGTCCACGGTGAAATATAACAGGGTCGCTTCGCGCACGATTTCACACAGGGTCGCTTGGCGCACGTAATCATTGGGCTATCAGAATTAGGAGGGGGGGGAGGTAAAAATCGGTGTTGTTGCGGAAATGAGTGACTTCCGTCAAAGCGACAAACAAGCTCCCCTCCACTTTTTTTTTTTTTTTTTTTTATTTTGTGGTGTTGTGGTGGAAAATTTAAGTATAGTCGGTAATTTTAACTTGGCACTTGATGATAATGGAATCGCCTATATTTGGGGGTGCAAGAATTTTGCGGGCAAGGTGTCGAAGGTGGAGGTGACTTCTGATACTCAGAGACAAAAGGCGAAAACTTCCCCAGTCACTTGTTTCCTGCAGGGTTAAGATTTTACGACCCATTACTACGTCAGTTACCCCCCCTTTGTTTCATCCTTCCGCCCCACTGTTCACTGTGAAGCAGGGAGGAAAGTTATTCCCCTTGTACTCAGCATTAAAGTACACCTCTTGACAATCGAAACCAGCTTGTGATGATTGGTAAGTTTCGAAATTTGTACTTTATGTTTAAAAAGTTCACTGCAGTAGTAAAAATGGCAAACTTGTTTCGTATCGCATAATAACAAAAGAAAAAAAAAACCCTTTATTTTTTTTTTTTTTTTTTGTATGCAGTTGCTTATTTTTGGTACATGTATTTGGATAGTATAATGTAGAAGTGTCAGCGTATTTGTATTTTTCTACATGTTCGATAATCCGAACACATTGAAAATCCGAAGTGCCAGTGGTCCCAATTAGTTCGGATTTTTGACGCTCTACTGTATATAGACATTTTCTTTCTTGAGTTACCATAAGTCCTACAGGCCCAGAATATGGCGGCCGCCCAGAATTCTCCCGGTATCCCAGCCGCCCAGTCCGCGCCTGTTGTGAGATCATTAAAAAAATGGTTTGTTTTTTATACAGTAATAGGAGAGAAATATGCATGCGAAAGTACAAAGCTACTAGCTCTGTCGTAACCGCTTCTTCAGCCAGTGCTTTTGATGACACTAAAAGGAAGGTGTCTGATAAATGTAAACAGATCTCTCACAACACGACTCCATCTTTAGTAAAAAAGAAGAGGAGACAGATACGTCCTTATCGCATCTTGTTTACTATTCCACCTATCATTAGATAGAAAATCAGCATTTATGCTGACGACTAAACAGTTGACACGAGTGAAGTGTCTGTCAGACAATGAGACCAATGGGAGGAGAAAAAGACACTGCGCTCTTTTAGGACGAGGTCGCCGCTGACTTCTTTAAAAAACACTGTCAGCAGGCGGCCAGACAAGCAGCCTGTGAGGTCTCGATCATTCTTGGTGACAGTTCGCATGTCACAACTGAAAAAGCACTATAATTACGAATGTCTCGTACAGAATTCAAACTGTTTTCTGTTTGTGCGCCGTTCGCTCACTTTTCTGCATATAAAAGCCTTAAGTAGCCCTTAATTCAGCCTTCCTCCTCCTTTATAAGCATGCAACACGAAACGTTATTCGAAGAAAATTCAGAGCCTGCAGCAGAAATATAAGCATGCTTTTACGATTTTGCTTTCTCATCTCCCCACCCCCCTTTTTTTCTATATTTTAATTTTTTATTAGATTTTTTATAATTTTCGTTTTGTTTAGTTCGCTGTTGAAATATTATTGGCCGGAAAGTATTTTCGCTGCACATCTCAGCGTCATCGTACCTGTATTGCGGTGTAACAAGTCAGCAAGGAACTCTGCGCTCGTCAGTATTATTAGTACTGTACGCCAGAGTTGGAAACGGGTCAAAACATTTGGACCCGGACCCGGCTGTTACATAATTGGACCCGACCCGGACAAATCTGCTTTGAGCCATAAACTCTAATATATAGTCATTATCAATGCACTGCTGGATGAAGGTCTCCCCTAGTTTCTTCCACTACGGACTGACTTGGTCCAGTCTTCTCCATCCACCCACCTCCCACGTGGTCTTTTTCTGGGGATCTTTTCCTGCCCCTTGGAATCCAATCTAATATTTCGGTTTTTCATCGGCGGTCCATTCTCCTGGCCGTGTATATGTCTTGCCCATTGCCATTTCAGGGATTTTACTCTGATCATGATGTCTTTCACTCTTGTTATTTTCCTTATCCACGAGTACCCCTTTTTATCTTTCTTGGTTACAGCAAGCATGCTTCTCTCCATGCTCCTTTCAGTGGTCTGCAATCTTTGTATATTATTTTTAGTTAAGGCACACGTCTCTACTCCGTACGCAAGCACTGGAAGAATGCATTGATTAAGCACTTTTCTTTTAAAACATAATGTGCCGCCCCGATAGCGCTGTGGTCTAAGCGATGGCTTCTGATCATTCGTTCGAAAGGGGTCCGGGTTCGAATCCCGTTGAGGCATGGATGTTGTGTTTGTCTTACGGCTCTGGCTCTCTCCCTTCCCTGAAACCAGTGGCCCTAAATTAGGGACAAACGACTGCTTATAGCCAAATGAGTTGCTCACTGTGGTCGTTAAACACATCCAATACAAAATTGCACTATTGCACAAAACAGGGAAATCTCTATTCTTTGACAAATGGTTTTTCCTTACTTCAGGGAATTTAAAACAATTCATCAGAAATGGAATCGGATTAGATTATACTACCAGAGTTGTACACTCAAGAGCCCAAGGTCATAGGGTACGCACCTAGAATCGTGTAATACCTGCTCTAGCCTGGCGAAGTGCAGCAACTTGAGCTGGCATTGATTCCACAAGTGGCCGGAAGAGTTCTAGAGAGACGTTGAGCCATGCCGTCTGAACAGCCGCCCACAGTTCCATGTTATTTGTAGGTGCAGGATCTTCGGTGCGAATGGACCTTTCCACCGGGTCCATAAGTGCTCTGTTGAGTACATCTCGGGCGAACGTGATGGCTACACCATCCGTAGGAACTGTCCAAAATGCTCCTCGAACTAATTTTGGGCAACTTGGGCCCAATGAGATGGTGCCTTGTCCGCCTGGAAAATCCCTCCGTTGTTGGGGTACATGAAGTCCATGAAATGCTGCAAATGGTCACCCAGCAGAGCAGCAAAGCTATTATCGGTTAATGACGTGTTTACGAGGACCAAAGGACCCAAACCGTGCCACGTTAAGACACCCCACACATATATAGAACCACCACCAGCTTGCACAGTGCCTTGTTGACAGCTTGGATCCATAGCCTCATGGGCTCTGCGCCACACCCGAACCCTACTATCAGCTCGTAACAACTGGTAGCGTGACTCATCGGACCACGCGACATATTGCCAGTCTTCCAGGGTCCAATTACCGAGTTCACGAACCCAGGTGAGGTGCTGTGTTTGATGTCATGGTGTTAACAAAGTCACTCTGATGGGTCTTCTGCTCCCATACCCAGTGGACGCTAAATCACGCTGTATTGACCTCATAGATATGTCTCTGATACCTCCTGCATTGAATTTGGATGTTATTTGAGGCTGTGTTGCTTGTCTGTTAGCATGGACAATCCTGGTTAGACGCCGCTCGTCACGATCATTCAGCATCCGTGGTCGGCTACTGCGCTGTCCACGATGGGTGGTAATGCCTTCCATGAGGTATTCTCGGTACACACGTGACACCGTAGATCGAGGAATGTTGAATGTTCGCCTAACTTCAGAAACTGAATGTCCCATCCGTCTGAGTCCCACGCCGGATTGCCATACTCCTATTGGCGGTTGTTCAACCTGATTCACGAGATTACACCACGCAACTGATATAAATCGTGCTTGAGTCGAAACCTTTATAAGACGGCAGAGCCAGTTAAAAATTTGTATACTGCTGCCCCATGGCATTTGGCACTTGAATGTAATAGGAATTATCATTAATTAAGTTGCAATGACACACCAATCATTTCCACATGGCGTAGTATCCGCCTAGGCCGTGACCTCCGAGGATTAGAAAGAAGTAATGGAGCCGCCCCGCTGGCGCAGTGGTCTAAGCGATGGCTTCTGATTATTCGTCCGAAGTGGGTTCGAATCCCGGTGAGACATGGTTGTTGTGTTGATCTTACGTCACTCGCTCTTTCCCTTTCCTGGAACCAGTAGATCTAAATTACGAACGAGCGACTGCTTATAGCCCATCGAGTTGCTCACTGTGGTGGTTACCCCCGCCCTCAATCCCATTCCATCATTCCCATATTTCTTCCTGCAGTCGTCGCGCAGAAATCCACTTAATGCATGTGCGTGAAGCCCACCCATCCTCTTTTTGCCTCGTCTGAGACGGTCCGGGTTCGGATCCCAGTGAGTCATGGATATTGTTTGTCTTACGGCACTGGCTCTCTCTCTCTTTTCTTGGAACCAGTGACCCTAAATTAGGGACGGGCGACTGCTTATAGCTAATTGAGTTGCTCACGGTGGTCGTTAAACCTCCAATAAAAAAATAAAAATAAAAAAAAAAGACAATGGCATATTGCTCTTAAAAATTTCCCTGTTTCTTCCCAAAACTATCCGACCAAGACAATGGCATATTGCTCTTAAAAATTTCCCTGTTTCTTCCCAAAACTATCCGACCAAGTTATACCCAAATTAATTTTATCATCAATGTGACCCTGGTTTGACATCTTCCAAGCCCGAGGTAAATGTAGGAATTGGTTATCAGCTTTTCTCCCATCAACTGGTAAATCATCATTCCTTGCAAAAGCATTGTACATCAGTTTTGTCTTCTGAAAGTTCATTTTTAATCCCCATTTCTTTGCCCTTCTCAGGTTCCTGGATCATACTCTGCAGCTCGGAAGTATTATTTCAAAAGCCTCTGAAGGCTTGTTTGAAATATCTTTTTCTATTCAAAAATAAAACTGAAATAAAACCGGGTCTAAATTGGGTTAGGGACACCTTGACCCGCAAGAAATAGTCGACCTGGTGATCCGTTTCCATCTTTGCTGTACGCAGAGCCGGATGGAACTTCCGTGGGCCCAGGGGCAAAGTTTCATAGCGGGCCCCTAGGAAATAAATCTCATAGCAATATCTCGTATCTCATAAATTGCTGTGAGCTTAAGAAAAACTTCAGAGAACGAGAGAGAGTAAGAACTGCTAAAATCTACGATTTTCTTTCCGGGGAGAAGGGAGTTTAGGTTGTATTGTGTTTTTATAAAAAACTTTCTCACGAAATGATAGAAAAAAAATTGCTTTAACTAATCCGTGTAGCGAATATTTTTCTGTAGCGAATAATAAGGATCCCTGTTAAATAAATTCGTTTCTATACACAGTCTCATATTTTTGACGTCAACAGCGCGTAGCTAGTGAAAAAAGGCACGTGTCGTAAGCTGGCTTGGAGGATATAGAAGGTGTGCTTGTAGGCATTATGAAAACATATCAATCGTTGCTGTCATGGATAAAAAGACCCATTTATCTGATTTGCAAAAAGGGATGATTATCGGCTTTCGGGCCAAGGGTGGTAGTATTTCTAAAACAGCGCAGTTTGTGAAATGTTCGTGTACTGCTGTATATCGTGATTGGAGAAATGGCACCATTGCGAATAAGCGACGTGCAAACTGCGGAGCACCACGTGCCATTGATGTGAGAAGTGAACGTCGGCTTTGAAGGTGCGTGAGGGCCGATCGACACGCTACAGTGGAGCAACTCACTGGCCGAATGAACAGAGGGCTACCGGAAGTGTGTCTGAGACGACAGTTCAGCGAACCCTGCTGCGTATGGGGCTCCGATGCAGACGGATGGTCACTGCACCTATGCTAACGAAGATGCATCGGCAGAAAAGGCTTACATTTGCACGGCAGTATCGGAATCGGACCTCCGCTGATTGGTAAAGGATTGCCTTCTCCGATGAGTCACGTTTGCTGGTCCATCGAACGGATGGACGCTGGCGTATAAGGCGAGAAACGTCGGAGCACAAACACTCTTCAACCGTTGCTGAAAGAACACAAGCTGGTGGGGGCCAGCGTTATGGTCTGGGGAATGTTTTCGTGGTATTCTTTGGGTCCACTCATACCAGTAGAAGGCATTATGGACCGAATTCGTTATGAATTCATCCTTGCAGACCGCGTACACTCATACATGCTGATTGTCTTCCCTGGGGCGGATGGGATCTTCCTGCACAAATATGCAACGTGTTCACACAGCTAGAAATGTCCGAGAGTGGTTGTAAGAGCACGTTGAAGACTTCGAAGTACTTCTCTGGCCTCCTAATTCTCCAGACTTAAACCCAATTGAGCTTCTGTGAGACCACCTCGATTGTGTTGTTTGCTCTATGGATCCTCCACCACGCACCCTCAAGCAGCTGTCAGATACACTGCAGTTAGCATAGCTCCACATACCTGTGAACACCTTCCAGCACTTTTAGTCACTCCTAGCCCGTCTAGCTGCTGTCCTCGCTGTACACGGCGCGGCGGTTACTCTGGATATTAGCTGGTGGTCACAATAATGTGACTCGACCGTGTGTATTTTTTTCTTATGCATGTTTTAGTGATTGACTTTTAATGCAAGGTGGAATAACTGACAAATTAGTGACTTTTTTTTTTTTTTTATCTTTTGTACGCACTCATGTACGATAATTTTTTTTTTTTTTTTTTTTTTTTTTAATTTCCACGGGTGTTTTTAAAGTCACTGAACAATGGTCCTCCATATATAGCCCAGAAACAACTTTGATATTGTTCTTTTCATTTTTTAAGTTTAATTATCTGGTTTACCCACAAAAATTGATAAACATATAGTAGGGAGTCGCAAAATCATAAAATTTTATTTGCTATATGAATGTGGAAAAGTTTAAAGGTGGTTATAATAATAATTTGAAATCTGCAAATCTAAGTGTCTGTAGTAGGTCGTTCAAAAAGTAACTAGAATAACGTCATAGCGCCAAAACAAACCCACGCAGAGAAATGCAGCTGCTTGTATCGGAAAACCTGCAAGGTCAGCCGCGTGACGACGCGTTGCTACAGCGCTCCGCTAGTTCAGTCTTGTAGTAGACGGCGTAGAGTTCAGACGTCTTTCTGTTACCCAGTATGGATTTAAAACTGGAGCAAAGTGCAGCGAAATAATTTTGCGTGCATTTCAATAAACCCACCACAGAAACGCACGGAATGATTAAAACAGCCTATGAGGAAAATGTTTTTTGTCGCGTGCAAGTTTTTGAGCGGGAGAAGAAATTTGTGAATGGTGTCTGGAAGATGCGCCACGCCCCGTTAGGCCTTGGACATCGACTACGGAGATTAATGTCAATACGATCGAGGCACTCCTGCGCGAAGACTGCCGAATGACTATTGAGGAAATTGTGATTGTGTTTTTTCATGCAAACTGATTGGATTTTGCATCAAGATAAAGCACTTGCACATCGTGCTTTGCTTGCCCAGCAGGTTATCCAAGGTCTATGCATCGAAATGATAGCTGCCTTCCGTATTCACCGGATCTCGCCATGTGAATTCCACTTATTCCCTGAAGTGAAAGAACAACTTCGTGGCCATCGGTTTGCATCAAATTCTGAACTGAACAATGCTGTGATGGGCATGCTGAACCACATGTCGAGGAAGGGCTTTGAACACACCTTCCGGAAGTGGATAGAAAGGTGGGATTGGTGCATTCAAGTAGAGTGAGAATACATACCCATACAGCACAAAACGTTTCAGATATGTATCAATAATGTCACAATCTCTCATTTTCGTTACACTTTCAGAGATATCTTACAATTACGTTTCAGCAACATCTATTTTGGAGCATAACTCTTTGTATATTGCGGTTACGTTAAGAATAACATTCACCGAATCTACTGTTTTATAATTTCCATTGTACATAATTGCTACCTTGATGTTACATTCCGGCGATATTTAAGATTTTTGGTTTGGCAACGGCGTGGATGCGCATGCACATTTATGACATTTTACCGAAGCACTCTCGTAGTCGAGGGCCGCTGGTGGCCTAGTGAGCAACTTTCGGGACTGCCACGGAAAGGGCCACAGGTTCGATCCCAGCAGGTACGAACGCTCGATCCACTAAATATCCGCCGTGCGTCGGATGGGCCCGTTAAACCGTCGGAACCCGGGTACTGGCCCCTAGGTAATAAATAAGGGCGTCTTCCACCCCCTTTCTACTTCGCTTCCGTGTCACTTTCCTATCGGGCGCTCTAGCCCAAATCTCCTAGTTTCTGTTTCTAAGGGTTGTTTAAGACCTGTGGTCAGACGCTCCCTTCCTAAAATCCTCTACATATGATCTGATCTGACTCTTGTAGTCGTATTTCCACGTGCTACTGGGATATTCTTTGGTGATACTGTTGTACTCGAGTTAGCTACTTAGTTCATTTAATATTTCATCCTTTAAGACTTTTCGCTAGGGGGCGTAAAGGTAAATTGCGTTCCCCACTATTTCTCTGCTTCTAAGCCTCCGATTTGAAAAATTCTTTCTGCACCGGATACAGCTCCTGATGGGAATTCGTTTGCACATAATTTCTAATTTTTGTAAAAAAAATGGTATGGCCACCAGGTGGCGTAAGTCTTAATTTCCGCTTCTGATGTATTTGCAGTAAAAAAAGCTTCTAAAATCTCGATTGAAAAAAGTCTTTTGTTGACAGATGCTACTCATGTCGACAAACCTTTTAGGAACACTTTCTTCTTGAAATAATGCATGGTTTCTACTCCAGGGGGCGTAGACGTATATCTTATTTTTGTCAATATCTCTACTTCTAAAAGTCCAATTTGAAAAATTCCTTCGTTGTTGGATAGTGTTTCTGATGAGAAATGTTTTTCCTATAAATTCAAAATTTTTCCTGTAAATCATTTAAGACTTTCCGCTAGGATGCATAAAGATAAATTGCGTTTTCTGCTCCTTAAACTCCGATTTGAAAAATTATTCCTGTATCGCATACAAGACCTGATGGAAAATAGTTTTCACATAATTTCTAATTTTTTGTAAAGAATGGTTTGGCCACCAGGGGTCATAAGTGTTAATTTCTGCTTCTGATGTATTTGTAGCAAAATCTGGGCTCCTGAAAACTCGACTAAATTTTTCTTTTCTTGGACCGATACCGCTCATATATATAAACCTTTTGCGAATACTTTCTTCCTAAAATAATGCATGGTTTTCCCACCAGGGTTCGTAAAGTCACATCTTATTTTTGTCGATAACTCTGTTTCTAAGAGTTCGTAAGCTCAAGATTCCTTTTACACCAATATCTGAGGGATTAAAGACCCGATTGAAAAACTTCTTTCTTCTGTCAGATACTATTTATTGTTTTCCATACCGGTTCCATTGCCTTTGAATAGCTTTGATAAATTTAATTTGCATCAGAACGGATTCAAAAGACGTGCTTATTACACCCGAAAATTCGGTGTCATCTTTCTTGTTTCACTTACGATCACACACACAAGCAGTAGAAAGATGTGTTAAAGAGATCAGAGCAGCAGCATCCAAAGTATGCGGACATGTAGCAAAAGACGGCGTAATACGAGCAACCCTTCTTGACAGAAAAGTAATGCCAAAGTTTGATACGAAGTGTCAATATACTGTAGAACATAAGTTAAAAGTGCCCTAAAGGCAGGGTGGTTGTGTGGGCACGGGTGGGGCTCTTAAGTGTAACCACCTCCACGTGGTGAGTCCTGGGTAGATGCTTTTACAGCTAGCGAAGAGCTGCACGAAGAAGTACAGTGCCCCACAAAATATACTATAAAGTTTTGGAGCATGTTTGGGATGCGGTAATAGCTGATCTTTAGGAAAATTTGCGATTATTACACGAGTTGTGCGCATACAATAGATGCCATTTAATAAACCCAATTTTTTTTCTGTGTATATTACTAATTGAAATCTAGAACTTTATCATTGCCCAATCATTAGAGCACTTTAAACAAAAAATGTGAAATTTTTTGAAATGTTGTAAGATTTGTGTAAAAGTTTTAAACTTTCGGCCGATTGCGCAGACTGAAGATATACGATTAGAATTTTTTTCTCTTGATTAGCATGTAGACCCACAACGTTTGACACATACCCCTTGGTCGTATAAAAAACATTCGCAAATTTCGCTCCACTCTATGATGTACAGGGTGAGCACAAAAACACTCCTTGATTTCCAACGGTTATAGAATGTAACTTTATTGGAATTATTCTTACAGATTGGTGGCTACAGTTCCATCAAAAAATAATTTTTTATGTGGTATTGGTTGGTATCACAGACACTCGATGTGCGCCCCACCCGTTATTCGGCAAACATTGATGCGATAATCTAGCTCGGACCAGACTTTCTGCAGCACATCCGGCGTGATCGAGTTTACAGCTTTAGCGATGCGTTCCCGCAGATCCTCCAGTGTTACGGGTAGTGGAGGTATATACACGCTGTCCTTCACGTACCCTCCAAAGGAAAAAGTCGCAAACAGTTAGGTCTGGTGATCTCGGGGGCCACTTGAAGAACACCTGGTCATTTTTGTCCCGCACGGCCAATCCATCTGTTTGGCAGGTGATCGTTCAGAAATGCGCGCACAGCGAGATGCAGTGCGGCAGTGCCCCATTTTGCTGATAAAGGTAGTCGCTACCTTCAGCAGCTAGTTCTTGCAGCAACCAGTTGGTTAACACGTCTTTGGCCAGTAACAGTTTGTCCCTCAAATATAAAGGGGCCGTACACATTCCGCTCTGATACGGCACAGAACACATTAAGTTTCCGGGAGTCACGTTCAACCTCTAGGGTGGCATGCGGATTCTCACTCCCCCATATACTCACATTGTGCCTGTGTTTTCACCTAAGAAGGTCGCCTCATCACTGAAAATGATCTTTGACAGCAGGTTATCATCATTTTCCATTAACGCCTGGAGATTCCTGCAAAATTCAAGTCGTGGTGCATTGTTTTGCGGGTGTAACTTTTAGACCAATTGCAGCTTGTAAGGGTGCAACCTCAAGCGTTTGAGTAAGATCTTGCTTACCGTGCTTTGCGGGATTTTTAACTCTCTGCTAGCTCTGCGCTTTGGCTTCTTAGGGCTGCTCAAAAAGGCTCGTCTGACGCTATCAACAACGTGCTCCGAGACCGATGGTCAGCCTGACTGTCCCTTTCTCTGATCACAGGTGCATCCTTTTTCAATGTAATTGCTGTGCCATTTCAAAATGGACTTGTTAGTAGGCGGATCCACATTAAATTTGCGTCTGAAAGCACGCTGCGCCCAGTCACAGCATTTGTTTTCGCAAATTCCAACACGCACCAGCTGCGTTGCTGCGTATTGAGCACCATCTTGGATTTCACTGCCCTCTAGCGGTGGGAGGAGTGCACAGAGATTCTGCGGGAGAGAAAAGAAATGTTTTGAGTTAACGTATCTGTGCTCACCCTATTTACAAACATATTCCAATAAGTTTTGATTTTATAATTCCTTGAAATCAAGGAATGTTTTTGTGCTCACCCTGTATAAGTCTCATGAGAATTTTTCTCCCCGTCCCACAAGAAGTGAGAACATCCTACCTACTACAAATATACGCTTGTGTCACAGGACAGTTTTTCATCAAGAACAGCTTGAAAATACGTGTACAGTCTTGCAGTGGTATATCTTGTTTCCTCTTGAGAAAGAATGTTTCAAACTGAAGCGGCTATGTACAGCGCTTGGACAGAAGAATGTGAACACCAAGCTCAGAGACGTAACTTTTAATGAAGCTGCGTACGTCGCAATACGCAAAGGTATCCACCACTTTTTGGTTGCAATAGCTTTGTTTAGAACCTCAGGGTCCTGTTTAAGGACATTTAAAGTGTCTTGTTGCAAAATGTCTTTCAGGGTGACTACGAAATGAGCGACCTAACTGACTTCGAAAGAGGACTAATTGTTGGTGGCCAGCTAGTTGGTTCCTCCGCGACAACAGTCGCTAGAGCAGTGAGGTTATCGAGAGCTGCTGTGTCTAGCGTCATAACAGCAGACCGTGTTCGTGGCAGAAACACAAGCGTGGCCGGAAGACAACCCTGACTGATAGAGACAGGTGAGCATTAAAGAGGATTGTTACCCGTAATAAGACCACGGTGCCGAAAATTAGTGCGGATCTCAATCTGCATCTTCAGACTCCAGTATCAACGAAAACAGTGCGCAGGGAACTTCATAAACAAAATATCCATGGCAGAGCTGCTATTGCAAAAACCTCTGGTGACCCGGGTGAATGCACAACGGCAGTGATGCCAGGAGCCTACAACGTGTACTGCCAATTCATAGAAGTGTGTTATGCGGTCAGATAAATCCAAATTCACACTATTCCCCACCGCAGAACGTCTTTACGTGTGGAGAACGCAGTCAGAAGCGTACAACCCAGACTGTCTGCTTCCAACAGTGCAGCATGGTGGTGGTTTTGTCATGCTCTGGGCGGTTATATAGTGGCTTTCAGCAGGTCCCCTGATCACCTTGAAAGGACGGATGACTGGCAGGGAGTATGAAACCATTTTGGCCAACCAAGTCCATCCAATGGCTCAGGTATTGTTTCCTGCAGGGGATGCCATCTATCAAGATGATAACACCCCAATTCACAGAGCTCGGAATGTCCCATCATAGTTTGAGGAGCATGAGGACGAACTTTCACACCTTCCTTGACCTCCCCAATCACCAGACTTAAACATCGAGCCATTATGGGTCTGCGTTGGAAAACAGAGCAAGATCCAGTTATCCTCCATTTGCACCTCTCAAGGACCTGGATCAGTTTCTACTTGAAGAATGGTGTAACATCCCACTAACCACCATACAGAATTTGTATGCGTCAATTCCAAGGAGGATTCAGGCGATTTTGAATGCTAAAGGTGGTCCCACACCCTATTAGGTACGTAAAACCTTTCCGTAACATTATTCTGTCCAACCCCTCCCTGTACAGTGGAACCTGTACAGGACACGGAATTTGCGTTGGCGCCGATTTTTTACTGTAGTTTGTATAGCTTTTTCAATTCAGTTATACGTAATTCATTTACTCGCTTTTTGGGATTATACGTTAAATTTTGAATTTCAGATTATCAAAAATACAAGGTTCTTTTATTTTTTTATACGTAACCCAGTATATACTGTATTACAACTTAGAAAGAATCGAGACAGCGTTGCTGTGTTCCTTCTTAGTGCAGCCAAAGTTGAACTTTGATCCCATCAGAGAAGGGTATGTTGTTTATTTTCGGTTTAGATGGAAAATTAGTTTCGTATTTCACGACTCGCACATATGCACTATTTAACAAGTTAGTAAAATCATACAGTGAATTGATTATGATACGCTTTCCAACATACCAGAAGTCATTACTCAAGTTATGAGGATAATTGCTGTGGAATAAATCTCGCTTCTGTGTCCTGACCTTTGACCCCATTTCGATGATGTTCAACAGAACCGGTTCAGTATACCTCCGGAACAACGTGATGAAGTTTCGTTGCAATCGAAGCATTTTTACGAAAGTTATGACGCATAAAGGCGATGGAATGGATCCCGCTCCTATGTCCTGATATTTGACCCCATTTCACCCATTTTCAACAGGGTTTGTTTCCAGCTTGTCCCCTACCGCATACTAAAATTTGATTGAAATTGAACCATTTTTACGCGAGTTATCGTGCGGACAGACAGACGGACAAAGCTGGAGCATATACGCTTCTTCAACCTACGGTTGGAAAGCGTAAAAAATTTATATATCTCTGGGACGTAACTTTGTAGCTCCACCATTTCGTGGTGTAGGAGAATGCTAGATGTGTCATCAATATTCAACATTCCGGCTTCATATGGATGTATCCAGGATCCGCAGAAAAAAGAATCTGTTAATTCTTGTTTTACGTATTGTGAAGCATTGGTCTCAGATTCTAAATTGCGAGGATTTCTCTTGCTGTAGAATCTGGGTTTTATATATTCACAGCTGTCGAAAGAGAAGTTTGATTTCAGTAGACTTTATGATTTTTGCAATGCGATAAATATATCATAATTTAACGTGTTTTTCTTTTGCCGCCAATTCGACTTTAAATAAATCATTAATGCATATCTCTTATTTATTCAAAGAATAAATTTTACAATAGTGTTTAAGGTTTTGTAATTTCTTTCATACATATATACGTTTTTCAAGATCGTCCCGTAGAAAAACATAACCGAGGCATCATTGTTTTACTGAATATGAATAAACTGTTATGCCACTTAATCAGGATCAATGGCGTATATTCGAGGCTAGCTGCGAAGCCCAGAGAATGCACAAATAAAAGTTAATTAAATATACACAAATAAAAGTCAATTATCAACGGCATTAAGATATGGCAATACTTTCGGTGCGAAAAAAACACGAGCAGATTCGATTCTTTCGATTATGAGAATCAGTCTGGCGAGCGATGATCAACGGCATCAACGTAACGCAAAAAGGTCTTCGAGAGACCGCTGTTCTGATGCGAAGAGCTTCAATACCATCTCCCGCTAGCGTTTCCATGACAACATGAATGAGCTACGGAGGTGAGTGGGCCAAAGGGTTCGCTCCGAAAAAGAAGACTTCGGACTACCTCAGTCCCTCCATGCTTCCAACGCGTGTTTCGCGAGAGTTGTTTCAGTTTGCGTGAAGTGTCAATGAATTAAAATCAGTGATATTATATCTTAAATTCACGGCTTTGTTGGATTCGAACTGTTTTGATAAATTTTGTGAAAGCTTCCCTGAACATCTACTATCAGTTTTGATACAGCTTGATTAAAAAATGAACTGAAGGTGTTTAATTCCCTTGATGAAAATCACTAAGAAACATTACTTGTTACATGAAGTTGAATAATTGGACATGGTGTTTATTGAGATGTACAAATTAGCAGATAAATATTAAACTGTTCATCAACAATTGCAACTGCCGAAAGAAGTTTTTCTGCATTAAAAAGAATCATTATATATATTAAAGCCACACAAAGACATGCACATTCGAGCAACTTTGCTGGTTTGTTAATAGAGAAAAACATCATTTTTAAATATGAAAAAGTACTCTGAAGAAACATTTTTGTGAAAACGTAACACTCAAGTTCACACAAAAGGAAAGAATGGAGTTCATGTACAAATAAGTGTTCAAATCCCAATCCTCATAATTATTTGGTATCATGTTAGCAATAGCGTGTACCTAAAATTTAGAAAAAATGTTGCTTCTATTACTTAACAATTAAAAAATAAACTTCGCAATTTTTAAAAATCAGTACTGGGATGGGGGAGGGCTGGGGTGATATAGCCCAGATTTCGGACCCAAAATACGCCACTGATCAGGATATTTTCCGCGTGGGAAAAAAAGCTGGAAAGTGTTGATGAAGGTTACAGCTTTCAGAGGAAAAATTATTTTTATAATCCAACTTCTATAAGCGGGCACAATGTACATCTTGCACTCTTTAGAGTAATAGAATTGTTACTTTTTTTTCCAGTGGCTATGCTTTGATTTTTGTTAGATCTTTTTTCGGTGTGATGTGCAGATGGGCGATTTCCTTTCGTAGTGTGATTGCCGCAAGAGTCCGTTAAAAGACCTTTAGCATTTGAAGTATTTATCTCGAGTTCCTCGCGTTTTTGCTTCACAGAGTCAATAGAAATGTAGTCTAAATGGGACCTTTAATCAATCTAAGTGATCAAAGATCTTTTTCTTTATCTGTTTCGGGAATGTTCTCCACAGACCGACACGTTAAGCAATTGTTTTTCACGCACATTGAAACCGCGTTACATCCTTCTTCTTCAAACAGTTACGTAAATTCGCCGGAACTAAAACAACACAAGTAGTTATTAGTCATTTAATTGTTAGCGCGTGATATGATTGACACACAACTCATAATAGTTGTCATTCAGTCTCATAAGTGCATCGTAACCAGAGTCGGGCGAAGTCGTAATTGAATTAATCGGTTAATGCATTTCAGCGTAACGGTAATGGGAACAAGAACTTAGCGTTACCATTACATTGAAATGGTGAACTGGTCATTAGAATTACATGGTAATTGTAATGACATGTAGCAGTTACCCATTATAATCGTAATGGTTAATGGTTAACTATATGTTGGTAATTAACCAATAACTTATGGGTAACAATACAACGTGAAAAAACCAGCAACCAGTACACCCTTACACGTTGTGTAGGTTATTTGACAATTGTTCCACCCTCGGACCTCAAATGCGTGTATGTAGGTATTAGAGATTGTACGCGTATGACATGAGTAGTTGCCCCGTCTTCGCCGCAAGTAAAGTGATTTGAACGAAATAATTCATATGCAGTAAGTACGAATGGGATGTTTATTTCGGTTAGAGAATAGTACAAAAATGAAAGAAAGATCAATGCCGTTGTATGTGAACTTAATCTTCAAGAAAAAAAAATTCACTGAAGCACACAAAAATATTAGTAGTAAACTATTAGTAGGTAATTATTTTTTTGCAAATTGTGTAATTTCATTACCAAATAATTCCATTGCGTTGTTGGAATGACATTATTTAAAAATTGAATTATATCCTCTTCATTGTAATGCGTTACAGAATAATTCCATTACCTTGTGCAAACCATACTTGGGATTACTTTGTAATGCATTACCTGTTACACGTTAATTGTAATCTGTACTTCCATTACTTTGCAATGCATTCCTGCCCAACTCTGATCGTAAAAAGTAGCAAATGGAGAAATGCAACAAACTATTTAAAGCTATTGTTGATATTTAATCATTCGCGCGCGCTTTCTTGTAAATTTTGTTTGTTGGCTGAGGGACAGAAAAGAAGTGATGACACCCCCCCCAAATCAAAGGGACAGGAGAGAAGTTGCGCCGTAGAAGGCTGAATTTGGGTTCTGATGATTGCAGTTTTTGATTTGAACAAACAAACATATAAAGCTGACCTTATGTGAATAAAGTTCGTTGAATTAATATCACATTGTTCGAAACATAAGTGTAGGATATCTGCAGAATATTCTCCTACCCGGTATCAGCGGCTGCAACATAATTCACAGTAGCATAAACGAATAATACGCTGAAGTGCCAGAAAAACTGGTACAGACGAACTTGTGCAAAATACATAGCAACGTCACCTATGCGCGTACTCGGTTGCGTCCGCCAGTGCGTATATAAAGCGATACACATCTTTGCCACCTGTCAAAGCCGCGGATGGCTTAGTGGTTAGTGTTTCAGACTGTCGATGCTGGGTCCCCAGGTTCAAGCCTGGGCTGATTTTTCAGAGATGGTGTGATTTACTAACAATCGCTGAATATCCGCCGTGCATCGGACGAGCACGTAAAGTGACGGCCCCCAGGCTGGACCCACTGGTAAAATGGGTATCCTTTCCTATGTCCCCCCTGAAATTCTCTCACCCATCTATGTGCAATATCGTACTTGTACGGTGGCGCCATCTACTGTACTCTAATCTCACTACAAACTGTTCTGTCAAAGTCGCTAGACTTGCTCTCATTCCTTCCGTTTCTGTGTCCTGCCCAAAAGGCGATCTCGCTGTAGGTGGCTGGGACCTAAACTCTACTCCCTGTGGACGGAAGTCCTACATGAAAATGACAAATGCTCTCAGAACGCTCTTGCCACCTGTCAGAGCTGTTTTCGGCATGGGAATGACAAGTAATAACGATTCAAGCGATTTTCAACGCGGTGTCATAGTTGGCGCTCGTGAGATGGGCCATAGTATTTCGGAATTAGAAACGAAGTTCGGATTTTCACGGACGACCATTGCAAGGGTGTACCGTGTCTACAAGAATTCCGGCAAAACCTCCAACCCACGATATCAGATTGGCCGTAAAAAGACATTGGGTGAACGTGACCATGGTCGGCTGTCAAGAATCGTTTCACGCGACACTCTCACAGGTAGCATCGGAATTCAATGCTGGAGCCTCAACAAGCATCAGCGTCCGGACTGTGCAACGTACCCTGCACGATATGGGCTTTGGGAGTCGACGCCCAACTAGAGTCCCCTTGACGGGTGCACGACACAGCTTATACGCCTCGCTTGGGCACGGCAAGACCGCCACTGGACACTTGATGACTGGAAACAAGTAGCCTGGTCTGACGAGTAGCGTTTCCAACTGTATCCGGCAGATGGAAGGATTCGTGTGTGGCGCAAACCCCATGACCCCATGAAGCCATGGATCCCGCCTGTCAACATGGAAATGTACCGGCTGGTGGTGGTGGGTCCGTAATGGTATGGGGTGTCTTTAGCTGGACTTCACTGGGACCCCTGGCACGTCTACAAACGTCTGTGACCGGCCAACGCTATCTTTTCTGACGAGGTACACCTATGTATGTCCTGCATTCATGCTGATGGGTTGGGCCTGTTCCAACAGGACAATGCACCTCCACACAAGTATCGGGACGCCACATTATGGTTAGAGGAGCATTCATCTGAGTTTGGGGTGCTGCCATCCCACCCAAGTCCCCAGATCTGAACGTGATAGAACACATTTGGGATGCCATGCAACGCGCTATCGAACACAGGAATCCGAGACCTCAGAATACACCCGAATTGTGGAACGCTCTGCAGGAAGTATGGTGTGCATTGCCTACAGCATATTTCCAGAAGCTAGTGGAGTCCATGCCCCGTCGTATTTCTGCAGTCCTGCGCTCCCGTGGGGAACCTACCAAGTATTAGACTGGTGTACCAGTTTTTCTGGCACTTCAGTGTACATTACAACGTACAAGTGTGTGTGTTTCCCTTGCACTCGTTCCAAAAATAAAAATTGATTCGAAAAAGAAAGTGTAAACAGATCATTAAAACAAAAACTGTTAGGGTAAACACGGTGTGGCCACCGGAATATAAATGTTCGTCTTCTTCTGTCACATCGCGTACAACGTTGTTGCAACAATAGGAATGATGGGGAAATTAATTATGAATCGGAGTAAACGGCAAATTGCCATCATTTGTGGCCATATGAATACTCGCAAGAGGAAAATATTCGGAATTAGTTCTATTTGAGAAATTATTTTTAGAGCCTGATCGAAAGTTTTCCGCTTTTTTCCCTACACTTATGTTTATGATTAATACTTAATAAAGAAGTTTTTTTATTAAGTATTAATCATAAATTTCTGTCAATGAATGAAATACGGGATTACACTATTGTACAATACAAATTTTGGAGTTGTGAATCCGTTTATTGGTGTAAATATGACATGAATGGTAAGTCAGATAATATCCGAAAACTTGAAAATTCCGTTGTCTTGGAGGGAGCTTGAATCGAAGCCGGGTCTCCCGGCTAGCGCCCGAGTATGCTAACACTACACCACCCAGAACGACCAAGTCTCAAGTTTCCGATTAGTTTCCGATTTTGGTCGTTCTGGGTGGTGTAGTGGTTAGCATACTCGAGAGCTAGCCGGGAGACCCGGCTTCGATTCCTGCTCCTTCCAAGACAACGAAATTTTCAAGTTTTCGGATATTATCTGACTTACCATTCATGTCATATTTACACCAATAAACAGATTCACAACTTCAAAATTTGTATTGTCATAGATTTTTATATGTTGTGTAGAGCCCCTTGAACAATTTGAAAGCTGCAAATCATAAAATCACCTCCAGCGGCGTAGTGGTCTAAAGCTCTGGCTTCTGACCATTTGTTCTGATAGCTCCTTCAACACCCGCAGTGTGTGTGTGTGGGGGGGGGGGGGGGCTGAATGAAGTATTAAATAGAAAAGCAATTTTTTAATGGTAAATAAGCAAAATCTTCAAGAAATCACTTTCGCTTTGGTTTATAAAAATTGCTGGATGAAGACAAAGCCGCTATTCCAGCGGACTTAAGACCCCTTTTCACAGCCATAGCAATAGTTCCTATACACAAAAGAATGTGAATGAAATATCAGTTGAATAAATGAAATTTTTAAATCAATGAGGATAAGGCGTTGCATATTACATTTGCCTGCATATAACTACACATCCTTCAGAATATAATGAGCTGGAAGGTGTTCTTCGCGGGAAGAAAAAACAGAGACCTGTATAATTTTTTTAAATAAGAGTCGAAAGAAAACTTATATGCAAAACATTGTAAAGTTATGTGAAGTGTTTATTTTTATATTCAAGAGTAAATAATTTTACTCTTCTTGTGACACAATTTTTAATCTTTAATTGCTTAATTTTGTTCTTTACTTTCGTATCAATCGGAAAAGGTCATTAGACATTGTCGCACAGCCGTTAGGTGTGTTGTGTGTGTGTGATTGTGAGGCATTTCAAAGAGTTTACGATTAATAATAAAGATATCATTTCAAAGAGATTGTGAGGCATTTCAATAAGTTTACGATTAATAATAAAGAGATCGTCTTAATTCGACGCAGAACATTTCTAATCTCAAAATCTGATGCCAGTATTTCTCGATTACGATAAAAATTTAAACATCGAATTAATATTTTAATTACTTTTCTTGTCATAGCGCAAAATCAATCGTAATTTCTTAATCGGAGTCTGAATCGAATTGATTTGAACTTGCAAACTAGTTTATATCGATCACATAAACTCGTTAGTCATGAAAATGCTAATTTGTTGTTAAACAAAGTATAAAATCGAGGCATTATTACGAAATCGAATCAAACTGATTTCAGTGTAGCTTAGCGTATTAAATGTTTGCTTCGATTAACCTAAAATGAATGGTCTTTAGTTGACAACATTTGAAAAAAAAAACTTAAGAAACATGGCTTCTCCTTTTAGCATTAGATTCCTGATTAACGCCCGGTTAGAAGATCGCATAGATCACGCAAAGTTATATCTTAGAACGGACACTACTTAGCTCTGATACTCAAAACTGGTGGCGTTGGTATGCTGAACGTATGTAAATTTAAAGCATAAAATAAATGACAGTTTCTTCTTACGATGTTATTTTTCTGTTTAGTTATAAAGCGGAAACTTTGAAACATCATCAATAGCAGTAAACTGCTATTTCACCGTGGTTCAGATAGTAGAATGTTTTAAATTAAAACCTGCAGAACTGTATATATTCTGGGAAATAGTTTTCCAAGTTTTCAGCTAGTCCTGAAGAATATCTAGCATTGCAAAATAGTTATCAAAACATTTTGAATTTGAAATATTCCCTAAGAACATGTTAGATTGGAAGAAGTCTCGAAGACTACTCGGTATTGGAAATATTCCCCAAAATTGTTTGTGTATTGATAACAGTACCAAAAACATTTTGAATTAGAAATAGTCTATAAGAATTGGTTTGGAAATAATCCCCCGAGAGCATTTTTGATTCGAAATACTACCCAAGAATATTTTGAATTTGAAATAATCTCCGAGAAAATTTTTGAATAAAATTAGTATCTTAGGATATTTTGAATTTTAAATAATCGGCAAGAATGTTTTGGATAAGTAACATCTCCTAAGAATATTTTGGATTAAAAATAGTCCCCAAGAATGTTTTGTTTTATTTGGAGATTTAACGACCATCCGTAAGCAACTCAATGGGCTATTATAAGCAGTAGCCCGTCCTTAATTTAGGGTCACTGGTTCCAAGGAAAGAGAGAGAGCCAGTGCCGTAAGACAAACACAATATCCATGCCTCACTGGGATCCGAACCCGGACCCTCTCAGACTAATGATCAGAAACCAGCGCTTAGACTACTATGCTACCGGGGCAGCCAAGAATATTTCGGCACTCCAGGATGGAAAAATTGCATTGCTTCCAATCCGAGCAATCTGCTCGTGGAAGAAAAAGAATTACTGATTTGAGTTGAAATTGAGGACTGAAGTGTTTGAAAAAAATATGAATTTCAATAAATATCATGGTGGCTCAGTGTGTTTAAAAACGTCTTTTCGACACTATGAAAGCAGTTTCAGGAAAAGCGAAGCATTAAAAGATCCCCTCTATAGCTAAATCAGCTTCAACACACACACACGTGACCATGCAACAAATATATATCGAGGTTGCAGGGATCAAAAGTGAAAGAATTCACAACATAACTATGTTACGAGGTCTAAATGTGAGTGGACTTTATGTACTCTGGCCACGTAACATCGGCTTTTTCTGTGCCAAGGCTCCCATGGTTATGTGTCCAGCTGATGCAGGATAGTGGCAAGCTTTTTTCATCTGGGAGGGCTAGACTTGAAATTACGCTCCTTCGAGTTCCACTCAAATAATACGTGGCTTTTACTTTCTCACACACGGCCGTTATAGGAAAGTATAATTGTTCGTTCAGAAATCGCACTTCAAGGTTTTGACATAATTTCATTAAATATGTAAAAACTAGGTATATTCCTAAGAACCACAGATTGTAAATACCAAGTAAAATGTAAACGTTATGTGAACTCTGACAAAACAATACTCCACAGAAATGCAGAACGAAAAATAAACCAGCGCTGAACGAATGAGTATCTGATTGTGAACGTAATAGTAGAAAAAGCTTTAGGGATAGGGCTTGAAAAAATTCCGTTCAAGGTTAAACGCTCAGAGAACTTTCTGCGACAGAGCACAAATGATTAATTAGTTATTCATCCCAACAACATGTTCGGAAAGGTCATGAAGGTTAGGCATACTAGCATATTGTTTTCTATGCCTCCATTCGCTGTTTTGGAAAATTCCCCTTATGGATATGAGATGTTCATGCCTCATAGTGCATGTTGCTCTGTACCCTGGCTAACTGCATGGAATACTGTACGAGACTAACTAAATTCTTTAAAAAGAAAATACTGAAGGGTGTAACTTTCTTTTTAGTTACAATTTCTATTTTTTACATACCCCAGAACACGAATTTAAGCCTCCGAATGACCGTTCTGGGAGGGCAGTTCCCCTCCCAGAGCTCCGGCCCTGAGCTAATCCCAGTCAGCGAAGATGTCATGAGAACTGGTGCCGCCAACATGTGATTTGTATCCCTGACCAAGTAGGCTACTGTCCTGTTTTCTGACGATTCTGTGACGTACTACAGAGGTGAAGCACATGCCAAGACGACAAAGTTGCAGCGATAAATTCATTGGTGTAACTTAATTGGGAAAGTTTTCGGCTCCGGAGCAGAAAGATGCTGGATCGACCGCCCCGGTGGCGCAGTGGTCCAAGCGATGGCTTCAGATCATTCATCCGCGATGGGTCTGGGTTCGAATCCCGGTGAGGCATGGATGTTGTGTTTGTCTTACAGCACTGGCTCTCTCCCTTCCCTGGAACCAGTGACCATAAATTAGGGACGGGCGACTGCTTATAACCCATTAAGTTGCTCGCGGTAGTCGTTAAAACCCCCAATCAAAAAAAAAAATACTGATTCGAGATTCGTCACGGGCAAAATGTGTGTTTCCACAAGTCTGATTCATGCCTACAAATTGATTCTAGACATTGCTTAACCTGGAGGTAACACCAGCAAAACGTTAGCATCCCTCCAACATCAAGGAGAGGACACTATGGCGGAAACGGTGTGCTAGTTTCTGGCAGCATAATGATGAATGACAACACTACGCATCGTATCTTTGATGAAGAAGCTAACTACTCAGAAATACATGGACCATATCCGCGAATCCTATGTACAACTTTTTATAGGTGCTGCTGGACCCAATTTTTTTTTTATGAAAGACAACGTGCGTCCTCACACAGCTCACCTGGTGGAGGAATATTCACAATCTGAAGATATCCAAGAAATGGCTTGCCCGGCTATATTTCCAGACACGAATCCCATTCAGCATGTGTGGGATACCTCGGGAGGCTCATTGCAAGCCCGTGGCCACCGCCGCGGTCACTCGTTAAGTTAAGAGCTTGTGGCAGAATGGGATTCGTTGCTTCAGATCTTATTTAAGAAGACCCTAATATTGAGCATGGTTCCCCACTGTCAACTAAGTTCAGCTATTCGAGAGGAATCAGACTCCTTGTTCATATCTTCTGCATATCCTTGAGAACCTTGCATCTATTTTTATAATTTGCACTGCTTCTTTATGTTGATGCAACCACTGTAGATGTTCATTATGACTGTTTGAAGGTTGTATTTTACTGGTTTCATTGTTAGACTACGACGGGAGTTCGAACCCCAGTCTTAGGGCCATCCAGTGTGGGGTTTTTCTGAGGTTTCCCGCAGACTAGGCACGCGAATGCGTGCATAATTCCATATGAAGTCTGCCCCAGACGTTCCTTATCCCTGATCCTCCTCAAAGTTGAGCCAGCTGGCCACCCAGTCAGGTGTAAAATTGCTACTTAGCATCCATTACGGCTTTTCTTCGGGCAATCAGCGGTGAACCTCATTGTTCTGTATACACTGTAAACAGAACCGTTTGACTAAAATACATTGTTGTACACCTTTTGTGGTTTCAAATTGAAAACGTTATACTACATTTTGTTCTTGTTATTTTAATTTTGGCAAGCGGCGTAGGAAGCAAACTTGTGGAGTGTTGTTGGATTAGCATTATTTTGGATGTGCGTAAGATGTAATTTCACTTGATGCACTGCTCCTGTCGGCAGTTGTGTGTTTTTCAAAATCCTTCTGGCATTACGTTACAGTCTACAACTCCGCTTGAAGATATGAGAACTCATAGAACTTAGACTGCCTCAGATTCCCTGCTGTCTTTCGGGAAGATATCCAATACGAAGCGAAGCGTATCTTCAACCGTATACACCGCACAAAATTGCCCGAGGAGTTTCACTTACATTCATTAGCTCCGAAATTCCCTCTGATTGTGCCTACAAGAGACAGGTATCTCCTCTCAAGATATTTCCTAACCTTTTTTTTTTTTTTAACTTATTTTTTCCCGTCACAAATTCTTGTGTCATTCGAATATTTTACGACCGTGAACCTGATTTAGGCATACAATTCTCATGGAAAAATGTGGTGGTGGCAGTATCCCATGATGCAGCAAGGAAAAGGGAGCTCCTGCTCTCATTGACGAGATGCCTTTCGCCGTGGTACCAAATTTATTTTTAGGATGGGGGCAATCCATCTCAAGAAGTTCCACACACAGAGGGAGAGCGAGAGAGAGAGAGAGAGAGAGAGAGAGAGAGAGAGAGAGAGAGATGTTTCTCCGGAATGCAAATAGTTGGCTGGTGTTGTTGTTCGACAGTTGCGTTCTTGTAACGGCGACATTGCAGTTGCCCTGCTGACGCCGTTGTTGTGCCATTTCAGCGAACGATGTTGTTCAAGCCAAGCCAAAAAATGAATGGGACTCTGTCATTCGGAATGAAAACGTGCAATGACCTTACTATGGTCCAAAGTCAACCTAATGTCATCACATTTACCAAACAGACAAAACATGTTGTCACCTTGTCGAATCCTAAACGCATAAAATATTCTCTTCTACATATTTCCCATACGTTTGAAGAAAACTTTAGAGTTAAGTCCTTTGCTAAAGTCGCAGGTGATTTTGTGGAAACGTCGGCGTAACACAAACCCTGATAAAGCGGGAACAATCTTCCCATTGGAGACCGTGGGAATTTCATCGCTGCCTTTAGATTCTTCACTTATACTTTTGTATAACTATTATAGTCGCATACGCACAATTATATATACACTGGTTTCCATAAATTAAGCAACAAACCGAAAAATCGCGATAATTGGGCGAGATATAGTTAAAATTGCACGAAATGTGCACATGTTACGATCGAAGGCACAGCATCGATGTACGGAAGGCAAATGAGTGGCGCTTTCAGCGCTTTATGCAAATGCGCAAGAGCTTAAAACAAGCTATTTCCGAAGGAGTCGCCAATTCATGTGCGGCGGTGAATGACAAGATTTCGAGATAGCGAATTTGTTAATTTGGCTTCGAGACATCATTTACCAGCGTAGTTACGTTACAGAGCGATAGGCTGACTCGAAATTCAACGTCGATCGTTCTGTGGTAAGCAGGATGTGGCAGCAGTTCCAAGCCACTGTAGCAGCTTCCCGAAGGTACAGCGATGGTAGGCAAAGGGCGACAAATTCCGCGGATCACCGGTATATACGCAGAATGTTACATGCAGAAGGATTGTATGCTCGGCGACTGGTATTATATGTGCCCCCTAACCCCCCCCCGTAGGCAACGTTTCAGTTGGGCACGAATGCATGTGAACTGGACTCAAAGTCAGTGTAGGTCCGTTCTGTTCACTGATTAGTCGCAATACTGTTTACAGAGTGATTCTCACCGACTTTATATCTGGAGAGAGGCTGGTACTCGCTATCTTCCCTCTAATATCCAGGAAAGGGACACCTATGGTGGTAGTGTTTTGGTGTGGGCAGGCATATCGTTATGCGGCCGTATCGACCTCTATGTGTTGCCACATGAAAACCTCAATGCTCAGAGGTATAGAGACGGAGCATCCTAGACCCTATTGATCGTCCGTATGGGGCCGTATTGGCGATACATTTGTACTGCAGCGGATAACGCCCGCCCTCACACAACTCTCCTCAGGCACCAGTACCTAAAATAGGAGACTAGTCTGTATGGAGTGGCCAGCACGCTCTCCCGATCTGAATCCCATTGAACATCTCTGGGATGTTCTTGGGAGGCGTGCTGCTGGCCTCCAACATCCTGCAGGGGCTCCGCTCTGCTTTGCTCGAGCAATGGACATAGCTACAAACGGAATTGCTCCACGACATAATTAACAGCATGGAACAGCGCTATCGGGCATGTATTGCTGTTCTGGATAACCACACTCCGTGTTGAAGTCCCTTTTCCTATTTCATCTTGATACCTATATTTCATCATCATCATCAACCATTATCAATCCACTGCTGGACGAAGGTCTCTCCAAGCCTCTTCCACAACGGTCTGTCTTGTGCCAGTCTCCTCCATGTTACTCCTGCATACTTCCGAATTTCATCCACCCATCTTCCATTTGGTCTTCAGGGTTTTTTCTTGCGCCTTGGAATCCAATCTAAAATTTCAGCTGTTCATCGATGGTCTGTCCTTCTGGCAGTATGTCCAGCCCATTGCCATTTCAGGGATTTTACTCTGATCATGATGTCTTCCACTCTTGTCATTTTTCTGATCCACGAGTTCCTCTTCTTATCTCTCCTGGTTACACCAAGCATGCACCTCTCCATGCTGCTTTGAGTTGTCTGCAGCCTTTGTATGTCTCTTTTAGTTAAGGTCCACGTCTCTGCACCATACGTAAGCACTGGAAGGATGCATTGATCAAACACTTTCCTTTTAAGACATAATGGCATATTGCTCTTGAAAATTATGCCGTTTCTTCCAAAAGCTCTTCAGGCAAGTTTTGTACGCCGATTAATTTCTTCATCAATGTGACCCTCACTTGATATCTGCTGTCCAAGATAAACGTACGTGTCTTATCTCCAGCTTTTCTCCATCAATCGATAAATCTCCATTTCTTGTAAAAGCATTGAACATCACTTTTGTCTTCTGAAAGTTCATTTTTAATCCCACTTCTTTACTATTATCAGCAAGTTCCTGGATCATACTCTGCAGCTCTGATGGGGTAGTTGCAAAATTGACTACGGCATCAGCAAAACGAAGGTGAGTTTGATAATCTCCATTAATCTTTATCCCTTTGTTTTCCCAGTTCAGTGATTGAAAGACATTTTCCAATGTGGCATTAAAGAGCGTGGGAAATATGGTGTCACCTTGTCTCACTCCTTTTCCAATTTTTATGAGTAATGTATACAGTACAGTACCTATATTTATGTATTTTTATATTTGCATCACTCATACAAAATATGTAAATGCTTTGTATCGCATGTTCTTACGTGGGTTTTTTTTTCTGTTGTTCTTGCATGTGGTCTGATAAAGCTTACCACCAAATTTCATCCGAATCGGTTGCATACTTTTTGAGTTATCACGGTTTTTCCATTTGTTGCTTAATTTATGAAAACCATTGTATTAGCTCGCTCATATATACCTGTTCGTTGGAGGACATCAAGAGCCAGAGTTGTATAAAAAATAAAATGTATCTGCGTACACAACCATTGAAACAGAAAACTTGCTGCAAACCCGCGAAACACAATAACCATAGAATAAAATTATTTAAAGGAAAATTAATAAAACAATAAATAATTATTAGAGCATTAGATTCCAACGAGGACAATGTAAGTACATTACAATTGAATATGCAGCAGTGTGTGTGAAATAGACCTTTACCGTAAGTTATTAAAATATTGGACTATGAACCTCATAAAATCAAGGGACTAAAAAATAATTTTTATAACCAGAAAAACAGTTCCATTAATGAGCCTTCAAAAATTATAAATAGCGTTTTCAACAATTTAATTAAAAATAGTAAACTTACAAAATACACAAGGAAAAGATTTTAATTTAATAACTGGAAACTGCAAGAGGAACCTGGCAATAAAATTTTAATTCTTTCTAACGAAACTTTTGATACAGTTCCTGTACATTGAGCATAGGCCTTGATAAAAGCTAGAGGCCTCAAACGACTGTAAAAGCAAAGGAACTCAGAAGATGTGAAAAATATTTAAAAGTTCAAGTTAAAATCGAATTAAGTATATTAATCTGAGTAAAGCCTCGTAAAGCCTCGAGTAACTGTTTTAATTGTTGCAAATAACATTTTTATTTTTTTAATTTACAAGCAAAAACGACTGCAAAATCTAATAATTTCCAAATTATCCGCGTACGTCAACATTCTGCTACACTGTCAATAACATGAAAGTACAGCCACCGTCGGGGAAACTAACCCCGAACGGCGGCTGAAAAACACTTTTTCAATTGCTGTGCGTTGCTTAACGTGGAAAGAGCGCTTTTATTTTTCTTTCCTCCTTCCTTTATTGGAAGTTTAACGACCACAGTGAGCAACTCAATGGGCTAAAGCAGTCGCCCATCCCTAATTTAGGGCCACTAGTTCCAGGAAAGGGAAAGAGCCAGCGCCGCAAGACAATCACAACATCCATGCCTCACAGGATTCGAACCCGGACCCATCTCCGACGAATGATCAGAAGCCATCGCTTCGACCACTGCGACATTTTGCTTTTTAATATATATATATATATATATATATATATATTCTATAAAGAAGATACCTAAGCAAAAAAATACATATATAATGGACGCTCCCTATCTTCTGATTCAAGGCTTCTTGAATTGGAAGAGGAACTACAAAGGATCAAGTGGGACATCGTCGGTCTAAGTGAGGTAAGGAGAAAAGGAGAAGATCTCATTGAACTGAAAAGTGGACATCTCTTCTACTATCGTGGGACAGATACTGGCAGAACTAGTGGTGTTGGATTTATAATAAACAAGAAACTGAAGGATAAAGTTGTAGAAGTTGAAAGTTCCTCTGACAGAGCTGCACGACTCGTTATCCAACTCTCGAGAAGATACCAAGCTCAGATTATTCAAACTTATGCACCCACCACAAGTCATGCTGAAGAAGAAATTGAAGAATTTTATGAGGAAATTCGTGATCTAAATAATAAAGGTAAGCAGCACTTGAAGATAATTATGGGAGATTTCAATGCAAAAATAGGGCAACGGCAACAGAATGAAACTTCAGTAGGTAAATTCGGTCACTGCAACAGAAACCAGCGTGGAAATACTCTCGTAGAGTTTGCAGAGGCAGAAGGGTTTTTCATCTTGAACTCCTTTTTCAAGAAAAAGCCACACAGGAAATGGACATGGAGACATCCAAATGGGACGACAAGTGAAATTGATTTTATTATGTGTAACAAAAACTTCGTCATAGAAGACTGCAGTGTGCTAAACAAGTTCAACACAGGCAGTGACCATAGATTGGTGAGATGCAAGATGCACCTCAACACTAAACTCGAACGTAGCAAGCTCATAAGACAAACAAAATGTATTGACATAACCAACCTTAAAAAACACCATAATACCTTCAAATTGGAATTGAAGAACAGATTCTCTGCTTTAGAAGGCCTAACATCAGAAGAAGTGGATATTTCTGAAGTTAACAGAAAAGTAACCGAAGCTCTTATGGAAACAACAACAAAATTAGCTGGGTCTAAGAACAAATTGCATGTGAACAAATTATCAGGAAAAACCAAACTGTTGATGCAAAAAAGAAGAGTGATGAGGACAACTAAAGAAGATGTGACTTCCAAAGTGGAATACATAGAGCTATGCAAGACAGTACGAAAAAGTATCACTGAAGACGTAAGGAAATTCAACTGTGAACTAGTAAGGAAAGCAATTGAAAACAACCAAAGCCTAAAGATAGCAAAGGGACATCTCAGTAAGGGAAAAAACAGATTATGGCACTGAGAAAAGAAGATGGTTCTGTAACAAGAAATAGAGGCGAAATTTTGACAGGCGTGAAAGATTTCTACTCCAAATTATATGAAAGGGATGATACATGTACTCCAGACATCATGGAAGGTACCAGTACCAGAGTTCTTCCAGTCCTTCCAGCAGAAGTTGCATATGCAATCAAGAACATGAAGCGGGGAAAAGCTCCAGGAGAAGATGGAATTACTGTAGACATCATACAAGAAGCAAGTGGAGAAATCGAAACAGTACTCGCCCAATGCCTTAATGAAGGGAAAATTCCTGAGGATTGGAACAACGCTACAATGATCTTGCTACCTTAAAAAGGTGACATTGAAGATCTCAGGAACTACAGACCTATCAGCCTCCTATCAGTGGTTTATAAAATCTTCACTAAAGTTCTTTCACAACGCTTGAAGGTGACACTGGACATGGCTCAACCGGGAGAACAAGCTGGATTCAGGAGTGGCTACAGCACAATAGATCATATCCACGTACTGAGAGAACTAATTGAAAGAGCGAGGGAATATGAACTTCCATTGTGCATGGCTTTTATCGATTATGAAAAAGCCTTTGATTCGGTGAAACCATCAGCAGTTGCAATGGCTCTGAAATCCTGCAGTATTGAAGATGCATACATTAATATTATTAATAACATCTATGAAAATGCAAGTGCAAAGATTCGGCTGTTTGAAAATACAACACACATAAAAATTGGAAAAGGAGTGAGACAAGGTGACACCATATCTCCGAAGCTCTTTAATGCCACATTGGAAAATGTCTTTCAATCACTGAACTGGGAAAACAAAGGGATAAGGGTTAATGGAGATTATCTAACCCACCTTCGTTTTGCTGATGACATAGTCATTTTTGCAACTACCCTATCAGAGCTGCAGAGTATGATCCAGGAACTTGCTGACAAGAGTAAAGAAGTGGGATTAAAAATGAACTTTCAGAAGACAAAAGTGATGTACAATGCTTTTACAAGAAATGAAGATTTATCGATTGATGGAGAAAAGCTGGAGATAACAGACACGTACGTTTATCTTGGACAGCAGATATCAAGTGAGGGTCACATTGGTGAAGAAATTAATCGGCGTACAAAACTTGCCTGGAGAGCTTTTGGAAGAAACAGCATAATTTTCAAGAGCAATATGCCATTATGTCTTAAAAGAAAAGTGTTTGATCAATGCATCCTTCCAGTGCTTACGTATGGTGCAGAGACGTGGACCTTATCTAAAAGAGACATACAAAGGCTGCAGACAACTCAAAGAAGCCTGGAGAGGTGCATGCTTGGTGTAACCAGGAGAGATAAGAAGAGGAACACGTGGATCCGAAAAATGACAAGAGTGGAAGACATCATGATCAGAGTAAAATCCCTGAAATGGCAATGGGCTGGATATACTGCCAGAAGAACAGACCATCGATGAACAGCCGAAATTTTAGATTGGATTCCAAGGGACAGGAAAAGACCCAGAAGAAGACGACATGGAAGATGGGTGGATGAAATTCGAAAGTATGCGGGAGTGACATGGAGGAGACTGGCACAAGACAGACCGTTGTGGAGGAAACTTGGGGAGACCTTCGTCCAGCAGTGGATTGATAATGGTTGACGATGATGATGATATACAGGGTGATTTATAAAGAAATATACAGTTTCAACGCACTATAAAACAAGAGCAATGTAAGATATTTTATGTTACCTGTAACAGAATTGTAGAGGAATGTGTCAAGTTTTTTTTAGAGACAGTCACAGATGTACTATGTGTGCACCCTTAGTCACACGACACACATCGAGCCGGTAATCCATTTCCGCACAAACGCGAGGTAAGATATCTGAATCAAGTGCAGTGATAGTGGCAGCTGTGATAATGTTCAGTGATCATCTTTTATGGAATCATTTTCAGCTTCTTTCTCAAAATTCTCCAGACAGTGGGCTGTGAAATCTACACTTCACGACTCACCCTCCGCGTTGATTTTCCCGGGTTTCGTTGAATGGCGGTGCAAACACTATCGATGACTTCTTCCGATACACGTGGTCGTCCAGGACTTTTAAGTTTGCACAAACAGCACGTAATTTAAATTTTTTTTTGTTTGCCAATCGTAGATAGATATTATGGTTGGAGGTTCGTTTCCGAATCGTGATCGAAAATGCCGTTACACAACAGTTACAGATTCCGTTTTGCTCAATTCAAGAAAACAAAACGCCTTCTCCACTGCAGACGCTGCCATTTTGACTGACTAGTCACGTGACACGCGCGCTATTGCCTACGTCACTTCCCTCAGTAGCGGGACACAAACTTGATGAGTACATCTACTTAACGGTTCGCAGTTGTTGTCTGTATACTTCTTTATGAATCACCCTGTATAATGTGTATATACGTGCTCGAGTGTCTTTAGACGAATCGTATATCGCCAAACACTTTGAGAATCCACTGTTGGATTCTACCGAATTTATTTCCACAACTGTCTTGAACAATTATCTCCCCTGTTATTCCGACATGCTACCGAATTTCATCCAACCATCTCTCACGTGGTCTTCAGGGTCTTTTCAACTCTCTTTTGTATCTGGTTTTATATTTCAGTTGTCCTACACTGTATAAAGTTTTTTTGAAATTCACGAGCCACTTTCCATCATTCCTTTTGTGAATTAACGAGTCATATTTCTGACACCTGAATTTCACGGATTTTTCGTACGCCAAGAAAATTCTGAATTTTCGGAAACTTTTCTGCAATTCCTTTCTTATATTGACGGTAAATTACCGTTTTCAAGATTATAACGAAGTAAATTTCTCCGTCATTTTTGTCCACGCCAGGACTCTAACCCGGGTCCCCTTATTCCGGAATAAGTCACTCTACCAATTGTGCTACGCGGACGTTCGTTCTGACTGCTATCTGCCTTTATGTCGTGTGCGTCCTGCTGGGCAGGCACGTCACAAGATGTTAACGGAAAATTTTGAATTTTCATAAGCCTTTCCGCAATTCCTTTCTCATATTAACGGAAAAACTCCCTTCTCACTTTTCCGTATTCATATGACGAAAATTTTCCGGTATAGGAAAGATTCACGGGAATACCTGGAAATTTGATTAACTGTTAAATTTCAATAGTCTGTCGAAGTATTTGATTTTGAAGTTCTGTAGCGAGATAGGATATTGTGGGTAGCATATCTCATTAATTTTGTTTATTGTGGCACAGAATATTTCTTCTCTTCTCCCCCATTTTGTGCACCAGCTATTTATTATAGCTTGTGTTACTGTAAGAAACCGGGTACTTAACTTTACTGCACGGGTGATTATACGATATCTGTCTGTGTATCATCAATATTTGGACCCATAAATAAAAAAAAAAAGCTGTTATAGCTATCAATATTAAATTTTATACGTAGGCGTTTTGTGAAATACTACAGTCCAGTGACATTATTGTGACCACCACCTACTTTTGACGTCAACAGCGCGTAGCCAATGAAAGAAAGAAGACACGTGTCGTGAGCTGGATTGGGGGGTATATAACATGTGCTGTGTAGGCATTCTGAAAGCATATCACTCGTTGCTGTCATAGATAAAAGGAGCGATTTATCAGATTTGCAAAAAGGGATGAATATCGGCTTTCGGGCCAAGGGTGGCAGTATTTCTGAAACAGCGCACGCAGTTTGTGAACTGTTCGCGTGCTCCTGTGTTTAAAGTGTATCGTGATTGGAGAAATGGCACCATTGCGAATAAGTGACGTGCAAACAGCGGAGCACCACGTGCCATTGATGTGAGAAGTGAACGTGGGTTTCGAAGTTTGGTGAGTGCCGATCGACAAGCTACCGTGTTGCAACTCACTGGCCGAATGAACAAGGGGGCTACCGGAAGTGTGTCTAAAACGACAGTTCAGCGAACCCTGCTGCGTGTGGGGCTCCGATGCAGACGGATGGTCAATGCACCTATGCTAACTAAGGTGCATCGGGAGAAATAGCTTACATTTGCACGGCAGTATCAGAATTGGACATCCGCTGATTGGCAAAGGTTTGCCTTCTCTGATGAGTCACGTTTTCTGCTTCATCGGACAGATGGACATTGGCTGTATATAAGGCGAGAAACATCGGAGAACAAATACTTTTCAACCATTGCTATAAGAACACAAGCTGGTGGGGGCAGCGTTATGATCTGAGGAATGTTTTCGTAGCATCCCTTGGGTCCACTCATACCTGTGGAAGGTACTATGAACCGAATTCATTATGAATTAATCCTTGCACACCACGTACACCCATACATGCTGGTTATCTTCCCTGGGGGATCTTCCAGCACGACAATGTGACATGTCGCACAGCTAGAAATGTCCGAGAGTGGTTGGAAGAGCACGATGAAGACTTCAAAGTACTTTCCTGGCCCTCTAATTCCCCAGACTTAAACCCAATTGAGCATCTGTGGAACCACCTCGATCGTGCTGTTCGCTCTATGGATCCTCCGCCACGCACCCTCCACTCCAGCAGCTGTCAGATGCACTGCTGTCTGCATGACTCCACATACCTGTGAACACCTTCCAATAACCTTATTGAGTCACTCCTAGCCCGTCTAGCTGCTGTCCGCGCTGCACATGTCGATTACTCTGGATATTAGCTGGTGGTCACAATAATGTGACTCAACCGTGTATAAAGAAAGTCATTGTCAGTTTAAAAAGATCAAGTTATTGAAAGTCATTGTCAGTTTAAAAAAATCAAGTTGCAAAGCATTTTGTTGCTTCGAAAAATCACGATGAAAAATGCCAAAGTTTGTGAAAAGTCCTCCTACAGAAAAAAATATTACAAACCTATTCAGAAAAATAAGCTCCAACAGAAAATAAGATGACTAAATCACTCGCATTATTAACAAAAGACATTTTTTCATCAGGGCGCAATTTGTTTTACGGTAAACGTGATTTCAATTACTGAGTGTTTCTGTGTGTTTTTTTTATTGAAGATTTAACGACCACGGTGAGCAACCCAATGGGCTGTAAGCAGTCGCCCGTTCCTAATTTAGGGTCACTGGTTCCAGGGAAGGGAGAGAGCCAGTGCCGTAAGACAAACACAACATCCATGCCTCACCGGGATTCGAACCCGGACTCCTTCACGGACGAATGATCATAAGCTAGCGCTTAGACCACTGCGCCACCGGGGCGGCGTGCTTCTGGTTGCGTGGTTAAAGGCGCTGGTTATCTGATGACCCCACCGAAATGGCTGGGTTTCGATCCTGGCTCTGCGAAAAGATTATCGAGTGTAATGGCTGAAAAGTGAAGGTTCTTTGATTTTTGCGAAATTTCGATTTAAATGCGGAAAACCCTGAGACGGATTTTTCTGAAATAAACGGAATTTCTGACTACGGAAAATCTGTGAAAATACGGAAACGAACACTTTTAAAAATGGAAATTTCTGAAAAAGACTGATACCTACCGGCAACTTTGCTGTACGTTATTATCAGAATTTTTCCGTGAATTCACACCACTTATTTTTTACAGTGAACTGTAGTTAGTTAGCTCTTCTAGCCATGTAACCAGCCCACTGCTGCTTGAGGGTCTTTAGTTTGATTGTAAGTTACAGGTTTCGTTCACTGAGTTTGTTTCAGTGCACTGTCTCAAGAATGTTGTTACACTTTCACTTGTAAAGAATTTGAAAATTCCGAGGTGTTACCTGTATTTTCCCCGATGATGAAACAAATAAAATACTTGCAAAAATTAAGAGCTGTTGTTTTGCAATGAAGAACAGGTTTATTCAGTTAATTACGTGGAGGGGTCTTCAAGGCTTTATGCTGCTTTCTGTATCATACTTTGTATTATTAACTCGAGGATCTGTTTCTGCATAATACTCTATTAGGCTTTTTCGTCAGTTATCTCGCTACTATGTTTTCGTTTCCAAATTTGATTTCTCCTCGGTCTCACTTTTCGCCATCGGACATTCCAAGTCTCTATTTTCCCTCGTTTCCCTTCTTTGTTCGCGGAAGCCGATAACTCTTCCTGGCACGGAGATATTTTACCACCAACTTCTCTTGCAACGCCAGATGCGCCAACCCTTCACTCTCACACCCCTTTGTTAACAATTGCGCATTTTTTATTGCTGAACCCTGGCATGTCAACTGTTCTTCGACCCACCGTGAAAATCGCCTCCTTTAAGCTGAAGATGTGAGAATTGCTTGCAGAGCCGGAACTTAAACATTTCTGCGCCCGGGGCAAATGACAAAAATACCCCCCCCTATTTGTCTCCACACACACACACAGTCCTCGACCAAAAAATATAACGTCACACCCCAATGTTATGTGTTATCTTTATGCAATGACGTCGCCAAGGGGGTGCAAGGGTAGACTCTATTCCACCCTGAAAATTGTCTTGCCCACCCAGTTCAAGATGTGCCATATTTCAATTTTTTTAAACTTTAAAATATAATCTGGAAGTTGACAAGGAATAATGACCGGTATTTTTCGTCGTGTAGACGTATGTATTTCCCCCTAGAAAACGCATTTTTCCTTCTCCGTATAGAAATGTTATCAACATAGCATCCGCAGGGCCATGAAAATTCAATTGTTCTCCATTCATCCAAATCCTGAATTTAAGCCTTTTCTTCAAGTTAGTATGATCAGGAGCGAATGAAGAGGATTAATAGGAATTCACTGAGGTCATTAGTAATTGCTCTGCTAATAAGGAGACTAAACGTATATAAATCAGTTTATTGGCGTAGAAAAAACAATACAGAACAACAATTCTGCTAGCTTTCACCATCAACGGGCGGCTTCATCAGGCAGCTGTTTGTAAACGATAAACAGAAATGTGCAAGTTAATCATACTAACTTGAACATTTCTCCTCACCCCTAATCCATGTAAACATTTGCTTTTTAAGATCTTACTCCTAGGCATAAAAATTTTTTTTAATCAGGGAGTTTTACTGGTGCTGATGGCAGTGTTCCATGTTTATCATACGGGTACATAACTCTTTAGGTTTTTACTAATTTTATTAAAAATGGATGGACGGAACATTAGCAAAAAATTACTCTAAACTTTAGACTCTTTTGTACTCAAAAAGTACAAAAACTTCAACAGTTCCACAGATTCGAAATTAATGTGTATGTATCCAGGAGGGAGGGGGGCTAATACCTTTGCAGCCTGTTATAACGTAAGCCTTTTTAGTGTGCGAGATTGGCGTTACGCTGTATCTAAAACCATGACTAAGGAAAATGTTTAACTAAATGAGAATACGATGCACTAGTTTACGGCGAGACGAAACATAAACAGAAGTCAACTTACGATAACCTTTTATTGGTCCAGCTAATTGAAGAAACCCACAATATAGCCACATATAATATCGTATTATTTAGCAAGCAGTCGGACCTTTGCATTTTCATATGTTATCTGTAATACACTCTTTGCCAGGAAAAACGATACACCCGGAAGGAATCAAAATGAAAACTTGTATGTGTAATTTACATGTATAGCAAGAGATTGATTGCAATTCCAGAGCAGATGGGCCATTTATTCGGATAAAACAGCTACATGAGTCAAACAAGTGAGTACCTTGTAGCGCCACCTCTGGCTCGGATACAAGCGGTTACCCGGCGTGGCATAGACGCATGCAGTTCACGGATATTGTCCTGGGTATAGCGTGCCAGATGGTGTCCAAATTGCGGGCCAGTTCGCGGACATTCCAGGATGGGCTTAGGTGGCGTCCCATCATGTCCCAAACATGTTCTATCGGTGAGAGGTCGGGCGATCGGGATGGCCATGGAAGAGGGTCGACATTGCGTAGGCAGGCCTGGGAGAGCCGTGCTGTGTGTGGCCGGGGATTATCCTGTTGAAAAATTGCTCGGTGATGCTGCGACAGGAATGGCAACACAGCAGGTCGTAGAATATCGTCGACGTACCGTTGAACCGCGAGGGTGGTACGGAGGACTGACTACTAATGGTGTCCGGCTATCGCGGGAAATTGCTCCCCAGTCATTCACTCCCGGTGTGCGAGCAGTGTGCCGTTCCACGGTAAATGCAGGGATCCGTGCCCTGGCTGGTTCGTCCCCAGACACATATGCGCTTGTCATCGGAGCCAAGCGCAAACAGTGACTCGTCAGTGTAGACAACACGACGCCACTGGAAAATATCTCGCGTTGATCGGGGGTGACACCACTGCAACCGATATCGGCGATGCTCGCTGATCAGTGATAGGCGGCGGAGTGGCTTCCTTGAATGTAGTTCCCGTGCGGATGGCCACTTCTGGACCTATAGACGACTCATCATGTCCACGGATGGTTGAGAGCGACGAATTCGGTTCTTCTGTTCGTGCGGCTCTCACAATCGCTCGATCTTCGCGTTCTGTCGTTGCTCTCGGCCGTCCACTGCCCGCGTGCCGCTGAGTTGTGTTCTCCTCGACCCATTGGCGCCAACATCGTCCGATTGCCGCGCCGCTCAGATACAAATGCTTGGTGATATGGCTACTTGACCAACCAGCCTCTCTCAGCCCAATTATACGTCCTCTCTCAAACTCCCTCAACTGCTCGTATTGAGTCCGACGGACTGCACTTGATTCACTGTCACTCTGAAAAGCTCGTCGGGAGAAATAACGTGCGTTAAGTTTGAAAATATCTGACGAGTAGAAACCAAATGTGCATGAAAACAAACTCAAAGGAAATGTTAATAAATAAGAGATACACGTCACAACTGTTAGGTTACAATATTTAGGAAGTGTTGGATTTAAGCGTTTAGGTGTTCAAGTGAATAAATACTTAAAAAGCCACCTATAGTAAGCCCTCCTTCGACCAAAAGTTCAACAACGTAGACTTTTTTAAGTGCATGCGCTTCACCAGCGAATTTGAAGATACGCTGAACCCCTGCGAAAGACGATTATAAGAAGATTCTGCATACGCCACTGCTAACAGTGTGCTGACCTTCCATGTAACTGTAAGGAAAATTACATTGAAGAGCTGAAGACCATCATACAATTTTTTTTAAGCATCATTTGAGTTGTTTATCACATTACGATAATATGGGAGCTTAGATCTGTGAAATTTGCTTTTCCGCTAACAGACTGCCTCCACATTTGGCTGAGCTAGAGAAAAAAAATCAATTGTCTGAATGTGTTTAGATTCAGAGATAACTACTACCCATCAGGACCAACAATGCATCGCATTACAACGCTAATTTCCTTCAAGAACGAAATGGCAACGATTTGCGCTTTTTTTTTTTTTTTTTTTTTTTTGTAATAATTCTGTATCTACTACATTCTCATAGTGATGTCAGCATTGTTTGGCGATCAGAGTCGTGATCCGTGATATGTTTTCTGCAACACATGGTCTGCGATTCAATGAATGTGTGTGGCAGGGAAGTGACAGTAATTGAGAAACCATGTTGAATCTTTTTCGCAGATGCTGCCGTGTTGTCTTCACCCACGAACGAACGCGATCCACAACGAAACTCATCCTTCTGCTTCTGAGAATCGTAAATTACGTCATCGATCCTTCCTGTCATGCCAGCTGTTTGTGGAAACAACACGCCTATTACTCCCGAGTAAAGACAGATGCTGCAAGTAGTGCACTTTCTCAGGTGGAATTCCTGCACCTACCGCAGCTAATCGTAGAAGCAGGACTTGCACGTCATGGATCCTCCAATAGGGGCTCATTAATTTTTTTTATTACTCGTTCTTTGTTTCACTATTTCCTTAAGAGAGCTTTGTTTCTTAAATAGGGGTGTCGTGTAAAAAAAGTAATTACATCTATTCTTTATGAGTCAAAAGTGTAAGTGTTAAACGAGCCTAAAATAAATTGGTTCCTAAATGATTTACTGACAATGATTTCAGCATTATTGGAAACGCTGCTGTCGCTCGGAAAGACCAACATATTTCATATCTGGAAGAAACAAAGTGTAATAACTTTTAAAATAGCACCTACATACCAAAAACTAAAAACGTTGAAAGCACTGCGTGATTCGTGCTGGGAAACCCAAATTTAAAAGTCGCACTTGTTTATTCACGAAATGATTTTTTGTTATTTATTCGTTGATGCGCTGTTTTAGAGTGAGATCGCATTTACTAAATAGGACTTTCAGGTAAAAATTAATTATAGTAATTCGTTATGAGGCAAAAAGTCTACTTGTCAAAAGGAAGCTTAAAATAAATGTGCTGTGAAGGTATATAATGACTGGCGTATTACTAAACGCACTTAACAGAGTGGCAAACATTTTGGAAGAAACAAAATGAAATAACTCTTAAAACTGACTGATTTATCAATTAAATTAAAAGTAATGAACGAATGAGGTCTTCGTGATTTTTTATGAGAATCTATTAAAATTTAAACAGTTGTTCTTGCACGAAAATGAACAGTTAATGAAACGTTGATATTCATAATTTGCCAGGTTAACTGCTTATATTATGAATTTATAATGCAAGAACCATTGAGTGGTCAGCATCATTACCATATATGGAGCAATTTGTGAAAGGAAATCCTACTGTGGTTAATGTTAAAAATTTTCTGGCTGTGTGATTTGCTCGGTACCCGAAAAGATGCCATGTTGGGTTTAACTGACACTGACAGCCAGTGCTCGAAATGGAAATTTTGTGAAGTGCCAGGTATGCACATGTTTAGTTAAAAATTCCCCGGAAAAATTACCTTCGCCAGAAAATCTCCAAAACTGAAAAAGTAAAAAAAAAAATCCCCGGAAAAAAACTCAATTTGAAAATGTAATTCCGTGGAATACTATTGCACCATAAGTCAGAAACGATGGCGGTCCATTACCGGTTTAGGACATTTGGGCACAGGACAACTGGGCACCGGACATTTGGGCACACGGACAACTGGGCACCGGACATTTGGGCACATTCATCTTTAGAGCTATGAAATTGCGCAGCATAAAAAGTTATACTGTTCCTATATTTCTTTCTACTTGAGCAAGTGGTGTGCACAATTTTTTCCCCCGTATCTCATTATCATTAAGAAGTATTTGCGATTTTCTCTCAGAAAAACGGGGCGGACATTTGGGCACAAATGTTTAAAGGGTCGTATAAAAATTGCCGTTTCTTGGCCCTATAATGAGAATTTGATCAAGAAAACGTTCCAGTAAGACAAACGACAATTGTAATTGAGTTTGGAGAAACAAAAGTACATTCGTGAATACAAAAAAATAAAATAAAAAAATGACAGAGCCCGTTATCGTATGACGAGAAATTACCGGTAATAGGAGCGATTGGTGAGAATACTTGAGGTTTGATTAACTTTAAAATTTCAATCGTCTCTCGAAGGATTTGATTTTGAAATTCCGTAGCGAGATCGGATATTGTGGACAACATATCTCAAGAATTTTATTCATTGTTGTACAGGATATTTCTTCCCCTCATCCCTATTTTGTGCACCAGCTTGTTTTTATATATTGTGTTACTGTAAGAAACCGAGTACTTAACTTATTGTACAGATGATTATACGATGTATGTGTATCAGTCTTTAGACAACTTAAGACAAAAGCTATTACAGCTATCAAGAGTAAATTTTATATTTAGAAGGGCTTTTTGCTGAAATAATACTATAAAAAAATACATTTCACCTTGTTTACGCTTTCCAACCGTAGGTTGAAGAAGCGTATATGCTCCAGCTTTTTCTGTCCGTCCGTCCGTCTGTCTGTCGGCACGATAACTCACGTAAAAATGGTTCGATTTCGATGAAATTTTAGTATGTGGTAGGGGACCACCTGGGGACGAACCCTGTTGAAAATGGGTGAAGTGGAGCCAAAGGTCACGACATAAGAGCGGGATTTATTCAATTGCCCTTATGCGTCATAACTTGCGTAAATATGGTTTGATTTCAGTGAAATTTTAGTATGTGGTAGTGGACCACCTGGGGACAAACCCTATTGAAAATGGGTGAAGTGGAGTCAAAGGTCAGGACATAGGAGCGGGATGCATTCCATTGCCCTTATGCGTCATATGGTGCGTAAAAGGGTTCAATTTCGACGAAATTTTAGTATGTAGTAGGGGACCACCTGGAGAGGAACCATATTGAAATGGGACAAATGGAGTCAAAGGTCAGGGCATATGATCGGGATCCATTCCATCGCCCTTATCCCACACTATTAAGGTGGACGTCAAGTAATTTTGCTTCCTATATTTCCAATGGAAAACCTTTTGTACACATTTCCTTCACAATTAGTGTGTTCCCAAGGATGGAAATTTGAACATCGATTGAAATAACTTCATACTATAACTTGGAATACTTAACATTTTCTAAAACATAAGCATAATTATAATAAAAAAACAATAACGTTTCCTTTGGTGGTGTTGAAACCAGATAAAAGATGGCGCGACCTGTACTTTGATGACGTCAGTGGACAAATAAATGTTGGATTTCATAATTACGGTTATGGTTTAGAAAATATTAAGTTTCCAAGTTATGAAATGAAGCTATTTTAATCGATGTTCAAATTTTCATCCTTGGGAACGCATTAGTTGTGAAGAAAATGTGTACAGAAGTTTTTCCATTGGAAGTATAGGAAGCAAAATTACTTGACGTCCACCTTAAAGTAACAATTCTTGTATGTATGTATGTATGTATGTATGTACATTTTATTTTGAAAACGGCTGTAAGAATTTTGATGAAAGTCGTTAACCTACAGTTTTCTGGTACTAGAAATCGATTTAGCTTGATCTCGACTTTAGGAGAATTCGTTTAGCGGGTTAAATAAAAACCCCGAATTATAACGTTTTTAGTGTCATGGCATCGTTCCATTAATGTTACCAATGCTTAGAAATCTTATGACGTCACAATCTCGCCTTTGAGAATGTTGGAGCGCGGTCACGCCATCTATCTCATTACGTCACGCGTTGTGTGTGGATCCTATTAAACTTTTATGACGTCACACTCTTACGAGCAGATGGTCGCGATTCCCATCTGCTTCATTACGTCACGCGTTGTGTGCGTATGTCCGTCCGCACGATAACTCGCGTAACAACCGTTCGATTTCGATGAAATTTTAGTATGTGGTAGGGGATCACCTGGGAAGGAACCCTATTTAAAGTGAACGAAATGGGGTCAAAGGTCAGCACATGGGAGCGGGATCCATTCCACTACTGTTATGCGTCATAACTAACTTAAAAAAGGTTCGATTTCGATGAAAATTTAGTATGTGGTAGGGGACAACCTGGCGACAAACCGTATTGAAAATGGGCGAAATTGGGGTCAAAGGTCAGGACATAGGAGCTGAATAACTTCCATCGCCATTATGCGTCATAACTTACGTAAAAATGCTTCGATTTGGATGAAATTTTAGTATGTTGTTAGGGCCTGCCTAGGGACGAACCCTGTTTAAAATGGGCGAAATAGTTTCAAAGGGTAGGACACAGGAGCGGGATCTATTCCATAGCCCTAATGCATCAGAACTTATGTAAAAATGCTTGGATTGCGACAAAACTTTATCATGTATTTTCGGAGGTATACCGAACCGGTTCTGTTGAATATCATCGAAATGGGATCAAACGTCAGGGCACAGGAGCGAGATTTATTCTACAGCCATTATCCTCATAACTTGAGTAAGGATTTCTGGTATGTTGAAAAGCGTATTATAATCAATATGCATCGCATGCTTTTACAAACTTGTTTAAATATAACTGAAAGCCATTGTCAGTTTTAAAAAAATTAAGTCGCAAAACATTTTGTTGCTCCGAAATATTACGATGAAAAATGCTTAAATTGGGAAAAGTCCTCCTACAGAAAAAAAAAAAAACTTGTTACACACCTATTCAAAAAAATAAGCTCCCACAGAAAATAAAATGACTAAAAATCTCTCGCATTAATGATAAAAAAAATCATCGTCGCGCAGTTTGTTTTACGATGTACATTATTCGGTATGAGGAAATAATACCCACGGAAAAAAGGTCCACAGAAAAAATGCCCACGGAAAAAACGCCCACAGAAAAATTGCCCACTTCTCGAAAATAGGAAAAAATACCCACAGAAAAAGTGAGGCTTTTCTTAATTTCAATTAAGCAATAGAGAAAAGTAATCGGAATGCTTCCTCCGCTGAACTACACTGACGGGGAAAAAAAAAAAATCCCAACACCACGAAAAAATAGTTGTAGAGGAATGAAATGGCGGCAATACATTTGTATAGGTAACATATTTAATCGATTAAGGTTTCAAGATCACAGATTAATTTAAGCGCGAGAAGAGCCATTTTAAATGTGAAATGCTGGTACAATCATAACCGGTGTAAGCGCCAGAATGTTGAATGCAAGCACGCAAACGTTCATGCATTGTGTCGTACAGGTGCTGGATGTCAGTTTGTGGGATGGAGTTCCATGCCTGTTGCACTTGGTCGGTCAATACAGGGACGGTTAATCCTGGTTGGCGGTGACGCTGGAGTTGTCGTCCAATGATGTCCCATACGTGCTCGATTGGTGAAAGATCTGGTGATCTAGCAGGCCACGGCAACATGTCGACACTCTGTAGAGCATGTTGGGTTACAACAGCGGTATGCGGGCGAGCGTTATCCTGTTGGAAAACACCCCCTGGAATGCTGTTCATGAATGGCAGCACAACAGGTTGAATCACCAGACCTACGTACCACTGTGCCGTCAGGGTGCGTGGGATAACCACGAGAGTACTCCTGCTGTCATAGGAAATTGCTCCCCAGATCATAACCCCAAACGGAAATTTAGTTAAAAGACGGTCGCCTCTTTTTTTCCGGGGGTCACGCCTGTACTCGATCCTGGGCCAATTTTGGACAAATTGTCAGAAGTGAGCTCTTAAGACCCCTCTGCCAATTCGGGCTTCTACCGGCAATTTTGCTGCACGTTATTTTCAGAAATTTTCCGTGAATTCACACCACTTATTTTTTTGCAGTGTGTTCAGCTGTCGTTAACTCCCGCAGTGGTTCTGAAGTCCTTCGGTCCTTCCTATTTAGCCTACTACTCCCGGTCGGTTGTGTACGAAAAGCAAGCCAGTTTGGTTTTCATTTTAAAAGATGTGGGTTCAAGTTTCATCAAGCTGCGCGTGCTTGATTTCTCAGTGCTGTTACCCGTATGTCCTCCGGAATATCGTGTAACATTGGAGGACCATGATTTCGTAGGTATGAATTTCGGAAAGGGGGCCTACAAATTAGTAAGTGTGGGAAAGCAATATATTCACCAAATAATTCCTACGGTATCGCATAGTACGAGGAAATAGTTAAACGAGGAAGAGTAGTTACCAAGTAGACCATTTAGAGAGCGCGGGAATTGGGAAAGAAAATCCGAGAAGCATAATGTGGACAGGCATTCTAAGAGGATAATTATAATACATATTTCATAATTTTTCTAAGACCCGGCTGAGCAGATTTCTTTCTTGAGGAGGAAATTCCTTATTTTTTTCATCATTCTTTTGAATTGCTGTTTTTTTTATTTTTATTTTGCGTTCCCCGAGCTCGCCGGAATTCAAGTAAGAATACGCTCGAAACACACCCCTAGGTTAGTACACACCCCTAGGTTAGTAAAGAGAAAACTCGGAGGTTATAACAAGCAACGCTACGAGAGTGAAATGCTCGCAATCACAGGTGGGGGCCAATTTACTGGACCACCTTCTATTATCGAAGTCACGTTTTACGCACGCTAGGCGGGGAACGAACAGGGCATATTTCTCGTAGTGGGCGTAACTGGTTGACACCAACAGAAAGAGTCACACAGGAAGCGTACGTGAAAATTCTAAGGCAGCGCGGACATCCCGCGGAGCAGTTGACAAGATAAAGGAACATTCATCTTCAAGAAAACTCCATGTTCTCAAGCCTTTGCCAACGAATCGGAGGGATTCCCATACAGGGATGTAAACCAATGCCGAAGCGAGGAAAACCGGCCCAACCAATAAGGGGAGAGCCATTTGGGTAGGACAGAACACCCCCGCACCCCTTAAACATAGACGAGAAAAACGTTTAGAGGGTTCTCAGCAGATATGATTTGGAGAGAACACGGAATGGAATGATGACTGGAGATTCGGGGTGAACGCATGCAAAAGGTTTGACAGTCTAATCGAGGATAAGATATCAGTTCTATATTCCGGGCGATCGAGAGGAGAGAGAGATGCGGTCCACTGGCATAGCTGAGAAGGACGTTTTCGCAGTTCGAGGATGTTGACATGATAGAACAATCTTTCAAGAGGCGTAAAGGGACTCACGATTATGGCAGCGAGGGCAAGATATACAATTTTATAGCTGAGCGAAAGAGAGACACGATAGAACTTGCTATCATAGAAGTTTTAGCGACAACAGAGGTACTCGTACAAAAAAACAAACGACAGGATGAGAGAAGAAGCAGTGTGCATTCAGCAGGACCGGATGAGGTCCCAACCATAGACTTTATACCTATAAGTAATACCGGACGACAACGAAATAGATGAAAAGAAAAGAATTTGGTGAGAAAAATTTCATAATTCCCAATATCTCGTTAGCATGATCATGATTTTGTCTCCTATACATCCTCGGTAGAAAAGATAATTTTAATCTCTTGCAAGTGCTGAATAACATAATGTGTCTTATATTTTGCGGAAGGTGAACTTTAAAATATGATTGCGAATATCAAAAAGCATAATGAACTTAAAATATATTTTGGTTTAAATTAATAGAAATCTCCACCGATCAGTGTAATAGATTTTAAGGAAACACAAATGAAAATAAATTCTGTATTTTATAATGAAATTTACCCGAGTTTCTCAAATCTTTGAAAATTCAAAATAAGTGAATCTTTGTTTATTTTAACCTGAATAATTAAGTAGAACAATCGTAAAGTTTTGGTAGAGTAACAACTCCAAGATTTTAAGAAGAAAATAACTTTTAACATTTAGTAAACCCAGTCGCAGGAAAATAAAAGGTCCAAATCTGACATGAGTTTATTAAATTTCAAGCGGCATATGGAGGAATATGGGTTTCCCATGTTCTCCCATATGAAACACAACGCAATGCACCTGTCAACCCTGAACTTGGAGACCCTCCATTAGGGAACCCAACTTCACGGTAGACACCCATAGGCGGAAGATAATAGAGAGTAAAGAGTTACGAAAATTAACGGCCTTCTTAATAATTAATCCCACTGCAGCGAATAGGACGCAGCAGATGGTTCGCCCTCACATCGAGTAGGGGGTGGTAATATAAAACTGGTGCCGTGTGACCAGGGATTTTCAGTTCTTTGGTTAATTAATATAAAATTTGTGCGAGGACCAGGATTTCTTTGATCCTGTGGTTAAAAAAAAAATTGTTTTCGGTTGTCAGGATAATTAAGCGAGTATACTGAATTAACAGAAGAATGCGATGTGTTTCTATTATCTTTCCTTCAATTCTTAGTAACGAGATGAAGGTTTTATAGAGAAATTAAGGAAATTGTAGCAAGATTTAACTTAAAAAAAAAAAAAAAAAATTAGCGTAGGTGAAATGCAAGTAAGAATAAGTTGCAGGAAATCAGATTATGCTGAAATAAATTTAAATTTCTAAGGAAATAGGCAGAAAAACAAATAAGAGTTATACTGCTAATTTAGCAAATGAATAGATGAAATTTTACAGAAAATTCATAAAAATTAATAGTACAGAGAAAATAAATTTATACAAGTGTAATTCATGAATAATTTTGATTTATCGTTGAAAATCAAGGGAAAAATTCCTTGCAAATCAAAGTGAAATTATTTTTGATGTGTTGTTTATTTGTGCATTTGAGTGTTGTGATTTTAAATCGGTAACTAGGAGGAATAATAGGTTCATTGATAACTTGGGGATTGTATAATTTAACGGTGAGGCACTGATAGAAGAGTAGTGATGAGAAGTTGTAGTGATATATATTTTTAAAATCAAAAGTGCATTATTATTGAAGTGTGATTTTATTATGTGTGTTAATGCATTGATAAGAAACTGATAATTTAAGAAGGAATAGGCAGGTTAATTATTGATAAGAGGAATTTTTTCTGCAAGATATAGGAGCTAATAGAAGGTTAAGCAGTAATCTTGATTTGTTTTGGAAGACTAAAAGGGAATGTAATATCTAAGTGTGTGTTTTATTGTGCATTTAAATGTGTAGAGGTACTTGGGAGTGTAGACAGAGAGTAGTTGAGTGGATTAATATTTGGAAAAGAGTAACAAAAAGGACTAGTGCAAAAATAATTGGTAGGAGTAATAATTGAATAATGCTGGAAAAAATTTTTGAAATGAAAATAGTGTTTATTGAAGTGTGATTTATTGTGCTTTAAATGTGTGATTTATATGCATCCAGCAAGGGAAGTAGACAGAGGTTATTGCTAGTACACTAAAATTTAATGAATTTAGGAAGTCAGCATAGGTATTTGAGGTGTGGTTCTAATTTCTTGAAAAAGTGGTTATCGTATTAATTTTGTTACAAGTGCATAATTTGATCTCAAATGTTTCTAGTGTATTTATATATATATTTAAGACGTTCAAATTTATTACATATCTTAGTGTGAAGTGCTGGTTGTATATGTGCATATTTTGAGGAATTTTGTTTAGTGTGTCGCGAGTAAGGTACAGTTAAGTTGAAAGCCGAATGCAATTTATGAGTAAGCTAGGAACGTTAATCGTTTTATTCGTAGACAATTGTTTTCTGATCATAAGTCAAGTGGGTTAGCAAAATCGAAGCAGCGAGTTACGTTAGAGTGAATTTTTTTTTTATTTTTACGTGGTAGCTTCACCGGAATTTTTCTAATCTTAGTGACTTTACGAGATTACGAAGCATATAGTAGAAGCCGTGGGAATTTAATTTAGTAAGGTTAAAGAATAAATATATGGCTAACCAACAGAACGGAGAACAGAGCAACGGTGAACAGAATTTTGTTTCGGAAAATTGCATAGTTGATCAACAGAACCAGGAGAACGACCTTCAGGGAACTCTAGAAGGGGAAGCCGTGTCAGAAAATTGTGTAGTAGCCCCGCAGAACGTACCAATAATGGCGGGAATGTTAATAGCGTATATCCCCACATTCAGCGGATCGGATGAAAATCTGACCGCACGTCAATTTCGAAACGTTGGAGAGTACCGCCGAACTGTCAGGATGGAACGACGCCGTTAAAATTTTGTCAGCTAAAGCAAAATTCAAAGGAGCCGCCAGTCACTTTCTTTCGGAGGCCGTCGATATTAGGAGGGAGACCGAGTACGAACGATTTAAGCAGGCGATAGTACAAAGATTCGACGCATTGCAACCGGTTACCGTGAGAATGCAGAATTTACGACTTGCCGACAAAAACCAGGAGAACGGGTGGCCGAGTATGTAGCTCGTCTTAACGGCTTAGCTTATTCCTACATGGAGACGATGGATTTAGAAAATGAGCAAGTGCGAGGACTAGTAGACAGTACTAAAATGTCGCAGTTTTTTGAATGGATTAAACCCTAAATTGAGGCGCACGGTTTTATCCTTCACCCCGGAAAATTTTCAGGCAGCAGTTCGAGAGCGCTGGCCGAAGAGTCTCACAATCTCTTATTAGACCGGGACGTTAACGCTTACGATGCACAGCAGGAATCGAGTTCGATCCCAGGGACTTCACAAGGGCAACAGAGCAATTCAACGGACCAGATAACCGATTTGTGTTCTATGATGGCGAAGCAGCTAGCAACTCATGAGATGCAGGTGAACGCTCTGAAAAAGTGAGGCAGATAATTTGAGGGAAAGGCTAAGGCAAGCAGAGAATTCGCACCGGACGCACGTAAATCGCATGAGAAATTTCCAGAGCACTAATTATCAATCTAGGGAAATTTACCCGACGTAGACATTACTTCGGCCATCTGCTATAACTGCGGCGATTTTGGCCATATCAAGCGATTTTGTTATCGGAAAAATCGGGGAAGGAGCAGTTTATACGCAACCATCGCAGCAAGCTCGAAGAGGTTCATGGGACAGGGCACCCAACCCTTCGTACCCGCGACAGCAGAATAACTTCTCCCCTGGCGACAGCCGCGGTAATCAGTATCGCTCCTACAGGAACTACAGCGCCACTTACCGAGAGGACGCTCACGTCCCACAGAATCCAAGGAACTTAGGAAACAGAAGAGAAAACCGCGTTCGTTTCGAAGAGGATGCACCAGGAAGAGATTGCAATAGGTATTCCAGACAAAATTCGCGTCCTTTAAACTAATCAATTTCGGGTCAAGATAAGGGGACCGCCCTTGGCCGGAATTATAATAAGGTCCGTGGAGTTACTTTAACAAATTGTTACGACCGAGGTGATGGAGCACTCCCGTTGGTGAAAGTTAGGATAGGAGATACTCACGCATTTGCACTCATCGACAGCGGAGCTTGTATCTCAATCTTTTGTGCTTCACTATTAGAGGAGATAAAGGGAAAGATTCGTATACGTGACTTAGGATCAGCAGTTTTAGTGAAAGGCATTACTGGAAGCACTTTACCTACATCTCAGTGCTATGAGATACCGGTTGAAATCGGAGGAGAAACCATTTTACATCCCTATCACGTTACTCAGCGGAAGTTGCATCAAGATTATTCTCTAATCTTAGGCTGGGATCTATTGAAGGAGCACGGATACGTATTCGACGCAGGAAAAGGAATTTTGAAACGGGAAAGCAGAGCAAATTTAGCTAGAGCAGAGTACGGTAGAGGAAGGAATAACCGGAAAAGAAATTTTAAAGGAAAAGCACGTCAATCGAAAATTCGAACACAGGTCTTGTCCGTGCCTTCAGCGGAAAGGACCAATCCCATTAACCCCGACGTAACCAAGATAGGAAGGACCGTCCATAAGGAACTCATCCCACCGTATTCGGAAAGGGTTATTCGGATCCGATGTGGGAAATTTTCGAGATGTCAGGTTAACCAAGTGCTAGTACAGCCGTTAGAAAGATACGCCCAGGGAAAAGTACGCTTGGGTCGTTCAGTAAACACGCTGGACAAATCAGGCATCATACCCGTATTGATAGCTAACCTCACAAATCGCCCCATTCACTTCAATAAGAAGACCAGATTAGCGAAAATTCAACCAAGTGTGTACGGAAATTTGCAAGAAGCTGCGGCGAAACAAGAGAAGTATGCAGAAAGGCACGCTGCGGAAAAGAATCTACATTTAGGCGACAGAGTATTTTTGCACACCCCTTTTTCACAGCCACATTTATCGCGTAAGCTAGCTCGAACTAACTGCGGAGATTGGGAGATAGTTTCGTTCCCCACCCCAGTAAATGTTCAGTTGAGGTCAGTCGAAAATCCGAACAAATATCAGACCGTGCATAAAAATCGAGTCTTCAAGCGGACTGAACGCCTACCCCAGCTTATAGCAGAGTCACCGGTACAGGACAATATAGAGGTACAAGTACCCAGACAATCGCAGGATTTCTCTGACGACGGATCGGAGAGCACACAGGACTACGACTATCTGGATTGGGTCGATTTTCCCAGAGTAGTCATGCCGCAACCGACAAGCAGTAGAGCAATGCCGCCCGTAAGTCAACCGCCCAACATCGGAGTACCGATAAATTCGCCGCCCGCTACGTCGAGTTCAGCGCGAAGGGAGACAAGCAGGGAAGTACCTCCGCCCTCGCAACATGTTGAAGAGCCGAGGCGCACACAGGAAATCGCGGAACCAACGGAGGAGACCATGCCGTCACAGGATTCCTATCAGGAAAGTAGCAGCCGACAAACACAAGAAGCAACGCGCCAAAGGGTTATTAGAGATCCATATCTACTACGTTCGCAGGACAGAATTCAGCTGACAGCAGCAATACACCCCACAGCAAATTCACAAGGGCCCAACACTTTGGAAATAGGCCTGAATCGCACGTACCCAAAGGAAATTGTGGTCAGCGACTCGACCGAAAGACTTGAGCAGCCGGAAGATACTAGCTTTGTAAATAGAATGTTGAAAAGTCTCAGTCAACCCAGTAATCCAGAGGGAACCTCTTGGTTCGATTTAGCCGACCGCTATTTGTCGCAGCGCATTCAAGAAAACCTAAGCGCAGGAACACCAGAAGGAGCACCCGTCAATAATCTTTATCCACAGTGGAGGAAAATCGTGGCGAAACCTCAGGAATCATTGGTTTAAGCCGAGGAAGTAGGAAGAACGCTGGGCGAAGAAAAAAAAAATTGTGTGTGTTGTGAAAAAAAAAAAAGAAAAAAAAGGAAACAGCGATGCGGAATAAGTGGGAAGATCCCTGAATTTTCACGGTAAACGTTTAGCAGAAAATAAATTTGATAGGTGAAAAAAAAAGAAAAAAAAATAAAAAACAAATTTTGCGATCTGATCAGTAATCGAAAATAATTCGTAAAAGAGTCTAGCTAGAAAATGGTGTATAAACATGGAAGAATATGCAGGAAGTAATTAATAATATTCATAGCAGGACCGCAGCCTAGTACGTGCATCGCAATCTTTCCAGTTTTGAGTTCGCGAACCACGGAAAACTAGATTTAAAGTTTTTTTTTGCTACGATAAGGGGAAAATTAATATTAAGTAAGGAAAAATACATTACGTAAGAAAAAAAAAAAAAAAGAGGAAGAATGGGCCCGGGATTAAGCGCCCAGCAGAGAAAAAAAAAAAAACCTGTGGAGGAAGCAATGTTTTTATTTCAGAGGAAAGACTGAACGGTAGCAATCATTCCTTTTAAAAAAAAAAAAAAAAAAAAATATTTTGTAGGAAAAAAAAAAAAAAAGGAGGAAAAATAATAATTTTCCGCTCAAATTTTATTAATGATAGGCAGTAGGAGGATAAGCGAAGGTAATCGTAGGCAGAATGACGTCGCTCATGCACGGGGCTTGCAAGAGTAGAGGAACGGACGGACCGTGTTTCCAGTTTGAAAACCCCGTACACAAACTGGCTGGCAAGGAGCAAAAGGAAGAATGGGAAGGCGCCATCTTGGGCCGCCATCTTGAAGCAAGAATGCAAAGAAGGAAAATTTATCGTTAAAAGAACGGGAACGCTCGGTAAGATATTTTGTACAGCAACGGCCGAGCATTTCAAAGGATGGAAACTATAAACGGGAGCACAGCACGACGAAGAAAAATTAATTTTTCTCTCAAAACTTTCTGAAGCATAGGCCGGAGTAATATATCACTAGAGAAAAAAAAAACGTAAGCACCTTCTGCGGAGAAATGGCCGTGCGGAAACACCGACGGAATGCAATGAGAATAGCAGCGTATCGGATAATGCAGTGGTTCAAAATTACTATCCATGGCAGGTATTCAAAGCAATTAAAATACGCGAACCTGAAACAAAACATGGTATAAGAAAGTAGCAACAAACATGATCGATGCGTAGCCTAAACGTCACCTAACATGGCCTAACCATAACCTATCGAAATGACAGTAAAAGGCACTTACCTTGAACGGAAATATCCAGTTATAAATCCCGAAGAAGTGAGAAATTTCTTTTGTGAGAAGTGTTGTGTTCTTTGGCACAGAAGGCAGGTATTTCTGGATTAAATAAAAAAGAAAAAAAAAGAGAGGGAAAGAAAGAGAAATAAAAAGTTGGTTATGTACAAGGAAGAGGCATGAGGTTAGGGTCGAACCCTAATCCCTCATGAGAGATCCGCCGGAAGGTAGACGGAAGCCGCACGTGCAATTTGTTTCGTGCAAAGTTCGGCAACGCTCCGAGATGAGTTCCATTCGTTCGAATTCCACGAGCACGAGTTCGGAACGAAGCCTGATCTCTCGAGTGTCAAGAGCAATTAAGCGACAACTGGCGCAATCACAAACGCCGGCGTTGTCTCTAAGTAAACGTCGGGCTCGTTGGTAACGTGGGACCAGCCCCAGCTCCCCATCCTCTACCACCGCAGCACACGAGGAGCAGTTGCAGATTCTCCCAAACCACAACTGGCGTCGAGCATGCGAAAAATGCGACGATGTGAGATGAGGATTAATACGTGCAGACATGGTGCAACGATACCAATAGACAAAAAAAAAAAAAAAGAAGAGATAAAGCAGAAGAGGAAATTTGAATGACAAGTTCACCAGACGAAAAGAAGCGTGATGTTTCAATGAAATCCGTCAGCAAACTGAGCACTGACCTGCAGAAATTAGAGGAGTGGTATTAGCCCCAGGTAATAGAATACACAGAATGCATCTACATAGGCTAAACAAGAAGCCTCCGATGTAAGCAAAACATGCAAGAGGCTACGCTATTGTGCGCTCACTTACACCCACAGGCATCAGCGCAGGTGTTTCAGATTTCGAGCCGTGAGAAACGGTCAACACAGGAACGACCCAAAATTTTTGGATCGACGAATTTGCAGGGGTGACATCGCCCAAAGGGGACCCTCGCAAGCATTTTCGAGGAAATCCCCTATTTTCCGAAATCATCGGCGTTCCTTAAATGGTCGCCGCACACCTGCGAATACACAAGAAAAGCATCTGGTCGTAAAATCAGAAATAGCCAGGAATGAGAATACAATTGTAATACGCGAGAAAAAAAAAAGAAAAAAAAAGAGAGTAAAGCACGACAGATAAAATGACAAGAAATAGTTCAGCAAAGAACTAACGATTAAGTTAGACAACGTAAAAGGGAAATAAGCGACTATACGCGGGTAATATCTGGTAGACAATACGACAAACACGAAAAGGGAAATTAATAATTTTTCTTTTAGAAGTAGTAGACGCACCAGCGAATGGAAATAATAGCTGCAGAATAGATACATGGGAAGTAAATAACCGTTATTTAATTATAATTTAGTAAGCTTAAGAAACACGAGTGATGAGATTTTTTTATTTTTGTTGTTGTTGTTGTTGTTGGAGAAAACCTACAAGTAGGAAAAAAAAAAAATACAATTAGAGAAAAGGGAAGCCTGGGATGGAATGCGCTTCGGAATTTCGAAAAAAAAAAATATATATAAATAAATATGCACATAAAAACCCTCGCTTCTCGTAGGTCAGAGTGAAACGAGCTTTTCGAAGGAAATATTACTAGTTCTTAATGTAAAGTGTATATAATGCATGTGCAAGAGAAATACCGAGGTGATAAGGAGTGATTTCATGTGTATGTTTGTTTTGAGATAATTATGGCCGACAAGTGTTGACAGAACCATTACCACTTTTAAGATATTTGAAGAGAGTGACATTCGTCAATAAAATGGACAAGATGAACGTGATTGCGTTCGCCGTGGTAATCTGGACAGTTAGCGGAGTAGCTGCTAATCACGAACTTTGTCATTTCAAGGGAGATAAATATCAGTGCACTGTAGCATCTCGTGCCGAACTTTTGAAACTAGGAATGCCGCGGAGTGCTTGTCATGCACATTCATGTGACGAGTGCGTGAAAGCCTAGAGGACATTCATTACGCACAACCATGAGCTTATCGAACCGAGAAATTTCTTCGTTCAGCAGGAACCGAACCCACAAGGAGCCCTTTCATTAATGGAGTGCACAAGAGACGGTTTACACTGTGCCTGCACTGCCGATGCACCCGTGCAGTGGAACGAGCGAATATTGTGCACTGGCGAGCTGTGTGAATAAATCCGTCACTACGTGCAACTGCCGCCTAACGCCAGCAGTATCTACACTGATACATGAAGCGGAAGGACTACGGATTTCGAACCCATCGCTGATCTCTTTCACAGAGTGCGTTGGAAAACCGCGCACTAATATTTTACCTCGGCGCCGTCACCAGAGACATTTGCTGTCTGACGAAGAGGCAGTATTTCAAAGGGAAAATATCAAAGTATCATACAACGACCCAATCATCACCAGCTCACTTCCAGGAACCCTGGTGATTCGAGTTCGAGGTATGGAGCGGGTTATCACTTTAAGGAACGCTCCGTATCAGACATCATTGCCACCGGAACTACTAGAGCTTTCTGCGGAACTAACTTTGATTTTCGTTACCACGGATGGAAAAACCCTAAGGGGTGCTTTGCAAATCGTAGGTAGAACAACGTGTAGACCCCTACAGTGCATACTGTGTCGTGAGATGCTACGACAGCTAAAGTGTTTACCCCACGCAGTCACTTATGTAGTGTATATTGTGCTAGTTTTAATTTCAGCGGTAACCTTTCTATATGCCAGGAAAGTAGTAATTAGCATCTGGAAGCTGTTGTGTGGAGTCGGAATAATTCTTTGGAAGTCATATAGATTCCTCAGAGGAACAACGTTTGTGGCAGTAAAGACAGGAGCCCTAACAGGAAATGTTTTACGTAACGGAGTAAATCAGATGCACGAATATTTGGAGAGGCAAGTTGCCCGTCCAGCGGCGCAACCGCCTTTACACGGACTGGTACTTTTGAGCTTATTTCTGTTGGTAAACGGAACTTCCGCGGAATGTAACGCACATTCGATTGTTGCATCAAAGGTGAAGGAGTGCACGGACTCAGAGGTAGAGCACAACTGCCGTCTAACTACTAATGCGCAGGTAACCCTAATGAATTTGGGGCATGAACAATGCATATGGTTTACGGACCAGGAAAATGACCATACACTTTTTTCCTTGAAAGTAACCTACCAGCAGGCAAACTGTATCTGGCACACGACGAGAGACTATTTTACGCACGTGACTACAATGCGTTATCTCAGCCAATTGGTTTGTGCAAATCACGAGACTTGCAATTGGGGAAAAGGATGTGTGCGATCAAAACAATTTGACGCACTGACAAAACAATCGCTAGACTGGCCCGGCATCACAGGCTGTCAGCCGTCCGACAGTGGGTCCACGTCATGCTGGATCATTGACTCGCAACATTGCCATTTCTTTCGAATATGGCTGGAAGCAGATTTCCTGCGAGCATACGACGTACGCAGAATAGTATCGATGCAGTGTAGTTATCAGCTACTAATTCAACAGCACAACAACGACACCGTAGAGACTCTGACGGTTAAGAACCAAGCCACGACCTCTACGGGCATCACAGTGCAAGTAGTCGGATCACTGGACCAGCCTACACAAATCGTGAACACCCATCTGATCTCTCGAGTGGGAAACCCTCAAGAGAGTTATATTGAAAGGGCAAAGCTTACCTTCACGACCGATGAAAGGACATATCGGCGATACGCAGAGCAACGAATCGATGTCGAAAAATTTTATCTTCGACGAAAGCATGTTTTCTTGTAGCTATTATGAGGACTCTATGAAATGCCACCGACAACAGTCGTATTTGCTGAGTATGATAGAACAAAAAAAGAGCGCCTTACCAATGGCATCAGCATGGCATCAACTGAAGGTTGACGGAAATGGCCAACTTGTTTCGGAACTGTTACACTCAGCCCCTATAGTGGTAAATCTTCAATTCCAGAAGTACAAGTACTCGATCGAAACCAGAACTGTCTGCCCAAAATTCACGGAGGCAGAAATCAAGGTAACAGGCTGTTTTGCATGCGAGCCCTTGGCTACGGTAGAGATCGAAGCTTTCTCATCGTGCGCAGCCGGGATTGTGGACGTTCACTTCGAAAAACTCACGGTGCACTCTCGTTCGGTAAAACTACAGACGGAAAGACGAACGATCAAGATAAATCTAAAGACGGACGCTAAGTGCCACAGCGAAAAACTCTGCTTAAAGGCCCGAACCGTTACCGCTTGTACCACTTTAGACTTTTGCTTAGAACAACCTTCAGTTCAGCTGACTTATCCTAATATCTCCAGCGCATACTGGCAACCAGCAGGCCCACCCGAATGGAGCAGTGGGCTACTGTTCAACGCCTTCGGCACTTCCCTGTTCGGAGCTTTCAAAATAATCGCAGCCGGAGCCGCTGCGGTAATAATAATTTTGTTTATCGCTTCGTCGGTCATCACTTGCTGCAGGCGGTAAATGTTACCGGGAACTATTCCTCGGCGTAATGGTACGGCACCTTATGAACTGAACGTGGAGATGGTGTTAGCCTACATCACTCCCGTCTGGGAGGCTGATCTCCAAAGGAACTCTGAGAAACTAGCTGAGTGCTTAAGAGATGGGGAACGCCCAAAACCGAAACCATATCGCCCAACGGAGGCGCGTACCCGAGCAAATATTGTGTGTCGCCGAGAAGACGGCGGCTGAAGAAATCTGTCACTATCGGAAAGAATTCATATATATATATATATATATACAGTGCATATGTTATCTGTCAATGTCAAACTTAGAATTAGATTCGGTGGAGGAATTTAATATTTATTGAACATTGTTATAATAATCTTACTCGTAGTTTTATGCTTATTGTATGTGCTTATAATTACATTATGTATCATATATGCGCATAAGTTTTCGCAAATGATTGTAATTCATCGCATGTTGAAATGAGCGAAAACGAGCAGCCTTGCAAGAGAGGAAGGAATCCACAGCACCTAACTTTGGGGGACAAAACTCTTCAACCCTATGGGAGAGGAGATAATGTTACCCGTATGTCCTCCGGAATATCGTGTAACATTGGAGGACCATGATTTCGTAGGTATGAATTTCGGAAAGGGGGCCTACAAATTAGTAAGTGTGGGAAAGCAATATATTCACCAAATAATTCCTACGGTATCGCATAGTACGAGGAAATAGTTAAACGAGGAAGAGTAGTTACCAAGTAGACCATTTTAGAGAGCGCGGGAATTGGGAAAGAAAATCCGAGAAGCATAATGTGGACAGGCATTCTAAGAGGATAATTATAATACATATTTCATAATTTTTCTAAGACCCGGCTGAGCAGATTTCTTTCTTGAGGAGGAAATTCCTTATTTTTTTTTCATCATTCTTTTGAATTGCTGTTTTTTTTATTTTTATTTTGCGTTCCCCGAGCTCGCCGGAATTCAAGTAAGAATACGCTCGAAACACACCCCTAGGTTAGTACACACCCCTAGGTTAGTAAAGAGAAAAACTCGGAGGTTATAACAAGCAACGCTACGAGAGTGAAATGCTCGCAATCACAGGTGGGGGCCAATTTACTGGACCACCTTCTATTATCGAAGTCACGTTTTACGCACGCTAGCGGGGAACGAACAGGGCATATTTCTCGTAGTGGGCGTAACTGGTTGACACCAACAGAAAGAGTCACACAGGAAGCGTACGTGAAAATTCTAAGGCAGCGCGGACATCCCGCGGAGCAGTTGACAAGATAAAGGAACATTCATCTTCAAGAAAACTCCATGTTCTCAAGCCTTTGCCAACGAATCGGAGGGATTCCCATACAGGGATGTAAACCAATGCCGAAGCGAGGAAAACCGGCCCAACCAATAAGGGGAGAGCCATTTGGGTAGGACAGGAACACCCCCGCACCCCTTAAACATAGACGAGAGAAAAACGTTTAGAGGGTTCTCAGCAGATATGATTTGGAGAGAACACGGAATGGAATGATGACTGGAGATTCGGGGTGAACGCATGCAAAAGGTTTGACAGTCTAATCGAGGATAAGATATCAGTTCTATATTCCGGGCGATCGAGAGGAGAGAGAGATGCGGTCCACTGGCATAGCTGAGAAGGACGTTTTCGCAGTTCGAGGATGTTGACATGATAGAACAATCTTTCAAGAGGCGTAAAGGGACTCACGATTATGGCAGCGAGGGCAAGATATACAATTTTATAGCTGAGCGAAAGAGAGACACGATAGAACTTGCTATCATAGAAGTTTTAGCGACAACAGAGGTACTCGTACAAAAAAACAAACGACAGGATGAGAGAAGAAGCAGTGTGCATTCAGCAGGACCGGATGAGGTCCCAACCATAGACTTTATACCTATAAGTAATACCGGACGACAACGAAATAGATGAAAAGAAAAGAATTTGGTGAGAAAAATTTCATAATTCCCAATATCTCGTTAGCATGATCATGATTTTGTCTCCTATACATCCTCGGTAGAAAAGATAATTTTAATCTCTTGCAAGTGCTGAATAACATAATGTGTCTTATATTTTGCGGAAGGTGAACTTTAAAATATGATTGCGAATATCAAAAAGCATAATGAACTTAAAATATATTTTGGTTTAAATTAATAGAAATCTCCACCGATCAGTGTAATAGATTTTAAGGAAACACAAATGAAAATAAATTCTGTATTTTATAATGAAATTTACCCGAGTTTCTCAAATCTTTGAAAATTCAAAATAAGTGAATCTTTGTTTATTTTAACCTGAATAATTAAGTAGAACAATCGTAAAGTTTTGGTAGAGTAACAACTCCAAGATTTTAAGAAGAAAATAACTTTTAACATTTAGCAAACCCAGTCGCAGGAAAATAAAAGGTCCAAATCTGACATGAGTTTATTAAATTTCAAGCGGCATATGGAGGAATATGGGTTTCCCATGTTCTCCCATATGAAACACAACGCAATGCACCCGTCAACCCTGAACTTGGAGACCCTCCATTAGGGAACCCAACTTCACGGTAGACACCCATAGGCGGAAGATAATAGAGAGTAAAGAGTTACGAAAATTAACGGCCTTCTTAATAATTAATCCCACTGCAGCGAATAGGACGCAGCAGATGGTTCGCCCTCACATCGAGTAGGGGGTGGTAATAGTGCTAGTTCTTTCCACTCTGTTCAAAAAAAAAAAAAAAAAAAAAGTAAAAAAAAAAAAAAAAAATATTATGAGTTTGCGTGGTGACATAGATTTTAATATTCAACCTCCGAATACACTATAGATTCTTAATAACAAATTTTCCTTCATTAATAATGTCGAATCAGTTCAAAAATGTGCTATTCGAACTCTACCCGTTTATTGATGCAGACCAGACCAGAACTGGATCAGACTGCTTTGCGATAAAATGTCTCAGTAGAACCACAAAAGTTTGTTTCGGGTCCACGTTGATAACTCACCCCGAAAGACTGCTTTGCACTATGACTGCCATAATAACAGTGGAATTAGACATGGAAATACAGTTTCGCTCAAAAATTTTACGACCGCAGCTGTTTCGGCAACTGGATTGGAAATGCTGAAAATAAAAATGAATGACGAAATGTGACCACCTTACAATTTGCACATGATATGATTCTTTCGACTGAGACAATTGAAATTTAAAATACCTGAAGTGAAAAGAGATTTTATATGTGAATATATGAGAAGTGAAAAGAAATTGTATATACACTATCCACCAACAAGTAATTGGACACCCCTGCAATCGACGATATCTGCGGTCCTGATACACGTCACGGCCGCCGCCAATAAATATCGCGTGGGAAACAACAACGCAACCAGTCGCATGCAAGATGCCACGCAGTTCGGAGCTCTCTGATTTCGAGAAAGGTGTAATCGTCGGGTATCAGAGAAATGGCAGATCCATACGTGACATATCCAGCGAGTTGAAGTACCCAAAATCGACAGTGGCCTACGTGATTGGCAAGTGGAAGATGAGAGGTGACTGTTGGAATGTGCCCCGACCCGGCAGACCCACAAAACTGGGTGTTAGAGACCGACGGGTGCTGGCCAGAGAAATTGGGAAGAACCGCACCAAATCGATGGGCCACATCCGCGAGGAGTTTCAACAGGCATCCGGGAGTGTTCTTTCGATAAATACCATCCGTAAGGAAGCCCATCTGCTCGGTTATCATGGACGTGCTGCCGCCACCAAGCCTTTGATCACCAAGTCCAATAACGTTGCTCGGCTAACGTCGTGCAAAGAACGTCGACAGTGGACCGTTGAACAGTGGAAAAAGGTTCTCTGGAGCGATGGATCAAGGTTCACCCTCGACTGTTCGGATGGCAGGGTCTGGCGTCAGCCTGGAGAATGCTTCCTGCCGGAATGTATTGTGCCAACTGCGAAGTTCGGCGGCGGTGGAATTATGCTGTGGGGGTGTTTCTCGTGGTATGGCACGGGACCCTTGGTCGCAATTCCTAATAGACTCAACGCCGAGACCTACTGCACCATTTTGGATGACCATGCGCTTCCTACGTTGTTGCAGTTTTACGGGGTGGACCCATGTTACTTTCAGGATGACAATGCCCCCTGTCATGTTGCGAGGTCCACCATGGCTTGGTATGGTGACAATAGGGTAAATCGAATGGACTGGCCTGCACAGAGCCCGGACCTTAACCCTATCGAGCACCTCTGGGACGAGTTTGAGCGTCGACTTACGGGGTGCCCCCACCGTCCGAAATCGGTGAAGGAACTGACCTGTCTTGTCCAAGCCGAGTGGAAGAAAATACCGCTAGCCGTCGTACAACGCCTGGTTGAGAGTATGCCCCTGAGGGTCGCAGCTGTAATCGCCGCTCGTGGAGGCTCCACCAAATATTGAAGGTGAATAAACTTCGTTTTTTTTTTTGCTACCACAAGTGTCCAATTACTTGTTGATAGATAGTGTATATACACCGATGAACCATTGCATTATGACCACCTACCTAACAAGCTGTATGACCCCCTGTTACCCGCAAAACAGCGGCCACTTGGCAAGGTATCGTTTCGACGAGGTGGTGATAGGTATCCTGGGGTAACTGGTACCATAATGTCAACAGCAGGTCTTCCAGTTCCCGTACATTTCGTGATGGTGGTGATTTAGCGTGAACCTGCTTTTCCAGGTAGAACCACAAATGTTCGATTGGGTTCATGTCAGGTGAATTTGGAGGCCAGGGCATTAACAGAAAGTCACCAGCATGTTCCTCCAACCACTCCTTGACGATTCTGGCAGTGTGGCATGGCGCATTATCCTGTTGGTAATAGCCATCACCAGCAGGTGACACAGTTGCCATGAATGGGTGAACTTGGTCAGCAACGATGTTTGGATACCTGACAACTGTCAGGGATTTTGCTATTGGGGTAATGGGGCTTAATTTGTTCCAAGAAAACATCGCACACAGCATAACACTCCCACCGCCGGCCTGTTTTTCCCAGCAGTGCATCCATGTGCCATATCCTCCGTTGGTAATCGGCGTATCCGCGCTTGGCCGTCTACGTGATGCACCAGGAATTTTGATTTGTCAGACCAGGCTAATTTCTTTCAATCATACAAGGTCCAATCTCGATTATCTTGGGCCCATTTCATGCATAGTTGGCGATGACCTGCAGTGAGCTTGGGGACCCGGCTGGGTCTTCGGCAACGCAGTCTCATGAGCAGAAGGCTGCGATGAACTGTGTGCTGTGACACATTGCCCTGGTCACCGCTGTTGTAGCTGCGGGTGATTTGTCGCACTGTGGCCCTGCGGTCGCTGTGAACAAATGCGTGACAATCTCCACTTCCCTCTGGCATCAATGAGTTTCGTAAGACACGCGGTTCGTCGTTTGGCCATCTGTGCACCACTTTTGATACGTACTCACTACAGCGGCACGTGAACAAACTGCGCCGTTTCCGAGATCGTAGTTCCAAGGCGCCGTGCCATCACAATTTGTCCTTTATCGAACTCCGATAAAACACATTACTAACCGAAACCCGGTCCTCGGTTTGTATATATACTGCTCTGTGAACTTCATCTGCGCCACCGTTTGGTCTCCAGGCGCGCTTCTCTAGGCTGGGGTGGTGGTCATAATGGAATGACTCGTCGGTGTACATTCTGTACTTTATGTCAATTGATAAAATGAAACTACATGTATTTGACTCCTTCAGAGTGATTCTGTTGTGTGTGATTCGAAAGTTTGTACGTTTTATCATTTGATAATAAAAAAAACAACAACCTTGATTTCAGTTTTACTTCTGTTTGTAGTTGCGAAATCATTTTGGGCGATTGAACTGGAAAGAAAGACAAAGGGATAAAAAATATTTAATGGATGTTATTTAACCCACCTTCCATTTTCTGACGACATAGTCATTTTGCGAGTAATCCCGCTAAGCTACAGTGTATGATCCCGGAACTTGTTAACTAGAGAAAAGAAGTGGGATTAAAAATAAACTTGCGGAAAACAAAATTGCTGTGCAATATCTTTACAAGAACTGAAGAATTAGAGGTTGAGGGGTCAAATTTAGAAGTAGCTGATGCCTACGTGTACCTTCGACAACAGTAAAATTTCCGGAGTGCATTTTGAAGACAGTTAAATTTTCCACAGCAATTCACCATTATACACTGCTGGCCACACAAAATGCAACACCAAGAAGGACACGAAGATAGCAAAGCCAGATTTACTGGACACACAACAACAGATACAAAGATGAAACGATTGAGCTTACAGGCCCGTGCGACTTGCAAAACACGCAGACATCAATAGTTCGTGTGGCCCCCATCCTGGCAATAACGGCCGCTACATTCCGCGCCATCGAACGAAAGAGGCTTTGGATGTGGGCTTGGGGTATGTCTGTCCAGGCTGCTTACACACGTTGCCACAGTTCATCAGGCGTAGCCGCGGGTGGTGCTTGCCAGGCCACTCGGTTGCCGATCAGCGACCAGAGGTGTTCGATGGGCGACATATCGGGAGAACAGGCGGGCCACGGCAACATTGACATCTTGTGGGCCGTGAAGAATTGTTTCACGATGCGTGCCTCGTGCGGGCGCGCATTTTCCTATTGAAATGTGGCCGCTGGCAGGTCCTGAAGGTAAGGGAGGACTACAGGCTCCAAAACATCGGAGATGTAGCTTTGGCTGTTGAGTGTACCGGCGATGTGTACCAGAGGGGTGCGGGTGTCACATCCAATTGCGCCACAAACCATAACGCCAGGCGACGGACCGGTATGGGGATGCATTATTCAGGCGTCATACAGTGTCTCGCAGCGGTGCCGCCACACGCGGATACGACCATCGTGGTGTTGCAGGCAGAAGCGGGATTCGTCGGAGAAGGCAATGTCGTGCTATTCCGTAGTCCACGTGCGGTGTTGAACGGCCCACTGCCGCCTCACTCGCCGGTGGTGTAACGTCAATGGTAATCGGAGCAATGGGCGCCGTGCGACAAGTCCCCGCTCCTGCAGACGACGTCGAACGGTATGTGCTGACACGGTTGTTGCGCAACACACCCTAATTCCTGCGCTAACGTTCGTGATGTGGTGGTGCGAGCCGTCAATGCTCGCCACACAAAATGTCTGTCCTCTCGTTCGGTGGTGTACCGCGGCTGCGGCAATTGCTCATGTCGGTCCGTCCGTCCGTCCCTCCTGCACCCACCGAATCCATACTCGCCTCACTGTGGCTGGATGTCGTCCCACACGGGCGCCGATGTTTCGGCACGATAAACCGCTGTCGCGATAAGCCAGAATTCGTCCTCTGTCGAACTCCGAAACGTGCTGGAATGGCTGCCGTATCCTGCGACGAGGCATCAGGAAGCTTCCCACGCACAGGTCCGGCAGCACAACACAGTTCCGCTACCTACACCCCGCCTTCTGTGCACCCTCCTTATAGTGCTTCTCGTTTGCGTGTCCTCTCGCAGGCGACGCATGCTGCGAATTTCAGGCCAATCGGATGCTTCTTCCTTGGTGTTTCATTTTGGGTGGCCAGCAGTGTATGTTAAAAAAGAAGTGTTTAATCAGGATGCATTTGCATCCTTGAAGCTCTTCTTTATGGATTAGAGGCATGGACCTTAACTATAAAAGACATGCAGGAGCCACGGGGAATTCAATGAAGCGTGGAAAGATGAATGCTTTGTGTAACCAAGAAAGATAGGAACTCATGGATCAGGTAATGACGAGAGTGGATGGCATCATAATCAAAGTAAAGACCCTCAAGCAACAATGCACACTGTAAAAAATAAGTGTTATGAATTCACGGAAAATTTCTGAAAATAACGTGCAGCCAATTTGCCGTTTGGGGTCTGTCTTTTAACGAAATTTCGGTTCTAAAAGTTTTTTTCTTACTTCACTATTTTGGACAGAACTTCCGTAGTCTGTAATTCCGTTTATTTCAGAAAAAATATTAAAAAAAAAAAAAAAAAAAATTCTTAAATCTTCAATTCTGAAATCTTCAATTCTGATTTTCTCGGTGTCCCTTCCTTATTCATACCTAGTGGGATTTGAACCAGCGATCTTCCGAACGGGAAGCGCGTGTCTCACAGCTGAGCTAGAAAAGACCTTACACGTGTAATGTAAGACTCTAATTACTCGGTGATGATTTTTTTTGTTTGTTATTAATGTGGGTGAATTATTCATATATTTTTATTTTCTGTTGGAGCTTATTATTTTTCTGAATACGTTTTGTGATAGTTTTGTTCCTGTAAGAGGACTTTTGTTGTTTTTTTCATCTTGATTTTTCGAAGTAACAGAATGCTTTGGAATTCGAGATCTCTTTAAACTGACCGCCAAAACTCCTAAATATAAAATTTACTCTTGATAGCTATAATAACTTTCGTCTTAATGGGTCTACAGGCTGACACATAGACATCGTACAAACAATTTAATAGTTAATAAAACCTCAAGTATTTCCACGAATCGTTCCTATTACAGGAATTTTTTCGTCAATATGGATGCGGAAAAAGTGAGAACAGAATTATCCGTTAATATACGAAAGGAATTGCGGAAAAATTTCCGAAAGTTCAGAATTTTCCGTCAACACCTCTTAGATGCGGCGATTTACAATCAATATAAGAAAGGAATTGCGGCAAGTTTTCTGAAAATTCAGAATTTTCCTGGGGTACGAAAATCCGTGAAGCTCAGGTTTTTTTTCCCTCATTTAACGGAAAAGGTTGTATCAGAAACATGCTTCATTAATTTGCGAAAGGGATCACGGAAAATGGCTCATCAATTTCGGAAATTTCTTTACACTGTAGGCTGGATATTTTGCTAGAACTGACCAGCGTTTGATACCTAAAATACACTGCTGGACAATTGCTAAAGACGGATCATAAACGGCTATAAAGCGCATAAAAAAGTAAGTGTGGTTGGATGCCAAGTGAAATAAAATAATGTCAGAATGCCAGGACATTACAAGAGAGACAATTTATTGTGCTCTGAAGTCCAGAAGGCTTTGGAACGTGTTCAAGGGACAAACAGGCCATTTTGTGCAGAACACGTAAACGTGGAAAAAAATGCAATTACCGTCCGTAGGCGATTGGCGACCAGTAAGACTCCTCCCCAAAGCATCTCTCACATTTTCAATGGGATTCAGATCTGGAGAACATGCTGGCCATACGAGGTGTTGAATATCTTCGCTCTCAAGACACTCCTGGACAGGGACTGTTCGATGACATGTTGCGTTGTCGTCCATGAAAATGAATCTATCACCGACAGCACCACGGAACATGCGAACATGAGGTAGCAGAACATCATTAATGTATCGTTGGCCAGCCATAGTCCAAGTTGAAAGCACATAGAGGGACGTACGGCCATTGATCATGATGCCAGCCCATACCATGACACTACATGTCGGATATCGGTCCCTTTCCTGTATGTTTGCTGGACAATATGCAGTACCACTATCACGCCAGATCAGTTGTCGTCGACAATCAGACGATAGACTCTATCTAATCTCATCTGAGAAGAGGACAGCAGACCAGTCGTTATCAGTCCAATTGCGATGTTGATGGCACCATTGCAAACGGGCGGTACGGTGACGTCTGGACAATGGGATGCACACAACAGGACGGCGGGCGTATAGTCCTCCTTCATGCAAACGTCTGGCGACAGTTTTTCGGGAGATCCGCTTGCCAGTAGCAGCCATAAACTGATTTGTTACCTCACTAGCTGTGCTGCGCCTGTGTCTTTTTGTTGATAGCACTATGTACCGATCTTCTGCAGGTGTCGTACTGCGAACACGACCTCCCCCGTGACGTTTGCTACACTCTCCATTTGTTTGAAATGATTTCCAAATCCTTGAAACAACACTGTGGCTGACGTCGAACTCCCTGGCAACATCTGTTATTTTTCGCCCTTCTTCAATCTTGCCAATAATACGGCCACGCGGTAAAATCATCTAGGTGATATCGGGAAGACATACTGAAAATTGCAAGTTCGTCAATTGATTCCTTCCATTTCAACTTTGCGTTTGAACAACAACGGTCAATATGCGTCAAATCCTTTATATCTCTTATCAACGCTATGACGTCACGAACAAGTTCGGCAATCCAAAATTTGCATACGCACAACACGTCTTACTGTATCCCGCACGTATGCTAATTTCTACATTTTCCTGCCTTCCATTTAATGGTTGCTATCGTTGCTATTGTCATCCGTCCTTAGCAATTGTCCGGCAGTGTACAATACTGGACACCAAAGGACAAAAAAGACAGAGAAGACAATTTGAGAGATGGGTGGGTGAAATTCGAAAGCATGCTGGAATGGCATGCAAGAAAAATGCTCAAGACAGTAAAATTGCGGAAGAGACTTGGGGGGCCTTTATCCAGCAGTGCATTGAAAATAGGTGATGCTATAGCTCTGCATCAGTGAAAGTCACAGGTTATGGTAAATGTCGTCATATGGGTTCCTGGGCACAAAAGTTTAGGGGTCGTATAAGAATTGCCGTTTCTTGGCACCCTGATGAGAACTGAATCGGGAAAATGTTCCCAGTAAGACCACCGACAATATTTTACTTGAATTTGGGGAAACAAAAATGCATTCGTTAATACAAAAAAAAAAAAAAAAAAATACATAGCATATTTCTTAAATTTACGGGTTTCAACGAAAGAAAGGAATTACAGCAGAACTCATACTATGTTCGGAAAAGGACGACAAGGTGGGATTTTTTAATAACGCTGCACTTTTACTTAGGCACTAAATATTTACATAACGTGTCAAGTTATTAATAATTTCTCTTACATACTTAGGGCACTAAATATTAATTAATATGCCTAATCCGTATGCCCTTTTGACAGTTTTTATTAAACCGATGTCCTAACGTGTTTAGTATCAACTCAAGGTTGCTTTTTCTGAGGAACGAAATATTAATTTATATTCCCTAGGCCTTTTCAACAGTTTTTATTCGAACCATGTCATATTTGTAACGTTTACCTATCAATTCAGATTAACAATATCTTTTGCTCAGGCACTAAATATTATTTTATAGTCTAGGTCTTTTTAACGAGTTTAGGACATTTGGGTACCCGGACATTTTGGCACAAATCTTGAGGGGCTGTACAAAAATTGCCGTTTTTTTTTCGCTGTGAGGGGAATTGAATGGAGAAAAGTTTCCAGTAAGACAAACGACAATTATAATTGAATTTAAAAAAATATTACAATGCATAAATTTTGAAGATGACAATACGTTTTTTTGGGTGTAAATATGACAAGCATAATATCCGAAAACTTGAAGATTTCGTCGTCCTGGATCGGGATTACATAGCTCATAATCATGAATACGGATTACATCATATTCATGATTACATAGCACCAAGGGTGCACATGGAAGGAGACCCCCCAGCCGTTAATATAGCCAAATTTTTGATAAATATAAAACACTAAAATAGACGAAACTTTTTTTTAAGTGTTTGACAGCCTTGAAAGAGGTAAGGATTTTTCTTGCCCCCCCCCTCTCCCCCCAGCACACATAAAATGTCCGTTATTTCGTATTTTTTTTATTTACGATATTTTTCTATAAACTAAAACTAAACAAATTCTCTGCGAGTATGAGCAAACCCAGGAAACTTGTCAGGGGAGGGAAGGGGGCTTAAAACCTGAAATATGAAATATAAAGAATTTCTGGTCCGATCGGGAGATTTTCCGCCAATATGATGAATTTCTCGTCCGATCGGGAGATTTTCAGCATTTAGCATTATCTGAAGGCATGTGCCTACTCAGGAAACCTGTCGGGCGGGGGTTGTAGCTTGTAAATGCTGAAAATCTTCGGATCGGACGAGAAATGCTTCATCTTTTACAGTTTTGGTATTAACCCCCCCCCCCCCCCCCCGACAGGTTTTCAGAGTAGGCACATACGCTCAGATAATGTGTCGAGTTGTAGCTTGTAAATGCTGAAAATCTCCCGATCGGAGGAGAAATTCTTCAAATTTTCCACTTTTAGTGTTACCCCCCCCCGCCCCCGACAGGTTTGCTCAGTAGTTTCATGCCCAGAGATAATGTCTCCAGTTGTAGTTTGTAAATGCTGAATATCTCCCGATTGGACGAGAAATTTTTCATATTTTACATTTTACACTTTTGATATACCCCCCCCCCCCCCCCCGACAGGTTTGCTGAGTAGGCACGTGCCCATAAATATTTAGTGCATAAGTAACTTACGGCGAACATTTTCTCGGTCAAACTCTTACTATTGGGCCAAGAAACGGCAATTGTTATACGGCCCCTTAAACATTTGTGCCCAAAAGTCCGGGTGCCAAAATGTCCGGTGCCCAAAAGTCCGAACCCTCTTTTCAACAGTTTTTATTCTACGGATGCCATATTCATAACGTTTACTTATGTTTGCCTAGTCTTTCAGACAGAAAATCGGAAATATTTCTTAAATTCTTAATGATAATGAGGTAGGGGGGATTTTGTGCACACCACTTACTCAAGTAGGGAGAAGTATAGGAACACTATATTTTTTTACGCAGAGCAATTTCATGGCTCTAAAAGTGAATTTGCCCAGTTGTCCTAAACTCGTCGCAGTGATATTATTTCCAACCGTCTGTGTTTCACAGAAAAAGTTAGAATCAAAAGTATTTTTGTGCACTTTCTGAAAGGGATGCTGTTCTTTCCCGTTAATTTAACGAGAAAGATCTTACCCTAATGTGAAGCTATTTTTGTTCGTCACATTGCCTGAACTATTGACAGACATCTTGAAGAAGAAAAGTCCTGATGACGAGACTGTTGCTGAAGCTTTGTTGTCCCGTGAAGCTGCGGAAAATGTTGTGCCAGGGCACCACACCGCTGTAATACGTAAAATGCTATTTCCTTTAGCTGCGGAATAGATTGCTGAGCCATGTGCTGAAAGCATCTGTGAAGAACTTCAGTGTCTGGAAAATCCCTACGTCTTCTCTTGCAAGGCTGTCCCTTCGTTTTACCCTCTTAGTGTCTTCCCACCCATCAAGTAGGGGTCATGATCTCATCACATCCATTTCTTTATCCTGTCTCCTCCTCCATGTGCTGTCACCTAAAGCCTTCTTACTTTGTTCCCCCGAAAAGGTCTCTGAAAAGAGATGAACCCCCATCTTGCTGGCATCGCCTGGTGATGACAAACGAAAAGGTAAACACATCTTACAGAATGGAGGGATTTCTGTTTCCCGCTTTTGACAGTTGCAAGGACGTTCTTGCGTTGTTGATTTTAGATAGTAGTATACTTTTAATGTTTCGTAGAAATTATCTTCTTGCTGCTCGGTTGTTTATCGTCACTACTGGTTACTCATTACTTCGTTTCATTAGAGACACATTGAAATAGGATCGGAAGACAAACATAACTGCGTCTTTAGCGTTATATATCATCATGATTTATCGTATTTGATGACTTAACCCTATTCGAATTCTGTGTTCAGAAACGATAAAGGGTCTGGTGATGATTTCGAGCGAAGAAAGATTGGAAAGCAGCATAAGAACTGTTTTGTTCAGTGCATTTTGACAAATATATATGTATGCGAGGAAATAAAAAAAAAATAGTAGGCGAATAAGAAAATGTTTGTTTCCGAACGCCAAGACCTATAATATATACGAGTTTAAGACATTTGGGCACCCGGACATTTTCCCCTCAGAGCGCCAAGAACCGGCAATTTTTGTACGGCCCCTAAAGATTTGTATCTTTAGGAACCGTACGAAAATTGCCGTTTCTTGGCGCTCTGAGGGGAAGTGAATGGAGAAAACGTTCCCAGTAAGACAAACGACAATTGAATTTTTAAAAAATTACCTAGCACAAATTTTGAAGATTACAATCCGTTTTTTGATGTAAATATGACGGTATGAGGAAAAAACGCCCACGGAAAAATTGCCCACGGAAAAATTGCCCACGGAAAAATCGCCCACGGAAAAAACGCCCACGGAAAAAACGCCCACTTTTCGAAAATAGGAAAAAACGCCCACGGAAAATATGCCCACAGACAAAATGCTCACGGGAAAAATATGTAGTCGACTGATAAGTTTTTATGTCTGTTATAAACGGTGTTCGGGCAAGCTGCTGGCCAAAAAAGCGTTTGGGGTCATATAAAAATTGCGGTTTCTTGGCCACCTCACCTACATAACGTGAATATGGGAATGACGGAATGAAAACTTTTAGAAGGGCCTAAACGTTACTCCTAATATTATTTTCTGCCTGAGTAATACCGCAATATTAATAATTTGATGTGTAAAATATTTTCTGCAAACCTTACAAATACGAGAGGAAAGTTCGGATTGCACTGATGGACTGTTTTAAGGGGCCGTATAAAAATTGCGTTCTGGGCTGCTCCGTGGCTACGTCTCCCCGAGATTGGTTATCTGACACACATAAAATGTCCGTAATTTCGTATTTTCTTATTTACGATATTTTTCTATAATCTATCACTAAACAAATTCTCTGCGAGTATGAGCAAACCCAGGAAACTTATCGGGTGGGGGTGGGGGCACTTAAAACATGCCTTCAGATAATGTGTCGAGTTGTAGCTGCTGATTGCTGAGAATCTCCCGATCGGACGAGAAATCGTTCATATTTTACACTTTTGGTATTACACCCCCCCCCCCCCCCCGCCTCACCGACAGGTTTCCAGAGAGTGGACATGCGCTAAGAAAATTTGTCGAATTCTTGATATTTTAGGATTTTGGTTTTACCCCCCCTCCCCCCGACTAGTTTCCTGAGGCAGCAGATACCCTCAGATAATTCGACGATTTGTAGCTTGTAAACACTGGATCTCCCGATCGGACCAGAAATTCTTTATATTTTAGGTTTTAAGCACCCCTCCCCCCTCCCTCGACAAGTTTCCTGGTTTTGCACATACTCCCAGAGAATTTGTTTAGTTGTAGTTTCTAGAAAAATATCGTAAATAAGAAAATACGAAATTACGAACATTTTATGTGTGTCAGATAACCAATCTCGGGGAGACGTAGCCACGGAGCAGCCCAGAACGCAATTTTTATACGGCCCCTTAAAACAGTCCATCAGTGCAATCCGAACTTTCCTCTCGTATTTGTAAGGTTTGCAGAAAATATTTTACACATCAAATTATTAATATTGCGGTATTACTCAGGCAGAAAATAATATTAGGAGTAACGTTTAGGCCCTTCTAAAAGTTTTCATTCCGTCATTCCCATATTCGCGTTATGTAGGTGAGGTGGCCTAGAAACCGCAATTTTTATATGACCCCTAACGCTTTTTTGGCCAGCAGTCTGTGACCAGTTAACAGACATAAAAACTTATCAGTCAACCACATATTTTTCCCGTGAGCATTTTTTCTGTGGGCGATTTTTCCGTGGGCGTTTTTTCCTATTTTCGAAAAGTGGGCGATTTTTCCGTGGGCATTTTTTCCGTGGGCGTTTTTTCCGTGGGCGTTCTTTCATACAATCAAATATGACAAGGATAATATCCGAAACCCTGAAAATTTCGTCGTCTTGGATTGGGATTACATAGCACATAATCATGAATATCGATTACATCATATTCATGATTACATAGCACATTTCTTAGGTTTCAACGAAACAAAGCAATTACGCCAGAACGCATACTATGTTCGGAAAAGGACGACAAGGAGGGATTTTTTTATAACGCCGCACTTTTACCTAAGTACTAAATATTTACATAAGATGTCAGTTATTAATATTTCTCCTTAATTTAATTAGGCACTAAATTACTATGCCTCATTCGTAGGATAGGCCTAGGCTTTTTAACAGTTTTTGTTCTATCGATGTCACATTCATAACAATTACTTGTCAACTCAAGTTAATTATATTACGCTTTTACTTAAGCACTAAATATTATTTCACAGGCCCTAGGCCTAGGGCCTGTGAAATAATATTTAGTGCCAAAGTAAAAGCGCAATGCTACTAACATGATTTGAATAATAAACGTTGGGAATACAACACTGGTTGAGTAAAAACTATTAAAAAGGTCTAGGGCCTGTGAAATAATATTTAGTGCTTAAGTAAAAGCGGAATATTATTAACTTGAGTTGATACGTAATTGTTATGAATGAGACATCGACAGAACAAAAACTGTTTAAAAGGCCTAAGCTTAGGGCCTGTGAATTAATATTTAGTGCCAAAATAAAAGCGCAATGCTACTAACTTGATTTGAATCATAAACGTTGTGAATATAACATTGGTTGAGTAAAAATTATTTAAAAAGCCTAGGCCCTATGAAATAATATTTAGTGCTAAAGTAAACGCGCAATGTTACTAAAATGATTTGAATAACAAACGTTGTGAATATAACATTGGTTGAGTAAAAACTATTAAAAAGGCCTAGGGCCTTTGAATAATATTTAGTGCTTAAGTAAAAGCGGAATATTATTAACTTGAGTTGATACGTAATTGTTATGAATGTGACATGGTTAGAATAAAAATTGTTAAAAAGGCCTAGGACATGGTTAGAATAAAAATTGTTAAAAAGGCCTAGGGCCTTTGAATATTATTTAGTGCTTAAGTAAAAGCGTAATATTATTAACTTGAGTTGATACGTAATTGTTATGAATGTGACATGGTTAGAATAAAAACTGTTAAAAAGGCCTAGGCCTAGGGACTATGAATTAATTTTTAGGGTATATTTAGTGCTTAAGTAAAAGCACAATATAATTACCTTGAGTTGATACGTAAACCTTATGAATACGGCATCGGTAGAAAACAAGACTGTCAAAAGATCCTACGAATGAGGCATAGTAATTTAGTGCCTAATTAAGTAAAAGAGAAATATCAATAACTTGGCATGTTATGTAAATATTGAGTGTCTAAGTAAAAGTGTAGCGTTATTAAAAAATCCATCCTTGTCGTCCTTTTCCAAATATAGTATGAATTCTGCTGTAATTACTTTGTTTCGTTGAAGGTTTAAGAAATGTGCTATGTCATTTTTTAAATTCACGAATGTACTTTTGTTTCCCCAAATTCAAGTATGATTGTCAAACGGTGAATATTTTCAAGATCTAACTCTTAGTATAGGGCCAAGAAACAAACTGCAACTATAATACGGCCCCTTAAACATTTGTGCCCAAATGTCCGAGTGCCTAAATGTCCGGTGCCCAAATGTTCGCCCCGTCTTTCAGACAGAAAATCGTAAATATGTCTTAATTTCTTCATGATTATGAGATATGAGTGAAAAAATGTTTGTGTACACCACTTGCTCAAGTAGGGAGAAATATAGGAACACTATAATTTTTTACGCAGTGAACTTTCATTCCTCTAAAAGGGAATGTGCCAAAATGTAAGGGTCCCCAAATGTCCGGACCTCGATATATACGCGTGGATAAATCTTTCTCCTCATTCCACTCGCCGATAATCAGTTACGTGGGTAACAAGTTTTTGCCTTGATTAGAATCCAGCTCATTAATATACGTTTACGTTATCATCGTTACGACAAACCTTGATAATTGATGCGACAACGGAACGCTTCTGTGGTAGGGTGATCAGAGGCGCGGGCTTCTGGCTAATTGTTCGAGCCCAGCTCCAACAACGAAGAAGGCATGAGTTGTACGGCGTTAGTTGATCCTCTCCTGAACCAGGGTCTTTACATTAGGGACGGAGGACTCGCGTTAGATGCGCATGAGGTATTTGGAAGAAGAGCAAGATACAACCCTCTCTTCGCTTCTACTGAAATATTCGCTGGCAGTCACACCCTTTTAAGATTGATACTCAAGACAGTCACGCTCTCTAGAAGCTTCACAGAGGAACACTACTGATAGTATCACGATACATGCCAAAGCCAAACTATCAGTTTAAGGTGGACGTCAAGTAAGTTTGCTTCCTATACTTCCAATGGAAAAACTTCTGTACACATTTTCTTCACAATTAATGCGTTCCCAAGAATGAAAATTTGAAGATCGATTAAAATGGCTTCATTTTATAACTTGGAATACTTAATATTTTCTAAAACATAACCATAATTATGCAATCCAACATTTGTCTACTGACGTCATCAAAGTACAGGTCGCGCCATCTTTTTTCTGGTTTCAACACCACCAAAGGAAAAGTTATTGATTTTTAATATAATTATGGTTATGTTTTACAAAATATTAAGTATTCCAAGTTATAATATGAAGTTATTTTAATCGATGCTCAAATTTTCATCCTTGGGAACACACTAATTGTGAAGGAAATGTGTACAAAAGTTTTTCCATTGGAAGTATAGGAAGCAAAATTACTTGACGGTCCACCTTAATATCAGGGCTCTGAGCAGGAGTGTCCAATGTTTAAGTGGAGCCCTCACCAAGAAGAATAACACGTAGAAGTGGTTCGCGGAACCCTTAAGTAAAGGGTCCGGTAATATCTGTTTTGTTGGGAAAACACAACATTCACGGTATTCGAACCTGAACCCACTTGAACTGAATGTCAGAAGCCTGCGCTTTAGATCACTGCACTACCGGGGTGGCGTTCTACGCAGGTATCGCCAAATTTTAGCAACGTAAACTGTTCAGTTTTTGTCAATATCGCTGCTTCTAAGAGTCCGGGTTGAAAAAAATTATCAGAGAGCGTTTCCGGTGTGAAATGTTCAGCATATAATTTCAAATATTTCTTAATGTACAAGTGTGCCACTACAGGCCGTAAGTTCACGTTTCACTTTACAGCATATTTGCAGCCAGTATCTGCAGGGCTAAAAACCTGATTGAAAAAAACTCGTTTTCCGTCACATACTATGAAAAAGTTTTTTTGTGTATTTCCTTCCCAAAATGATGCACAATTTCCTTGCTAGAGGGCGCAGATGTGTAATAAGTTTCTCTCGATATGTCTGCTTCTAATTGTCTGATTTAAAAAAAATCTTTTGACACTGGATACCATTTGCCTTGTGAAACACTTTAGGTTTGTACTTGTGGAGTTTTTTTTTTTTTTAGGTTCACACTTCTGTCGCGAGATGGTGTTTATGTATTAGGTGTACAAATAAGTTTTAAAGCGTTTTTTGTGTGACGTATACCACTAATTTACACATCAGACATTTCCCCGCGTTGTCATGTGACCGTAACTGGCCCAGAGTGTAAAATGTGACACAGAGGTTTGCCCAACAGTCAAACGCACTTGCACATCGGTAGGTGAAAGATGGCAAGCGATACTGCATTTATTCGACACTGCATTCGTTACGAACTTCATCAAGGAAAAAGTGCTGCAAAAGCATGTGCATCGATCTGTTCTGTTCTGGGGAAGAATATTGTATCGAAAAGCACGTGTGATGTTTGGTTTAGACGGTTTAAAGCAGGCGACTTTGATGTTAGCGATCGAGAACGTAGCGGAAGGTTGTACATGAGGAACTGCAAACATTGCTGGATGAAGATTGGTCTCAAACGCAAAACGAACTAGCTGAACAACTGGGGGTAACTCAACAAACCATTTCCAATCGTTTACGCGCAATGGGAAAGATTCAGAAGGAAGGAAAATTGGGTGCCACATGACCTAAGCCAGTGGAACAAGGATAAGCATGTCATGAAGTGTTTGAATCTGTTGAATAAACAAAACAAGAAGTATTTCCTGTGGAAAATCGTTACGGGTGCTGGAAAGTGGATATGGTACGACAATCCCAAACACAAAAAACACTGGGTAGACCCCGGTGAAGCAACGACTTCAACACCGAAACGCAATATTCACTCTTAAGGAAATTCTGCTGCGTGCATCTGGTGGGATATGAACGATGTGGTCTATTATGAACTATTGGAACAGAGTCAAACTGTTACTGCCGATCGTTACAAGCAACAATTGCTGCGATTGAACCAGGAAATCTGTCTGAAACATCCATTCACAGGCAAAGGATTGCGTACCGTGAAATTACTGCATGACAACGCCAGGCCGCATGTCGTGAAATCGGTCAAGGAAACGTTATTGACGCTTGGCTGGGAAATTTTGGAGCACCCGGCGTATAGTCCCGACATAGCTCCTTCAGACTATCATTTGTTCCGATCGATGCAACATGGTTTTTCTGCTGTACGGTTCCGGACATGTGACGAAGTGCAAAAATGGGTTGACTATTTCATTGTGTCACACGACGAAGTATTCTTCATGGCTGAAATCAGTCAGCTGCCCGACCGATGGCGCAAGGGGTAGATAATAACGACGCATATTTTGATTCGTAAAAGTATTGTTGTTTTCTCTCAAAAACATGTTACGTTGTCTTAAAACGCTTTGAAACTTATTTGTACACCTAATACTTCTGTTTGCAGCTGTATCTCCGCTTCTAAGATCCCAATTGGAAAATTTCCATTTTTGCTGATGCCCATTCACTATAATAAAGATGGGGAACATTATGCTCTTTAAATGCACAGCTTCCCGCTAGGAGGCGTAAATGTCAAAATATGTTCTCTTTTCTCGCTATCTATTCTTTCGGGAGACTCATTTGAAAAATTCTTTTTCCTTAGCATAGCTTTTGAATGAAGAATACTTTTCGCATATTTTCAACTTTTTAATTTTGCAAAATTTTTTTCGCTAGCGAGCGTAGAGTTACAGGGGTTGGGCAGAAAAATGTGAACACCAAGGAAAAGATTATACGTACCTAATAGGATGTGGGACCACCTTTAGCATTCAAAACCGCCTGAATCCTTCTTGGAATGGACGCATACAAATCCTGTATGGTGGTTAGTGGGATGTTACATCATTCTTCATGTAAAAAGTGCTCTAGGTCCTTGAGAGGTGCAAATGGAGGATAACGGGATCTTACTCTGTTTTCCAACACAGACGACAGTAGCTCGATGATGGTGATTGGGGAAGCCAAGGCAGGTGTGAAAGTTCGTCCTCATGTTCCTCAAATCATGATTGGACATTACAAGCTCTGTGAATTTATCATCTTGATAGATGGCATCCACTGCAGGAAACAATGCCTGAGCCATTGAATGGACTTGGTAGGCCAAAACGGTTTCATACGCCCTGCCAGTCATCCGTCCTTCGAGGTGATCAGGGAAACTGCGCAAAAGCACGATATGACCTCCTAGAGCATGACAAAACCACCACCATGCTGCACTGTTGGAAGCGGACAGTCTAGGTTGTACGCTTCTGACTGTGTTCTCCACACGTAAACACGTCCTGCGGTGGGGAATAATGTGGATTCATCCGACCACATTACACGCAACCATGCATCGGCAGCCCACGTTGTATGCTCCTGGTACCACTGCCGTCGCTGTTGTGCATTGATCCGGATCAGCAGAGGTTTTGCAATACAGCTCTGCCAAGAATATCTTGTTTATGCAGTTCCCGGAGCACTGTTTTTGTTGATAGTGGAGTCTGGCGATACAGATTGATCTCGTCATTAATAACCAGCGCCGTGGCCTTCTTATCACTGGTAACAATCCTCTTTAATGCTCTCCTGTCTATCAGTCAGGGTCGTCTTCAGGCTACTCTTGTGTTTTGCAGACCAGGTTTTGCCACGAACACTGTATGTTGTCAGGACGCTAGACACAGAAGCTCTCGATACCCCCACTACCCTGGCGACTGTTTTCACGGAGGCACCAACTAGCTGGCCACCAACAATTAGCCCTCTTTCGAAGTCCGTTAGGTCGCTCATTTCGTCCTCAACCTGAAAGAAATTTTGCAGCAAGGCACTTTAAATGCACTTAAACAGTACCTTGAGGTTCTAAGCAAAGTTATTACAACCAAAAAGTGGCGGATACCTTTGCGTATTGCAACGTACGCAGCTGCATTAAAAGTTACGTCTATGAGCATGGTGTTCACATTATTCTGTCCAACTCCTGTACACCATGCTATGTTTCCTTCTGTATTTCTTTTTTAACTGTTCGGTTTAAAACGCTTTGTCTCTGATAGCTTACTTCTGCCATGTGAAACATTTTGTGCACCATTTAATTTTTTGTAACAATTTTCAAACCACTAATGAGAGTAAGTAGCTGTTTCTATTTCTGGGTGTTTTATCGCTTGTGGAAATCGGGCTGATTTCTTTATCTAACGGTTCCACTGAATATAAATAATTTTGAAAAAATTTAAAGGAAAAGTTTGGTAGATATGCACCAGTAATACTAATAAAACTCTGAAATCTGCCGAGTGTACTAGAGAAAGGTCCGAAATTCTGTCTTGCTTCACGTCCGCGCCTTCAAGATCTCGTTCCGGTGATAGAAAACCTACTTAGCAGAGTCCTGCTAGAACATCGAGACTCACTTGGGTATCAATGCGTCAATAAACTTGATCAGGCACAGAAGTTCTCCTCGACCGCTTCTAGCAGAATACCTGAGCACAAGGTGACCATCGTGCAGCTAAAGCGTGACGCTAGCGTAATCTATACGCTCACGGATAAATCTGGCCCGATTTGAAGAGATCCTGGACTTCATCCACCAGTCGCAGTCAACACTCCAAACCAAATCCCCACTTAACCGTTGGATAGCGCAGGTTTAAATGGTGGCGAAGAAGGCCGCGCTCCCAGACACCATCAGGAAATGGCCAAGCTAACTCCAGGGCCAAAGATACCACCAATTTTTGCAAGGCTTACGCATCACAAGCCGGGCAACCCAATTCGACCAATCGTTTCAAGAAGATGTGCTACGTCCTTCCATCTCAAAAAAAGCTAGCTACATTTTTGTCTCCTTTTCTGCCGCATTCAAGTGTTGTTCTGTTGTCTGAGGATTTTATCGAAAGAATTAGAAGCCTAAAGGTAACTCCTGCTCATATCTTAGGCAGTTTTGATATTGTCTCCCTGTACCCCTCAATTCCTGTTAAAGAAGTTATGAACACACTAAAGCAAGCGCTCGCCGATATATCGCTTTACACTGCAAGTACACTAACGGAGATATCCAAAGTCATTGACGTCGTTACTGATGCAAACTATTTTAGTTTCCAAAACCGTACCTACAAGCAGACCAAAGTGGTCCCAATGGGATCCGCTCTCTCTGTAGTGCTGGCCGAATCATTCCTACGACCCCTAGAAGTCCGGATACTCAGCGCACCTGGACCAACCCCGTGTACATGTCTAAGATACGCAGATGACGTTTTCTTCATCTAGATAAGCACCGAGGAAGAGCTAAATCAGTTTTTCACCACCATCAAATTGGAACACCCTGCCATAAAGTTCACTATAGAGCGATAAACAAATGCATCCCTTCCGTTCCTTGGATGTATTGATCAAGAAGTGGCCATCCAGTGTACCTCAACACTAGTGTCCACTACAAACCTACCTATGTTCCTAATGTCGTACTGCCTTCCTCATCGTGCCCCAAGGAGAAAAAGCTAGCCCTTTTCAGACACAGGGCCAGGCGAGCTTTCACTCACGCATCAGACAACGCCACACTCCACGCCGAGCTTGACACCGTGAGGTCTTTCGCCTTTTCTGCAGGATACTCACCCAGCATGGTCGATCAGATCATACACCAGACAAAGTCTAAGCTTGCATTCCGTGGCACCGGATGCCCCAGCCAAAAACTACAATACATCTGCTCATGCCAGTACGTACCAGGCTTCACATATTTCTTAAATTCCCTAAAAAAACTTGGTTTCGGCATAAGGATTACAGTACTTAGGACAATCGCGTCTTGTCTCGCATCAACAAAAACGCCGCCGTGGACCTGGAAGATGCGGGAGTATGCCATACCCTTTTTGTACCCAGACGGAACAACCAAAAACTACGTGGGCATGACCAAGAGGTCTCTAAGACTAAGACCCCAGCCCAGGAACACCAGAGAGATGTCAAAAGAGGACTTCTCACTACGACACTAGCGCGTGAAGTCGCCAACAACTCTGCAATACCTTTGTGGGGACAAATAAAGAAAATCGCACGATACACAACCGCCAGAGCCATCCTCCTCAGAGAAATTACAGAAATGCTATCCAGTCACGGGATATGCAACGAGGAAACATCAGTGGACCTCCCACATGTATGGCGCACGCTCATGAATACGCGCGCCCTTAATCACATATCTGGAATATGACGCGCACGTTCTATAATATCTACAGCAAACGTCTATTTTTGAATTCATAACTGGAACTCTGTTTTTGCATTTGAATAATACTTCTGCCTGAAGAAGCCACCCGTGGTGGCAAAAACTATCGTTTTGACCTAGTTTTGTAATATTACACCAATAAAAACGGATTTCAGCGATTTATTTGAAAAATTTTATTCGCGCTGGGAAAGATTCAAAAAGGCATGCTCATTGCAACCGAAAATTCGGTGTCATCTTTCTTGTTTACATTATGCTCTCATTTGTTCGCTTACTAAATTCTCTCATCGGGCAGCCGTTGTTTAGGCTGAACCCAAATATCTGAACTATTCTGCTTCTTTCAGGCATTTACCTGCTTCATCACGTACTAACAAATCTTCTGGTTCACCTCCTGAACTCACCATCATTTCTGTTTTGGCAACATTTATTTTTAGCCTTTTCAAAAGCAGGTTTCACCACTCGATTAAAATTTGCGAGGGGCGTGCCAGGGGGGGGTTATAGCTTTGGGACCCACCATGACCAAGGGCCCAGAAGACATGGGCGGGGAAATAATATATATATATATATAGAGAGAGAGAGAGAGAGAGAGAGCTTTGTAGAATGGTTTTGCTTTTGTCTCGTAGGATTTCCACTTGGTCAGAAACAGAAGTTGATAGACTAACAGATTTCAAAGCAATGACTTACGAATGGTAAAGGTTTTATGTCGCTGTGTACAGAGGGATGGGCGAGACACAGTTTCTGCCTATTTAGTACCATCCACCCACACCTCCCAATTTGCTCTTGAAACCGTTACTGGTCGGAGTCCCCTGTGGCTTCACATTGCATGACAAAAAAGATGCACCAAGAAATGTATACAGTGGTAAACCATTAAAAAAATTCAAGACAAAATCTAGGAACCATAGGCTTTTAACTCATATTTTTATGAGAACAATGGAAAATTTAGTGACTTATTATTATTAAACTCTGCAGATAATTTATTAGTCTGAAGAATGCAGTACACGAATTAAGGGAGGATTCTCAATTTTTCTGTGAAAAAAATCGTTTTTTTGGTTTTTTTACGTTATTTTGTTATTTCAGGTCTTAAAAGTATGTGTACCAAATTCCAAGTGGAAATTAGCAAAATTGGCCAAGTTATAATCTATTATTGTCCAGCGGGGTAACAGAGAGAAAACTCGGGATGAATTCAATCACGAACCGCCACTTCATAAAGATGTCAAAAATGCTATGAAGCCAATTTACAACGATTTGTCATCAAGAGAGTTGCTAGAAAGGTGTTTGGGTGGTGACACTCAACACAACAAAAGTTTCAATTCTACTGTTTGGCGGTTCGCTCCCTAACATCTTTACTGTCACTCAAAAACCATCGAAATGGCAGCTTATGTAACAGGAGGCATTTTTAATGAAGGTTTTCCTGTCGTCCTGAAAATGATGACAACGATAGGAATCGTTATTGGCGAGCAAACTAAGATATTTGCCAACGCGCGGGACCAACACAGTCTGCAATAATCGTCAAGACGCAGCCTCGAAGCTACAAAAGTGGCTCGTAGAAGGCGTAGAAGTGAGAAAATGTCTCTAAATGAGTTCTACGAAGCAAAGGAAGGAACACTGTATGGCCCTGGTATAGCAGATTAGCAGAAAAGTACTGTAAGTACTCGATATGCCTCTGTAAACCGTACTTGAAACTTCAAATGCGTTTTTCTCGAAACTGCTTTTTCGCGAATGGTTGGCATGATATTTCAAAACCGATTGGACCGATCGACTTCAAATGTAAAACTGCATGTTCAACAAACATCCTTTTATCGTTTGATGAACCAGAAACACAATACGTTATGTATTTTTTTTATAGCAAAACACTTTGTCAATTTTTTGAGCTAAATTGATAATTTGAGTTTGACAAGTCACCATTTCCTCAAATATGTATGTATATATATTTTTTCTGGTTCATCAAACGATAATAATGTTACAGTGGACACCCCCCCTCATCCTAAAACCTGAAGAAAACTCTAAAATTTGTCCGCCATGTCGCGTATGGTATGAGGCAGCTAGGAATCACAGTTCAGCAGGATCACATGTTCTTTTACAGTTCAGTTTTTTTATTTATTTCTCATTTACGTTGTTTTTTCTTTCGGATGTTATCTAAATTAATTAACAAAATTGCGGGATAATTGGGAAGTCGCTCCAATGCTTTTGAAGGCAAGAAACGCAATATTTTTGCCATTTTGAATTGTTTTTATCTGTGGGAAAAGGTAGCACTCAATGGTTGCTCTGGAAATTGATAAGAGCAAAGCGATAGGCCCAGAAGAGGACTTCTGGATTTCTTGAGGAGGGGCCGATGTTACGACCCACCCCCGCAATTAATTTAGTAATTAATGGGCGTGGTTGATGTGTGAAATTAATTAAGTATTAATTGTTCGAGGCTTGATTGGAGTTTAAAAGTGTAAACAGCAGATAAAGTTTTATCTGGGGTTTGGAAAGAAAAGAGGCGAAGAATTCTCTCTCTGGCTGGGTGGTCTCAGAATAGCTCTGTTAGGTCATAAATATCAGGGCGCAGCTGACGGGAAACTAAGCAACACGGAATGGTACCTTTCGAAGAGGGGTCCACTTGAGTAAATGAATGAAGATGGGGACAAAAGGTTTAGCGAATAATCGTAAATTCGTCGATTGTTTGGGGCATTTCGAGAACAATTGCTCTGTGTGTGGTCCGTGCAGAAAAATAAGAGTTCGCACTTGGCATGAACATAAGGAAGAAAGTTCAGTTGTCTGTATGCTCTCCGATGTGAAAGGCTGGATGCCTTGGATCTGCAGCAAAATGAATTGGGGAAAATGAAGCAGCAAACCTCCCCGCATTTGGTAAGAAATGGAGACAACTCGAGGCAGCTGGAGATGCCAGTTTGCCATAAAGACAGCAGAATGCCTAAATCCGCGGGATAAAGCAGAAATTCCTAGGCTTGAGCGTAATGGAAATCAGCGACTGTTTGGACTAACGAAAGCCAAGTTACAGGGGAATTAAGAAGTCTGCGAGTGGACAGTGGTCATTCCAATGAGAAGCGAAGCCATGCAAAGTCGGTTTCGGATGCCAACCACGGCAGTGTGGAATCGTCACCCCCATTCATCCCCTACTGTGGAGGAAGTGAAGAGACGCGCTTGTCTTACGGGGAGAAGCGAGGCCCCATGTGTGCGTGTGTGTGATCACGTAAGCAGCGAAGCCACTACGTGTAAGTGCGACGGGATAAAACATGGCGAAAGAAAAATATGAGCGTAAGAGCGGTGGCTTCGATACCTAACAAATATACAGGTGAAATGTTGAGTTGCCGATATACGCTTAAGGTAAAAGCACGTCTGATTTCGCTCTGCAGAGAAAATTAATCTCAGGGCTGGCGGTCGCAACTCGATAAAAAAATGGAAACGAAACCTGCGAGTGGCATATTTGAACTGCGTACTCAGGCAGGGTAGATAGATGGTTTGCGAACGGAAAGGAACTGACTGAATTGGGAATGAACGGTCAAAAAGGACGGAAGGTAGCGACGGACGGAATCAACTATAGCAGCAGCGGAATTTGAATGTGTCCCACTCTCCCAGCAGTCGACGTTCACAATTATTTCTTCACGACAACAAAAATCATTTCCCAGGAACACAGAAAATCAATCTTGGAAACCGCAACTGCAGATGTGAGAGGGCCTATTTTGCTTAACGGCCACCTTCAAATCGTCACGAGAATAGATCAGTGTGCACTCTAATCATTGCAACAAAGTGCGGCGTGATATTACCATTTTTAAGTGTGTGCTTCATTTACATCAAGCGTCAAAGTGAAGTGTTAAATCATCGGTGCTGCCACATGGTGCAAGTGTCTGTGTGTGTGTGTTTTTTTTTGTCGTGTGATATTATGTGATACACAACGGATTTGCACAGCAAAGTCACGTAACTGTAAGTAGATGAATATTTCCTTTTTCTTTCTTCGCACATCTGCGAACTTGTGCCATCCCGACACCCAAAGCTGCATGGACATAGATGCAGTAATGCTGAGTGACTGAACCTCAGAGGAAATACCTGCACATACAGATTTCAATTTCTTACCGGGCCCATTTCCTGATTATTTTTTTTACATGAATAAGGGAGAAGGTGTGGCCACAAATTCCGCTGGGCGGGACAGTTTCTTTTAACTTTGGTTCAGGGCCAAAGCGAGCGGGGAAGGGATCTGCATGTGCATGCTTATTAGATTTAGTTAATTAACTTTGGCAGTATTTCGCACCTATAATCTTATACCGCAAATTAACGTGCTTGTGTATTTTGTGTCGCGAGTATTTTTAATGTGATCGTTTGCATATAATTTTTTTCATTCTCTAAGCAATTGTATATGAATATCACCTGCAGCTCTATTTAGTGTGTTAAAGAGTAGTATCTCTTGTTCAGATAGTCCGGTGGAGACTCAGACGGCTTGTGTCTTCCGACAGTAATGTGTGACACCGTATGCTGCCCACATAAGAGGGGCAATTGTCTATACGCCCAGAGAGCGCCATATCTGTTTAAATCTCGCAGAACGTTATTAAATGTTGTGTTGTGTATTTGAGAATCATGTGTTATTTGCGAAAGTGAGTGTTGTACTGGCTGGTTGGGGATTGAATGTACCGGAGTAAGATCCGGACCACTACACTCAGTCACGAATTGGTGATTGCGGGTGAACCTCATCACAACTCTGATCCCAAAGTATCATTTTTTTTTAGATTATTTTATTTTTTATTTGTTGTTGTTATTTTGTTCACAAGGTGGATTCACCCAAGCCTTATGCTTCGGGTCATTCTTCAACTTTTCATTTTTTTATGTTCTGGTGTGAATCTTTGAGTGCAGCAGTGCACCTGAGATTCTCACCTGGTGCCGTGGCCAACTAAATTGTACTTCAGGTCTCAAGCACCGTTACCGGCAGACTCGGCAGGAACACTGCTAGTGCCGTGTAACATTAATGGTGCCGTTGTCCCAGGATCGATACCTATATTTTGCAGCTAGCGGAACAACACTCATGTTCGTAAAATAAGTGCGAATTGACTGCCATTACTATTTTTATTTAGTTTTGTTCGGTGCGAATTTTGTATAATTTAGCATTAAGTAAGCCTTAAGCTGTTTTGTAAGAACTGCCATAATTTTAGTGGGTAAGAAAAACAAAATGGCTAACACGAAGACAGTGGAACGCAAGAATTTGGCATCGAGCGCAGATGAAAGCGGGTGTAGGAGCATCGAACGTGAGAGATCTGTGGAACTCGTGGATTCTCGAAGCTATGCCTCATATTTAAATTTTCTTTCCGCCTATCTCGACGGGCAGCAATGAACGTGCGATGAAATCCTTTAACTTTCCTTCCGCTCTCAGGGCACTTAAATCCGGAATTAGGTGCCTTGCGACGGTGGGAAAGGTCAGTGTTTACAGTTTAAAAAAAAAATATAGAATGATTGGATGAATAAACTTCATCCAGTCATCCCTTTTTTTTCTTTCATGGGGGGATGGAATGTTACAGTGGACACCCCCCCTCATCCTAAAACCTGAAGAAAACTCTAAAATTTGTCCGCCATGTCGCGTATGGTATGAGGCAGCTAGGAATCACAGTTCAGCAGGATCACATGTTCTTTTACAGTTCAGTTTTTTTATTTATTTCTCATTTACGTTGTTTTTTCTTTCGGATGTTATCTAAATTAATTAACAAAATTGCGGGATAATTGGGAAGTCGCTCCAATGCTTTTGAAGGCAAGAAACGCAATATTTTTGCCATTTTGAATTGTTTCTATCTGTGGGAAAAGGTAGCACTCAATGGTTGCTCTGGAAATTGATAAGAGCAAAGCGATAGGCCCAGAAGAGGACTTCTGGATTTCTTGAGGAGGGGCCGATGTTACGACCCACCCCCGCAATTAATTTAGTAATTAATGGGCGTGGTTGATGTGTGAAATTAATTAAGTATTAATTGTTCGAGGCTTGATTGGAGTTTAAAAGTGTAAACAGCAGATAAAGTTTTATCTGGGGGTTTGGAAAAGAAAGAGGCGAAGAATTCTCTCTCTGGCTGGGTGGTCTCAGAATAGCTCTGTTAGGTCATAAATATCAGGGCGCAGCTGACGGGAAACTAAGCAACACGGAATGGTACCTTTCGAAGAGGGGTCCACTTGAGTAAATGAATGAAGATGGGGACAAAAGGTTTGTGAATAATCGTAAATTCGTCGATTGTTTGGGGCATTTCGAGAACAATTGCTCTGTGTGTGGTCCGTGCAGAAAAATAAGAGTTCGCACTTGGCATGAACATAAGGAAGAAAGTTCAGTTGTCTGTATGCTCTCCGATGTGAAAGGCTGGATGCCTTGGATCTGCAGCAAAATGAATTGGGGAAAATGAAGCAGCAAACCTCCCCGCATTTGGTAAGAAATGGAGACAACTCGAGGCAGCTGGAGATGCCAGTTTGCCATAAAGACAGCAGAATGCCTAAATCCGCAGGATAAAGCAGAAATTTCTAGGCTGGAGCGTAATGGAAATCAGCGACTGTTTGGACTAACGAAAGCCAAGTTACAGGGGAATTAAGAAGTCTGCGAGTGGACAGTGGTCATTCCAATGAGAAGCGAAGCCATGCAAAGTCGGGTTCGGATGCCAACCACGGCAGTGTGGAATCGTCACCCCCATTCATCCCCTACTGTGGAGGAAGTGAAGAGACGCGCTTGTCTTACGGGGAGAAGCGAGGCCCCATGTGTGCGTGTGTGTGATCACGTAAGCAGCGAAGCCACTACGTGTAAGTGCGACGGGATAAAACATGGCGAAAGAAAAATATGAGCGTAAGAGCGGTGGCTTCGATACCTAACAAATATACAGGTGAAATGTTGAGTTGCCGATATACGCTTAAGGTAAAAGCACGTCTGATTTCGCTCGGCCGAGAAAATTAATCTCAGGGCTGGCGGTCGCAACTCGATAAAAAAATGGAAACGAAACCTGCGAGTGGCATATTTGAACTGCGTACTCAGGCAGGGTAGATAGATGGTTTGCGAACGGAAAGGAACTGACTGAATTGGGAATGAACGGTCAAAAAGGACGGAAGGTAGCGACGGACGGAATCAACTATAGCAGCAGCGGAATTGAATGTGTCCCACTCTCCCAGCAGTCGACGTTCACAATTATTTCTTCACGACAACAAAAATCATTTCCCAGGAACACAGAAAATCAATCTTGAAACCGCAACTGCAGATGTGAGAGGGCCTATTTTGCTTAACGGCCACCTTCAAATCGTCACGAGAATAGATCAGTGTGCACTCTAATCATTGCAACAAAGTGCGGCGTGATATTACCATTTTTAAGTGTGTGCTTCATTTACATCAAGCGTCAAAGTGAAGTGTTAAATCATCGGTGCTGCCACATGGTGCAAGTGTCTGTGTGTGTGTGTTTTTGTCGTGTGATATTATGTGATACACAACGGATTTGCACAGCAAAGTCACGTAACTGTAAGTAGATGAATATTTCCTTTTCTTTCTTCGCACATCTGCGAACTTGTGCCATCCCGACACCCAAAGCTGCATGGACATAGATGCAGTAATGCTGAGTGACTGAACCTCAGAGGAAATACCTGCACATACAGATTTCAATTTCTTACCGGGCCCATTTCCTGATTATTTTTTTACATGAATAAGGGAGAAGGTGTGGCCACAAATTCCGCTGGGCGGGACAGTTTCTTTTAACTTTGGTTCAGGGCCAAAGCGAGCGGGGAAGGGATCTGCATGTGCATGCTTATTAGATTTAGTTAATTAACTTTGGCAGTATTTCGCACCTATAATCTTATACCGCAAATTAACGTGCTTGTGTATTTTGTGTCGCGAGTATTTTTAATGTGATCGTTTGCATATAATTTTTTTTTCATTCTCTAAGCAATTGTATATGAATATCACCTGCAGCTCTATTTAGTGTGTTAAAGTAGTATCTCTTGTTCAGATAGTCCGGTGGAGACTCAGACGGCTTGTGTCTTCCGACAGTAATGTGTGACACCGTATGCTGCCCACATAAGAGGGCAATTGTCTATACGCCCAGAGAGCGCCATATCTGTTTAAATCTCGCAGAACGTTATTAAATGTTGTGTTGTGTATTTGAGAATCATGTGTTATTTGCGAAAGTGAGTGTTGTACTGGCTGGTTGGGGATTGAATGTACCGGAGTAAGATCCGGACCACTACACTCAGTCACGAATTGGTGATTGCGGGTGAACCTCATCACAACTCTGATCCCAAAGTATCATTTTTTTTAGATTATTTTATTTTTTATTTGTTGTTGTTATTTTGTTCACAAGGTGGATTCACCCAAGCCTTATGCTTCGGGTCATTCTTCAACTTTTCATTTTTTATGTTCTGGTGTGAATCTTTGAGTGCAGCAGTGCACCTGAGATTCTCACCTGGTGCCGTGGCCAACTAAATTGTACTTCAGGTCTCAAGCACCGTTACCGGCCGACTCGGCAGGAACACTGCTAGTGCCGTGTAACAATAACTTGTGCATAGAGTAAAACGCCGTTCGAGGAGTTTTTTTGTTTCAGATCACCTGTAGTGGAAAAATCATGCCCACCAGCGACCGCGGATCTTCGCACAGTGTCATGTCGAGGGAGGTTTGCGGGCGTAATTCTTCATGAAACTTGCTAAAAATTGTTTTGTAAATACCTGAAATTATAATATATAAATGTACCTACTTTGGAATCAATTGACTGCATAGTTTCGACAATAAACACTCCAAAAAAAAAAAGCGGTAATTTTAGCGCAAAAAATGAGAATCCCCATTAATTATCACAAGCATATTGCTACAGTTTCGTGTTTTAACGGATTTCATAATGATTCCCCGTCATAATTCTTTGAGGACCCACTCAGATATCTTTGTCTTGGGGCCCACTCAAATGTCTTAACCTAGGGGCCCACTAAGGCTTTAATCCGGCCCTGGGGCGTGCTCATCAGATCCTGGTGTAACAATTAAATGACTCTCAACAAGATGTTCCACTGTGCGCGTTTGGCCACAGTTTCACCCTGTGCTTCGAAAATAGTTAAGGAAATGAAATAACTCAGAGCTGACCCTGGTCCAGCTTTTGTGTTTTTGCACTGTTGTGAAAACACAAATTTGTCCGTGACGGGGATCGAAGTCGCTTTTCCTCACTCCGGAGTAAGTTGCTCTCCCAATTATGCTACACGGACGGAATATATCGCTGCAGATTTGTCGTCTTAACAAATGCTTTACCTCTGTAGTACGTCACATGATTTCCCTCATTTTTAATTTTTTTATTGTAAGTGAACTTTCATTAACTCTAAACGATGTGTGGAACAAACATCACACATTTTCCGAAGAACCCAACTGCCAGTACATCCGTTTGTACGCTCGGACGCCAATGCGAAAACACAAATTTGTCCATGACGGGGATCGAACCGGCGTTCCCTCACTCCGGAGTAAGTTGTTCTCCCTACCAAGCTACACGGACGGAATACATCGCTCCAGATTTGTCGTCTTGACAAGTGCTTTACCTCTGTAGTACGTCATACATTGCGTATACATTTATTTCCAGTTTTTCAGATACCTCTTTCTTTTTTAACGCTCTCTAATTTTGCGCAGTACATTGTTGTTTATTTAATGTAGTTTAATCTGGTATTCCTTAACTTGCGTTCTTAAGGTGGACGTCTAGTGATTTTGCTCCCTATGCTTCCAATGGAAAAACTTTCGACCCTATTTGCTCAGGGAAGAAAGATTTCCCATACGTCAAAATTGGCCCACTGATTAAAAACATCCTAACTTAGATTGTACAATCGGTGATCTTTTGCAAAAAGCTTTCCTGAACTATATTAAAAATCAATAACTTTACTTTGATGTAATTATGATACTTGCTTACAAGTGGCGCCACTCTTCTTTATCACTACATCGAAGTAAAGTTATTGATTTTTAATAGTTCAGGAAAGTTTTTGGAAAAAACACCGATTGTACAATCTAAGTTAGGATGGTTTTTTTATCAATTGGCCAATTTTGTTCTACAATGTAAAAAAAAATTGAGATTCACGAGCCACTTTCCCTCATTTCTTTCGTGAATTAACAAAGCGTATTTCTGATACAATCTTTTCCGTGAAATGACAGAAAGAAATCTAAATTTCAGAGATTTTTCGTACCCCGGGAAAATTCTGAATTCTCAGAAACGTTTCCGCAGCTTCTTTCTTATATTGATGGGAAATTACCGTTTTCAAGATGTGTTAACGGAAAATTCTGAATTTTCAGAAACCTTTCCGCAGTTTCTTTCGTATATTAACGGAAAAAACCCAGTCCTCACTTTTCCCGTATTCATATGACGAGAAATTACCGGTAATTTGGTGAGAATACCTGAGATTTGATTAACTTTTAAATTTCAATCGTCTGTCGAATTTTGAAGTTCCGTAGCGAGATTGGATATTGTGGATAGCAAATCGCATGAATTTTGTTTATTGTGGAACAGGATATTTCTTCCCTCTCCCTATTTTGTGAACCAGCTATTTATTATATATTATGTTACTGGAAGAAACCGGGTACTTAACTTATTGTACAGATGATTATACGATGTCTATGTACAGGGGCAGTTGGCGGTCGCAAAAGGGCCCGGAATTTTTTTACAAATGGGCCCTGAATTTTTTTACAAATGGGGCCCGTTCAGTTGTAGTTGTGCGGTACTATTGTATCACAACTGAAAATCACTTTTTTTATTTAAGAAAAAACAAAAAAGTACAGTTGCTCTGAAAACAGTGGCAAGCATAGTAGGGGGGGGGGGTAAGAAAAGTACACCCTTCATTCTTTAAATTGAAGTGGGTGTTGCGGAAAAATTTTCATCGGCCCATGCCAAAATTTTACTGCAGAAAACTTGTACTGCATGTTTTTCTGTTGTGGAACAATCACAGTTAGAAATTTCAAGATATTTAAATATCGTGGCAAACTCACTTAATCGACGTGAAAAAAGCGAATAACCAGGTTTAAATCACTAGTTTAGTTAGCTATGTACGTAATTGCGCTGCAGAAGTTTCTAATTTTGGACACACTCAGTATTTATATTTTTTTTAATTTTCTCTTAAGAACGCTGAAGTAAGAAAATTAATTTTTTTTTAATTGCTGATACTGTTCGTATGTGTTTCAATTACAAAACGTGCTTTTATGCTGCGGTTATGTATTGTAAAGACACCTTATACTGAATAACGTAAACAAAACATTTTGCAACTTCATGTTGAAATGATATCTCCGTAAATGCCTTCGTCTGTAACATTGGTCAATTATCACAAGGAGCGTAGGCTGCGTAGGTAGAACATTTCGAGGAAAAGGGATCGTATATGAACACCCCCACAAATAATCTTACAGTTATTTCAAAATAAGTTATTGATATTATTAGCTTTCACTCTGAATTCTGTGTTGTCATATAGTGGATAGTACATTCCATAATGACCATTATCTAGCATTATTCTGCAACTTTGTTAAACATGGGTGAGTGTTTTCACTTCTTTAACTAAAGTAGTGAAAAAAATTTAGCCCTGTTCAGCCCCCACCCCAAATGCTGTTGACATACGTAGATTGTTGTTCCTCCCAATTTTTCCTGATGCCGGGCCTCTCGAAACATTTCAAGATGAAATGAATGGTCAAAGAACTATAGAAATAGATAGACATCCCATCCCCACTCCGCAGTTGAGACAGACATCGGTTAATTGCACGGAGAGGAAGGAGTGGAAGTTTGGAAGAGGAAACTTTTTTTAATGCCTAAACAGATTAATCATAGTTTTCGGGCCCGCGCTCTATTTTGCAATATAAAATTCGTGCTAGGGTTGACATATTTCGGACTCTGACGGGCTCGTGCTCTTAAAATTGAGCCCGAACTCAGCTCTTATGAGCACAGCACTAATGCCTTCTACAACCAACGGGAATAAAATCAACTATCCCCCTTCCTTGGGGAATATATAGAACATCTTGTACACATCCCTGCCCTCCCGTAACATACGGTATATACATTCTTGTTCCTCAGCTAGTAAGTGAACCCAGAAGTTCGCAAACACACATGGCCCATCTATTGTAGTTGGGATTCTAGCAGTTGCCTGGTGAGGGGATTTTTTTCCCCTAGTTCAAAATAGTTTTTTTCCCCCGTTTGTTATAATTACATTATGTGCGTTTATAAAAAAAAAAGTGTTGTGGTTCAGTTGTGTGTTTAAAACAACTGAACTGAAAACATTTTTAAGAAAGTAAGAAAGAAAGAGACAAAATAAAATGTACGGAAGGGGCCCACCGGGAAATGTCCCGGTGGGCCAATCCGCCTCTGTCTATGTATCAGTCTTTGGACAACTTAAGACAAAAGCTATTATAGCTATCGAGAGTAAATTTTATATTTAGGTTTGTTTTGTGAAATAATACTATAAAATAAAAGTACATTTCACCTTTTTTTAAAGATAACTGAAAGTCATTGTTAAGTTTCAAAGCATTTTGTTGCTTCGAAAAAATCACAATGAAAAATGATTAATTTTTGTGAAAAGTCAGCCTACAAAAAAAAAATATTACAAACCTATTCAGAAAAATAATAAGCTCCAACAGAAAATAAAATGACTGAATCACTTGCATTAATGACAGAAAATAAAAAAAAAAGATTCATCGTCGCGAAATTTGTTTTACTATGTACGTGATTCGGATTTCCGAGCGTTTGTGGCTCAGCGGTTAAAGCGTGCGTTACCAACCCAAACAACGAGGGGTTCGATCCTGATTGCAGCGGAAGGATTATCTGGGATAAGGGATGAAAAATGCAGGGTCGTCGATCTTGCGGAATTTCAGTTTAAATACGGAAAAACCTAAATTGGATTTTTCTGAAATAAATTGAATTTCTGACTTAAGAAAAATACGGAAGTTAAAACAAACGGGCCCTTTTAAAAACGGAAATTTCTGAAAAAGACTGACACTTACCGGCAATTTTGCTGCGCGTTATTTTCGGAATTTTTTTTTGTGTGTGTGAATTCACACCGCGTATTTGTTTACAGTGTATGGGAAATCTTTCTTCGCTGAGGAAACAGGATGGAATTTTTTTCCGTTGGAAGTATAGGGAACAAAATCACTAAGCGTCCACCTTAAATTATATTTTAAAATTCCTTGATGGGACTTACATGTCATCCGTTGTTAAATATATGTACCATTTGTTTTTTATGTGCATTTTCCTCCTCTACGAAACCAAGAAGAGAAGACCTATTGATCTCCAATCTTCGAAATTGTCAAATTAAAAACTGCTAATCCCTATTATCCTTTTTTCTATTTCTTCTTTTTTGTCCGCTACTTTTTTTAAGCATGCCATGAAGGATAACGTAAAGCCTATAATAGCTACTCACCTGTATTTTATGGCTTTGTTTACGCGTACAAGTTACAAAGCAATCATTTTTTTCTCCCCATTTTCTTTGAATTTTGCTCCTTACAGACTACACCACCAGTTAAGTACGGCGATTTCAATGTCTGGGATTTGACAGTCTGAAGACTTGTCAAAAATTCTCCCGTATGAGAAAGAGTAGAAAAACTTTGTTTTTGACGCGAACTGTCCGAAAGTGACCTTCAGAGGCGGATCTGACACTCACTATCCATCAAGGCTTAGACAACTCGCAGTGACATAAAAACGCGGTTTTATTATCTTGAGTGTTCCTCGTAGTTATCCGGAACGTAAAGGAGATTAGCATTTTAAAATTTTTATTGGTTAATGGATTGTAGTTTAAATAATTACTGTCACACGGTTTGTCTTGTTTTAGTAGTAATTTGTTTTTCTCCCATTGCTTTACGCTGTTACTTATATTAGTTAAATCTGCTTTATCAGCCTTATTTCATTTGTTTTTCATTTCGCTTTTCCTTCGTTTGTGGTACAATTTCATTTCATAGCTCACTTGGCATAAGAACTCAACGATAAGCTTAAGATTTGTAAGTGATTACCAAATATCCAAAATTTTAAATGAAGAAGAAAGAAGTGGGCAACTCTTTCCTCCGTAGTAAAATAATCATTTGAAGTGAGAGTAGATGCCTCTTTCAAATAAAGTAAGGATATATGCATATTTATGTAACTTAAAGGCTCACTAAATAATATTTTCCTTTATGTAGCTGTGTTTGACATTTTTAGCATGACTGTGGCGTACCACTGAGGTTACGCAAGAGTCGAAACGGCAAGTTGCAGCAATAAACCAAGGTCGGTGTAGTTCAGTCGGGAGAATAACTGGCTCCGGAGCGAGGAGACGTGGGTTCGAATGCTACTACCGGAAAAAGTGCTATATTTGCACATTAGCACCTGAATGTAAAAATGAATCTCCTAACCGTGAAGTTCGAGAATAATGTGTGATGCTTCTGCCACACATCGTCTGGAATTAATTAGATTTCCTTCTTCAACGCTTTGAAAAATGTATGATGCTTTTTCCACACAGCATTTGGAATTAACGAGAATACCTCTTACGCTTCGAAAAATGTGTGATGCTTCTTCCACACATCGCCTGAAATTAATGAGAATTCCATGTTTTCCTTCTACGCTTCGGAAAACGTGTGATGCTTCTTCGACGCATTGTTTGGAATTAACGAGGATTCCTTACACGATTCGAAAAATGAGTGATGCTTGTTCCACATATCGTCTGGAATTTGGGAATTCCGTGTTTTCCTGCTACGCTTCGAAAACCGTGATGCTTCTTCAACGCATCGTTCGGAATTAATGAGGATTCTTTCTACGTTTCGAAAAACATGTGATGCTTCTTCCATGCAACATTTTGGAATTAATGAGAATTCCTCCTACGCTTCGAAAAATGTGTGATGCTTTTTCCGCACATCGTCTGGAATTAATGAGAATTCCTTCTACGCTTCGAAAAATGTGTGATGCTTCTTCCACACATCGTCTGGAATTAATGAGAATTCCATGTTTTCCTACGTTTCGAAAAACATGTAATGCGTCTTCCACACAACGTTTGGGAATTAATGAGAATTCTTCTTACGCTTCGAAAAATGTGTGACGCTTCTTCCACACATCGCCTGGAATTAATGAGGATTCCTTCTACTCTTCGAAAAACACGTGATGCTTCTTCCATACAACGATTGGAATTAATAAGAATTTCTACTACGCTTTGAAAAATGTGTGATGCTTCTTCCACATATCGTCTGGAATTAATGAGAATTCGTTCTGCGCTTCGAAAAGCATGTGATGCTTTATCCGTCCACACAACGTTTGGAATTAATGAGCATTTCTTTCTTCTACGCTTCGAAAAATGTGTGAGGCTTCTTCCGCCCATCGTGTTGAATTAATCAGAGTTCCTTCTATAATGAGCTCCTTCAAGCATGGTTTGCCGGCTGACCTGGAAACTTATGATTGTGGCCCAGACCTTTCTCGAATGAAAGGGATGTCTGTGGCGTACCACTGAAGTGACGCAAAAGTCAAAACGCGACAAGTTTTAACGATAAGCCAAGTTCGGTGTAGTTCAGTCGGGAGAAGAGTTGGCTGCGGAGCGAGGAGACGTGTGTTCGAAATCCACCACCTGCAAAAAGGGGTTTACGCTATATCTCTTAGACGAAAAAGTACGTTATTTTAATACGTCTTTGTCTATAGATGTGTAGACACATCTCGCGAATTCGTTAATCAAATTTTAAAAAATTGCATCTAATAGCACCAACCATAAGGATGAATGAATATTTCACGCCTCTTCGGATTTCTGATGTGCAGTGTTTTCCTGATGGGTATCGTAAAGTTATTTTTTCATTTGACATTACGTCTGTACTTTATATACACTGGTGTCGAAAATTAAAGTCCGGAAGGCCTTCGCAGCGATGAAAAGGAAAACACGTAACAGTAGGTAGAGACGTTTGGCATGTAAAAAAACACAATCATCAGGTAATAAACATTTTTTAGCACCAGACAAATATGCACACATTTTGCGCATGCAGGGCCACATCCGCAAATGTTTCCAAAGTGTACGAATGTTACTTAAAATGTCTTAATAAGAAATGTGGTCACCTCGTACGGACAGACAATTCTCACAACGACGATACTTATTTATCATCACAGATTGTTGATGAACTGAGGAGCCAAAGAACTCTACTCTTTGAGGGTGGTGCGTAGCTCGGGAAGGATTCTGGGAGGGTGCTGACAAGCTACTACGTGTCGTCCCAGAACATTTCAGGCATGCTCCGTAGGCTTTTAGGTCCGGAGACCTGGCTGGCCAGTTCACATGCCGGATATTCTCGCTCTGCAGGAAATCATCGACAACCTGAGCCCTGTGCGGGTGAGTGTTAACCTCCATTGAAAGAAACTGAGGTCCAACAGGTTCCCGAAAAGTCTGACATAGGGCTCTAGGATCTCGTCCCTATATAGCTCAGCATTCACATTGTCTTCTACGAAAGAGCCGCGGATGGCTTAGTGGTTAGCGAGTCAGACTATCGATGCAAGGTCCTCAGGTTCGAACCTGGGCTGATCTTTCAGAGATGGTGTGATTTACTAACAATCGCTGAATATCCGCCGTGCATCGGAGGAGCACGTTAAGTGACGGCCCCCAGGCTGGACCCACTGGTTAAATGGGTATCCTTTCCTATGCCCCTCCTGAAATTCTCTCACCCCTCTGTGTGCAACATCGTACTTGTACGGTGGCGCCATCTATTGTACTCTAATCTCACTACAAACTGTTCTGTCAAAGTCGCTAGACTTGCTCTCATTCCTTCCGTTTCCGTGTCCTGCCCAAAAGGCGATCTCGCTGTAGGTGGCTGGGACCTAAACTCTACTCACTGGGGAAGGAAGTCCTACAAGAAAATGACAAATACCGTGGCTGGTCTCTTACGAACACGTGGAGTGGTGTGCGGCCGTTATAGGTAATGTTGCCCAACACGAGCAAACCAGCCCCTCCGATGGAGTCTCGTTCGCGGACGTTTACATGATCATAACGGGTTCTCTCTTCCCTTCAGTTGAAATGCCAACGAGAATCCGTTTGTAGACTGAATCTGGACTCGTCTGTAAAAAGAGCACAGACCCACTAGTCTGGGCTCCAGGAACGATGTTGCCTTCACCGGTTCAAGCGAGGTCTCCTGTGAGAACGATGAGTCTCATGGCATGAAGGATAATTGCATTAAGCATTCGATTCATCGTTTGCTTTGGTATTGTAGTACCAGTGGCAACAGAGAACTCCAAAGACAAGTGGTATGCTGGGCTGTTTAGTCGTCCTATCGATCGCCACCACACAGCGTCGGATGCACGTACTGTATATAAGGTATAAGAAAGGCATTTGCAGTCACCGGAATGCTTCTTGCACACGATGTCAACGAGAAATGCCACTGCTGCTCCCCTTTGGCTTCGATTTACATTTTGGACAGCTTGCTTACTGATATGCGCATTTCACTGCGGGTATTTGTTTCTAGTTTCCGTTTGCATATGCCCTGTAAATATCGTAACATTTCGGTGGTGAGCAGCTTGTGTGATCCACTGCTTCTTACAACCAAGGCCGTCTAGAAAATACAAGCCCGTGACATTAGAGAGACGAGATCCCTCTTTTAGTGACGTCATAAGGAAACTAAGGCTTCCGATTGGTTTCCAACGCTGTCTTGTGTGACGTTAACACGACTCTAACATATCAGGCCGTGTAACATGTGACGTGCCTGCCCCGCAGGACGCACACGACATAAAGGCAGATAGCAGCGAGAATGAACGTAGCTCAGTTGGTAGAGCGACTTGTTCTGGAATAAGTGGACTCGGGTTCGATCCCCGGCGTGGACCAAAAATGACGGAGAAATTTACTTCGTTATAAACATGAGAATGAAGTCACAAACGAAGGTAACTCCTCTCTCTAATGCCATGGCGGCGTACTCTCTAGACGGCCTTCGTTTGTGACATGAATATAATCAATCGCCATAGGCTGATACGTCTCCATGATAGCACGATAACTCACGTTACACGCCAGACAATCCAGAAGCTGCACTAGTTGAGTTACGAAGCCGTACCTCATCTGCCTTTTTCGCCTGATCTGTCCCCTACGGATTATAACTTCTTCAAACACCTGGACACCTTAGATCGTTTCCCAATCAAACATCAGTTGAAGCCGCATGTGGCCGCCCCGGTGGCGCAGTGGTCTAAGCGATGGCTTCTGATTATTCGTCCGAGATTGGTCCGGGTTCGAATCCCGGTGAGGCATGGATGTTGTGTTTGTCTTACTGCACTGGCTCTCTTCCTTCCCTGGAACCAGTGGTCCTAAATTAGGGACGGGCGACTGCTTATAGCCCACTGAGTTGCTCACTGTGGTCGTTAAACCCCCAATCGAAAAAAGAAACCGCATTCCATGGGTTTGTCGATCCTGAAGCTCGATATTTTTCATTACGGTATACAAGTAACTTATAACGGTATACAAGTAACTTATATCTCGTTGGCAAAGGTGTGTTGCTGCGTCTGTCGGTAATTATTTTGGTTGATCAAGTTTAATCGCACAGTATTCCGTGTATTTGAAATTTCCAACAATATTCCGACACTTCATCCTCAACAGTAATTGGTCATAATCAGAATGTAATTATTTTCCTCAATTGGAAGATTCAGTTGTTTGTGATGCGTACATATTACAAACACTATTTTTTTTTACTGTTCCTGTTTTTTTTTCTTTTTCGCAGAAACTCCCTGGTAGAAAACTATAAATATAACGGAATCATAAAAATGTCATTCCTTATTTCGCGTGCTTCGCAGAAGAAACATTTTTCTCGCCGAAAGAGCTATATTTGTGCTGCAACATTTTTTTCTGCATTTCATTTTTTTTTCTCCATCTTCGTTCTCAGCGTTCCTTTCGTCCCTCAGGAATTCACGAACCGGGGGATTTGCAGTAGTGATGTATGTTTCATGCACCATTCCGCTATAACTTCTCTTTCTTTCTTCAGAACATCATACTTCTTTTCTCGTGGAGTGACTTCAGCAAGAAAGAAAAAAAGATGAAATTTTTTGGGTGCTACAGAAGTTCGTGTACAAGAGAAAATCAAAACAACTGTCCTTGTTTAAAAAACATAAGTTAAAGATTGCTTGCAACGTCGAACTATTTTGGGAATCCAGGCATAGACTTGTTTCGCTTTTATTATAGCTAAGAAAGCTGTGCCTTTCACTAGAGCTTATGCTTTGTTTATCTGTGCAACAGAAAATTTTAAACAAGACTTGTATCACGGAAGACTGAAGTCCAGTGAACCCAGTTTCAAACAAAACTGGCACCAAGCAATATTTAAAAGTATTAACCTCAGTTTAAGACAAGTAAAATAGAAAGCTCAAGTCTGAGTTCAGTTTAAAACAAGTAAAAGAGAAAGATGAAGTGCTTAGTTTAAAACAAGACTGGTACAACGCAAGACTTAAAGTCTAATACGCTCAGTTAAAAATGCAAGTGGTGACGTGGAACGCCCAGGTTCTGTGAGCGCAATGGAAAACTAAAGTCTAACCATCAAGTTGAAAGCACATGGAATAATTAATACGGACATAAATCAAGCTGTTCTTCCACGTACCGTAACCCCAGAAATTTGAAAATTGTACCGTCCTGGATGGGAATCGAACCAGCATCTCCCGATTTGCGCTCAAGTAATGTAACCTTTACACCACTCTGAGACGTCAGACTTTCACAAAAATTCAGACTTTCAAAAAAAAAAAATTTAAATTTCTGCGGTTACGTTACATGGAAGAACAGCTTGATTTATGTCCGTATCAAGTGTAACCAGTTCAATTTAAAACAAGAGTGTTACCACTGAAAATCTATGTCTAATCAGATCAGTTTCAAACAACACTGTTCCACAAAATCTGAAACTCTAACAAACTTAATTTAAATCGAAAATGGTACCACGAAAGACTCGGGCTTAACGAACTCAATTTAAAACAAAACTGGCAAACCCAAGACTAAATATATTAACCAAACCCAAGACTGTTTTGTTGGAGCGCTCAACGACCACAGTGAGCAAACTCGATGGGCTACAGGCAATCGTCCGTCCCTAATATGGGGCCACTGGTTCCAGGGAAGGAGAGAACCCCTGTGCCGTAAGACAGATACACCATCCATGCCTCATCGGCGATTCGAGCCCGGACCCTTCTCTGAAGACTGGACAGAGAGGCCAGCGCTGAAACCACTGCGCCACCAGGACAGCAGTGCTCGTTTGAAACAAGTCTACTACCACAGGATATTCAAGTCTGAGCTCAGCTTAAAACAAAACTGGTACCATGGAAGATAAGTCTATTGTGATCAGTTTACGACACAAAACTAGTATCACAAAAGACTCAAATTTAAAGAGCTATATTTGGAACAAGATCTGGACGCAATGAAGGCGCAAGTTGATTAACTCAGACTCAGCTTTAAAACATAACTGGTATTTCGGAAGATTCAAATTTAACGAGATCAGTTTGAAACAGTATTAGTACCACAGAAGATTCCCAAATTATTGGGGGGGCAGGCGTGAAGAGATCAGACGTGGGAGGGGCATGTCTCTTCCATTGTCAGGAAGAAAATGAAAGGAGATTGCAAAAAGATAAACTACGAGATTCGACGTATATTTTAAAACGCAATTGTTTTTAAATATACGTCGAATCTCGTAGTTTATCTTTATCTATATATACGTCGAATCTCTTAGTTTTTTGCTCATCAGAAAATGAACAGGGAAACTGAAATATTCTTTTGCTGAATATTAATAGTTTTAAAAATAAAATTCAACCTGTGATTTCATAAAAATATCTAGAGAGATTTTATTTCCAAAGTTTAGTAAAAAATATGAGAAAGTAACTGAGCCGCCCCCGGTGGCGCAGTGGTCTAAGCTATGGTCTCTGATCATTCGTCCGCAAGGGGTCCGGGTTCGAATCCCGGTGAGGCATGGATGTTGTGGTCTTACGGCACTGGCTCTCTCCCTTCCGTGGAGCCAGTGAGCCTAAATTAGGGTCGGGCGACTACTTATCGCCCATTGAGTTGCTGACGATGGTCGTTAAACCTCCAATGAAAGAAAAAACTTAAAAAATTTAGCTGAGCTACTCAAAGTACAAGAAGCACCAAAAAAAAAAAAAATAGTTAAATAAAGGAGATAGAATATACGTTTTTGTATTTTATTTATGAAAAAATTGTTTTAATCATTTACCACGTATCACGAGAACACGTTCAACACTATTAATACTGGCCTGTCAATCCAGTTTCTTATCAAATGAACAATGCTGAGAATGGAGAAAATGTTTTTAATTATTTTGTTATTTATTAATATTTTGGAAATAAATCGCTTTGACCTCATAAGGTTGATCTTGGTCCACCTTATGAAGCTAAAGCGATTATTAAATTAAATGAAACCAAAAATACTGGGTGGGCACTGCCCCACTATAAAATTATTGGCGGGGCAAGATTCACCTTGTCCCCCTATAGTTGGCGTTTATGATGAAGGTACCGTTCATAGAAGATATCATCCGGTTTTCTGTGCTATACTGATGTTAGTTACTTTCATCTAAAGGAAAATTTTCCAGCAGGAAATTTTGTAGGCGTGATAAGTATATTTGAAAGGCCATTTGAGATTTTTGGACATCTAAAACTTCTAGTGGGGCCTAAATAATAGTAGCTGAAACGTTTGATGTGGGTGTCATGAATCAAACTGCGCAGAACCCCCTTCTGCGATCTGGAAACTGAATGCCCTAGAGATCTGGAAACTGAATTTTAAATGGTGCTTTTCAGCACGGAATTTTTCTTGTTTTGGGGATTAAACGATCACTTGTGATCATCTACAAGCAGTCAACCGTCCCTAATTTAGGGCCACCGATTTTAGGGAAGGAAGAGAGCCAAGCCGTAGGACAAATGTTGCACTCGTGTCTCATTGGGGTGAGTCCCACTCAGACAATTAGCCAGAAGTGCGCGCTTCTGATTACTCTGTCACCGTGGGTGGCCAGGTTATACCAGGAGTGGTTAAATAACGATTAAATAAGTATTAACTTTCCGTCCTGCAAACAAATCGTTTAATCGGACAGAAAAATAAGAAAGGAGAACAACGGCTTCTTCCGCGAAACGCAGCTGAATTTCAAAGAACCTGTGTCACAGGTTTAGACAGAGGCGAGACCGAAATTTATGATTCGTTACGAAAATCATTTATCTAAGAAAAAATGGAAGACGTTGATTTATTTTGTTTTGTAACGGGACATTACTGCGAAGTAAAATTCCACGAATAATTTGCTGCAATAGTTACAAGAGCATTTATTTCCATATCTCTGGCTTCTTCCCAGCTTAGAGTGGCGAAATCGTCTTTTATATGACACGCAGGTTTAAATTTGGATCGCGTTTCCCAGGTGAAGGTGAAATGTTTCTTTCTTGCAGCCATTTAAACACATTCTTACAAGTAATTACCTCAGCACGCCATATTAAGGGAGGCATGTTTTCCTAGGTTATTTTCACAGCTGTGCAAAGAGGGGCATTACACAACGAAAAGAAGAATGTGTTGGAAAATGTTGCACAGTTATTGTAGAAGCATAGTGGCAAAAAGGAAACAAAATGCTAATTTTGCAGCATAAAAGTATTCTTGTTTTAGCAATTATTCAATTTATCATACTGCACATCAGCGCAGATTTCACCATCTTGTTTTTAAGAGCTACATAAATCTTTCTTTTTCGTGGAGTTAAACGAACACTGTGGTGGGCATTTAAAGCTAGGGGTAGTTCTAATTTAAGACCATTGCTCTCAAGGAAGGGAGAGAAAGAAAAAGAGCCAACGCGCGCTATAAGAACAAACACAACATTCTACGCCTTGCTAGCGATTCGAACCCAAACGCGTCAGTACGAAAGACCAAAAAGTTGGTAAGTTATTAACACCCAACTGGATACTTTTCGTGCTGTACTGGAAGCTGAATGTGAATCTTTTAGGGAATTTGGGTGGACTAATCTGTAACGAGCAAGGACATGACATTAGAGAGATAAGTTCCCTCCGTTTGTGACGTCACTCATGTTACACGACCTCATACGTCGCTATCGTGTTTGACGTCACACAGGACAGCGTTGGAAACCAATCGGAAGCCCTGTGACGTCACAAAAAGAGGGAACTCCTCTCACTAATGTCATGGTTTTGTGTTTTCTATACGGTCTTGGCTGAACCGAGACTTACCGGACAAACGCAGACTTAAGTTGTGCACCCCTTGAAAGCAATGTTCTTCAAACACTGGTTTAGCATAAATGTTAAAAAAATTATATGAGAGGAGGGTAAGGAGTGTTTCTAGAGTAGTGATATCGTAAATCATTCTTTCTTAGGAGTTCATTCAGTATTCACTCAAGAGTAATTCGCGAATGATCCAAGGTTGTCACTACGCTTACTGAGTAAATCATTCGTTGCAGGGATCTTAGCTCTTTTTGGCAAACTGCCCAAAAAGAGCGAGAGCTCTTCAACCATTCACTGTGAATGATTCGCCACGAACAAGCGATTCGAGCACACCATTCAAATGATGGCATTCACGTGTCATTCCCAATCTCAAGTTTAACAGTCATTTTCTAGCTGCTCACTCACATGAAGGTTGGCACATCTTATTGGGGAGACCGGAAAGCAATGTCGTTTTTGGAAAATAAGAGAAACACTGTTTGTAACAGAAGAAATTTATTTCTTAATCAATTATGTAATCGCCATCGTTATCGATAACACTTGTCCATTGGGAAACCAAACTTTCAATGTCGTCTTTATAAAAAGACGTTGGCTGTGATGCAAAGAAGTCCGAGAACCCCGTTTTGACATCATCAGTATTGTGGAATCTTTTCCCATTAAGAAAGTGTTGCAGAGATCTGAACAAATGGCAATCAGATGGTGCAATGTCAGGGGAATAAGGGGAATTGGGCAGAACTTCCCAGCCAAAATCTGATCGTCTGCTGGGTCCGTCTCGCCGTGTGAGGTCTCGTGTTATCATGCTGGAGGATGACACCTTTTCTGTTGACCAGTGCTGGATGTTTTACAGTAAGAGCTTGCTTTAAACGGTCCAGTTGTTGACAGTAGAGGTCTGATGTTACGGTCTGTCCGGGTTTCAAGAGCTCAAAGTGAGCTATGCCAGCGGTAGTCCACCAAACACAGAGCAAAACCGTTTTGGGGTGTAGGTCTGGTTTTGGCATAGAAACTGGTGTCTGACCTGGAGAAGCCACTGGTGTTTGCATTTGTTGCTCACGTAGAGAACCCACTTTTTATCTCCAGTGACAATTCGATGAAGAAATGGATCCTTTTCCTGTCGGCTGAGCAAAGAGTTGCAGATGGTGGAACGCTGGGCTTTGTTGTCAGGTGAAAGTTGGTGTGGGACCCAAACTCCTTGTCTATAGACCTTCCCTATCTTTTACAGGTGCTCTTGAACAGTAGGCCATGATGCAATAATATGTTGGAATAATTCATCAATGGTTTGACGAAGATCTGCCTCAACAGCTGTACGCAGCAGGTCATTGTCCAGCTCCATGGGCCTTCCTGCACGAGGGGCATCAGAGAGGTCAAAATTGCCCGACCGGAATTGGGTAAACCAACGCTGGCACTTGCGGGCATTTAACGCATTCGGATGAACAGCGCAAATGTTATTGGTGGCCATGGTTGCATTATTCCCCTTTTGAAATTCATACAATGACGAACATGTCACTCATTTTGTTCTGCAAATCTGGAAGACAAAAACAGACACATAAGTTAAAGGCGAATAGTTCATTCACTTGTACATACACCTACTTTACGTTGAACGTACATAAACACCTCACAACTGTTCTCCAAACTTACCCCCCACCCCCCAAAAAAACGACATTACTTTCCGTTCCCCCAATAATTCCCGACATCACTTTTCTTCGTGGCGACGGAAGAAAGCGAAACGCGCTGCAGCTTCAGTGTGCGGCATTAATGACTGATTGATCATTCAGAGCGGTAAGAGCTAACCATTCACGGTAAAGAGCCATTTGTTGTGAACGAATCGTTCATGAATGGTCCATCACTACTCTAGAGACAAGCAAACAAATCTTCATTCATGTTTTCAAAATTATAATTATTAAAGGCACATGCAGCGTTGTAAATTGTCGTTGGTTTCACAGCTTTTCGCCAACTCGTAACTGGATGAAGTTACAAAACAAGAAAGATGACACATAATTTTGGGTTGTAATGAGCACGTCTATTGATTCCTTTCCGCAGCGAATTAAATTTATTGAAGTTATTCAAAGTCAATGGAACCGGTTAGAAAAAATTAACCGGATTTCTACAACCGATAAAACATCCAGAAATAGAAACAGCTACTTACTTGCACCAGTATGTTACGAAAATTAACAAACTGTGCACAAAAAGTTCTCATAGTAAACGGAAGGTATCAGACAGATTTTCAAATCGAATAGTTAAAACAAGAACTATTGAAAGAAACATCACTCTACGCCTTCTAGGCAGAGGCGACTTCCGATCTTTTAGGACCCTAGGCGCTAAAAGATTCGGGGGCCCCCGCCCCCTCCCCTTTCTTTATCGTCTCAGAAATTTTCATCCGCCAGATTAACAAAAACAAATTAAAGTCAAGGAAATTAAATCTCACACTTTTAAGCAGAGGTATTAAGAAAAGCAGATTACATTGGCGCTCCCTAGCGGCCAATTTTTTGCATTACTTTGGGAAGGAAATGTACATATTTTTGAAAAAAGACAGCCTCACGTCTTCTCTAAAAGCACCGAAAAAAAAAACCCACTAAAAATGTAATGCGCCACTTTCACGGTTATTGGTATTCTGATTATTATTCGTGGTTGTGTGGCTTCGAAAAAACCCACGCCGCCCCGGTGGCGCAGTGGTCTACGCTATGGCCTCTCATCATTCGTCCGAAAGGCGTCCGGGTTTGAATCCCGGTGAGGCATTGGATGTTGTGTTTGTCTTACGGCACTGGCTCTCTCCCATCCCTGGAACCAGTGACTCTAAATTAGGGACGGGCGACTGCTTGTAGCCCATTGAGTTGCTCATTGTGGTAATTAAACCTCCACTAGAAAAAAAAAAAAAAAAACCCACAGACTAGTGTTCGCCGCGTGTTCTGGTTTCTCCAGAAGAGAATGCTTAGACTAAAGATGCTGCGCACGATTTTGACAATTCCAGAGTCTTGAAACGTCATGAAATATCTCTCGGACAGGCTAGTCCCGTAGGTAATCTGAATTACACTGCTGGCCACCCAAAATGCAACACCAAGAAGGACACGATATAGCAAAGCCAGATTTACTCGACACATAACAACAGATTCAAAGATGAAACGATTGAGCTTACAGGCCCGTGCGACTTGCGAAACACGCAGACATCAATAGTTCGTGTGGTCCGCATGGCTAGCAATAACGGCCGCTACACTCCGCGGCATCGAACGAAAGAAGCTTTGGATGTGACCTTGGGGTATGTCGGTCCAGGCTGCTTCCACACGTAGCCACAGTTCATCAGGCGTAGCCGCGGGTGGTGCTTACCGGGCCACTCGGTTGCCGATCAGCGACCAGACGTGTTCGATGGGCGACATATTGGGAGAACAGGTGGGCCAGAGCAGCAGTGATACCTGGTGGGCCGTGAAGAATTGTTGCACGATGCGTGCCACGTGCGGGCGCGCGTTGTCCTGTTGAAACGTGGCAGCTGGCAGGTCCTGCAGGTAAGGGGAAGACTACAGGCTCCAAAACGTCGGAAATGTAGCGGTGGCTGTTGAGTGTACCGGCGATGCGTACCAGAGGGGTGCGGGCGTCATATCTAATTGCGCCCCAAACCATAACGCCAGGCGACGGACCGGTATGGCGATGCATAATGCAGGCGTCATACAGTGTTTCGCCGCGGTGCCGCCACACGCGGATCCGACCATCGTGGTGTTGCAGGCAGAAGCGGGATTCGTCGGAGAAGACAATGTCGTGCCATTCCGTAGTCCAGGTGCGGCATTCAACGGCCCACTGCCGCCGCACTCGCCGGTGGTGTAACGTCAATGGTAATTGGAGCAATGAGTGCCGTGCGACAAGTCCCCGCTCCTGCAGACTACGTCGAACGGTACGTGCTGACACAGGGTTAGATTGTACTCCAAATCTCTCGATAACTAGCAGAGTGCGTTCGCCTTACACTACGGTGGCCAACAATCCACGGCGCTATGTGTGTTTATCTGTCAGCATCTCACTTCACAAATCCGAAGAGATGGGCTCAGCAACTGAGACGTCTCCATCTGGTGGGGCTTAACGGCACAAACTATTAGATTATAGCTAATAAATCCAAAGGGCGAGTGTGATAGTGGAAATCTTCCAAATACGTGGAGACAATGTGAATAGACAAAGTCGTCGCTCTTTCCACGTTTTTCTTTAATTAACACACAGCAGCCGAAAAAAAATGACTTTGATAGCTTGTGCCGTTAAGACCCACCAGATGGAGACGTCTCAGTTGCTGAGCCCATCTCTACGAATTTGTGAAATAAGATGCTGACAGATAAACACACACAACGCCGTGGATTATTGGCCACCGTAGCGTAAGGCGATCACACTCTGCTAGTTATCGAGAGATCTGGGGTACGATTTTGGCAGTGTCCGGATAACAATTTTTCGGCTGCTGTGTGTTGGTTAAAGAAAAACGTGGAAAGAGCAATGACTTTGTCTATTCATATTGTCTCCACGTATTTGAAAGATTTTAACTACTGAGTAGTTGGAGGAAATTACTACGCACCGTGTCATCGGGCTCTTGTAATTACTGAGCGGTTGGAGTAACACAACGAATTCACCACCTTGTCTTGGTCCCCAAACCCCACTGACTGTAACCCAACTGAACATCTGTGGGGCATGTTAGACGGGGTGTGAGAACTGCTGATCCTCCTTCATGGAATGAGCTTGAACTACTAACGGAGCTGCTGCTGTGGACATGAGTCCAGTTACCCATGGAGGATGTTCGTCACCTTGTAGAATCTTTTCCTAGACGTCCGCGAACCGTGATTTCACAGAAAGGTAAACCAACGCGTTATTAGGTAGGTGTTCCTAATTCAAAGCTAACTCAGTGTAAGTTTGTTTTTTCTCGTTAAACGTTTTGCAGTCTAAATGCTATGACAACAGGTCAAGGTGCAATTACGTAGTCGAAAGCGAGAGAGAGAGAAGAACGAATGTGTTGAGTCTTCTAGAGGCAATGTTATTAGCAGTCTATGAGATGTATTTTCACCGACAAAGTGTTTCTTATGTTGTCTGAGGCATTCTGATTAGCCGATGTTATAAAAGTGTAGTCTTCTTTACTATGGAGAGCATTCTATTTTCTAAGTGCATTCTTGTCTTAAAGTACTTTATTGTTTACAACAACGTGCTTCCTTGTTTCGACTGTGCTGAACTTTAGAAGCTAAATTATTCTGTGTAAAGTCTGAGTGTTGAAGTGCCTACTGGATATAAATAAAAAGAGGTTTTGTTGTAAGTACTACTTTTTTCTCTACCTGACATTATCCAGAAGTACATAGTTAGCTTTTTCATGTCTAGTTAAGAACTTTTCAGATATTTTAAAGTTTTAAGCTGTACGGGTCAACTAAATTATAGTGATAAGCCTAAAAAGCTTCATTCCTGTTGTGTTCTACAATCAAGCTACTTAACTTAACACTAACCTAATGTTGAAATAAAAGTTTATATAACAGCTCAAGCATTAGCGTGCACTTCAAGTTAATATATAATAATAGTGAAAGCGACTTTCACTAATTTAACGTAACATTATAGCTTATATAAATATCCCCTCCCCTAAATCAGCACCAAAGAAGAAGATACTTGGGAAAGAAGCAACATAAAGAGATTCTACACAGACAAAAGAAGCTGCCCCGGTGGCGAAGTGGTCTAAGCGATGGCTTCTGATCATTCGTCCGAGATGGGTCCGAGCTCGAATCCCGTGAGGCATGGATGTTGTGTTTGTCTTACGGCGCTGGCTCTTTCCCTTCCCTGGAACCAGTGGCCCTAAATTAGGGACGGGCGACTGCTTATAGCCCACTGAGTTGCTCACTGTGGTCGTTAAACCTCCAATAAAAAAAACCTCCAATCAATCAATCAGACAAAAGAATCTCTCAGCTTTATTGATTAAATAAAACTTAACGTGTGTAACACTATCGAAAAGGGCAGGCCGCCCCCCCCCCCCCGGTGGCGCAGTGGTCTAAGCGATGACATCTGATCATTTGTCCGAGATGGGTCCGTGTTCGAATCCTGTGAGGCATGGATGTTGTGTTTGTCTTACGGCACTGGCTCTCTCCCATTCTGCGGAGTCAATGGCCTTAAATTAGGGCCATTGGGTCCGGCGCCGAAGGGATGGAGGAAAGGAGAGAGCCAGTGCAACAGTACTGCTTATATCACGAAAGAAATACGGGATTACACCATATAATACAAATTTTGAAGATGACAATCCGATTTTTGGTGTACAAATGTGACGAGGCGCTATCTGGGAGACGCGCGTTCGAGTCCCGCTTTAGGACGATGAAATTTTCAAGTTTTCGGATATTATCTGACTTACCCATCCTTGTCACATTTACACCAAAAATCGGATTGTCATCTTCAAAATTTGTAGCACTGCTTATAGCCCATTGAGTTGCTTATGGTGGTCGTCGTTAAACCCCCAATAAAAAAAAATCAGACTACGCCACTATTGCTACGTGCTGTAGGGCATATCCACTGGTGGACACAGGACCTGGTAATCATAATGATCTAGCCTATGTGTGTGTAGATTCAGCAATATCCCCATTTCTACGTGCCAGATTAGAAAAATTCCTTTTTCATCGGCTGTTTTCGGGTGTGATCAATGCAATGCAAATACTTCCTGATTTTCCAGATTCACAATTTTCTCGCTAGGAGGCATCATATTATGTTAATATTGCGAAACCGCATTTGCTCATTCGAAAGTCTGAATCTGAAAACTTAGCTTTGGAAACGACTGATATAGCCGTGTACCTTATTTTCAAGTTTTCTGTTGCACAATTTAGCAAGGTAAATATCGACTGTTTTGTATTCAGCTCCTACATACACTATCTACCAACAAGTAATTGTACACCCCTGTAATCGACGATATCTGCCGTCCTGATACACGTCACGGCCGCCGCCGTTAAATATCGTGTGGGAAACAACAACGCAACCAGTCGCATGCAAGATGCCAAGCAGTTCGGAGCTCTCTGATTTCGAGAAAGGTGTAATCGTCGGGCATCAGAGAAATGCCCGATCCATACGTGACATATCCAGCGAGTTGAAGTACCCAAAATCGACAGTGGCCTACGGCATTGGCAAGTTGAAGATGAGAGGTGACTGTCGGAATGTGCTCCGACCCGACAGACCCACAAACTGGGAGTTAGAGACCGACGGGTGTTGCCCAGAGAAATTCGGAAGAACCGCACCAAATCGATGGGCCACATCAACGAGGAGTTTCAACAGGCATCCTGGAGTGTTCTTTCGATGAATACCATCCGTAAGGAAGCCCATCTGCTTGGTTATCATGGACGTGCTGCCGCCCACAAGCCTTTGATCACAAAGTCCAATAGCGCTGCTCGGCTAACGTGGTGCAAAGAACGTCGACAGTGGACCGTTGAACAGTGGAAACAGGTTCTCTGGAGCGACGAATCAAGGTTCACCCTCTACCGTTCGGATGGCAGGGTCTGGGTATGGAGTCTGCCTGGAAAACGCCTCCTGCCGGAATGTATTGTGCCAGCTGTGAAGTTCGGCGGCGGTGGAATTATGCTATGGGGTGTTTCTCGTGGTATGGCACGGGACCCTTGGTCGCAATTCCTGGTAGACTCAACGCCGAGACCTACTGCACCATTTTGGATGACCATATGCACTTCCTACGTTGTGGCAGTTTTACGGGGTGGACCCATGTTATTTTCAGGATGACAATGGCACCTGTCATGTTGCGAGGTCCACCATGGCTTGGTATGGTGACGATGGGGTTAATCGAATGGACTGGCCTGCGCAGAGCCCAGACCTTAACCCTATCGAGCACCTCTGGGACGAGTTGGAGCGTCGACTTAAGGGGTGCCCCCACCGTCCGAAATCGGTGTAGGAACTGACCTGTTTTCTCCAAGCCGAGTGGAAGAAAATACAGCTAGCCGTCGTACAACGCCTGGTTGAGAGTATGCCCCGGAGGGTCGCAGCTGTAATCGCCGCTCGTGGAGGCTCCACCAACTATTGAAGGTGAATAAACTTCGTTTTCCTTTGCTATCACAGGTGTCCAATTACTTGTTGGTAGATAGTGTATATATAGAATGGAAAAAAATGTTTTTCGGCCCTAATGGCAATTGGTATAATCCACATGCTTCTGATTTTCCAGATATACTATTTTCCCTCGCGTAACAATATATCACCATTTGACTCTAAATCTGCGCCTCTAAAGGTTTTGTTTTAAAAATTATTTTTGTATTCGATTGCTGTAACCACATCCAAGCTTTTTTCATGATGTTATGATGCGACATTTTCCCGTTATAAGACGGGAAATCCAGTTTTTCATAGAATCCTGCGGATTGCATTGTTTAAAATGAACCTGAAATTAGCACTCTAAGTTTGAGATTTTTGCTCGAGTGACGTGCTTATGCCACGCCAGGTGGCATCCTTCCCGTTTTCATTTCCAGTGTCACTCTGATTCCGCCTAATTGTGAAAAGCGTATTAATCTTTGTGCGCCGGCTTTTCGTGCTGTTTATGTAGATTTAGGCTCAACCATAAATTTCTCTGCCCTCTTCATCGGTAATCATTCTATTGGTAGCACGCACTTTTAATGTAGAAAAGTTGCGAACTTAAATGCACGGCTTCATCATTACACCTTGCATGTGTATTCTTCATTTCTCGTGAATCTTAAACTGCAATTCTCGTTTGGCTTCGAGATACATCCCACATCTTTGCTAGTCGGTGGTCACTGGGTGTGTTGAACCTGTTAAGTTTCGCTGCTATCTCCGATGACAGATATCTTTTTAGACATGACGTGATCAATCATATTTATTTCGCGATTAGGATGTCTCCAATGTCCATTTGCTGTGTGATTTCGTGAAAAAAAAAAAAAAAGTTAAAGCTTTTTACCCTCGACCATTTCCTTTATCATCTAACTTGCTTTGAGAAAATCTTCCTGAAGATTTGTTTTCTCATGTTGCTGCACACAGTATTTACTGTGAATGTCTATAATTGTCTAAAGCTGTTGTTCTTCGTTGTTTAGATGTATTGTAGGACTACGTCTAACTCCGCACTAATCGTGTTAGCATATTTGTAAACAGCATAGGCCGGCCAGGTGGCGCAGTGGTCTAAGCGATGGTCTCCGATCATTCGTCCAAAAGGGGTCCGGGTTCAAATCCCGGTGAGGCATGGTTGTTGTGTTTGTCTTACGGTACTGGTTCTCTCCCTTCCCTGGAACCAGTGACTCTAAATTAAAGACGGGTGACTGCTTATAGCCCATTGAGTTGCTCACGTTGGTCGTTAAACCTCCAATCAAAAAAATAAAAAATTCGCGTACTGCGCAATACATCGTGCGCGCAACGCTTCCTGTGCGCGGGTGAGATGATGCAATATTTCTGGGTGTGCCGCCGCGTTTGACTCAGTCTATCTCGGTAACCGTGACTGCAAAACGACTGTGCGTGGTATCGTTTTTAAAACTCTCGACGTGATCTATTCAAATATATGAAGAACATTTTACAGTGATTTGAACTGAACATTTTAAAAATTGTTTTCTTGTGAACCGGTGAACACATTTGACAATATCGCGGTTTATCTGGACAACCGTGAGTGCAAGACAACTGTACATGGTATCGTTTTAAAGCTCTCGACGAGATATATTCAATTATACAAACTACAAATCGCAGAGGTTTAAACCAAAATTAAAAAAAATGTTTTCGTGCGAACGGGTTGGTGGCATTTTCGACAATGCCGCGGAATTAGAAGAATGAACGCAAGCAAAAGTGGAGAAAATCAAAACGAGAGGCAAGAGCAAGTGGTGAGAAATGTAAGAAGCCCAAAAAGACAGAGCACCACGTTGGGTAATTCGTGTATCGATCTGCTTTGTGTTCTCAGTACAAGTATATCCAGCATTATTTGTAAAAATTATACAAGCTACTTATCATATCATAGACCTGTGTTAACTATAACAAATTAAATAAGCGCCTTAAAACCATAATCAACTAGCTCATTTCTATACTCTCCGATCTGCAAGTCGTAGTCCTACGTTCCAAACTGATGACTCAATCAGAACTGAGACTACCTGTATTTTTTCCCTTAGATCTTGAAAGTTTTTACTAGATTGCCTCCCCCCTTTTATGTTTCGGGGCTTAACGACAACTGAGCGCATCTAAGGATATCGGCAGTGACCTGTCTCTAATTTGGAACTGCTGGTTGCGGGGAGATCCAGCACCCCACTCAGGCGTAGCCCTCGACCAGAATCATACGCCTCTGACCACTCGTTCACCGGGGATTCCCAGAATGGCATGTGGTGGGCGAAATCATTCAACCCTACCTGAAAAAAAAAATTAACTAGCAGAACATTATTTTTCTGTCCTTAACAACAAATCTATTCTGTCTAAAATCTCCTAATGGAGTGTCAAATTTGTGTTTCTTTCGTGGGTTTAACCTGGCGCAATAGAATATATCGATACATTTTTTTTAAACAGACGTGTTATCATATCTCTTAACGACAGAAACGCGCACGTGTGCATTCAAACACTCGGCCACAAACTGTTCGGCATTGCATTTATAATACTCAAACACATTGTGTTGTCACTTTTTTGTTTTTCAAGAAGATTTAGTTCATTTTGTATAGGCACGCAATTTACTGATAATTTCATGGACAAAAGAAAAACGATTAGCTATCTAGTTATTTTAATCTGATTCACCTCATCTTGTTTATCTTTTATGTTTATATGCATTATAGTGGTATAATTCTTGATATGTTGTCTTTTAAATGGGTAACTGATTAGCTAATGTTTTGAGATAACTTCGTAACATGTAAATAACATTTTTGAAACAAGTAACCGAACGGCCAGATAGAATCTGCCATTGACTTGCGTAATTCAAACAATTTAGTTCTGTACTTCAAGACATCAATGTAATCAACTGCCAGAATATAATCTCAGTGGTATCAACATAGATATCAATCGTGTATAACAATGACACTTATTCGTCGATTACACATACACCGATGAGGAGAATCTGAATGGAATGTTCTTTCTAATATCTTCTTTCGAATGATGTTGAATGTTCTTTCTCTCTTGCACGTGCGCAAGAGAGAAAAAACATTCAACATATTATCGTTCATTTTTTTTTTTTTTGTCCAGTAGGAGTGGTTTTACGATGCTTGTGCTGGAGAAGTTTTTTTGGCGGGTTAATGGTGGTCTTGGTTTTTGAGATTGAAAGGGGTGTGTAGCTATTGACCACGGTAAGAAGTGACTACCACCGAAGGAAAATACGTCATGAAAGATGGAGCTAAAATGGAACCGAAGAAGAGGAGTTGAAAAAGTTGAAGTATGACATCAGTAATCCTCGAAGCCATTGCGTTGATCCACGGAAAAGAGTCCAGATAGATAAAATAAAAAAATCACGCTAGTTGCGAGTTATTTTAATTCCAGCGATAAGGAACGTGGAGCTCAACCACTATCATGCAAATTTACAAAGAAAGTGATTTATTTTTTATATTTCAAGAGCTCTGTTTTCTTTTTCTTCATTTTTATTCCATATTTTGTTTTTTATCTAATTGTCTTTACTTTTTGCCGTAATATTCGCTAATGAAGTTAATTAACAAAAGGAGATTAAAAACAAAGCAAAACTTGCGTCTGTGTTCTTGGAGAAATGCAGTTTGTAGTTGAATAGAGAGAGCCCCCAGATGACTCTTCACCCATCCCCCCCCCCCCCCTTCGGTTCTGGGATAGCTGCGGCCCTGGTTCTGCGCCCATTCCGGCTTTACTGCCCACAGCATTTTTTGGTGTAAGTAAGGGTAAGGGAAATGTATGAAACCCTTTTGAGTGCCCCCCCCACCTTTTTTCTTTCTCCTTCCGACGCAATTAAAGAAGGTGGAATTTCGTTCCCGTTTAGGATAGGAAATGACACCTAACTCCATAGTACCCTATTTACTGTATCATACCCCCAATAAAAGTATTTAAACATTAGGTTGTTAAACTACAGTGAAAATGTCAATGAGAGCAGTGGTAACGTCGCCAGACTTCGAAATCAGGATGGGCGACGGGTGGGCGAGAATAATTTTTGCTGGAGCAAGTTTATTTACCAAACGCTGAAAAAAAGAATTGTTAATGCTTTATACCATAGGCTGCAAAGGTATGCAATCCCCCCTCCCCACCCTTCCTGATACATATTCATTAATTTTGGAACTGTCTTGAAGTTTTTGCACTTCTCGGAATACAGAAGAATATGAAATTTGGCGTAATGTTCCTTCCATCTACTTTTAACAAAACAAGTTAGTAAAATCATGCAATGCATTGATTATGATACGCTTTCCAATGTACCAGAAATCATTACTCAAATAGTCATTACTTAAGTTATGAGGCTGGGGAATAAATCTCGCTCCTGTGCCCTGACATTTGACCCCATTTCGATGATATTCAACAGAATTGGTTCAGTAAATCTCCGGAATAACATACTAAAGTTTTGTCGCAATCGAAGCATTTTATGTAAGTTATGACGCATAAGGGCGATGGAATGGATCCCGCTCCTATGACCTGACCTTTGACCCCATTTCACCCATTTTCAAGAGGGTTCGTGCCCAGTTGTCCCCTACCACATACTAAAATTTCATCGCCAGTTATCGTGTGGACAGACAGACGAACGGACAAAACTGGAGCATACACGCTTCTTCAACCTACGGTTGGAAAGCGTAAATTGTGAAGATTTACATACCTGTATAACAAACGTGACACACTGCCAGCAACAGCACGCACTGATTAAAAGAAAATTTTATGCCTTAGAGAATTCTTGGTACACCCTTATTGCAGTACCTGAAAGCCAAATTTTTGGTCTGTTGGGGTTGAGGGGAAATAAAGTCACGCAAACACAATACTTTCCCCTCCTTATCTCCCTTCCTTCAAGCCAGCAATCTTGTCTTGCACTCATCTCTTCCAAAGCAGACTTAAGAGCGCTGGTATAGCTTTAAATCTTACCTTCTGTGTTGGAATCTCCTCCATAGTAGCACACACAATCAGCAGAGCAATTGGTAATGACCTCCCTCAGTGAATTCCTATCCACCTTCTTCACTTGCCCCTGACCATACTAGCATGAAATAAAGGTTTAAATCAAGGATTCAAAAGAGTGGAGAAAAATTTTTAATTTCGTGGCCCTTCGGATGGTAATTTTTCTACAGAGAAGTAAACAACGGACTTCCTGGGATTGAAATAAGTAGGGGGGGGGGGCTACACGACAAAAACACGAGACTTATTATTACTCGGCAAAGTCTATATATTTTAAAGTTAAAAAAATTGAAAAATGGAACTGGGAACTGGTTGGGCGGCAAGGTGGGCAGGAAAAAGAGCCCACCCTCGCATTCTCTTGGCGATGTTACTGGTGTCTTCCTCTAGTCCACCGAAAAAGTAGTCGGTTCTTAAAATCTATTGCACAATTGTTAATGATTATTAGTTATCAATTAACTATAAGAGAATATGATAAAAAAAAGTTAGTATAAAATTCGGTGTGAAGCCAAACGTCAGAAGCAACTCCAGGTAGCTAGTGTTAGTTATTTGAAAAATTGTAATTACATATGCGTGTGGATATTAAATAATGCATATTTGTGCGTAATCGACACGCAAGACCAGTTTTACTGTCCTAAAAACTCGTGCAACAAGCATGATTATAATATTTCAGGCGCTAAAGCTTATTTTCTTTTAACTACTTCGGTGGACAGGGGAGGGGGCATAATATTTTGTGGTTTGCCCCAGGGACAGAAATTCTTAAAGCGCCTCTTAATAGCGAACTCGAACGGGACAACCACAAGCTTACACTCCCCGGAAACTAGGCTACTCCTAATTAGAAATGACTGACTTCCCACAGATTTTAGAGGGTCGACAAATAATCGTAACGTTGCAAGAAAACAGACAGCGCATTGCCATTGGGCGAAATTCTTCTGAGAACAAGTTAAGACCGTAATACAAAGACTTTTCGTCAAAAAAATAGTTGCACCCAGAAGGAAACAACTGACAGGAATGAAACTTGATGGGTAGGTTTGACATCGTGAGACATGCAAATGATTCAAGTATCACGCTCACCCGCGCATGTGACGCAAGCAAGGAGGGGTCGTAGCGCTGTGCCCGACCGGCTATATAAGGTTGCGCGTGCTTGCCAATCTGACTCGTGATGTTGTGTTGGTTGCATCCTTTGCAAGTAAAGTACGCCTGGAAGAAAAGTTCGGAAGCAATTCGAGCAGTTGGAGGAGTTCGAGAGGGGCCGCATCGTCGGGCTCCGGGAAGCGGGATGGTGTTATCACTATATTGCGCGCCATACCAGTCGTGCAGATATCACCATAGCACGGTATTGGCGGCAGTGGATAGAATAAGGCACGCAGTAGCGACAGAAAGGGTCTGGGAGACTTAGACGAACCACGGAGAGAGAGAGAGAGAGAGAGAGAGAGAGAGAGAGAGAGAGAGAGAGAGAGAGGGAGGGAGGACCGACTGGTTGTCCGAAATGCGCGGAGGGACCCAACAGCCACGATTGTGGATATTCAGCGAGCAGTGGTGCCCTCTATGCATCGTCCGATTAGTGCCAGCACCATTGGAAGACAGCTGCACGACGTAGAACTACACCCACGCAGACCGTTACGACGACTGCTCTTAACAATGCATCGTCGCCAAAGGCTGCAATGGTGTCGTGCCAGACTATAATGGAGGCACGCAGAATGGCACCGGATGATCTTCAGTGACAAGTCCCGCTGTTGTCTTGGAGGAGAGGACCACCAAATCGGTCTGTGGAGGCACCATGGTAAGCTCCAAGATGAACGGTTTGTTGTCGAGCGTCACACGTCCAGAAGGCTTGGTGTCATGGTGTGGGGTACAATTGCCTACGATGACAGATCACCTTTGGTGTTCATTACAGGTGCTTTGACTGCACAACGTTACGTTAATGATGTCCTGCAACCAGTGGCCCTACCTTTTCTGAACGCTCACTCCGGTGCGATTTCCCAACAGGACAACTCTCGTCCCCATACTGCTGCTGTCTCGAGAGCTTGCCTTCAAGGCACTGACACTCTGCCATGGCCAGCCGCATCGCCAAACCTACCGCCGATCGAAAATGTAAGGGATGCTATTGGACGCGCTATCCACACTCCACCCTTACCACACAATTTGCAGGAACTGCGTGAGAAGATTCAAGAAGCATCGGATGACTTATCGTAGGACACCATTAGGAACCCGTACAACTCCGTGCCGAGATGTCTGGCATGCTGTGTGAGCAAACACGGCGCGGCCCCACGCCATACTGAGAGACACTACTTATTGGCGTGTAGCGCAATAAATATTGCCCTTATCAGTCTCGATGTTTAATCATTTGTTGTTCCTGGTAACCTTTACCTTCCTCCCGAATAGCATTGCAATCCGACACGTCCTTCTGGGTGCAACTATTTTTTTTTACTCTTCATTCAGTTGATTTTTTTTTTTTTTTTTTGATTGGAGGTTTAACGACCGCCGTGAGCAACTCAATGGGCTATAAGCAGTCGCCCGTCCCTAATTTAGGGTCACTGGTTCCAGGGAAGGGAGAGAGCCAGCGCCGTAAGACAAACACAACATCCATGCCTGACGGGATTCGAACCCGGACCCCTTACGGACGAATGATCAGAGGCCAGCGCCTTAGACCACTGCGCCACCGGGGCGGCAGTTGATTTTCATTAGACTTATGAAAGAAAGTTCCCTGCTATTTATATATTTCCTTCTTCTTAACATATACTGTTCGCTGTCTGGCAACTTTTAAGTGTTTGTTGATTTTTTTCCGTTTGAATTAACTGATGAATCTCGTCAGTTGGCATTACCAACAATGCTGGCATACGAGCGTTTAGCGTGTCATTGAATTGTTCGTCACTTCCTTCTTACCGTGGCGGATCGCGTGATTACATAATACCGTTTTCTTGTCTCTTGCTTGCAGCAGACGCCAGTGTTCTATAGTTTCGTAAAAAGCATTCTTTTTAATCCTTTAAGTTGTTAAGCAAGTGGAGAATCTGTTTCGAATTTCAAATAGCGGTCGACTGCGTGATGAATATACCTTTGGTGAAGTAACACGAAAGCGTTATATTTAACGTGTAAGAAACAGCATTAAGCTTTAAGAAATTCAGATTGTGTCACTAAAAATAATGCAAATTAAACACCTAAGACGCACTTTGGTAACGCAGTAGTAGTAAGTATTCATACTAATCTGTTTTGAGATCTTTCACTTCAAATTTTTAATTTAGAATGTCTTCCTTTTTAATCAGAAATGGTGCACTAGAAGTTTTAGTGAATACCAAACAACATTAAAGGTACGTAAGAAGGGGGTACCTCTCGATCCATATAATACAGTGTTCTCTAATCTTAAAATTATCTTTACCCTCTTATCTTAAAATTATCAAAAACATGTTCGTCTTCCTAAAGAGATTTGCTTAGTTATGTATTGCTGCTGTCCATAATCCTAATGATGACGTCAGAATTTACGCATGTAGACCAAAATGTTCCCAATATGCAGTTTGAATTTATCGTAAAAACAATGACTTTGCAGGAGCACACTGCCACCCCTGGCCTGTACTTGACCGACAAGCGTGTTCGGGTGTTGGTTCTCGTGTGTCTGACGCCGTATCCGCCACCGCCCGTCGCTTCTGTGGAGTAGAAACCTAGATTTGTCGGAGAAGGCAACCTTTTTCCACTCTTCCACTGTCCAATGACGGTAGTCCCGTGCGAACTGCAGGCATCGTTGCCGATGGACCTGGGTTAACATAGGCGCCTTGACGCAGCGTCGACTCCGGAGACCCATGCGTAACAGGGTTCTATCTACTAATATCGGGGACACGTACCTGAATGCCCCAACGTTTATTTGCGTAGTTAGTTACTAGGGCAATTGGCGCACGGTTGCGCGCCAATTGCCCTTTACCAGTCGACGGAGGCTACGTTCTATAATTATGACGTCGGGAGGTACTCGGTGTGCCAGCGGTCCATTCTTGGAACACCCTTACTACAGCACCTCGCGAACAGCCTGTTTCTGAGATGATTCCACCCTTGGCGAGGTAGCTGATGATCATTTCTTTTTGAACGTCCGTCAAATCACTACCTCTGCCCATTGTGCTCACGTTACTCACTATGGCTCATGTGTCCTGACCGGCCACTTATGTCTTCCGTGTGGTCGACCTTGTCACGTGCCCCTTTGACGCGCCTGGGTGTGCACACTGTGATTCCAGGGGTGGTCATATTATTCTGATACGACTGTGTATTTTACTACACAACCGCTGAACATTATTTCAACATGTTTTCCATAAACGTAACAATGCCTCATTGCAATCTCCGTAAATTACGGGAACCTAATGCTAAATGTAATAAGTCATTACGAAAATGCATTTTTATGCTATAAAAACGGTGCGTCGTAGCGAAATTTGGCTTCCTCTCGACTCCCCTTTGGGGTTACTTACTATTGACGAGAGTTTTAAAATAATGTATAACACGATGCAGTAGATATCCTAGACCAAAGGTTACCAATCCCTCTCGCTAACACACTTGCAATTCAGCTTTTATTTCTATCTTGAGATGAGATTTTAGCATGCACATGCGCAGATGGACTTTCGTAGCTACATCACATTTCATCGGTGTCAGGGTTCGTCTAAATCTGAATAATGTATAATAAAAATTAATAGTTTTGGAAAAACTAAGCAGTCAAAATACTTGATTGCCGCCATAGTTTACTAAATATTTATTTTTATGTCTCGCATCTTCTTTCACTGGTTTTACGGCAATAGCGTTCATTAATCCACCTACCGAAGTACCGTTGAATGTCAGGAATTAGTATGTACCGTACTGTGACTCGGTGTGGTCGTAAGTCGAGTAAATTCAATGTGTTGTACGTAAATAAATGTATACTGTCGATTCATTCGTTTTATTTCACACCCACAAAGATCGTGGCATACGAAAGATGCATAACATAAATTATCTACAAAGAGTACCAGGGATTCAGAAAAAAAAAAAGAGTAGCCCTCGATTTTTTTTGCCAAGAGAAGTCTGGAGAGAAAAAACAATCTGAGTCGCGTGGAAATTTCTATACAAGCTTCGACAAAAAATTATTAATTGTAATTAACGAAAAATATTGTATGCACGAAAAATGACCTAATTACTTTCTAAAGCAAAACTCTATCTAACATTTTATGTAGTACTTTTTAATGTAGACCACGTATTATTTGTTCTTGGTGATGTATTTTGTATCATTTGTGCGCTTGTGCAGTGTCGCGATGCATCATTCTTGCCTTGTATATATAATATAGGGTGACCATCAGTAACCGCAGTGTTTTTCAGCAAAACCTGATGATGACCTGAATGTCAGGTCGAAAGATCTTGTTTATTTGTGTGTTTTTTAATTTGTGTAATATTTTAGTCTATATTTTAGTAAACCTCTTTTTTAAAACCTGATGAAGGTTTGCATCACAAGTTACTACATCGTGCATTAAATAGTATCTCCAAATCATATTGTCGTATTCTGCACGAAGAAATCCAGATTCCTGAATGCCCTAATTATTGGGGTTCGAAGAACCCACAGCCATGGACGCCCATATAGGGGGTCAAGAGGAGGCATTTGCCCTCCCTGGAAATTGGAGCATACCCTTTCTGTTCCTGGAAGATTTTCAAGATAACATTAATTCTGATTGCTAATTTTTCTGTAGAACTTCTAAATGCATGTTTGCGCAGTAAAAATAGTAAAAACGTTGGAAATTTCCAGTAGAAAAAGCGTAAAGTTACATTAGAGTGTAATAATGAAATTTACCTTTGCGTGTTGAAGAACATCGCCCTTACGTAGAGTATTGGAAAGTATGAAACGGAAAGAAATAAAAAACATATCATTCTCTCAGCAGCTATTCACTACTGGACAATGTTCTCTCGAAAATTTTCCCAGAAATTTGCGTTCAGGATACTTTTTTTTTTTTTTTTTTGATGATCAACTGAGTGATTTCGGGGGTTTCGTGATAATGTGACCCAAGTCTCCAAAATGATCAAAAGAACAACAAAGAAATTTTATTTTTGTCCTAACATTTTGTCTAATTTCGTTTATCCATTCTTTTTACGGTCTTCTGGTTTTCAGTAAAATTTGTGTTGAGAGTGGGGTAGAAACAGTTACATAAAAGAAGGCACAGGGAAATTTGCATATGTTGTTCGTAATGACAATTTCTGTTTGCCCCCACCTGAAAACTAAGGTGTAGGCTTCTCCATGCCCACAGCAACATTGTTTGGGGGAGTTAAAAAATGTGCAGTGGCGTAATGATAGCCCCCGCAACCTCGGGGGGGGGGTATCATTACGCCCTTGTAAAGGCTATAGATATAGAGGCTTAGCAAATGGCTTCTGTAAAAGCCATTTGCTAAGCCTCTATAGCCTTAGCAAATGGCTTTTACAGAGGTTTTTTTTTTTTTTTTTTTTTTTTTTGTGGAAACTTCATATGAAACTGGTTAAAGAAATAGCCAGGAATTCAGGCAACTTTGAATAAAGTATTAAAAAGAAAAACATTTTTTTTTGTCTTTTAAGGTAAATATGTAAAATCTTTAGGAAACATTTCCGTTGCTTTAGTTCATAAAAACTGGATGATGGGAAAGCAGCTACTCCACAGGTTTTAAGCCCCCCCCCCCCCCACCTTTCACGTCCTTAGCAAAAGTTCCTATGCATGTATATTAACAGAATGTGGAAGAAATATCAGTTTAATGAGTGGAATTTTTATACCAATGAGGATAAGGCATTTACAAATGTTTACACATTACTACTCATCCTTCAGAATGTAATGCACTTTTTTTATTCTCGGTAACGAAGAAGCAGAGAGCTGTGTAGTTTTTTTGTGAGAAAATCGAGAGAAATTTTTTTTTACTATGTGCAAAACATTGTGAAATTATGTTAAGTGTGTTTTTTACGCTTTCCAACCGCTATGTGAAGAAGCGTATATGCTCCAGCTTTGTCAGTCTGCCTGTCCGCACGATAACGCGCGTAAAAATGGTTCGATTTCGATGAAATTCTAATTTGTGGTAGAGGACAACCTGGGGACGAACGCTATTGAAAATGGGCGAAATGGGGTCAAAGGTCGGGGCATAGAAGCGAGATTTATTCCACAGTCATTATTCTCATACTTGAGTAATAACTTGAGTAATTATTTATGGTATGTTGGAAATTGTATCATAATCAATGCATTGCATGATTTTACTAACTTGTTTATGTTTTAAAGTAAATACACTGACGGAAAAAAATATCCCAACACCAAGAAGGGGTTGGGTTAGATAAACGACAGTTGGTAGGCGGTGAGTATCTATAAGATGACGTCGGCGCATACGTGTGGCGCGCCGCCCCGGTGGCGCAGTGGTCTAAGCGATGGCCTCTGATCATTCGTCCGAACAGGGTCCGGGTTCGAATCCCGGTGAGGCATGGATGTTGTGTTTGTCTTACGGCACTGGCTCTTTCCCTTCCCTGGAACCAGTGACCCTAAATTAGGGACGGGCGACTGCTCATAGCCCATTGAGTTGCTCACGGTGGTCGTTAAACCTCCAACCAAAAAAAAAAAAAAAAAAAAAAAATACGTGTGGCGCTAGTAGCGCCTCGGAACAGGCAAAGCAGGTTTGCTGTAAATACGCGCTGTAACGTTCGTGAACGTTAGTTATCGTTGAGATTCGACGTAGGGTGTTGATGTTAGTCAAGAATGCGTTTAAGAAGATGAAGCCATTATCAACAGCTCACGGAGTTTGAACGAGGTCGTGTAATAGGGCTACGAGAAGGTGGATTTTTCCGCAATATTGCAGAACGACTTGGCAGGAATGTAGCCACTGTGCATGATTGTTGGCAGCGGTGGTCAAGGGAAGGTACTGCCTCAAGAAGACCGTGTTCCGGCCGGCCACGTGGCACTACTGAGAGGGAAGACTGTCGTGTACGGCGTATGGCCGTGGCGCATCGTACCGCGTCTGAGGCAGCAATTCGAGCTGCAGTTGCCACCACAGTGACACAACGAACTGTTACAAATCAGTTACTTGAAGGACAGCTCCGAGCCAGACGCCCTGTAGCGTGCATTCCACTTACCCCAAACCACTGCCGTTTGCGACGTTAGTGGTGTCAAGCTAGAGCTCATTGGAGGACGGAGTGGAGATCTGTTGTGTTTTCTGATAAAGCCGGTTCTGCCTGGGTGCCAGTGATGACCGTGTGTTGGTTAGAAGGAGGCCAGGTGAGCGCCTGCAACTAACCTGTCGGCGGCCGAGACACACTGGACCTACACCTGGAGTTATGGTCTGGGGAGCAATTTCCTATAACAGCAGGAGCACTCCCGTGGTTATCCCACGCACCCTGACGGCACAGTTGTACGTCAGTTTGGTGATTCAACCTGTTGTGCTGCCATTCATGAACTGCATTCCCGGGGGTGTTTTCCAACAGGATAACGCTCGCCCGCATACCGCTGTTGTAAACCAACATGCTCTACAGAGTGTCTACATGTTGCCGTGGCCTGCTAGATCACCAGATCTTTCAACAATCGAGCACGTATGGGACATCATTGGACGACAACTCCAGCGTCACCGCCAACCAGGATTAACCGTCCCTGTATTGACCGACCAAGTGCAACAGGCATGGAACTCCATCCCACAAACTGACATCCAGCACCTGTACGACACATTGCATGAACGTTTGCGTGCTTGCATTCAACATTCTGGCGGTTACACCGGTTATTAATGTACCAGCAATTCACATTTAAAATGGCTCTTATCGCGCTTACAATAAGCTGTGATCTCGAAACTTTAATCGATTAAATATGTTACCTATACAAATGTATTGCCGTCATTTCATTCCTCTACAACTATTTTTTCGTGGTGTTGGGATTTTTTCCCGTCAGTGTAGTTTAAGTAGTTTTGTGCCACAATTCTTAATTGTTACTTGTTTTTTTTACTTATGTTCTGTATTTTCGTATAAATAGAAAAAGGTCATTAGACACTCGCACGGCAGTTACATGTTTTGTGTGTGTGATCGTAAGACATTTCTCTAAAATAATAAAATTTACGTGATATGCTGAACTTTGACGTAAGTGTTTTGGAGTACTTTGTATCGGTATGAAACTAGGGGCAATCGTTTTAATTAACCCGTATACATTTGCGCTTTACGCAATAAAATGTCATAATTTTGATTTAACGAACAATACTAGCAAGTTCCAAAGAATTTGATTTATTAAAACGTTCATTAAGCCTACTAAATAATATGGAATTTAAAATTTTCAGTAATTGAAAGCTAACGGATTTTTGCAAAAGGGCCTCGAAAATTTCTATTTCCGATACGTCATTGAAAAAGTACTTCGAACACCCAAAGTCGGCGCCTATGAATTTCACCTAGCAGTTTCTTAGGGAATCTACAAGGGGGAGGGGCGGATTTCCAACGGTGGTCAACGTTCGTGACTGCCACGGAGAAACCTCCGATTCGATCTCAGGCAGGTGCGAACGCTCGAACCGTGCGTCGGATGGGCACGTTAAGCCGTCTGACCCCAGGTACTCCCCCCCCTTCTACCTCGCTTTCGTGTCACTTTCCTATCTGGCACTCTACCCCAAATCTCCTAGCTTCTTATTTCTAAGGGTTGTTTAAGACCTGGGGTCAGACACTCCCTTCCTAAAATCCTCTACATATGATCTGATCTGAATCTACAAGGGGCATCCTGAAAGTAGTGCCTCCTTAATAACTTTTGAAATTTTGAAGTGATTTTAATGAAACTGCACTGACATGTACTATAATATGTTACCAATGTGGAAACAATTTTTTTCAGAATTGGAAATAAAGATCATGAATGACAGAGAAAAGCAGCGAGCCGTAATTGAATTCCTGGAAAAAGAGGGATGTGAGGCTCCAGAAATCAACAGAAGACTCCTGGCGGTGTATGGAGCTGCCAAAATCGAACCAGTAATGTTCGGAGATGGATGAAGAAGTTTCGAGAGGGGGAAAGTTCAGTGTCAGATAAACAATAGAGTGGAAGACTCGCAACTGCAGTGGCAAATGCCAACAGGCAACAAATGAAAGACCTCATCGCTGTGTCACCATCCAAGAGTTGTGTGATGCAATACATTGTGGTCATAGTGCTATGGAAACATTAATTAGGGATCTGGGCTACAGAAAAATTTGTTCAAATCGGATCCCAAGAAACCTAATCGTTGAACTATGGGAGCAAAGGGTGGACATGTGCCGGAACCTAAGGTGAAAACAAGTCGTCCCGCAGGGAAAGTAATCGTGACAATTTTCTGGAATAAACGTGGTGTCATTTTGACTGATTTCCTTGAACGGGTGCAACAATAAACAGTGCTCATTATGTCAGAAGGAAACGACATGATATTCCACTTCATAGTGCTCTTTTACTTCATGTTAACGCACTCCCCACACCTCAATGGAGACAAAAATGGGGTGGATGGTGATGCCTCTACCCCCTCCCCCTACAGTCCTGATTTGGCTCCCCCAGACTTTTCCTGTTTGCCTCTTTGAAAAGCACCCTTCGTTTCGGCGATGTGACAAACGTTGGCTGTGAACATATGGGTGAAACGACAGGAATTTTTTCCAAAATGTATTTTACCAATGGGTTCAAAGATGGCGGAAATGTATAGAAAGTGATGGACAATACTTTGAATAGGGCCAGCGTTATTAACAATATGTCCAAGATTTTGCCACCAAGTTTCACATTTTTGCTGCTACAAATAAAAATCTTATGAGGGACGAGGCATTACTTTCAGGATGCCCTTTAATTCTTTTTCTTTCGCTTCACTTTGAATAATTCCTCCCTCCCCGAAAAGAAAACATATCTGGAGGATTTACTCAGGATGTCCAAAACTGCCAGTTGTTTATGCATTTTTTTTTTCTGAGTATAAATGACCTGTTGTTGTTGTAGCGTAGGTCGGTAGCCTTTAAATGTATTTATCGTCCAGATCCCACTTAATTTCGTAGGAGACCAACACCCAGTCGTGTCGACCGCCTTAGCACGTGGCCCACGGAACCCGATGCCACACACACAGATGTAAAAGGAATGCGTGCAGACTCAACCAGGAAATGCAAGGACTTGCACTTGGTGGTCTTCAACCTTGTTTCTGATCTAAGTAGATTGCTATTTTATCCTTTTGGTGTGGCATTTAATTGCTGATTAAGAGCTTTGCGACCAATTTGAGCTCATCTAGTCCGCTAACCTGCTATTATAGTGGTTCTTTCCCCCCTGTTATTTATTCCTGTTACAATTACTTCGGAAAAGGCGTGCTGGAGCAATAATCAAAACGATCCTGCACGAGCTTTTCGATATATCTGTCACGTTTAGTACTGATACACTGAGGCATAAGTATCCACCTGATGTAAAAAAAAAAAAACTACTTCAGAATTTAAAAGAAAAGTGATCACTATGATTACTATGTCTTTAACTGATGGAATTTATCTTCCTGAAAATTTTATATTTTGCTTACAAAAGCGTTCATATCTTCTTTATGCTTCATTTAAAATGCATTTAATGATTGACCATGAACTGAACTGCTCTTCATTCGTTGTATGTGTTTATTCATACGCCTGCATCCCCGGAGGGATAGAGACGAAATACCCCGTAAAATCGCTACGCGCTCAAACTTTCCGGGATGACTAACTGAATTAAAGTGAAGAAGGAGGAGAAATTTCCCTGGAAATTGTTGCTGCTTGCGTTTCACCACGCCCGTTTAAAAACAGGTTGTTTTTCTCAGATGTAAGATACGAAAAAGAAACTAATTATTTAAGAGCAGCAATGTTGTTGTGGCTAATAGTTTTGATGTGCAATAGGAGACAGCGAGGTAGAAATCAGAATCGTCGCTTTAAGTCGATTGAAAAACTCGTTCGTGCATTGCAGAAATATACATAGCTTGTCCCAAAACAACTGAGAATTTTTATAAAAGATGTGCAATACTGCGTTCGGCCTTGGCACGAGTCTCGAGAAAACGGCAGTCGTTGTCGTAACCATAGCAACCGCCTACACCCGTTAATCACTCATGAGTCGTCGGTAGTGCGCAGTTTAATAAGCGTTGTTTCGTGAAACCCTAACAAGTGTTTTCGCGCAGAAAGAATGGATGTGAAAGAGGAATAAAGATGCGCCTTTAAATTTTGCTGTCGACTTAAGAAGTCTTATCCGAGAGACTTTCCGTCTTGTGCAAGAGGCTTATAAAGATGAATGTCTTGAAAAATCAACAATTTACAGATGGCATAAAAAATTTATAGATGGTCCTGAATCGGTGGCTTTAATCGCTCATGGAGGAAGACCGTCAACGAGTGTTACAGAGGTAAACATCAATGCAATAGGTGTTATTGTACGAGAAGACAAACACACCTATCCATTGGCGATATCGAAGGTATGGTTCACATTACAAAATCATCAATTCACAGGGCTTTAACCGAGCGTTTAGGCATGAAACGAATTTGTTCAACTTGGGTTCCCCATTTCTTTTCATGTGCGGCCCAATGCAAGGCCTCACAAGCCAGCTCTATCGTTTCTTATTTGGAGAAAATGAATATTAAGTTGATGCCCCAACCTGCATATAGTCCAGACTTGTCACCGTGTAATTTCTCGTTGTTCCCTATTTTAAAAAAAGACATCACGGGGACGACAATTTGAGACTGATCAATAACTTATTACAGCTGCGCAGGGGTGCTTCAACAGCGTTTCAGAATTCCAGAAGACATTCAAATAATGGGAGGAACGTTGAAACACCTGTATTCGATGCAATGGACAGTATTTCGAAAAAGATGACCACTTCCTTGACAATTAAGGTACGCATATTTTTTAAAAACATTCTCAGTTGTTTTGTGACAGCCCTTGTAGATCCGCCTACAAAAGGGAGCATTAACAACTGACAATGAAATAGTGTTATTTATTTTGTTAGGTACAAAACGTCAGTAATAACTTCTGAAGAAAAATCAAATAGCTATTTAACAAAGTGCAGCTGATGTACCTTAACTCAATTGTTGCTAAAGGATAGGTCCACATGAATTCGTAGAAGGATTCAAGACACAGAAGTTTTGCCACCTTTCTACGTAGTGAGAAATTTGCTTTGGTTTGAGGTTACAATATTTTGTATGTATGAGTTGCTAATACCATTCTTCTTGCTTTCAATTCCGTAGTTGAAACAGTAATGCACACTATATTGACAAGTCACCGGACACCCCTTCAAAAGCAAATGAACCGATCCGCTGCGTTGTTAAGATGCGTGGTACAGCTGCAAACGGTATAAAAACAAGCCTGCAGCTGACCGCGATCTTACGATCCGCGGATCGCTTAGTAGTTAGCAGTTCAGACTATCGATGCAAGGTCCCCAGGTTCAAGTCTGGGCTGATCTTTCGGAGATGGTGTGATTTACTAACAATCGCTGAATATCCGCTGTGCATCGGAGGAGCACGTTAAGTGACGGCCCCTAGGCTGGACCCACTGGTTAAATGGGTATCCTTTCCTATGCCCCTCTGAAATTCTCTCACCCCTCTATATGCAATATCGTACTTGTACGGTGGCGCCATCTACTGTACTCTAATCTCACTACAAACTGTTCTGTCAAAGTCGCTAGATTTGCTCTCATTCCTTCCGTTTCTGTGTCCTGCCCAAAAGGCGAGTTCGCTGTAGGTGGCTGGGACCTAAACTCTAATCACTGTGGACGGAAGTCCTACAAGAAAATGACACATGCAATGGACCGCGATCATATCGCACTGTGAGGTTGAGTGAAAATGTCGCGGCGGGAGAGAACTGACTTTGAGAAAGGAAAGATTGTGTGTTATATTAGTGCGCTGTCCATAAGAGAAGCCGAGAGGCGTTTAAACACACCCAAGTCAACTGTTTTGGATGTACTGAATAAGTGGAAGACACATGACGTGCTTGAAGCAGCAAAACGTACTGGCAGACCAAATAAAATCAGTGATAGAGGACTCCGAAGCCTCAGAAGAGTCGTTAGAGCTAATCGACGGAGTACTGCACAAGACCTCAGTGTACAGGTGAGTAAAAATGCTGGGACCTCGGTATGTGCACGTACCATTCGCAGAGAACTTCATTCCATGGGTTACAGTGGTGGTGCGGCTGCTAATAAACCTTTCATCTCCACTCGGAATGCTACTCTTCGCATAGCATGGTGTAAAGAACATTTATCGTGGGCGTAGATCAATGGAAACGGGTCCTATGGACTGATGAATCCAGATTTGGCGACAGCCGGGGAACGCTATTACCACAGTGTACAGTTCCTACGATCAAGTTTAGAGCTGGCAGTGTACTCGTGTGGAGGTGTTTTTCGTGATCTGGGCCCGGCCCATTGGTTATCGTGGACAAACCTGTTAACCAGCATGTTTACCTCGATATTTTGGACAATTATGCCCTACGAACTCTGTGGCAGTAGTATGGAACCGAGCCTTGTTGGTACCAGCAGGATAATGCGCAGAGCCATAAAATAAAGCAAGGACTGTTACGGCGTGGTTTGACGATAATTTCGTATCGTGTGTAAACTGCCCAGCACAGAGCCATGATCTTAATCCCATAGAGCACATATGTGATGAATTAGAGCGTCGCATAGGAAGTTTGGAACCAAAGCCTACTACTAAGCATCAGTTAGCGGCCGCATTATGTACTGAATGGAAGCGCATACCTATCGCTGTGTTCCAAAACCTTGTCGAAAGCATGTTTCAATGGGTCAGTGCATGCATATTAAGGCCAAGGGTGGACCGACACCGTACTAATGTATGTCAATAAACGCTATGTCGTGTTTCTCTTCTAGGTGTCCGGTGACTTTTGCCAATATAGTGTAGTTCTAAATAAAGAGCCGTAGCACTGAACGGATTAGGAAAAAAGAACCCTTAGGATTACACTCGAAACTTCCAAAAGCCCTTTGATATTTTAGTATTTTTTAATGAAAATTTCATTACTAATTACTTTAATTTATATTTAATATAATTTTTTGAACATAAAATTAAAGGAAGGAAAAGCAAAGAAAAAAAAGTTATTTAAGATCCGTAACTGTTTTACAATTTAGAACGGGGTCGTGACGTCATGCATACGGTTTGACGTAAAACGGTAGTAGGGTTTCTTTGTCGCCCCTTAATTGTAAATCAAAATTTCATGAAGTGTTTACAGCATTTCTACGTTTCGGGTGTAATATCTTTAAACCTGACAGCATTTTAAAGAGTGAAGCTAAGCCAATATTTTGATTTTTTTTTTTTTTTTGGTTTTCAGACATTTCTAGATGTAGAAGTGGCAAAAACATTCAAGCAGACAACATTCCAAAGCCGCCATTTGTTTTTTGTTTTTTTCGGACCCGAAGGCCTATCATCAGCATGCCAATTTTCAGATCTCTAAGTCGTTTAGAAGTGGTCTAACAATGCGCGAACGGTCTCGCTCACATTTTACCCACTTTGCTTTGTTATTAGAGCTGTTTCGTAGATATGCTGTTCATGAACGTAAAACACTTGTCACTCGTTCTTCACGATTGCTTCAATTTTTCTGTTTTTTCTAGTGCAGACTTAATCCCACTGAGTAGCCACCTTCTATAACTTTATTTTTACACTGTAAAAAAATAAGTGGCGTGAATTCACGGAAAATTTCTGAAAAATAACCTGCAGCAAAGTTGCCGGTAGGTGTCAGTCTTTTGACGTAATTTACGTTTTTAAAAGTGCCCGTATCTTCTAACTTCCGTATTTTCCGTTGTCAGTAATTCCGGTTATTTCAGAAAAGTCAGTTCTGGCTTTATCCGTATTTACGCAGAAATTTCGTAAAATCGAAGATTTTGAATTTTTCAGCCGTTTTATTAGATATTTCTTTACCTTTTCCGCTGGTAAGATTCGATCCATGTTTGTCTGGGTTGACTCAGAAGCCGCGCGTGCTGCTTTTTGAGCCGATAGACCCATAAATCGCAGTCACGTAAAAGGCCGAATTCTAATCGCGCAATATGTTTTTGCTATTAATGCGAGTAAATTAGTAAATTTATTTTCTGTTGGAGTTTATTTTTTTTAATAGGTTTGTAATAATTTCATTTTCTTCTATAGGAGGATTATCAAAAATTTCGAATTTTTTTTTATCCTGATTTTTTGAAGCAACAGAATGTTTTAGAACTGAAGATCGTTTTAAACTGACAATGACTTTCAATTAACTTTAAGAAAAGGTGAAATGTACCGTATTATTTCACGAAACTCCCAATTATTAAATTTACTCTAGATAGCTATAATAGCTTTTGTCTTAGGGGTCCACAGATTGACACGTAGACATAATACACTGAAGAGCAATTAAATTAGAGACACCTGTGTAGTAACGTGTAGCACCACCTTTCGTCCTGATGACGGCGGTGATTAGTCTCGGCATGGACTCTACAAGACACCGGAAGCGTTGGAAAGCCATACGGATCCACGACCCCTGAACATGCTTCCACAGTTCACGAAGATGTGATGGGAGGGAGGGGGGAGGGGTCAGACCCTCGAACATCTCTCTCGATGGCATCCCAGATCTGCTCGATGGGTTTGAGGTCAGGTGACCTAGCTGGCCAAGGAAGCGAGGTTACGTCGGTGGAGTGTTCATCCAACCATTCGGATACAATTCGGGAGCGATGTCACGGTGCATTGTCTTGTTGCAGGATGAGGTCCCCAGTGGGATGTTGAAGACGCACAAACTGGAGCAAATGGTCGTCCAGGATATCCCGGTAACGTTGATCTGTGAGGGACGATGTTACACGTTCCAGGGGGTCCCATTTCAGTCCACGTAAACAGTCCCCAGACGAGAATGCCAACCCCACCAGCTTGAAGAGTACCCTGCTGGCAAGAAGGATCTATCGCTTCATGTGGTTTGCGCCGTACTCGTATCCCGCCAGCCGCATGCACCAACGTGAATCTCGACTCATCAGTCCAGGCAACATTTTTCCACATGTCTAGGGTCCAGTGGCGATGTTCCCGCGCCCATGCCAATCTTTGCACCCTGTGATGTGCGGTCAGCAGCGGAACCCTCGTGGGACGATGGCTTCTGTACCCCATAGCGAAATGGTTCTGCATGGTGTGGCTGCTTACACGTTTTTGTGCACCAGCGTTAAATTGCCGAGTGATTTCTTGCACTGTGGCCCGTCTATCCGCTGTTACAATGCGAACTAGCCGACGATGACCCCGCTCATCCACTCGCTGTTATCCACGGCAGTTGGCCTTCGCAGGGATGGTTTTACCGAATTCGATGTACTCACGGTGCACTCGTGACACAGTGGCTCGTGAAAAGCCCAGTGCCTGCACGACTTCCGAGATGGAGTGACCCATTCGTCGGGCCCCGACAATTTGCCCACGATCAAATGCGCTTAGATCCTTTGTCTTACCCATACTGTGTCCGACTCTTACTGATTCCCGTCGCATCACTCCTTATATTGTCGGACCGCTGCATACGTCATGTCGTTTCGGTTTACAGGGCCGCCCACAGCGCCACATTTGCATAACGCCAGCTGTCTCTAATTCAATTGCTCTTCAGTGTACAATCACCTGTACAATAAGATTGGAGGTATAGGGACTGCGGAAGAAATATCGTGTGCCAGAGTAACTAAAATTTCACGCGATATGCCATTCACAATATTCGATCTCGCTAGAGAACTTCAAAATCAGGTACTCCGACAGACGATTGAAATTTAAAAGTTAATCAAATTAAGTATTTCCTCAGATATCTGTCGTCTCATCGGAAATTTTCCCTCATATGGATACGGAAAAAGAATAGAATTTGTCCTTTAACATACGAAAGGAATTGCAGAAAGGTTTCTGAAAATTTAGAATTTTCGGTTAACACATTTTAAAAACGGTCATTTGCCGTCAATATAAGAAAGAGCGGAAAGGTTTCTGGAAATTCAAAATTTTCCTGGAGTACAAAAAATCCGTGAAATACAGGGGGAGGGGGGGGGGAGGTCCGTCATTTAGCGGAAAAGGTTTTACCATGGATATGCTTTGTTAATGCACGACTGGAATCATGAAAAGTGGATAGTTAATTTCAGCAATGTTATTTTAGTGTTCTCTGGTCAAAACAAAGAAGCACACATTCTCTTTACACTAGAATCCTTTTGATTCGTGAGACGTCCTATTCCCTAATCCGAAACGAATACCATGAGCAAATTGTATGTCGGCACGGAGGTGCAGTGTTCTAAGCACTGGCTTATGATCATTTGTCCGTGAAGGGTCCGGGTTCGAATCCCGGTGAGGCATGGATGTTGTGTTTGTTTTATGGCACTGGTTCTCTCCCTTCCCTGGAACCAGTGACCCTAAATTAGGGACGGGCGACTGCTTATATCCCATAGAGTTCCTCACGGTGGTCGTTAGATCCCGAATCAAAATACATATACACTGAGTAGCCACTTTATTATGACCACCCCCTCAGTACTTTGTTGGGCCACCTTTTGCCTTTAATACTGCGTCGATTCTTTGTGGCATGGACTCCACGAGATGTTGATAGATGGTTTGTGGAATCTGAGACCATGCTTGATGAATAGCACTTTCCAGGAGTGTGAGATTGCAGGGTTGTGGATCCAGCTGTCTGATGGCTCGTTCAACGTCATCCCGCACATTCTTAATGGGGTTGAGATCTGGAGATTGTGGGGGCCACCTAAGCAAAGTAAACTCACCGGCATGTTCCTGAAACCAATCCTGTTCAATACGAACACTATGGCAGGACGCATTATCTTGTTGAAAGTAACCATCGCCATTGGGGATAAACCATCCACATGACAGGATGCACTTGGTCCGCAACGATGTTTAGATATGATGTGCTAGTTAGACGTTGATCAACACGAATTAAAAGGCCCAAAGCATGCCAGGAAAACATTCCCCAAACCATAACGTTGCCTCCACCAGCTTGAAGGGTTGTAGCAATGCATTTGGGGTCCATGCTTTCGTGCTGTTTCCGCCAAATTCTCACTCTGCCATCGGCATGGTGCAACTGAAAACGTGATTCATCGATTGTCCAATCCTTGTGCTCCTGTGCGAACTGGAGACGTTTTCTCTTGTTAACTGCAGACAGCAAATGTGTTCGAACAGGCCTTCGGCTGCCATATCCCATCCGATGCAGTGTACGGCGAACAATGCGTGCAGAGATCATTTGAGGAGATCCTTGATTAAGATGGTCTGTAATTTGCTGCACTGTTGCCCTTCTTTTACCAGTCTGGACACTCTCCGTTCCGCCCGAGCAGTCACTAGTCGATGAAGACCACACGTTGCACGTAGAGACCCAGTTTTTTGGCTGACAGTCCAGTCTTTAAACACTTTAACAACAGCTGCTCTGGAAAATTTCACGAATGCGGCGGTTTCGGTGATACTCGCTCCATGGCTCTGAGCTCCTACAATCATCCCACGTTGAAAGTCCGTCAAATCGCATTTTTTACCCATCTCGTCACCCGAAAATCACTTCTACTACTGTCGCAAGCACTAAGCTTTCCCTTTTTATACTAGCCTCGCCTTCTGGGGGCAACAGCGTGCAGCCATAGCTGATTTGCTTAAAACTGTCAGGTGGTCATAATAAAGTGGCCACTCAGTGTATATATATATATTGTTGAGTAGCAATGAAATTAACTATTGTTGCGTCACTTAATGGGATAGTATGTGGCACGATTAGATTTCACCAATGATTTTGGCAATAGCCCACCGTTACCCATTCTTGTTACATCCAAATTTTTTACTTGGGATTTACTTAGCTACTGTCGAGAAAGATGCATAACATCAGAAGTTTAGATTCTCTATCTTTTCGTTGTATACTGTGTGAATAGGTTTTCATTCTCGCAATTCAATGGCACAACTTATTTAGTTTCCTCAAACATTTATCCGAACCAATCAAAGGCTTGAACAATTTAAACACTGCTGAATTCAGAGGACGAGTGGAAAACGCTTAATTAACTATCTTACGAAATCAAAGCAAGTGAGATGTTTATTTGAAAGATTTTTTTCAATTTCTCCTATGTGTACCCGCCGCTATTTGTATAACAATTTTGTAAATCCGTAAGCTTTTCCATATACACTATGTGGACAAAAGCCATTGGACACTGTTAGTAAATTGAAAAACAGTATTGTACGAGGTCCGATCAAAACGTTCCGAGACTAGGCCGATATACAACAAAGTACTTAGGTTTCTTAATTCTGGCTATGATCTCCCTCAAAGTAGTCTCCTTGGGCAGCGATACACGGCTGCCAGCGTTTTTGCCACTGTTGGAACGCTCCCTGAAAGTCCTGTTTGCGAATCGTGTCAAGCACCGTCTGCGATTCGCGCTGGATCTCGTCCACGGTTTCAAAACGGTGACTCTTGAGCTTCAGCTTCGGGAGCAGGAAGAAGTCGCAGGGTGCCAAATCCGGCGGGTGAGGAAGGGTAGTCATTCTGTTGCGGCTGTTAAACTGGCGTGTTGCAAACGCTCTGTGAGCTGCCTGCATTGTCGTGATGGAGCAGGAAATCGCCCCTGCGCCACATTTCAGGTCGTTTGCGGCAAATGTCCTCCCTAAGATGTCGCAGAACATCGCAGTAAAAAAGGGCGGTAACGGTCTGGCCCTGTGGGACGAATTCACGGTGCGCAACCCCACGAATGTCGAAGTACACGATGAGCATGCTTTTCGTTACGCTCCGGACCTGTCAGGCCTTCTTCGGTAGTGGAGATGCCGGGCTCTTCCACTGCGACGACTGTTGTTTGGTCTCCGGGTCGCAACCGTAGACCCAAGTCTTGTCCCCAGTGATGGCCTGCGACAGGAACATTTCATGCGTCTCCGTTCCCGATTTGCAGACTTTGACGCAGAATTTGATGTTCGCTCGCTGCTCTAGTTTGCAGTCCATACCGAAATCGCAGCTGTGTTCTGCACGTGGTCACCAAATATCGTGTAGAACAGCTCCCGATGTTCACAGAACGACGCCACTCGGCACAATTATTCACGAAAGTCACTTCCCTCGACTGCTGCTCGCGCATCTGCGTACTGCCATCTGTTGGCGAGCTACGTACCTAGTCTCGGAATTTTTTGATCGCATTACGTATTTACATCAGTCGCGGGTAGGTCCTCCATTTGCAGAGATTACAGCAGCCACCCGTCGAGGTAAACTGTCCATGGAGTTCGGAGAGCGGGATAAACCTCACCCGGCGTTCAAAGGTTAATCCCCACAGGTGTTCATTGGGATTGAGGTCCAGGCTCTGAGCTGGCAATTCGATCCGCGAGACCTGAATTTCCTAATACCACTCCATTGTAGCCCTGGAAACATGACAAGTGGCATTGTCGTCCTCCAAGAAACAATCGTCGTGTCCACAGAACTGCCACAAATTTGAAAGCATTGAGTTATCCATGATATCTTTGTGCAGCGCAGAGTTCATGTTGCCATGAATACCAACCAGTGGAGCCACACCGTACCAGCTGAAAAGCCTCATACCGTAATTCAACCGCCTCCGTGCTACACAGTAGGCACTGTACGCTTCGGAAGCAGACGTTCTCCGTGTAACCGCCAAACCCAGACAGGTCCATCGGATCGGAATAATGTGAAGCGGGATTCGTCGCTCCACAACACCTGCCGCCATTGCCTTAATGTCCAATTTTCGTGCTGTTCAGACCATCGTAGCCGCGTGGCTTTATTGTTTGGTCTTTGTGATTAGAGGTTTATGAGCGGCTGCTTGGCCATGATACCCGAGTTCATGAACCTTTCTTCGAAGTGTCTTGGGAGACCATGACATCTGTGGCTATCTGGAACTCATGTGCATTGGTCGGGACCTGGTTTTTCGGATCTCCCTCTGCAGCTCTCTCAGGTCCCTGGGTTGTAGTTCCGTGTGTCTTCCAGGACGAGGTAAATTGCTGCTATGTCCCTTCTTCTTTCACTTGTTCAGCGCATGCCTTAATGCATGCACTGACCCTTCTAGACATGCTTTCGACAAGGTTTTGGAGCACAGCGATAGGTACGCGCTTCCATTCAGTACATAATGCTGCCGCTAACTGTTGCTTAGTAGTAGGCCTTGATTCCAAACTTCTGATGCGGCGCTCTAATTCATTCCATAGATGCTCTGTGGGATTAAGATCAGGGCTGGCCAATCCACACACGATACGGAATTATCGTCAAACCACACCGTAACAGTCCTTGCCTTTTGTGGCTCGGTGCGTTATCCTGCTGGTACCAACAAGGCTCTGTTACATAGTATTGCCACATACACGCAGTTTTTCTGTACCGCGAATCTCAACAACGCAGCAGATCCGTTCATTTGCTTTTTAAGGGTGTCCGGTGACTCTTGTCAATATAGTGTATATCATCATCATTGTCAACCATTATCAATCCACTGCTGGACGAAGGTCTCCCCAAGTTTCCTCCACAACGGTCTGTCTTGTGCCAGTCTCCTCCATGTCACTCCCGCATACTTTCGAATTTCATCCACCCATCCCCCATGTGGTCTTCTTCTGGGTCTTTTCCTGTCCCTTGGAATCCAATCTAAAATTTCGGCTGTCCATCGATGGTCTGTCCTTCTGGCAGTATGTCTAGCCCATTGCCATTTCAGGGTTTTAACTCTGATCATGATGTCTTCCACTCTTGTCATTTTTCGGATCCACGAGTTCCTCTTCTTATCTCTCCTGGTTACACCAAGCATGCACCTATCCATGCTATTTTGAGTTGTCTGCAGCCTTTGTATGTCTCTTTTAGTTAAGGTCCACGTTTCTGCACCATACGTAAGCAGTGGAAGGATGCATTGATCTAACACTTTTCTTTTAAGACATAATGGCGTATTGCTCTTGAAAATTATGCTGTTTCTTCCAAAAGCTCTTCAGGCAAGTTTTGTACGCCGATTAATTTTTTCATCAATGTGACCCTCACTTGATATCTGCTGTCCAAGATAAACGTACGTGTCTGTTATCTCCAGCTTTTCTCCATACATGTATATATTTCTTGAACAATGCTGGAAAAATTCACAATTTCTAAAGAAACGTTTTCAGCGCCACTTACGACCACATTTAAAGTATGAATCGTTCAATGCCCGACGGTTTAAGATAAAGAAATTTTTGGAAGTACACTGTGTTTTTCCTTCACGTTGGCCCCATTGTCATTGTCCTGACCACACATATTATGAATACTGAAATTTTCATGATTTAAGAAATTCAGAAAACATGCTGTTAATTCTTGGCCTGTGGTATCTATTACTGAACAAAAACAAAAAAATAATCTTATTTCAAGTTGTTTTCTAGTGAAATAGCTACTCTCCTTAGTACTAATGTTTGAAGCATTGGCTTATTGCTTTAGATGTGCTACTTACTTTATGGCATCTCAATCATTCGATGGCCTGTCTGTTTTTTGATCTAATCGCTAACTGAATAATTTCACCATAACTACTCAAGTTCTATCGGATTTTGTTTAGGCTATTAACACACTCCTTGACCTATCGCGTTTATTTTATTACAACACTGTTCTTGGCTTAAATGCATCTAATGCATCAAGCAGAATTGCGCCTTTTGACGTAGGACTACGTCTAACTCCGCAGATAGTATAGGGCGACTTACGGCCGACCACCTGGGACAAAAATAGGTCCCAATCGAAATAATTACAGCGTTAAAAATACGTGCCGCACACTAATCGTGTTAACATATTCATAAACAGCATAGAGTCCGATTCGCGTACAGCGCAATACATCGTGCGCGCTACCGACGCTTCCCTCGCTCCCTGTGCGTAGGGGAGATGGTGCAATATTTCTGGGGGTGCCGCCTCGTCTGTCTCAGTCTATCTCTGCAACCGTGAGCGCAACACGACTGTGCGTGGTATCGTTTTAAAGCTCTCGACGAGATCTATTTAAATATACGAAGAACATTTCGCAGTGATTTGAACTGAAAATTTAAAAATTTGTTTTCTTGTGAACCCTTTTGACAATATCGCTGTTTATCTAGACAACCGTGAGTGCGAAACGACTGTGCGCGGTATCGTTTTAAAGCTCTCGGCGAGATCTATTCAAATATATAAAGAACATATCGCAGTTGTTTAAATTAAAAATTTAAAAAACTGTTTTCGTGTGTACGGGTTAATATTTTCGACAATGTCGCGGAATTCGCAGAATGAACGCAAGCAAAAGCGGGGAAAATCAAAACGAGAGGCAACAGTGATCAGGAATGTAAAAAGCCTAAGAAGACAGAGCACCATGTTGGGTAATTCATGTATCGATATGCTTTGTGTTCGCAATGTATCCAGCATTATTTGCAAAAATTATGTAAGCTGCTTTTCGTATCATAGACCTGTGCTGGCTATAACAAGTTAAATTAACGCTTTGAAACCATACTCCACTAGCTCATTTCAACTCTCCGATCTGCAAGTCGTAGTTTTACATTCCAAACTGACGACTCAATCACAACTGAGCCTACCTGTTTTTTTTGTTTTTTTTTTTTTTTTTTTGTTGTTTTTGCTGTTCTTTTCCTGATGATGAAAAGAGAACATTTGGTTGTCTCGAAATAAACCTATATTATTTCCATTTGATATTTGCCACCTCGTTGGCGCAGTGGTCTAAGCGCTGACTTCTGACCATTCGTCCGGGTTCGAATCCTGGTGTGGTATGGATGTTGTGTTTTTCCTAAGGAACTGGCTCAGTCCCTTCCATGGATATAGTGACTAAATTAGGAACAGGCAACTGCTTATAACCTATCAAGTAGCTCACAGTGGTCGTTAAAGCCCAAACCCATTGTTGTTTTTAATTATTTCTTTTACCTTGCAGTTCAGGCAGTTATGCTCTTCATTGTCTGAATGAAACAAAAAATTGCACTTATTTCTCATTAAAATTATAGTAATTACGGTAATTCCTTAATGAAAAACAATTTTATAAATATTTATATACGTACGTATTAGGTGTACAAATAAGTTTTTTAAAGCGTTTTTTTGTGTTACGTATACCGCTAGTTTACATATCCAACATTCATCCGCGTTGTTGTCATGTGACCGTAACTGGTCCAGAGTATAAAATGTGTCACAGACGTTTGCACATCGGTAGGTGAAAGATGGCAAGCGATACTGCATGTATTCGACACTGCATTCGTTTCGAATTTCATCAAGGAAAAAGTGCTGCAAAATCATGTGAATCTATCTGTTCTGGGGTAGAATATTGTACCGAAAAGCACGTGTGAGTTTTGGTTTATAAGGTTTAAAGCAGGTGATTTTTTTGTTAGCGATGTATAATGTAGCGACGCCGAGCAGAAGGTTGCACATGAGGAACTGCAAGCATTGCTGGATGAAGAATCGTCTCAAACGCAAAAAGAACTAGCTGAACAACTTGGGGTAACTCAACAAACCATGTCCAATCGTTAACGCGCAATGCGAAAGATTCAGAAGGAAGGAAAATGGGTGCCACGTGACCTGAGCCAGAGAAATAAGGATGAGCGTGTCATAAAGTGTTTGAATCTGATTCATGAACAACACAGGAAGTCTTTCCTGTGGAAAATGGTTACGGGTGATGAAAAGTGGATGTGGTACGACAATCCCAAATGCAAAAAAAAAAAAAAAAAAAAAAAAAAACTCTGAGTAGACCTCGGTGAAACAACGACTTCGACACCGAAACGCAATATTCACTCCAAAAAAATTCTGCTGTGCATCTGGTGGGATATGAAAGGTGTGCTCTATTATGAACTATTGCAACAGGGTCAAACTGTTACTGCTGATCGCTACAAGCAAAAATTGCTGCGATTGAACCAGGAAATCTGTCGGAATTGTCTATTCACAGGCAAAGGATTGCGTCCGTGAAATTACTGCATGACAACGCTAGGCCGCATGTCGCGAAATCAATCAAGGAAACTTTATTGACGCTTGGCTGGGAAGTTGTGGAACATCCGGCGTATAGTTCCGACATAGCCCCTTCAGACTATCATGTGTTCCGATCGATGCAACATGGTTTGTCTGCTGTACGGTTCCGGACATACGACGAAGTGCAAAAATGGGTTGACGACTTCATCGCGTCATACGACGAAGTATTCTTCATGGCTGAAATCCGTCAGCTGCCCGACCGATGGCAGAAGGTGATAGATAATGACTGCGCATATTTTGATTCGTAAAGGTTTGTTGTTTTCTCTCAAATTACATGTTACGTTGTCGTAAAACGCTTTAAAACTTATTTGTACACCTAATATATAGATTAATTGAAATATTTCGTTTAATTGGAACAAATGTCATCGCCCCCTCCCTCCTTTTGGGACAAGTACCTACGCTCATGACTCCAGGTGTGCATTCTGAACGTCGACCTTTTAACCCTTTTACTGGCGGCACACAGGCGCGGACTGAGCCGCCGGGATACCTGGAGAATTCCCGGTGGGCCGCTGTATTCTAGGCCGGGTAGGCCTTATGGTAACTCAAGGAAAAAAATGCATATATATATATATATATGGCAAAGTTTTATCACTTCGACGGCTTCAGAAAAAAAAAAAAAAAAAAAGGAACGTAGCAAATGTTCTGTTGAGCCAAACACTGCCCTCCCCGCTTTCTGTTCTTTCAGTTGATTTCCTCTACCTCAATCCTCTTCATCTAATTGCAGTTGTAATGAAATGATCAATACAATATAATTAATTGTGCTATCAGTAATGTGGGATAGAAACTCGAAATTCCTTGTGTATGTTAATGCATTGAGGCCCACCTACGGTAAAATTTTGAGGTTGCTTTATGTATATGTATCTACTTTTTTTTGTTTAGACATAATTTACACCTGATTTACCACTTTTTGTTCCTTACAGTTACATGAATTCTTGAACTGCAGTTCTCGAAAGTCTATTTCAGCTAGAGCAAAAATGCTTTTTCCCTTTGAAAGCACGAGTAATTAAATAAAAATTAATTTTGACATTCTTTAATTTTTCTCATTTTATAAACTTGCACTGAAATTCTAAATCTTGACATTTTCAATTTTTTTGTAATTATTTTGTTTGACACGTAAGTCTTGAAAAATAAAATCAATTTTTTGTAAATTTGGATTTCTCTTCTGATTAAAAGTACTCTATTTTACATTTCTGAATTCAACTATTCCAATAAAATTTATAAAAATGGAATAAAATCTTTGATAGTCTTTCTCAAAGAATGCACCTTGCCTATTGCTTCTCAGCAACGGAAGTAATTTTCTTATATTAAATTTTACTAGAGATTTTCAGGAGTACGTTATCAGTTAATTATTTCCTCTATACAAAAACGCAATAATTCGTAGACTTGTAATGAAAGAATGTTTAAACAGGAAACGGTAATGCTGACATAACATTTATTTTAGAGATGAGATACCTTGGTATTTCCCAAAAGTGGGCCGCACAGAATCAGCTTCCAGGGCCGTTTATGTAGCGCCAGTCCGTCCGCCACTGCCAGCACTAGAAAGTATTCTTGCAAAAAGAAACTGTCATTGCTTTCGCAGGAATTTTTCGGAGCATGCCGGTCAAAAGGTTGTAAGTGTTTAGTAACATCTTTTCTAATGTTTTATCATAGCTCGCTGCCTGGAGATTTTTCTAAAATTTTTTTTTTACCAAATACCATTAAATGGTTTAATAGTTCTATTAAATTCGGTAGGATTTTTGCCACCTGTCTTCCTTTTGCATTCCATAAAGTATCGAAATGAAACCCGGCTCATGTCTGCAATTTGATCGTAAACTTGAGCTGCCTGTTCGCCGTACGAGAAGTGAGAGACATATCATTATTTTCTTACTGTTCAGCTTCAGCGAATATGATGGATTTTATCTTTGCCTTTATTAGGTACAGTAGAAGGACAACGAACTCCTTCAAGTGTCGATGTTTCTTAAACCAAGAGTTATTTTGAGTCCGTCAAGTTTGAAATTAGTTGTCCAGTCACGTAGTTGACGATTTCCGATTACAGTGTCATAGTTGTTCACAGGATACAACGTATCTTTCTTGATGTGTTGGGGGTCCGGATATTTATAAAGATGATTGTTGATTTTCAGAGGGGAACAGTTACCCATCAAACTGTCATATTCGATGATTATCGTCAAATCAGAGAAAAAGATAAAGATACTTTTTTTTTTTTTAAGCTTCGCTTTGCATGTGTTTTTGTTCTAGGAGTAAGTTCACTCACGGATAATTTCACGACTTCATCGTTTTTTGTTGTTGTTGTTATTTTAGTGGATCGCTTGAAAACGTAGCAACGAGTTCTCCAACATTCATCTTCACAAAGTGGTGCTCGTCGCCCCAGTGGCGCAGTGGTCTAAGCGCTGGCTTGTCACCATTCACCCGAGGAGGGTCTGGGTTCGAATCCCGGTGAGGCATGGATGTTGTGTTTGTCTTACGGCATTAGTTCTCTCCCTTTCCTGGAACCAATGGCCCTAAATTAGGGATGGGCGACTGCTTTATATTATAGCCCATCGAGTTGCTCACGGTGGTCGTTAAACCTTCAAACAAACAAAAAGTGGTGCTTGTCTGCAACTCAGCAATTTATGGATAACATCCAAATTTTCCCTAAAACACCTTTCGCAGAGATAGGCATTTTTTCCTGTAAACGTAGTGTAGCATATTCATATAAACGTTTTCAAACTGCAATTTGCAAAAATTAATTTTTTGGTGCAAAATCTATCTGTTTTACAATGGTTAATAACGCATCTCCAGAATCACAGTGCGTAAGCAGACCACGTGTTATTCTATGCAAATTATTGTGGGATGATATAAAAGGATGCTATTATAATATCGCAGGGCGTGTACTCGACGACAGGATCTCACCACGTGAACGTACGGAGCATGAGAGACATGAGCGCCCATATAGAGTGGCAAGAGGGGGATTTGCCCTTCCCTGGAAATCGTGCCTTCTCCTTTCTGTCCTTGGAAGGTATTACAGAAATTTTCGCGATAACACTAATTCTGATTGATAAATATTCTTCAGAACTTCTAGATGCGCGTTTATGCACAAACGAAAGAAAAACGTTCGAAATTGCCAGTAGAAAGTACTGAAATTTCCCATTGCATGTTCGTACATACGTACAGTATGGGAAAGTATGAAAAGTGAAGAAATGAAAAATTTATCATCCTCTGCAACAGCTCTTCACTATACTGGGCAAAGATCTCTCGAAAATTTTCTTAGAAATTTCTCTTGAGGGCACTTTTTCATTGTTGACGACAAATTGAGTAGTCTCTAGGGTTTCGTAGTGCATGTGACCAGAGCACATTTAAGGAGACCAGGGGCTGGACAGTATTTTGGAGCCTTAGTATTAGTGGCACGTCTAGTTATTTCACTATGGGTAGACGAATATTTTAACACGCGGTAGAAAGCATTCCCAAAATATAATGAGGAAGCCATAAAATGTCCTTGCCATACTGAAGTGTGTATCCCATGATTCATGGACGGAATCGTTGGTAACAAGAAAATGTAAAAATGCATGGTTGAAAAATGGATACCAATTCAGTTCTGCTTTAATCCCCCCCTTCCCCCTAGGGTTGGGTTCAGCTTGTTGAAATTATATCAAAGTAGTGGTTCCAAATAATATGTTCCAAATATCATGATTCAAACGGATGTGTAAAAAACTTCTGTAATGCTTCCGAAAGACTTTAGAATTTACTGGGGAGACTATATATTTTTTTGCGGAATCCTCCTAAAAAAGCGGAAAGCAGTTGAAATTTTTTTTCACGAGGCAGTTTCTTATAATTTTTGCTGTGCTATTTGCAAAAAAAAAAAAAAAAGCTGTAGAACTCTGTCAACTCTTTTAAAGCGTCCTGCATAATTCTGGGGCCCCTTAGCTCCCCTCTTAAATGGGCTCTGCATGTGACAGAAGTGACCAAAAGGATATCAAGAACGACAAATTTCCTTATTGTCCTAACATGCTGTCAAATTCCATTTAACCATCTTTTTTTGGTTAGTTTTTCGGTCTTCTGGTTCCCAATTAAATTTAGACATTGACAGTGTGATAAAAACTGTTAGATAACAAGAAGGCACAGGGAATCTTTTTTTTATTTTTATTGGAGGTTTAACGACCACCGTGAGCAACTTGATGGGCTATAAGCAGTCGCCCGTCCCAAATTTAGAGCCACTGACTCCAGGGAAGGTAGAGAGCCAGTGCCGTAAGACAAACACAACAGCTATGCCTCGCCGGGATTCGAACGCGGACCCTTCTCGGACGAATGATCATAAGCCAGCGCTTAGACCACTGCGCCACCGGGACGGCCAGGGAAATTTGCATATGATGCTAGTATATGTTATACGTAGTTACAATTTCTGTTTGCCCCCCCCTCCTAAAAACTAAGCTATGGGCGCCCATGACGAGAGAGGTATGATTGTAGTGTGCCACATTAGTAGCCTTTAGATAAGAGAGAGAAAATCGGTTAAGTATTCCTGAGTCAGCTGTGTTAGATGTAGTGCATTGCTGGCTGAGCGAAGATACCCTACCCATCTCTAGAAACCTACCGGTAGACCAGTGGCAGCTTCTCAGGTGAAGTAGGTGAAGTGCCTCTTCACCTATTTTACTCAAAATAAAGTTTTATTCAGTATTTTTTTATAATATATTCTTTTTTGCCTTTATTCAGTTCCAAAATACTCAAAATTTTGAATAGATATTAATTCACATGGCGCGCTCAATACGAAAAACAAATCCTCATACGCAAAACAGTGCAAGTGAAGAGCCGAAATGAGAATGCTTGGAAGTCTGCAGTTGTCCGCCGAGTTGCCATGATAACCGTGACGTCACCCACCCCAATCTGCTCGCTCAAGTGAAGTGTTTCAGCTTCACGCGCCTTACCTCTGCATCTTTCAGTTTTTGAGCGTAAAGTCGTGAGAGATCACGGTGGAGCGGGTGTTAATTTTTTTTGGCCCTGCTTACTTTTTAGTAATAAACATTCGGCGTGGAATAAAGACGGATTCTCAGATTTATTAAGCGTAACACGGTCACTTCATAAACATCGGGATTCTTGTGAACACCTGAAATGCGGATTTAATGTTAAGGAATTTTGAAAAAAATCGAAACGCCAATGCCCTGAGGGAAAATGCTGGGCTTTTGAAAACGCATTTTAACGAAAACGTTCCTTTAAATAGACTTTTCCTACAGACAGTGATTGATGCAGTATTAGTCTGTACTGTATTTGAGCAAACAAGAACTAGCATTCCATGGCCATGACGAAAGCATGGGCTCGATAAATCGTGGAAAAGTTCTTTAGAAATTGAAAATCAATACGAAAGGATAAAAAACTATTCAAAATGAATTAATTGAATGTATTTCTGAATATTTAAACGATCACGTCAAAAATTAAATAAATTTTTATTGTTGATTCGGAAGGTGTATTGGTTGAGAGATTTTTGGGCTTCCATGATGTAAAGGAAGATAGAACGTCAGGAGCTTTATACAAATGCTGGAAAAACAGTCTGATTACCAACACAAGTAAATAGGACAATGTTACGATGGGGCAAGTATAATGTCTGGACACTTAAATGGGCTACAGAAAAAAGAGTCAAAGATAAAGCTTCTCAAGCTGTTTTTGTTCAATGCTTAGTTCTTCGTTTGAATCTTGTATTACACCACAGTTTTTCTAAAATTTCTAAGTGTCGAATACTTTTTGCAAGCCTCAGTGGAATTGCTTCGTTTGTTCACCATTCTGCGAAGCGGTCTTATACACTTATATCAACAACCGCAAGATGATTGATTGATTGATTGGGGGTTTAACGACCACCGTGAGCAACTCAATGGGCTATAAGCAGTCGCCCGTCCCTAATTTAGGGTCCAGGGAAGGGAGAGAGCCAATGCCGTAAGACAAACACAACATCCATGCCTCACCGGGTTTCGAACCCGGACCCCGTTCGGACGAATGATCTGATGCCATCGCTTAGACCACTGCGCCACCGGGGCGGCAAAAGATGCAGACCAACCATAGCAAAAACTCGATGGTCCTCCACTTCGAAATTAGTAAGTGTAGTTGTTGAAGATTGGAATAAATTGAAGGAAGTGTTCGGATTTCTGACGAATAGCGAATAATCAGACAAAAAATCAATTCATCTTGCCAAGGGCTTTTTGAATGATATTAACACTTTCGAATTTACATTTTTGGCTCCACCGATCTATTATTCGAACTTTTGAAGAAAAAATAACTAAACATAAACTACTGTGTAACTCAAATTAAAAAAAAAAAAAAAAAACTCGTGAAATTTTGAGCCATAAAAGGAACGATGAGTTATTTGAAGCACAGTTTGGAAAAGCTAGCAAAATCACAGAAATAATCACGGGAATATGCTGCTCGTACACAGGAAACAATTTTTCAAAATTATAAACAACAATTGTATTTTAAAATTTTGGACCACATTCTTATGGAAGAAATGGATATAAGATTTCAAGACTGTAAGAAACTTCAATTTGTCTGACTTGCTGACACAACCAAATTCAAATAATTTAATGCATGCTTTCCCTCTCGCGCTCTTGAAAATCTACATTTTTACGGAAACATATTTACTAAACACAGCGCCTTAAAAATGAACTGAGGCTTGTATATGCCGATGAAAAATTAAGGAATATATTGACTCAAGAACTCCTTCGAGTGTTTCACGGAGACAAAGACATTTTTACAGAAGATTATAAATTGGTTTTCCTCAGTTTAACAATTCCATCTACAAGTGTGCCAGTGGAAAGAAGTTTTCTTAAAAGAATACAAACTTGCTCAAGAAACACTAGTTCCCAAGATAGACTTGCTTCTCTGGCAAATATTTCTATTCAGGAAGACATTTTATTGATGCTCACGAAGAAACAACCATCTTATGACGACATAATCGACAAATCTGCAGCTTTAAAAGGAAGAAAAATTGATTTAATATAAAAAACAATAAGTAAGTCCTCATTAAGGGATTTTCATTGTAGACAGTAGATATATTTTCATACTGCTCTTGTACCTCTTCACGTATTTTTTCAACCACGAGCCGCCACTGCGGTAGACCCAAAAAATTGAACGACAGATCATCGCAGATTAAATAAACAGGCGAAAACTCTTCGACTGTATACAGCAGAATATCTGCGTTTAGATGTCACATGAGCTTCTGGTATCCTCATTTGTACAAGAACCATTCGCAAGAAGCTCCACGCAATAAGTTTCCGTGGTCTTGCAGCTGTCCACAAGCCCAATATCTCTCCACAGAATGCTGCTGTTCATTTGGCACGGTAAGTCAATCATCTAGGACAATGCAAAAAGATCCATTTGACTAATGAATCTCAGTACACGATATACCAATCAGATGAGCGTCTATGGATATAACGAATGCCAGATGAACAGTTCTTACCGGAGTGCAATGTCCCCGCATGCAAGTTTGGAGCTGGCAATGTTTTTTATGTGGGGCTCTGTCATGGAACGGACTCCGTCTGGTGATGGGGCTACAAAAAGAAAATCTTAATTCAGATTACCTAGACAAACTGGACAGTTCGGCCCTCCCAATGCTGTGGAAGTATTGCGGAGATGAATTCTGCTGGTGTCAACAAGACAGCGCACCCTACCCCACATCACGCGTTGTGGCTGACTGGTTTACGGAGAATCAGATTTCATGTTTGGACTGGCTTACACAAAACCCTGATTTGAATCCCGTTTGAAGACCTGTCGGATACATTGGAGCGCCCGTATCAGGACTTTGGACAAGAGTCCTTCACCTCAAGACCTGGCGAAGGCAGGTCTTGGAAACGCATTCCTACAGTTACTTTTAAACATAAAGTGGGAAATGTGCCTAGCAGACTTAATGCATGTATTCAGGCCAAAGGTGGGGCAACTCGATTCAAATTTCCTCTAATAAATTATATTTCTTATTTGTGGTTTTTGTGTCCGGCGACTTTTGTTTATGTAGTGTATTACAGCTCTTCTGATATTTCTGTTACAAGTAATGAAATTTCAAAATTTAGCACGGAAAATTACATTTTCATAACTCAGGGCCAGCCGCGGGACACGGATTATACGTCCGGGGCCAATTTTGCGTTACATTCATGAAAAACCAAGAATCAGATGGTCGGCAACAGAATTAATTAGAACCCACAACAGGTGCCTACTATACAGACACGAGGCTAGCGATTAGCCAACTGAGTCACGCCGGTGGTCCTAAAATTTCATTATGGCTAAATATATAGCATCCTAATTCTACTATTTACTAAGCTGAATTAAACGCACTAATTCTGCTATTTCACCTAGGGAAATGAAAGAAAGCACACACTGCTGAAGTTTTACCATGGTTGTTTATAGCTCGCTATTCCTGTGTAGTTTTACTGCTCCAATGTACAGCTTACTAGTTCGTAAAATTACAACATCCGCTCAATGCCTAATCGCTAACAGAAAGCAGGAGGGTATGAGCCTTCCAATAAAATTACCTTCCTTCACGCAAAAATATACATCTTCTTAATACAGACATTTGCAAAAGTTTAAGACCACCTGTCAATTTATTGAAATTTAAAATTTTCAACGAAACAACTAATTACTAGTCAAAGATATTTAAAAAAGTGACATTATAGATGAATACTTACATTCTTAAGACCAAGAAAACCAAAATTAGTACTTTCTGTGGCCACCTTTTTTTTTTTTTTTTTTTATAACAGACAGAATACGATACGGCATACTTTCAATGAGGGATTTGCAGTAGCCACTTGAAATGTCTTTGCCCCCACACGTACTTTATCACGGCACACAAAGCTTGGGAATTTGATGGCTGTTTTTCTGCTACCTTGTCTTTTGAAATGGTCCACAAATTTTCGATGGGGTTAATGTCGGGACTATTACCTGGCCAGTCAAGCACAGTTATGTTTTCCCTCTGTAGGTAGTCCTTTACTGTCTTTGATCTGTGGCATAGAGCACCATCATGCATAAAGATTGTGCATCTGTGTCCTTGCATATGAGTTAACAGCTTCTCACGTAACATTCCAACATAAAAAGGACCAGTCATGGTAGTGCCTGCTCTTCCCAAAAAGGATAATGAAGCAGTACCGGATGCTGACATAGGACCCCATATCATCTGACTAGGTGTATGCCTCACGGTGCTAACGGCGTATTTTTCATCAAACCTTTTGCCTTTTGGTCGTTGAACATGTGCTTCACGTGATTCAAATTGATGCACAGTTGATTCATCGGAAAAAAATAACTTTGCTCCAATTTTCAGCGCCGCCCCGATAGCCCATTGGTCTAAGCGATGGCTTCTGATCATTCGTCTGAAAGGTATCCGGGTTCGTATCCCGGTCAGGCATGGATGTTGTGTTTGTCTTACGGCACTGGCTATCTCACTTCGCTGGAACCAGTGGCCCTAAATTAGGGACGGGCGACTGCTTATGGCCCATTGAGTTGCTCACGGTGGTCGTTAAACCTCCAATAAAAAAAAAATCAGCAGTCCACGATTCATGACGCTTCGCAAACTGGAGTCCCGTCTTTTTCACGACAGAGGTTAGTCTAGGTTTATGTGCAGGTTTATAAGACTTTAATCTAAAAATCTTTGCTAAGGCGTCGGGAAGCAATGCTGATACTAATATCGGACCCTTTTGAATGTAAAAAGGTCTTGATTTTCTTGCACGAACTCCTCGGAGGACGCATAACTATTCGCCTTATGGTATTGTCGTCACGTGGGGTTGGTTTCCTCTTTCTGTCGCTAAATTCACCTGTATCTCGATATTTCAAGATCGTATTATGAATAGCAGTCTTGCTCACGTTCAGGTTTTTGCTTATGTCACGTTCGGAGACATAAGCAAATATAATGTCACTATTTGTGCCCTCTGAGTATTACTTAATGACGCTTTTTTGTCCATTTTTCGCTATATAGAAAATACGTACAAAACCTCTGAACATGAAAACCAGAAGCGAAGTGACGATCGCACGCTTCCCCCAACTTCATCAACAGCTGCCGCTGTAGGATGATGCAACACCGCCAGGAAGTTGAGTAATACAGACAGTAGAAAACGCAAGCGGCAGAAATCTCCTAATACCAACAGGTGGTCTTAAACTTTTGCAAATGACTGTAGAACGCCGAAAATATGTAAAGGTGTTTCATCGCGTAAAATTTAATTACTTCCATTGTGAAGGCCTTTCGCATTTGCAGCCTGTCCAGAAACCAGGGACAGTAACTTTCAAAAATGGGTAGTTTCATAGAATAAGATGTTAAGCTGGGCAAAAAAGTGATTTTCATGCAGTGAACCAGTGGCGTAGGAACGGGGGGTTGCAGGGGTACAATGTACCCCCCAAATTTTGGAGAGAAGTACATTAATATCTACTGTACTCCCCCCTCCCAGATATGAGCAAACACAAACCAATCATTCATAAAGAGTGAACTGTAAAATTTATATGCTACTTATTTTTTTTATTCTCTTTTTTTTTTAAGGAAATATCACGGGTCATCTGTTTTTTTTTTATATCCGAAGCTTGTAGTGGGAGGCTTTTCATCCACCGAAAACTGGCCAACCATCTGGGAAACTTCAGCAAATTAGTTCTGCAGGGAAACGACGAGTGCGAGGTTTTTGTTAATAACTTCAAACAGCATATGGTAGGGCTAGGGCTTGATAACATACTTGTGATCAGTGTTTCTTTTCTCTTAAAATTCCATGCATCTTGATCAGGTCGTCCTTTCTGCACTTTAAAAAAAAAATTTAATGCACAAGTGGACATTTCAGCGCCCGCAGCCCCGGCACTAAAATTGTTTTCTGTCTTAAGATCTGTAGCAGTACAACAAGTGCATTACGGATTTCACATATACCACTCATAGAACTCCAATTCCTCGATATCTCCACCATCATTTAGCTTTGCGCCAGACCAATGTGCTTTTTACATCAATTGTCAGCCTATGTATCGTTCAAAGTTTTTAATATAGACTTCATAATGCTTCAATGTTACTTACTGTCTTCGCGGGCAGAGCAGTTTTTATCTTACTGCGGTTTTACTTTATTAACGTAAACAAAAATGATAAGAAATTTAATTCGTTCTTGTAAAGAGTTATATAACATTTCCTGAGAAATCCCTCTTTTCCAAGCCCTGCTGACAGAAATTCATCCTAATGTTGACTTGTCCCTGCTCAATATTTTAATGAAAAAAAAAGTACAAAAATTAACAAGAGAGAACACACACACACAAAAAAAACTTCTCCATTCATTTTCTGATAAGAAATTAATAATGTGAACTTTTTGTCAGCAATAAAAATAATAATGGTAATAATTAATAATAATATGTTGATAACAATGTTCATTCGGATGAATTCCTGATCAGTATACGTATTTTATAAAAACTCTAATATACTACCCCCCCCAAAAAAAAAAAAAATTCGGAGGGGTCATCCATAGATGGCTTAATCCTTGAGATGTAAGGTTCATGAGCTTGTACCCCCTAAATCAAAAACGTTCCTACGCCAATGCCGTGAACTTTCTGAGAAATGCGGTTTGCACTTCTGTTAGACTGATACCTTCAATGCTAGCACCACTAGTGTGACGATCACCTTACGGCGGCTTTTAAATGCTCGATCAACCGCTTTCCCCTTCTGGCGACTTTTCAGTCGATCACTTGACTCTTCTGTCGTCTGCCCGCACGTAGTGAATCTATTTCTGATCATATGTTTCTTCAATATTCAGTCGATTACCTTTCCTTTCAGCGACTCGTCAATATTCAGTTGATCGCTCTCCTTTCACATCGTCGTTCAATTTTCCTTCTGGCGTCTCTTTAGTACTCCATCATTCAGTCTCTCGCCTGACATCTTGATCTCTTTTTTATTATTATTGTTATTTTGGAGCATCTAGTGTTCAGCGCTGTAGTCTTACGTTCCTGACTCAGGGCTGCTTCTTCTAAGGAAGGGAGAGAACCGGTTTTGTAAGAGCAAATAAAGGATTCGTGTCTTAATCGGGGTTCGAATCCTTTCTCACCCAGACGAGAAATTCGAGGATCGCCCCAAGATCTTCCGACCACAGCAGCTGGTGGTTCTTCAAAATGAAGAAACATGGCCAGGAATACTCTCCAAAATGAAGAAACATGGCCAGGAATACTCTCCAAAATGAAGAAACATGGCCAGGAAAATAGTACTAAGGACAAAAACCAATGGGTGTATCCGTTTTGGCCCAAATGAACTGACAAAGTTGAACGAGTGGTCTGAAAATGGCCTTAGAGAGTGGTCTGAAAATGACCTTAACCACCAAAAAAGTTCGAAGCAACCATCTGCGGGAAAGATTATGGTCACCAGTCTTTGTGACTCAGAAGGGTTGCTGTTCCTATGGCCACCATTCTTTGGGACTCAGAAGGGTTACTTGCCTCATAAAAAGGGCTATGAATGCTGCGTTATTGCGTGAAGCCATTAATGGTAAACGGCGAGGAAACTTGCGATGGGGTGTTGTGCTTCTCCAGATCAGTGCTCCAATCCACACCGCCAGCATTTCCATGCAAGCTGGGACAGAATGTGGCTTCCAGTTGCTTCCGTACTCACCTGATCTCGCCCCTAGCGACTTCCTTCTCTTCAAAAATCTGAAAAGTTCTGTGGGGTAGGCGTTTTGTGGATGATTCTGAACTGAAGGGGGCAACGAAGTGTTGGTTTGAAAAAGAAAGATAAAGCGTTTTTCACAGCGGGGATTCGCCAGCTCTATGATCGGTACAAACAGGTGTTCTAAGTTAGGGGAGACTATGTGGATAAAGAAAGGTGCGTTTTTGAAAAAAAAAAAAAAAAAAATGTGTCTTTGTATCTTAAGCTTAGAACTTACTGAACACCCTACGATACATCTCATGCCCCATAAGTATTTAATCAAGCACTGCCTTTGCCGCCCCGGTGGCGCAGTGGTCTAAGCGATGGCCTCTGATCATTCGTCCGAACGGGGTCCGGGTTCGAATCCCGGTGAGGCATGGATGTTGAGTTTGTCTTACGGCACTGGCTCTCTCCCTTCCCTGGAACCAGTGACCCTAAATTAGGGACGGGCGACTGCTTATAGCCCATTGAGTTGCTCACGGTAGTCGTTAAAAATCCAATCGTCAAAAGACAGTGGTTTTTTTTTCTTTTTTCTTTTTAAGTCACCTTGCTATTAAACTCTCTAATCAATGCACAGTCCGTCCCAATCCGTTAAGGCCTTTCTTTAATGTTCAGCGTATCTCTTCCCCTTCTGTTGTCTATGTAGTGTTGAGCTCTTCGGTGTTCGACCGAAGATTCGGTTTTTAGCACGTCTTTTGTAAGAGAAATCGTGCTTATGCTACCTTGTCCAATGCCCGTCCGTCCGTCTGTGGACACCATATCTCTGCAACTATTAGTCCGATTTGAAAACCTGTTTTTGCATTCGGAAACTTGAAATGTGCGAATGATGATCCTTTATTTCGATGCACAATTTCGCCGGTATGGGGCGCAAATACAGATGATATCGAATTCAAAATACATTTTATTCAATATATTTGCTTCTAAACATCCGATTGAAACAATTTTTATCTTTCGATTCCATTTATGTCGAAGACTATTTTAGGTTTAGTCACTTTTTAAGTTACGCATAGATTTTCCGCTAGGTTGCGTAAAAATAAATTGCGTTTCCCCCGATAACTCTGTTTCTAAAACTCCGATTTGAAAAATTCTTTCTGCAGCAGATACACCTGCTGGTGGGAAATAATAATTTCTAATTTTTGGTGAAAAATGATTTGGCCACCAGGGGGGGGGGCGTTAAGCGTTAATTTCTGCTTCTGACGTATTTGCAGCAAAATCTGAGCTTCTAAAATCTCGATTGAAAAAATTCGTTCCTGGACCGATACCACTCGCGTCGATAAACCTTTTTCGGAATATTTTCTTGAAATAGTGCATGGTTTCTCCGCCAGGGGCGTAGATGTATACCTTATTTTTGTCAATATCTCTGCTTCTAATTGTCCGATTTGAAAAATTACTTCTTCGTTGGATATTTTTTCCGGTGCGAAATGTTTTTATATAATTTCGAAAAATTTAAAGTAATTCATAGACTTTCCGCTAGAGGGCGTTAAGGTAAATTGCGTTTTCCCCGATATCTCTGCTTCCAAAACTCCGATTTGAAAAATTCTTCCTGTATAGCATACAGCTCATGATGGGGAAATGTTTTGCATATAATTTCTAATATTTGGTAAAAGAATGGTTTGACCACCAGGGGGCGTAATTTATGCTTCTGATTATTTGCTGCAAAATCTGAGTTCATGAAAACTCGATTGAAAAAATTCTTTCGCGGACTGATACCGCTCACATTGAAAAACATTTTGAGAATACTTTCTTCTTAAAATAATGCGTGGTTTTCCCGCCAGGGGGCGAACATGCATATCTTATATTTGTCGGTAGAGTCCGATTTGAAAAATTCTTTCTTTGTTGGAGAGCGTTTCCGCAGCAAAATGTTTCTCATATAATTTAAAAAAATTTCTAATGCACAAGTCTGCCACCAGAGGGCGTAAGTTCGCGTTTCCGTTTACAGCAATTTTATTATACTATACTTTAATTCAGTCTCATCTAATCTATTGTATATCTGTATGGGGATCGACTACCTTATATAATATGAAAAAACTTCAGTCGTTACAAAATAGATTCATGAGACTATTACAATTTAAATTACAATATACTCAGTTTTCAGATACAGTCTTTCAGGCTAGACTCAGTCCAAATGATTTTAATATACTAACTATTCAACAATTGCATATCTATAGTATAGGTAAACTGATGTTTTTGAGAATAAAAAATGGTTACTACCAAGATTTAATTTCAATAAGTACTCGTGGTCATGATTATTCCACGAGACAAAAAGCAACACTAATCCCCATGTTTCCACTAACAGAACGATTTAGATCATTTGTTAATTATACTGGTCCGGCATTATGGAATACATTTCCTACTGATACTGTATCACTTAATAATATTAATATACGTATTTAAACGAAAACTCAGGGTATTTCTTACTGACCAAAAGCTCATAATGTATTATTACCTTTATTAATTTATAGTACCACCCTAGCTATGTTTGGTATTGTGTGGACTTGACTTGTTTATGTTTTTTTTTTAATTTTTTTTTGTTTTCACGAAAATGTTGATGCTTTGGGAGAAAAGGGCACGTCAGGCCTGTCAGGCCTATCAGGCCTTTTCCTCCTCATTCCCTGTTGTTACAAAAATATAATGTGTGCTATATATTTATGATTACGTACCATGTCTGTAACAACTAAAATGCAATAAATGAAATGAAATGAATAGCTGCGGGATTAAAACCCTAATTGAAAAACTTCTTTTTTAGGTCGGATACTACTGTTTTCCATATCGGTTCTATTGACTTAGAGTAGCTTTGGTAAATTTAATTCGCGTCAGAAGAGATTCAAAAGACGTGCTCATTACGACCGAAAATTCGGTGTGATCTTTCTAGTTTGACATCTCTTCAAAAACAAATGAATTTCTTTCCTTTAGGACGTCTCGTCAATGCATGCTGTTAGTTACTTTCATCGTAGGTGTCTCTTTGATACTTGAAAGATCACCGTTCTTTCTAATATCTCGTCAACACTTTTTTTTTTTTTTTTTTTTGCGCGCGTGTGTGTTTTCTAATATCCCTTCCGTTTTTTTCTGGTTACTTTTCGTTCTGAGGTTCATTCTTTAAAAGGTAGTTTGGAAATACTTTGAGAATTACTTGATAAGAAAATTTATCTGAAAGCTGTAAAATTGAGGAATACGAGACATGAATTCGGTAGATGACATAAGACTGTTGAGAAAGGAGTGTTGCCAACAGGTAGAAAATAAAAACTATTTCGAATTCTGCCGGAAATTTTCTATGGACAGCCCATTCGTTCTCGCCCACATCATATCATCTGTTCAACAGTTCTTGTTTAATTTGATTTTATGTCACTTTTTCATTATATTTCGGGGTAAGTAATGTAAATGAGAATCATATCTGAAAATAAAAAGATGACGGTAAAACCATAGCAATAATGAATGCAATTGCTACTGAGTTATTTGATCGAAAACACAACATTGAGGGCGCACAAAGATTTTCTCAATAGGTTTTCATTACTTGACCTCCGTACTTGACTCAAAATGGAAATACGTTCCGTGATTCATGTTGTAAAAATCTGAGAGATCAACTCATGGCGATGCAGGTACCAAATTCTCTCTAGTAGCTGACTTGATTCAAAGTCTGTTATTAGTATAAATGCCATTAACCAGAAGCCAATTTAAAACACACACACACAACAAAAAATCCGATGTACTGTTAATGAGAATGCTGTTTTATCTGCTGCGTTAGAACCATCTATTATGCTTCACAAAGGATATCATTTATTTTTCAGTGTTGCCATTTTTGCTGGTGTGGAACGATAAGTAATGATGCACGTTGATCATTATACAACATGGCCGTCAACTCTTTTTTTACGAAACTCCCATTGAAGGTGATATCATCTGTGGTATAAAATAAAGTAGAACAAAATATGAAACTAAATGTAGATTTAAAACAGTTAATAAGTAATTTTCTCTCTAATAACTGTTCGAAAAACAATGTAAAGAAAAAAGGCTGAGTATTTTTTTCTTTTAGAGAGAAAAAAATCTGGAATTTAGGCATTCCTTTTTCAGATGTACATTTTTGTTTACTCATTAAGCTATAAACAGCTGTTGTGGTCATGGTAAAATTCTTTCACGTGTTGCGGAGCACCAGATATTCTCAAGTTCATCAGATTACAGATTCTATCATCTCTCTTTGCATAGACTTTAGCCATTCTTTCGGAAATAAACTACAAAAAACTATAAATTTGAAGGTAGTGCACTACGAAGACTACAAATTTTCAGGTACTACAAAAACTCGTATCTGGTGAGGGAAAACTACAAATTCTAAGAGATTTGCGTTTTACGGATACCAAACATAGATATTCTAAAGGATAATTTTATAATCACATTTTTTTCTATTTTTTTTTGAGAGAGTGGCGGATTTTGGTGGCAATTTCTACTTACGAGGGCCCTAACAAAAGTTCTGCGTACTGTCCATTTTTGAGAAAAGTGTGAAGTAAGGGAGAAAACTTACCATATTGCCATTCAATGTACTCCCCTCCGCTGCCAATGACAGCTTGCCAGCTGTGAGGTAGGTCTTGGATGCCTCTTAGTACGCCTTCAAATCAAATCAAATCAAATCGTATGTAGAAGATTTTAGGAAGGGAGTGTCTGACCCCAGGTCTTAATTAAACAACCCTTAGAAATAGGAAGCTAGGAGATTTGGGCTAGAGTGCCAGATTGGAAAGTGACATTGAAGCGAGGTAGAAAAAGGGTAGGAACACGCTCTTATTTATTATCGGGGGGCCAGTGCCTGGGGTCCGACGACTTAATGTGCCCATCCGATGCACGGCAGATATTCAATGGATCGAACCTGAGGTTTCTCCGTGGCAATCACAAACGTTGACCACTAGGCCATCCACGGCCCTAGTACGCCTTCTTTGTTCAGCTGTCGTATTACTCGGGTCACGTCCAATGGCATTTCTTCCAGCGATTCGTAGCGGATAGACGATAATATATTTTGAATGACGTCGGATGGACAATAATATATTTTGTGTCACGTCCAATGACATTTCGTCCAGCGATTCGTAGTGGATGGACGACAATGATATTTCGTCCAGCGATTCGCAGCGGATGATTCGTTGCCTACGAAGCCGATTTTTTAACTTTCGGAAAAGATCAAAGTTGGGTAAGACTGAGATTAGGACTGTATGGTGGGTGGGATAAAGTTTCCCAGCCATAATTCGACAAACTTCCCCTTACCGACGCTGCACCACGACACGATGTGTTGTCATGCAGCAAGATCGCTCCCGCTTCCAACAAGTTGGGGCAATTTTGACGAATGTTCTGTCTCAACTTTGTCTTCAGAAAGCTACGATAATATTGTGCGTTGACATTTTGCCCTACCGGTACTCGACCAGAGACCACAAGACCCTGGACATCGTACGCAACAATCATAATTTGCTTCACTTTGGATTGTTGCCGACGACATTTTGAGGGGGTGGGGAGCTTGGATGCCTCGATTCCGCTGATTGTGACTTCAGTTCCGGCTCAATATCACGGGTCTGAGTCGGTCAAAATCCGGTGAACAGGCACGGTGGACAAATTTGCCTGATGAGCAATCTCCTCGACTGTGAAACGGCGATTCTCTTCGAGAAGCGTTGCAATAATGGTAACAGATGTTTTGACTGTCGCCGTTTGAGGTCAGTCTGAGCGGTGATCATCTTCGATGCTGCTTCGGCCCTCCCTAAAGCTCGATGCCCAACGAAAAATTGTGCTTCGATCAAGAGTTCCTTCCACACAAACTTCTTGCAAGGCAGTGTGGATCTGGGTCGGAGTTTTTCCCAGCAGAGTTTCTATTTTCACGTACGAGCGCTGGTCTAACGCTGTGACCCGACCTGAGGAGCTGCACGCTTCCATTTCCAAACCCTCCCACGTCCCTACAGCGAATGATTGCGCGTCCTTATGACACCACTGCGTTGCTGAGAGTCTGACCTTGACATGACGCAGTCATTTTCCCGATTGCATCATCCGCTTCCGTTTTAGATTAACGTGTGCAGAACCTTTTTGTTATGATCCTCGTAACAAATTTGAGTTTTATAACAAATGTATCACTCAAAAGTTAATTATTTGCACAAAGTTTAAAATTTTTGCAGAGGTTTTTGCCCCGTTCGACCACTCCAAGTTACTCTAATGCTACTTAGTTGTGGTTCGATTGCCTATATTTCTTCTTACAAGTGATGCTCTCTTTAACAAAAATGCTTTCGTTCTGGTAACATGTCCAAAGTATAAAATGTACTTTTTTTTTTCACTTAGTTATCTCAAGACAGAGCAGAGATATTCTGAATCTCCAAAAATAAACGTTATTCGTTTGTTTTCAGCTCTGAAGAAGATGCAATAGAATTATTCCTCAGCACCACATTTCGACTTTTCTGGGTTTACTTTCACGTTTACCGATAGTTGAGTAGTTATCCCCTAAGTCTTAGGACTTGATTCGAGTCCTGAATGGCCCACACGCATCCTGTCTGTTCTTTTCTGCTTCTTCTTCCTTTACTGTGGAGCTAATTCCTCAAAATTGGGAATGGACCCCCTTTCTTGTCTTCGATGATCATAAAAGTCGTCCAACTCTCCTCTTCCCCAAACGACGTTATTCTTGTCAGTTTCTTTTATATCAGATCAGATGTAGAGGATTTTAGGAAGGGAGTGTCTGACCCCAGGTCTTAAACAACCCTTAGAAATAGGAAGTTAGGAGATTTGGGCTAGAGTGCCTGATAAGAAAGTGACACGGAAGCGATGTAGAAAGGGGGGGGGAAGACGCCCTTATTTATTACCGGGGGCCAGTACCCAAAGCCCGACGGCTTAACGTACCCATCTGACGCACGGCGGATATTTAGTGGTTCGAGCGTTCGTACCTGCCTGGGATCGAACCTGAGGTCTTCTCCGTGTCAATCACCACTAGGCCACCCGCGGCCCGTTTCTTTTATATCCCATTCACTGCAGCCTAAAATAGCATCTGGAGGACTCCAGGTGAATTCATCGAAAATTAGGGCTTCAGGTGAATTCTTCGAAAGCCAATTCACCGAAAGATGAAATATTGTAGGGTAAGCTTTCCTCGAAAACTTTAACTATAAGTGAAATAAATGGTCACGAAAACATTTGGCGAACGTTTAAAAATTGCGTGTTTTATTTCTTCGTGTACACTTTCATGTAGGATAACCACAAAACCGTTAAGAGTTTTACAAGAATCAGACTTTTGATTTCACCGTGCTACTTTCCCCGTTGATAACTTCCAAATATTACAGTTTTATTGCTGTGACCTCATCGCGCTTGGTTGAATCGAAATAACTTATCGTAATGTTGAACCCACAGGTTGTAAGGTTAACATAAAAAATGAAAATCATAATGCCAACTTCTTACTAGGCGCAAAACAATAGTTTAAGGGCCTCGGCTTTTTTAGAAATTTTTGACCTGCCCTTACTCATATTCATGGGGTTTGAATAACATGACAAGTTAGTCGCTAATAGTCAAGCACAAAAAAATTATTAATACTGCCTAGACCGAGGCCTTTTGTAGTTTTTGTTCCGCCGTGCTCATATTTGTAAGGTTTGGACACAAAGTCAAATTAGTAAAGTTGTGCTTTACTTAATCATCAAATATTTAAAAATAGGCCCACGGTCTAGGCCTTTATAAAAGTTTTTATTCCATCGTGCTCTTGTTTATAAGGTTTGGACACCCAGACAATTCGGTAATATTACGCTTTTTCTTTGGCATTAAAAATAAATTAATATCCCTAGGCCTTTTTAACAGTTTTCATTCCGTCGTGCCCATATTCATAAGGTTTAAACTCCATGTCAAGTTAGTGTTATTGCGCTTTTACTTAGTCACTACAATATTAATACATAGGCCAAGCCCTAGGCCTTTTTGAACATTTTTATTCCGTCGTGCTCATATTCATAAGGTTTAAACACCAAGTCAAGTTAGTATTATTGTGTTTTAACTTACGCATTAAATATTAATAAATAGGGCCTATGCCTTTTTAGCAGCTTTTATTCCATCGTGCTCAGATTCATACGGTTTGGACATCAAGTCCAGTTAGTAGTATTGCGCTTTTACTGAGGCATTAAATGTTAATAAATAGGCCTTAGGTCCAGGCTTTTCTGACAGAATTTGTTCAAGTGTATGAACTATTTATTCTTAAGTAAAAACGCAATGTTACTGACTTGGTGTGCAAATCTTATGAATATGAGCGCGACGGAATAAAAACTGTTAAAAAGGCCTAGGCTCTACTTATTAATATTGAATGACTAACATAAGTAAAAGCACAATAATTCTAACTTGACCTGGTGCCTAAACCTTATGAATATGAGCACGATGGAATAAAAACTGTTAAAAAGCCTAAACCGAGGGCCTATTAATATTTAATATTTAAGTAAAAGAGCAGCATTATTAGCTTGACTTATTATGTGTAAAAGTTATTAATATATTCCGTCGTGCTCATATAAGGTTTAGACATCAAGACAGGTTAGTGTTATAGCCTTTTACTTAGGCATTAAATATTAATCCATAGGCCTTTGCGCACGTCTGAAACCAAGAAACTGCAATTTTTATACGGCCCCTAAAGTGAGTGTCGGAACTTGCCCATTTGGCCAGCTATTTAGTGGCCAGTTGTCCCTAAACTCCATTTCGATAAATGCGTTTCATTTTTTTTTTTTTTTTTCGAAAAAGTCGTTTTTCGGTAAATTGCTCGTTCGATAAATTTGCTTTCTATGAATTCGCCTGCTGCCCCTCTGGAGCACTGATTGAATCTGTAATCTTTTACACTTTTCGGAAAAGTATTTTTGTTTTCTGATGAAAAATGTCTAAAGCGACGCGCATTTACGAAGATAGCATCGTCATTTTCCACTTGATTATTCTCTGCATTGAAGCTTTTGTGATAGGCAATGAAATTCAGAAAGTGTAACTTCAACATTCTATACGTTTTCAGAGGACATTTGTCAATGCAGTGGAATCCAGATATAACGCGGTCGGTTATACCGCGGAATGGGATATAACGTGGGTCCGATTGTGTCCCCCAATCGTACTTGTGCATTTATCTACAAATTCCTACATACATCATAATGAATAGATTTGTGTAATATCAATAAGAAAATACAATTTTTCAAAACTCATTTGAATAATATATTGAATGGGCTCTGAATGTTTCAAAAACCTATAAAAGAGTTTGGGAATCTTCTATGCCTTAGAGCTCAAAGCATTCAGATTCGGATATACCACGGGTATCTCTATAGCGCGGTTATAGCCTTGTCCCCGTTTACCCGCGTTATAACCAAGGAGGTTAGAATGAGATATCTGGAGATGCCCTTGTTAATGGAGTATAGTACCACTTTGCGTGAAGCCTTTAACCGCGAGCGACGGCCGTCAAAGTGCGGGAAAGTTGATGGTTTTCAAGGCTATTGCAATGCGAAAATCCTCCAAATACGTGGCGACAGTAAATAAATAAATACATCGCTCTTTCCACGTTCCAGAAACACACAGCAACCGAAAAATTGTTTTTCAGCCGCCGCTGTGGAATTGAACCACAGAATTCTCGATAACTAGCCAAGCGCGTTACATTTACACCACGGTGGCCAACAATCCATGGTGCTATGTGCATTCTTAAGTCAGCTTCTGACATCATAAATCCGTAAGATGGGCTCAGCTACTGAGACGTCTCCATCTGGTGGGCATTAACGGCACTGGCTATATATATATCATCATCATCATCCATTATCAATCCACTGCTGGACGAAGGTCTCCCCAAGTTTCCTCCACAACGGTCTGTCTTGTGCCAGTCTCCTCCATGTCACCCCTGCATACTTTCGAATTTCATCCACCCATCTCCCATGTGGTCTTCTTCTGGGTCTTTTCCTGTCCCTTGGAATCCAATCTAAAATTTCGGCTGTCCATCGATGATCTGTCCTTCTGGCAGTATGTCCAGCCCATTGCCATTTCAGGGATTTAACTCTGATCATGATGTCTTCCACTCTTGTCATTTTTCGGATCCACGAGTTCTTCTTCTTCTTATCTCTCCTGGTTACACCAAGTATGCACCTCTCCATGCTGCTTTGAGTTGTCTGCAGCCTTTGTATGTCTCTTTTAGTTAAGGTCCACGTCTCTGCACCATACGTAAGCACTGGAAGGATGCATTGTTCAAACACTTTTCTTTTAAGACATAATGGCATATTGCTCTTGAAAATTATGCTGTTTCTTCCAAAAGCTCTCCAGGCAAGTTTTGTACGCCGATTAATTTCTTCATCAATGTGACCCTCACTTGATATCTGCTGTCCAAGATAAACGTACGTGTCTGTTATCTCCAGCTTTTCTCCATCAATCGATAAATCTTCATTTCTTGTAAAAGCATTGAACATCACTTTTGTCTTCTGAAAGTTCATTTTTAATCCCACTTCTTTACTCTTGTCAGCAAGTTCTTGGATTATACTCTGCAGCTCTGATGGGGTAGTTGCGAAAATGACTACGTCATCAGCAAAACGAAGGTGGGTTAGATAATCTCCATTAATCTTTATCCCCTTGTTTTCCCAGCTCAGCGACTGAAAAACACCCTCCAATGTGGCATTAAAGAGCTTCGGAGATATGGTGTCAGCTTGTCTCACTCCCTTTCCAATTTTTACGTGTGTTGTATTTTCAAACAGCCTAATCTTTGCACTTGCATTTTCATAGATGTTATTAATAATATTAGTGTATGCATCTTCAATACCGCAGGTTTTCAGAGCCATTGTAACTGCTGATGGTTTCACCGAATCAAAGGCTTTTTCATAATCGATAAAAGCCATGCACAATGGAAGTTCATATTCCCTCGCTCTTTCAATTAGTTCTCTCAGCACGTGCTATTGTGCTGTAGCCACTCCTGAATCCAGCTTGTTCTCTCGGTTGAGCCATGTCCAGTGTTACCTTAAAGCGGTGTGAAAGAACTTTAGTGAAGATTTTATAAACTACTGATAGGAGGCTGATAGGTCTGTAGTTTCCGAGATCCTCAATGTCACCTTTCTTATGAAGCAGGATCATTGTAGCGGTGTTCCAATCCTCAGGAATCTTTCCTTCATTAAGGCATCGAGTGAAAATTTGGGCGAGTACTGTTTCGATTTCTCCACTTGCTTCTTGTATGATGTCTACAGTAATTCCATCTTCTCCTGGAGCTTTTCCTCGCTTCATGTTCTTGATTGCATGTGCAACTTCTGCTGGAAGGACTGGAGGAACTCTGGTACTGGTATCTTTCATGATGTCCCGGAGTGCATATATCATCCCTTTCATATAATTTGGAGTAGAAATCTTTCACTCTTGTCAAAATTTCGCCTCTATTTCTTGTTACAGAACCATCTTCTTTTCTCTGTGCCATAATCTGTTTTCTTCCCTTACTGAGATGTCCCTTTGCTATCTTTAGGCTTTGGTTGTTTTCAATTGCTTTCCTCACTAGTTCACAGTTGAATTTCCTTACGTCTTCAGTGATACTTTTTCTTACTGTCTTGCATAGCTCTATGTATTCCACTTTGGAAGTCACATCTTCTTTAGTTGTCCTCATCTCTCTTCTTTTTTGCATCAACATTTTGGTTTTTCCTGATAATTTGTTCACATGCAACTTGTTCTTAGACCCAGCTAATTTTGTTGCTGTTTCCATAAGAGCTTTGGTTACTTTTCTGTTAACTTCAGAGATGTCCACTTCTTCCGATGTTAGGCCTTCTAAAGCAGAGAACCTGTTCTTCAGTTCTAACTTGAAGGTATTATGGTATTTTTAAGGTTGGTTATGTCAATAGATTTTGTTTGTCTTATGAGCTTGCCACGTTCAAGTTTAGTGTTGAGGTGCATCTTACATCTCACCAATCTATGGTCACTACCTGTGTTGAACTTGTTTAGCACACTGCAGTCTTCTATGACGAATTTTTTGTTACACATAATAAAATCAATTTCACTTGTCGTCCCATTTGGATGTCTCCATGTCCATTTCCTGTGTGGCTTTTTCTTGAAGAAGGAGTTCAAGATGAAAAACCCTTCTGCCTCTGCAAACTCAACGAGAGTATTTCCACGCTGGTTTCTGTTGCCGTGACCGAATTTACCTACTGAAGTTTCATTCTGTTGCCGTTGCCCTATTTTTGCATTGAAATCTCCCATAATTATTTTCAAGTGCTGCTTACCTTTATTATTTAGATGACAAATTTCCTCATAAAATTCTTCAATTTCTTCTTCAGGATGACTTGTGGTGGGTGCATAAGTTTGAATAATCTGAGCCTGGTATCTTTTCGAGAGTTGGATAACAAGTCGTGCAGCTCTGTCAGAGGAACTTTCAACTTCTACAACTTTATCCTTCAGTTTCTTGTTTATTATAAATCCAACACCACTAGTTCTGCCAGTATCTGTCCCACGATAGTAGAAGAGATGTCCACTTTTCAGTTCGATGAGATCTTCTCCTTTTCTCCTTACCTCACTTAGCCCCACGATGTCCTACTTGATCCTTTGTAGTTCCTCTTCCAATTCAAGAAGCCTTGAATCAGAAGATAGGGAGCGTCCATTGTAAGTAGACAAGGTCAGCATCAGATGGCAGCCTAGTCCGGTCCTCCGGGGATTCTTAGCACCCTCTGCCTTCATGTCGCACTGGCCGCTGCCTTGGCCAGGTACATTCCAGCTGCCGGAGACTGAGGGCCAAGATTTAAGTTGTGGAATCATTTTGGAGGGGTTTGGCCATAACTCACCACGCTGGCCAAGCGGGTTGGTGAGTGTGGGATAGAATTTCCTCTAATCCCGATGGTATAGTTATACCGCTATTGGCGGTCGTCAGAGCCCCTTTAGTGGGAACAGGATGCACCACGAGAAGGCGGGGCTACCAGGCTCAGATTATTCAAACTTATGCACCCACCACAAGTCATCCTGAAGAAGAAATTGAAGAATTTTATGAGGAAATTTGTCATCTAAATAATAAAGGTAAGCAGCACTTGAAAATAATTATCGGAGATTTCAATGCAAAAATAGGGCAACGGCAACAGAATGAAACTTCAGTAGGTAAATTCGGTCACGGCAACAGAAACCAGCGTGGAAATACTCTCGTTGAGTTTGCAGAGGCAGAAGGGTTTTTCATCTTCAACTCCTTCTTCAAGAAAAAGCCACACAGGAAATGGACATGGAGACATCTAAATGGGACGACAAGTGAAATTGATTTTATTATGTGTAACAAAAAATTCGTCATAGAAGACTGCAGTGTGCTAAACAAGTTCAACACAGGTAGTGACCATAGATTGGTGAGATGTAAGATGCACCTCAACACCAAACTTGAACGTGGCAAGCTCATAAGACAAACAAAATCTATTGACATAACCAACCTTAAAAAACACCATAATACCTTCAAGTTAGAACTGAAGAACAGGTTCTCTGCTTTAGAAGGCCTAACATCGGAAGAAGTGGATATCTCTGAAGTTAACAGAAAAGTAACCAAAGCTCTTATGGAAACAGCAACAAAATTAGCTGGGTCTAAGAACAAGTTGCATATAAACAAATTATCAGGAAAAACGAAAATGTTGATGCAAAAAAGAAGAGAGATGAGGACAACTAAAGAAGATGTGACTTCCAAAGTGGAATATATAGAGCTATGCAAGACAGTAAGAAAAAGTATCACTGAAGACGTAAGAAAATTCAACTGTGAACTAGTGAGGAAAGCAATTGAAAACAACCAAAGCCTAAAGGTAGCAAAGGGACATCTCAGTAAGGGAAGAAAACAGATTATGGCACTGAGAAAAGAAGATGGTTCTGTAACAAGAAATAGAGGCGAAATTTTGACAAGAGTGAAAGATTTCTACTCCAAATTATATGAAAGGGATGATACATGCACTCCAGACATCATGAAAGATACCAGTACCAGAGTTCTTCCAGCAGAAGTTGCACATGCAATCAAGAACATGAAGCGGGGAAAAGCTCCAGGAGAAGATGGAATTACTGTAGACATCATACAAGAAGCAAGTGGAGAAATTGAAACAGTACTCGCCCAAATTTTCACTCGATGCCTTAATGAAGGAAAGATTCCTGAGGATTGGAACACCGCTACAATGATCCTGCTACATAAGAAAGGTGACATTGAGGATCTCGGAAACTACAGACCTATCAGCCTCCTATCAGTAGTTTATAAAATCTTCACTAAAGTTCTTTCACACCGCTTGAAGGTAACACTGGACATGGCTCAACCGAGAGAACAAGCTGGATTCAGGAGTGGCTACAGCACAATAGATCATATCCACGTACTGAGAGAACTAATTGAAAGAGCGAGGGAATATGAACTTCCATTGTGCATGGCTTTTATCGATTATGAAAAAGCCTTTGATTCGGTGAAACCATCAGCAGTTACAATGGCTCTGAAATCCTGCGGTATTGAAGATGCATACATTAATATTATTAATAACATCTATGAAAATGCAAGTGCAAAGATTCGGCTGTTTGAAAATACAACACACATAAAAATTGGAAAGGGAGTGAGACAAGGTGACACCATATCTCCGAAGCTCTTTAATGCCACATTGGAGAGTGTTTTTCAGTCGCTGAGCTGGGAAAACAAAGGGATAAATATTAATGGAGATTATCTAACCCACCTTCGTTTTGCTGATGACGTAGTCATTTTTGCAACTACCCCATCAGAGCTGCAGAGTATAATCCAAGAACTTGCTGACAAGAGTAAAGAAGTGGGATTAAAAATGAACTTTCAGAAGACAAAAGTGATGTTCAATGCTTTTACAAGAAATGAAGATTTATTGATTGATGGAGAAAAGCTGGAGATAACAGACACGTACGTTTATCTTGGACAGCAGATATCAAGTGAGGGTCACATTGATGAAGAAATTAATCGGCGTACAAAACTTGCCTGGAGAGCTTTTGGAAGAAACAGCATAATTTTCAAGAGCAATATGCCATTATGTCTTAAAAGAAAAGTGTTTGATCAATGCATCCTTCCAGTGCTTACGTATGGTGCAGAGACGTGGACCTTAACTAAAAGAGATATACAAAGACTGCAGACAACTCAAAGCAGCATGGAGAGGTGCATGCTTCGTGTAACCAGGAGAGATAAGAAGAGGAACTCGTGGATCCGAAAAATGACAAGAGTGGAAGACATCATGATCAGAGTTAAATCCCTGAAATGGCAATGGGCTGGACATACTGCCAGAAGGACAGATCATCGATGGACAGCCGAAATTTTAGATTGGATTCCAAGGGACAGGAAAAGACCCAGAAGAAGACCACATGGGAGATGGGTGGATGAAATTCGAAAGTATGCAGGGGTGACATGGAGGAGACTGGCACAAGACAGACCGTTGTGGAGGAAACTTGGGGAGACCTTCGTCCAGCAGTGGATTGATAATGGTTGACAATGATGATGATGATATAGGTGAAAATCCTCCAAATACGTGGCGACAGTAAATACATCGCTCTTTCCACGTTCCAGAAACACACAGCAACCGAAAAATTGTTTTCCAGCCGCCGCTGTGGAATTGAACCACATAACTCTCCGTGGTGTAAATGTAACGCGCTCGGCTAGTTATCGAGAGTTCTGTGGTTCAATTCCACAGCGGAGGCTGGCAAACAATTTTTCGGTTGCTGTGTGTTTCTGGAACGTGGAAAGAGCGATGTATTTATTTATTTACTGTCGCCACGTATTTGGAGGATTTTCACCTTGGATCTCGCCCTTTGGATTTAAATGCTATAATATATATATATATATATATATATATATATATATATATATATATAGCCAGTGCCATTAATGCCCACCAGATGGAGACGTCTCAGTAGCTGAGCCCGTCTTACGGATTTTTGATGTCAGAAGCTGACTTAAAAATACACATAGCACCGTGGATTGTTGGCCACCGTGGTGTAAATGTAACGCGCTCGGCTAGTTATCGAGAATTCTGTGGTTCAATTCCACAGCGGCGGCTGAAAAGCAATTTTTCGGTTGCTGTGCGTTTCTGGAGCTATTGCAATGCATTTTGTGTTGGCCGAATCGCCTTCTTTCGTCGCAAATGTTTCCAATTTCGCATCGTAACTTGCTGCCGATGCATGAGAAAATGCTGAATTTTATAAAATTCTTAATTATATTGAAGCTCCTTCTCATTTTTATTTTAAATTGAAGTACACGAACGTTAGTGCGAATTCTAAACAAAACATAGTGTTAAAATTGAAAACTCCACTCGTGTAAAAAGTATAATTCACTCCGGTTTGATATTAACGCGGTTTTTGCAACCAGAAACCACGCAATTCCAAAATACACACAGTTTAACCTACATATGTTTTATCACGCAAACAACCTCAAATTCCCACACCTTGTGGCTTCACGGTTAAGAAACCAGGGCATCTCCAGAAGTATTATTTTAACCTCCTTGTCTATAACAGGCATCCACTGTAGTTGAACAGAGTTAAAAAGAATTGCATCTACAATTTGTGGCGCATGCGTAAATTTTTGGTACGCAAATGTTTTGTATTAATAAGATTACTGCTGGTGCAAAATTATTGCTGCATCACCAGGAAAAAAAAATTTTCTCGAACTAAAATAAATACGGACAGAAGCAATGTGACGGCAGCCAATAGCAGAAAAGAAGAGTGACGTCATACTTGATGAAACCAGAGGGGAGAAATAGATGTATAAATATTTCCGATCATATACCAGGTAGTAAATATAAGGAAGAATAAAATGAAGTGAAATAAAATAAGATAAAACACAGGATTCATTTGCATTTGGAAGGGAAAATCTCCAGGAAGAAATAATCGATTCAATTTAACTTTAAGGATGTGTGCACGTGCTGGGAATAGAGGAAGATATTTAATGACTCCAAGAGGAAAGAGAACTTAATTCACCGTTAGGAGTCAATGCTATTACAGGTAAACTCGAAGAACTGATTCGATTAAGTTGATATCAATGAAAATCAACAATCACTCCGCGTACGATAGTCTCTGATATCAAACAAGTCAGTGTAAAAAAAATCTGCTATTTATGAGGAATACGGAGTATCAAAAAGGAAGTTTGTTCGTCAAGACTGCTGGCGTTCAGTAAATTATAACTTTAATATATGATGTAATAACGCTTGAAAGTGTACTGTAATTGTCACCAGGGCCATAGCTAGCATGGAAACTAGAGAGGGCTCAGCCCCCGGCAGGGCAAGCAAGACCACATGGGAAATACACATTGTTGTAAATTCTTTGAACTTTTATTTTCGTTGGTTCATGGAAATGACTTTTGTATTTCATTATAAGCATAAATGCTTTTCCTTTTTTTTTTTTTTTTTTTTTTTTAAGAGGAGCTTCCCCAATGATTCTCTGCTATGTGATGACAGGGCTTGTTGGTGTTTTGTGCCAAGGGAGAGAGAAATGTTGTTGTGTTTTTGCGACCCCCCCCTTTCTCAGAGGAACGTAAAATTAAAAGAATATTGCCAAGGAAAGAAAAAAGATAAAGAATGACGTAGGTGGAGGCGTTTTTAGGCAGAAATCTAAACCCCTGTCGTCATTTGGTAAATGACAGTGAAATGCAAAGCCTCTGTTTAAAATCTTAGTTAGTTCGTTGCTTACAAAGAAGTGCTGTCGCGGGAACATTTTAACTAATTTTATCCCTCTACGCGTTGAAAAATAGTGTTGCTGCCGCTGCCCCGTTGGCACAGTGGACTAAGCGTTGGCTTCTGACCATTCGTCCGAGAGGGGATCGGGTTCCCATCCCGGTGAGGCATGGATGTTGTGTTTGCATAACGGCGCTGGTTCTCTCTCTCTCTCTCTTACCTGGAACCAGTGTCCTTAAATTAGAGAAGAGCGACTGCTAATAGCCCATCGAGCTGCTCATGGTGGTCGTTAAACCCCTCCCCCTAAAAAATAGCGCAAAAGGGAAATACTTGCGCGAAAGAGCTTTCGATATGTTCTTGTTCAGTGTTTTTCGTTCAGTAGGAGTGGTTTTACGATGCTTGTGCTGGAGAAAAGTGCTTTTTTCGGGATTCTAGTGCTCTTGATTTTTGAGAGGGAAAGGGGTATGGCTATTGACTAAGGTAAAAAGTTGCAACCACCGAGCCCCAGCTAAGGAGAATACGCTATTCAAGATGGAGAAGGAATTGGAACCCAAGAAGAGTAGTAGAAAAAGTTGAAGTATGACATCAGTAAATCCCCAGTGCCATTGCGTGGATACAAGGAAAAAGAGACCAGAACAGTGAACTTTCAAAAATAATAATCACGCTAGTTGAGTTATTTTGTTCTGTGCCCGACAATATTCAAAACCATGTGATTGGGCAAGTACACATGCATGCCTCAGAATACTTCAACATCGTCTTAGAACGGGAATCGAACCCGCAACTCCCGATTTACGTTCAGGTATGTTACCGTTACACAACCCAGAACGAAGAACCTCCAAGCACTGAGGATGTGTTCCAAGACTCAACGTAAATCAGAAGCTGCGAGCTCGATTTCCAGGTCCAGAACGATGTTATTTTCAAGTTTTCTGAGGCATGCATGTGTTCTTGCCTGATTAATTTGGCATCCATCTGCCTGCACAATTTATTTGATTATCATGATTAGAATCACTACAGATTATGCCGCATCATATGCCATACTAGGGATCTGAATCCTTGTCGTTTCAGAGGCTGACGAAGAAAGAACTCCAGAAAACCACAGCCGATGATAAGGCGAGCGTATTGTTAGAATGTTCTGAGACTAGGCCGATTTACAACAAAGTACTTACGTTACTTAAGTCTGGTTATGATTTCCCTCAAAGTAGTCTCCTTGGGCAGCGATACACCGCTGCCAGCGTTTTTGCCACTGTTGGAACTCTCCCTGGAAGTCCTGTTCGCGAATCGTGTCAAGCACAGTCTGCGATTCGCGCTGGATATCGTCCACGGTTTCAAAACGGCGACACTTGAGCTTCAGCTTCATCTTTGGGAACAGAAAGAAGTCGCAAGGGGCCAAATCCGGCAGGTGAGAAAGGGTATTCACGCTGTTGCTAATGCTCTGTGAGCTGCCTGCATTGTCGTGCTGGAGCAAGAAATCCCCCTGCGCCACATTTCAGGTCGTTTGCGGCGAATGTCCACCCTAGGATGCCGCAGAACATCGCAGTAAAAAAGGGCGGTGACGGTATGGCCCTGGTGGACGAATTCATGGTGCATAACCCCACGAATGTCGAAGAACACGATGAGCATGTTTTTGGTTGCGCTCCGTACCTGTCGGCCCTTCTTCAGTCGTGGAGATGCCACTGCGACGACTGTTGTTTGGCCTCCAGGTCGTAACCGTAGACCCAAGTCTCGTCCCCAGTGATGACCCGCGACAGGAACGTTTGTTCTTTCACCACCTGCTGACGAAGATCTTGACAGAGTTCGACACGGAGCGCCTTCCGTTCGGGGTTCAGAATCTTTGGCACAACTTTGCATGTTCAAAACCGACGTCAGAATTTCTTGCACTGTTCCGTATGACACATTGACGATGGTAGCAATGTCTTGAATGATTCTCCGACGATCATCATGCACCAGTTTCCTAATTTTGTCCACATTTACGAGGGTTTTGCTAGTGGACGGTCGCCCTGACCTCTCGTCGTCTTCCAGCGCTGTTCTGTCGCTCTTGAAGCGCGAGTGCCACTCAAAACACCTCGCACGACTTATTGCAATGATCCTGCCGCAACATTTCGTGCGTGTCCGTTCCCGATTTGCCGAGTTTGATCAAGAATTTGATGTTCGCTCGCTGCTCTAGTTTGCAGTCCATACCGAAATCGCAAATGTGTTCTTCACCTGGTCACCAAATAGCAAGTAGCACAGCTCCCGGGGTTTACAAAACGACGCCACTCAGCACAATGACTCATGAAAGTCACTGCCATCGACCGCTGCTCGCGCATTTGCGTACTGCCATCTGTTGGCCCGCTACGTACCTAGTCTCTGAACTTTTTGATCGCACTACGTATAAAGATTGTGCGCCATCCTGACGCTCGCTTTTCACCGTAATCTCAGAAACAGTGGAATACCTTTCAGAGACAGACGATGGAACAAAAGAGCTCTAGGAAGCCACATAGATGTGCGCTGTGGAGATTGTACACAATCTCCTTTGCTTTCCTGGTGTTCTAGACAGAAGTCTGTGCGAAGCAATACACGGCCCTTTATAAGCTCCAGGGAACCACGCAGACGTGGCTTTCAGAACATGATCAAGACTTTTTATTCCCAACGGCTAACACGGCTACACCCAAGATGCATTAAATTCAACAAAAGTGCTACGTGGAAAGTAATGGTACACAATTACCGAATTCCAGTACATCAGTTTGTTAGGCTCAGAACTTAGTATCCCTTGTTTATGCATGAGACTTGAAAGTTTTGGTTTTACTTCTGGGGCCTTATTTAGAGTTTCTTGTATTATTATTAATCTTGTGAGCCCTCCATTATTCGATATAAACAATCGCATTTGGCCTTTAAATCCTGACAAAGCATTTGGCAACACTTCTGTATGGATGGATGTAACATCAGGTATATGGTACATTCATCTGGTTTTCTTGATTTGCTTGTGTTGAATTTATTTTTCAAAAACCCTCTTGTTAAAAATCTAAGGGTCTTAATTCTGGTGAACGAGCAGTAGTACACTTCATATTTCACTCCTCACCCTAACAAAAGTGGATAGCTTTTGAATCTTTGTTTTAGGAAACTAGCAGCGACGTGTGCGCTGCTGGAACTTGTTGAAAACCACGTTTGTTTGTTGTTGTTTTTTTCTTTTTCATGTGATTATTTTCTAGGAATTGTGGAATAAAGAATTCATGTAACACTTTGAGGTTTTTTTTCTGAACTTGTGTATAAAGAGTTCATATCATTCTTGATGTAGAAGACATTGATCACATTGTGTTTATAGAAAAAGTGGTATTCGTAATTTATTACTCAAAGTAAAGAAGTGAGAGCACGCAATTTTAAATTTACGTAAACAATTTTTAAAATTTGGAAATTTTAATGGGTTTTTCAGAATTCGATCTCCTAATTGGATTGATTGCAACGAAAAACATCTGAGTAATGTCACAAAAAATAAATAAACTCAGCTTATTCGCCAAGGCACGTGTCCATATCAAATTCTTATCAAAGCCTTTCGACTTTCTTAGAGGAAAAACGGCATTTTATCACGGAAGGTTATACTGATTTCGTATTTTAATTCTTTGTTTTATTTGAAAATGAATTGATGACACGCAATTTTAAATTTATTTGAAAAATGTTCAAACTTTTTTGTTTTACAGAAGTGGATGATGCTATGTTTTTAATCAGATGTGTTCCATATATTGTATTTTAGCAGCAGTAGTTCAGTATTTTAAATATAGTTTTGTTTCCTTGTTGTTGGGGGGGGGGGGGTCCAATGACCACCGTGAGCAACTCGATGTGCTATAAGCAGTCGCCCGCCGCTAATTTAGAGACACTGGTTTCAGGGAAGGGAGGGAGCCAAGGCCGTTAGGCAAACACTACTATGCCTCACTGGGATTCGAACCCGGACCCATCTCGGACGAATGGTCAGAAGACATTAGACCACTGCACCACCGGAGCAGCAGGTTTAGTATCGTTGGCTTTTGACATAACGATATAAATTGTTTCATACTGTAACCTTTTTTTAATATGCTGTTTCGTTAATTTTTTACAATGCGAAATTGTCATTCCGTTCACTGTGACGTATATTCTAATTTAACTTCCCTCTTTTAGTTCCTGTCTTAAGTAATTTTGGTTTATCCTCGTTAAACGTTTTTCTAAACTTAACGTCACTGATTCATATCCGATGAATTTGAATTCGTCAACCCTGACAGCAGGTCAAAGTCCAATTACGTAATTGAAAGCTAGAGATAACTGATGTGTTCAGTTTTCGAGAGGCAATGTTACTTCAGTTATCGGAAAACAATTATATCACAGGCAGTTCGTTCTCAATCAGTGTATTAGGTTATGCTCTTACGCAATGTTAATGAATTCACTTTGATGGTATGATGTTAAAACTAGCTGCCGTTAGTAATCTGTGTTTAGTCAACCTTTGATGCCTGTTCAATATTAATATATGACTAATCAACGAGCCAAGGTAAGTGTTCTTGAATCTGGATTAAACCACACATCTTGGCGAATTTGAATTAAAATCAATTTGTGCGCTGTATAAAGTTCGTGTATGATGACGTGCCCTTAAACTAAAGAATTGGACTATTAATGTAAGTCATCTGTTTCCTTGCTGATCTTTTGGGCATATATTGAAGTTGATTGTATGTCTAGTTAAGAACTTTTCAGCTATTTCGATTTAAGTCTACAAAAGTTGCACTGCGATAAGCCTAACGAGCCTTAATCTTGTTTTGTTCTACAGTAAAGCTAATGTAACATTAACTTATGGTTCAACTTGAAGTAATTCCGTAAGCCTTAAGTGTGGTTTTATAACGTATAAAGCCAAGTTACTAAGGCAAGTTTAAGCCTTCAGTGAGATAAGTCATTTAGTGCTTTACAGAAAAGTTTAACGTTAGGGTAGTATTTACAACCTGCAAAGATTACTTTATTGAACTGTTATACTACGTCACCTGTTTATTATATTTTTTTACCGCCCCCGGTGGCGCAGTGGTGTAAGCGATGGTTTCTGATCATTCGTCCGAAAGGGGTCCGGGTTCGAATCCCGGCGAGGCATGTATGTTGTGTTTGTGTTACGGCCTCGGTTCTCTCCCTTCTCTGGAACCAGTGGCCCTAAATTAGGGACGGACGACTGCTTATATGCCCAGCTCACGATAGTCGTTAAACCTCCAATTAAAAAAAAATGTTTTCTTTATTTGGTATTTAATTTAACCACTGCTGTTGCACTGAATTCAAGAGATTAACTAATTACAGTGTTCTACGTTTTCTTTCTAGGTATCATTGGTTGCTGCAGCGACAGACCCGGATGAATTTGATAGTAGTTTGCAGAAGCTGAGTAATTTGTGCCACAAAACTTTCATGGTACGTTCAGTTTTAAATTTCCTTTAAAACTCGTATTTTGTCATTCTTTTCCAGGAAAATACTGCGATCCATGAATATGTGTTCAACGTATATCAGTAATACTTCCCCGTACAGAAGTCTGATTCAAATATTTAGAGCATCGGTTATTAGCGCATGTGTCGCCTCTGTACGTGATATAGATATCTGTTTTTGAAGCAGCACATCGAAATCAATAAAACAGGCATCAAATCTGAAAGAATAAAACTGTTGTATGCCTATGTAATTAGTTAATAGCCATAAATAACCTGCTCCTCAGGACATGTGTATCCATGTTAGTTTTCACTCGAAACCAGGACAGGACTTTAAGACTAAACTTCCCCTCCAGAATTCGCATTAACAGTACTATCTTGTCATAGGGGTTCCTGTCATGTATCGAACTTCTAATAATGTTGTGGGTTGTTGGAACCCCCAATATTTCGGGCATTTTTCGTAATACATGTATCATACACGCGGATGTGCATATATTTTTCGTTGTTTAGTTCCCACATACTAGTTTCATCGAAGTTCGTACAGAAATTTCAGGCTCAGACTGTGTATTGTCCCCAGACTTTCCTCAAAAAAGTCACGTTTTTTCGCACGCATCAAATTTGACGCGACAGGCAACAATGATAAGACTTTCCTTGATTAAAAAAAAACAAAAAAACTAGGTAAGTACTTCATCCTCTACTACGATAATGTACACGGTCGTATCAGAATAATATGACCACCCCCGAAATCAGTGTATCCGCCCAGGCACGTCCCAGAGTGCACGTGACAAGGTCTATCACACGGAGATATAAGCGGCCGACCAGGACAGATAAGCCATAGTGCGTTACGTGAGAACAATGGGCAGAGGTAGTGAATTGACGGACGTTCAAAAAGGAATGACCATCAGCTACCGCGCCAAATGTGGAAGCATCTCAGAAACAGCAGACTTCGTGGGCTGTTCGCGAGGTGCTGTAGTAAGGGTGTACCAAGAATGGACCGCTGGCAGACCGAGTACCTCCCGACGTCATAACTGTGGAGTCCCAAAGGCCATCGACCCCAGAGGTAAACGTCGCCTCCTTCGACTAGTAAAGGGCAATCGACGCGCAACACTGCAGCAATTGACCACGCAAATGAACACTGGGGCACCCAGGCACGTGTCCCCGATAACAGTAGAGCGAATCCTGTTACACATGGGTCTCCGGAGTCTACGCTGAATCAAGGCGTCCATGTTAACCCAGCTCCATCGGCATCGATGCCTGCTGTTTGCATGGAACTACCGTCATTGGACAGTGCAAGAATGGAAAAAGGTTGCCCTCTCTGACGAATCGAGGTTTCTACTCCACAGAAGTGGCGCGTGGTGGCGGATACGGCGTCAGACATACGAGAACCAACACTCGGACACGCTTGTCGGTCAAGTACAGGCTGGCGGGCGGTGGCAGTGGGCATATGTGGGGGATGTTTTTCTGGTATGACAAGGGACTGCTGGTACCACTGGATAGGTCACTGAATGCGAATGGCTAGCAGTCCATCCTCACTGACCACATGCATCCCTTCTTGTTGGACGTTTACCCTAGTGGTGATGGTGTCTACCAACAGAATAATGCGCCCTGCCACGTCGCTAGGGGGAGCATTACTGGTTCCAGGAACAGGACAGCAATGTCTCCGTTCTCCCTTGACCGGCGAAATCGCCCGATCTCAATGCCGTAGAGCACTTGTGGGACTATTTGGATCGACAGGTTCGACGTGCCGACCCACAACCACGTCATCTCTGGGACCTCCGTGCTCTGCTGCTGTCCGAATGGGTACGTGTGCCTCGGGCAACCTTCCAGGGCCTCATTGCGTCTACACTACGCCGTCTCGCCGCTGTCATCTGAGCCAAGGGTGGTTGTTTCCATTATTACGTAGATGGTCATAGTATTCCGATACGGCTGTGTAAACCGAAGAGCCAAAACATTATAACCAGCGCCGTGTGTATGCAAATCGAAGCAACTGCAGGTAAACGACGTCTCGTGTGAAGGTCATGAAACTGTACAGATAACGCCTGATACTGAGCTGTGTTAGTGAGTGTTATTCTTGTTCTTCAAATGGGAAAGGTAGCTGACTTAAAGTGAGTTTGCCAAAGGCCAATGGGTCAGAGAATTTCCGAGACGGCAAGGTTAGTACCTTTAAAAAGTGGTCCGAGGAGGACAGAAGCCACGAACCGCCGGGAAGGTGTGGGCTGACCACGGCTCATCTATACTGGAGGAGAGCGAAGGCTGTGCCGTATGATACAAGCCAACAGAAAGGATACTATGGCGCAACACGCCGGCAATTTGGATCCTGGTGACGGGAGTAATGAGTCACAATACACACATTATATCAAACCCTGCTGAAAATGTGGCTGCGTAGCCGCACGCAGACTGCTCGAGTGCCCATGCTAAACTCAGTTCACCGTCGAAAGCGCTTACAGTGAGCACGCAAGCAGGAAAACGGACCTTGAATGATTGGAAGAAAGTATTGTGGTCCGATGAATCTCGTTTACTATTGCTCCATGTGGACTGCTTTGCAGGAACGTCGCTAGACTTTAAAATCAGGTTGGGCGACGGGTGGGCGAGCATTATTTTTGGTGGGGCAAGCTTGATAGCAACATATATATTTACGAAACACTGAAAGAACGAATCTTTAACGCTTTCTTTTTTCTTTTGATTAAAGGTTTAACGACCACAATGAGCAACTACAATGGGCTATAAGCAGTCGCCCGCCTCCCTAATTTAAGCCCACTGGTTCCAGGGAAGGGAGAGAGCGCGTGCCGTAAGACAAACTTAACATCCATGCCTCACCAGGATTCGAACCCGGACTGTTCTCGGACGAATGGTCATAAGCCAACGCTTAGACCTCTGCACCACCTTTAGTGCTTTTCACTACTGGCTACAAAAGAATCTGTGCAATCATGACCCCTCCACCTGGATACACCTGGACACACATACATACATGGATCTGACTAGTTACGCCACTGGTGTAAGATACAAGTGTTGGTAGAATGTCTCCTTCAACTTTTTACTTGCTCTGTATACGTTGTCTTACAATTGCTTTTCAAAAGTTTCGATTTTTGCTTACGAGAATAGTACTGTACTTGAACTATTTATTTAACAGAAAATGTCATTTATGTTTATCTAAAACAAATGTTAACATCGTGCCACGCAGACGCAATACCTTCCCCCTCCTTAACTTCCTTCCTTTAAAGCCAGGGGCTTTGCCTTGCACTCCTCTCTTACAGTGCAATCGCCAGCCACTTTCTGCACTTTCACTGTCCCGGGGCTCTAGTATAAATTTAGAGTACACTTTCCACGTTGGAATCGCCTATTTTGTAAAGAAAACAGAGCGGTTAGTAGTGATCCCATCAGCGAATTCCCATCCACCATCTTCATAAGCCCTCTGGTCATACAAACATGAAGTAGAGGCTTAAACTAAGGAGTTGAAAGAGTGGAAAACAACTGAATTTTCATGGCCCTGCGGATGCTATTTTGATAACCTTTTTTGGAGACGTAAACAATGCACTTCCTAGGGGAAAATACGTAGAGCTACATGAAATAAAGCAAGACTTATTACTTGGCAAAGTGCAGATTATATTTTAAAGTTAAATATATTGAAAATGGCCCATTTTGAACTGGGTGGGCGACAAGATAAGCAAGACAGATTTCTGGGTGGGCTCAAGCCCACCCTCGCACCCTTTTGGCGACGTCCCTGCGGCTTAGTACGTGTGCATCGTTTACATGGGGAAGTGTTGGCACGAGGTTGCATCGTGGGATGGAAACAAGCTAGTGGAGGAAATGTACTGTTTCGAACAGTGTTCTGCTGGGAAACTCTGTGTCCAGTCATTCATGTGCAGGAAACTATGATGTCTACCACCTACCTAAACACCATTGCAAACCAGGTACATCATTTCATGGTAACGGTATTACCCTCTAGTAGTGCCTTCTTTTAGAAAGATAATGCGCCATGCCACACTCTCTTGCCAGGATTGTTAGAGAATGGTTCGCGGAACTTGAGGAAGACTTCCAGGTATTTTCCTTTCCTCTAAATTCCCCAAACATCAGTCCAATCGAGCATATGTGGTTTGTCTTGGAACAGCAGATCCGATCTGCTGCGGCTCAACCACTTCACCTGTTAAAGGATCAGCTGGTAACGGGTTAGTACCAGATACCACAAAAAGCTTGTACCGTCCACGTCTCGCAGTGCAAGAGCTGTTTTCGTGGCACACAGAGAACCAGTATAATATTAGACAGGTGTTCATACTTTGCCACTTCGGTGTTATTCGGGTGACGAAAACTGAGTCGAATTGAGACGTAAAATTTTAACCGTGTTGCTGCGCACAAGAAACCCAAAATAAGTGAAATAAAGCACTCTACTTTTCAGGAATTAACTATCTTTTTTAAGCATTACTGGGCAGTCTTTGAGTATTATAGCGCCAGATAACTGGACTGAATGAAATTGAAATTAAACGTAAATCCTTAAAATTTCCATGGATAGTTGGTTTTTAACTAACTACATTTATAACGCATTTTGACGAATTTTTAAACACTTCGGCGTTGAACATAAATTGAAAATTTCCCGAACCTCCAATAACTTTCAAAGTCGGCGGCTATATATCTTGCTATCCCCCTCTGTCACTGTTAGATTCAATTTTCCTAAGCCCTGAGCCGCTCGTAAGACAAAATTTTAAATGTTTGGGTTCCCACACTGTCAGGTTTTCTACCTGTAACCTGACCCTAGAACACAAACGACACAGTCACTCGATTTTTTTCTACTTTGTATATCCCACTGAAGCAAAAAATGGGATAAACTTGCCCTTGTGAGGCCGTTTAACCAGGGTGGGGACTGGCTTGACCCCCTAGCTGTTCCTACCCACTAGGGTCTAACCAAGGCCGTCAAGAAAACACAAGGGTCATGACATTAGAGATGAGTTCCCTCCGTTTGTTGCGTCATTCTCATGTTACGGGGACTCATATGTCGGTGTCGTGTTTGACGTCACACACGACAGCGTTGGAAACCAATAAGAAGCCTTGGTTTCAGCGTGACGTCACTAAAAGAGGGAACTCATCTGTAAAATGTCATGGCCTTGTGCTTTCTAGACGGCCTCGGTCTAATCCTTTAGGGGTACTGCAGGACGAAGGCATTTTAGGATTTTTGTTACCGGCCGCTCGGCACTGAAATTCGAATGGCAAAGTGGATGCTTGTGGTCAAGATTTCAATTCCATGCATGACCAGCATTTTCCCCCGTTCTGGAAATAATTTTGAGTATTTAAAAGCATACCACCAGAACAATAAAAATCAAATGCAGTCTCCAATTAGGCATTCATACAGGAGATACTCCTGACAAGAGACACATTTACCTTTATATTATAATTATGTTTATGAAAAAGTGCTTGCGTAATTTTTATCTGATTAATCTATATAATAATTCTATAAGGTTTTTTACTGTGAGTCCTATTTTGAGAGAACGGCTGAACGTAAAGATACGGTTGAGGTATCAAAATAAAGGTCTTACCATGTAGATGTGACAATCGAAGAGAAAAATGAGATTGGGGCAACGGTTCGGGCGTTGAGGGGTGGCAAAGTTTCCATGTAAAGTCTATGGAAGAAGCATGCGGTTGACTCATGCGCTGTTGAAGGCGGAAGCATGGAGGGACTGAGATAGTCCGAAGTCTCTTTTCTGAGTGAACCGTTGCGCAAAACAACGCTAGCAGGCATTGGTATCAAAGTTCTTCTCATCGGAACAGCGAACACTCTCGAACACCTGATTGCGTTATGCCGTTGGACTGTGTGATGTATATATACAATTTAATATTTATTCGCTCCAGTTTATTCACGTAGATAAGACGTTTCCCATTATGTAAAGATGTGAATAAACAATCCGTTGACCATTGTCAGTGAAAGTATTACGGGCGACTGCTTATAGCCCATTGAGTTGCTCACGGTGGTCGTTAAACCTTCAGTCAAAATAAAAAAAAAATAAAAAAATCACGAACCTTGGTTGTTGTCTTTACTGAAGTGGTTGAATGAATTTGTCAATCAAATAAAGTTTGCATTTGTTGTTCCATATGAGTTTATTCTTTAAAAAAAAAAAGAAACTAACCGTCGATTCCGACGGGTTTCGTCTACTTGCTTTAATTCGCGCAAATTAATTTGATACCAAATAAATTCTAATCGTACTAATTGGCGCAAAAACATTTTCCCTAAAGATATGAATAATATATCGATATTGCATGCAAATTATTGCGTACTGTTGATATAGCTTTCATCGATTTCATAACTCCCTCCCCAAAAAAATTTTTGTGCGCCTGCAGTCGAAACTTTTGAATACGGTCATGCTAAATTTGTTACCCATAATGAATGTGAAGAAGGTTAAACGATTGAGGAATAAAAGTCAAAAGAAAGGCGGCCACAGCACGACATACAACATACCACGTTAGCTTCCGTTTATTATTTATTACAGAATGTAATCTTTCATCTTAACAAGGCAAGCAGGAGCGCCAGTGACGCGATGGAGTGAAGGAACGTGTTTAGGAAGAAAAACTATTAAGAGTACCAGAAACAATTAACAATAATAAAGAATAAAAAAAGAGAAAGGGGAGAGGGAAATACCGTGAGGATAATACTACTAGCATCATGAAGTTAAATGCGTTGAGGAAAAGTTTTTTCGAAAGTCAGTTATGTTTGTTTCAAAGCAGGTGCTCTTGCTCTTCTAGATAGTTTCTCAACCAGACCAAATCTCAACAGTAAGGAACTCGATGACAGCCTTGCGTGCCTCAAGCAGCTTCAATAGAAAAAGAACTGGGTCTGGTTCCAGGGGTGAACTGAATTCAACAGTTTTGAATATTATCATGGACAGCAAAGATTTGGGGCTACTGTAATACGGGTTCCCCTTAACTAATGTTGCCAAGAATTTTCGGAATATCATTCTTCCCTTTTAATGGCGCAGGAGATATTTAGCCCAGCTACAGAATTGTGTAACCGTGGACAAGATAGAAAGACTAGTTTTATACTATGTGTCCTACCGTTAATATCCAGACATTCCCTACCCGATAATGAATTAGTTCTTACGCCAGCACTATGTCACAGACCCAACAGTACATACGCTATAATATCAAAAGTATTCGTACACCACAATGTTTTGGGACCAATGGCTGTATTTATCACAGTTAGTAGGTCCACCTTTTGCTTGTATGACAGCGGCAACACATCAAGGCATACTATCAACCAATTTCCGGCAGGTCTCTGCAAGAATGGCTCGTAATTCCTTCCGCAAAGCTGCTACCAGAGTGAAGAGGGAGGACGGTCGTTGCAGTCGATTTGTACCCGTCGCTCTAGTTCATCCCAGAGGTGTTCTATGGGATTAAAATCACGACTTTGAGCAGGCCAGCCTAACAATTCCTTCTCATTTTCAAGAAACCAGTCCTGTACACTCCGCGCAATGTGGCAGAGAGCACGATCCTGTTGGAAGAGAAAACGGTCATTTCCATAATACTGCCACATTGTTAGTGGGTCAGAATTATCCAGAACGTCGAGGTACACTTCAGAGTTCATGGTTTGTGATATAACCAACGGACGAAGTCCCATTCACGAGAAACAACTCCGCCGCCCCGGTGGTGCAGTGGTGTAAGCGATGGCTTCTGATCATTTGTCCGAGATGGGTCCGGGTTCGAATCCCGGTGAGGCATGGATGTTGTGTTTGTCTTACGGCATTGGCTCTCACCCTTTCCTGGAACCAGTGACCCTCAATTAAGGACGGGCGACTGCTTATAGCCCATTGAGTTGCTCACAGTGGTCGTTAAAATCTTTCGTCAGACCGTCGCCAATTACAAACACGCCCATCAGATTGGCAGAGTGGAAAGCGTGACTCATCACTCCAAAGAACAGCTTTCCAGTCGCCCACAGTCCAGACACGGGTCCGCGGGTGGCCTAGTGGGCAACGTTCGTGACTGCCACGGAAAGGACCTCAGGTTCGATCCCAGGCAGGTACGAACGCTCGATCCACTAAATATCCGCCGTGCGTCGGATGGGCACGTTAAGCCGTCGGACCCCGGGTACTGCCCCCCCCCCCCCGGTAATAAATAAGGGCGTCTTCCTCCTTCTTTCTACTTCGCTTCCGTGTCACTTTCCTATCGAGCACTCTAGCCCAAATCTCCTAGCTTCCTATTTTCTAAGGGTTGTTTAAGACCTGGGGTCAGACACTCCCTTCCTAAAATCCTCTACATGTGATGATGATGACAGTCCAGAAACGACGGGGCCGCCCGGTGGCGCAGTGGTCTAAGCGATGGCTTATGACCATTCGTCCGCGATGGGTCCGGGTTCGTATCCCGTTAAGGCATGAATGTTGTGTTTGTCTTAAGACACTGGCTCTCCTTTCCTGGAATCAGTGTCCCTAAATTAGAGACGGGCGACTGTTTATAGCCCACTGAGTTGCTCACGGTGATCGTTAAACCCCCAAATTAAAAAAAAAAAAAAAAAAAAAAAAACAAAATGACTGGAGACAAACGACGCTTCGCATTCACGGTAGTGGCGTGTGGCTTGTGGGCAGCTATCTGCTCTGCCATAATAACCCACATTGTGCAACTCTCTGCGGATAGTTATGGTACTAACTGAGCCATTACAAGCATTTCCTACTTCAGCAGCGATGAAAACGGCAGAGGAAAAACGGGATTTCTAAAGATTCTAAAACGCTTACGCCAAAATTAACTATATCATGTAAATTTTATTCTTTTATGGAACTAAGACCAGCCTCTTTGAATTGTCCCACAATTACGCACACAAAACATTTAACTACCGTGTGGCAGTGTTTAATGACCTTTTTGAGTTTATACGAAAATACAAAGCATAAGTAAGCAAATAAACAAATAATTAAGGATTGCGACACAAAAAACGTAAAACTACTTAAAATATTTATTTACTCTTGATTATAGAAAAACACACTTAATGTGACAGTTTCTCACGTAGTAAAACAGTTCTCTCTTGAATAAAAAAACAAGCAAAAAGACACAGCTCTCTTCTACTTCGTTCCCGCGAAGAACACCTTTTTAATTCACTATATTCCAAAGCATGTGTAGTTATGTGCCAATATCTGTAATATACAACACCTTATCTTCATTGGTATAAAAATTCCTCTCATTGAACAGATATTTCTTCCACATTCTGTTGATAATATATGCATAGAAACTTTTCTAACGACCGTTAAAAGGGGCCTCAAGTCGTCTGTTTCAAAGCTACCTGAATACTATTTCTTTAACCAGTTTCGTATGAAGTTTACCTCCAAAAAATTTGTAAAATCTTTTTGCTATGGCCCTCTTTGCAGTGAGCCCCCGCCCCCTCGCAATGATGCTGTACGTCCCCGAATTAGAGTTTTAAAAGCACAAATATCGGGAAATCGCAATTTACCTTTAAGTCCCCAAGTGGAAAATCTATGCATTACTTGAAAAAGAAACTGTATCCAAAATAGTCCTAATTATAAATGGTACTGAAAGAAAAGGGATTTCTTCGATCGGATATTTAGAAGCAAATACAGGGTGATCGTAATTAAAGTAACCCTATTCAACGCTATCTAGAGAGATATTTAGAAGTCCAAATCCAACCAGATTTGACATTTCAGGGCACGCGGAAGACATTGCCGTAAAAAAACAAAAGAAAAAAAAAGTATCCAAACTCACCACTATGACACTTGTGGCGCTGCAAGCAACAAACGTTTTATTTGTACAAGACACTCGTGTTATACCGAGATACTGATCTTAGCGATGCAAGGGATACTGCTCAAATGTGATCCCCATTCTGAAGTTGTGAAACCTAAAGGTGATGAACACTGTGTTCAATGGTGTTGAATAACTGATCCTTTGTTATGCTTCTCCAATGTAGTGCGCTACTATTTTTCAAGGCTGTCAATTTTTTTCCCCACAAGCAGAAATCACAAGGTTTAAGTTCTGCAGAACGAGGTAGCCACACTGTGCCGTAGGATAAATTCAGCTGTCGCGACACTGCACATGGACCTGCAACATTATTCATTGACCGTTCAACAACAGCTGTGGCAACATCTTCAACGACTTGTGAAGTGATAGGTTTGCGCCCTCGACCAGGTTTAACTCCTAGATGGCCAGCTTCCTCGAATCGAGTGATCATTCTTCTGAGAGTTTGTGGAGTCAATGGTCCTCGGCGTAATTTCTTACGACGGCGAAATTCCCAAAGTACAGCCGCAGCATTGCCGTTGTTTTCATAAAACAGCGTCATAAGAAATGCGCGTTCCGGTATGGTGATGGTCATCGTAGCTGATAAGAATGACATTCAGATTAGATCACATGTAGAGGATTTTAGGAAGGGAGTGTGTGACCCCAGGTCTTAAACAACCCTTAGAGAAGTAGAGATTTGGGCTGGAGTGCCCGACAGGAAAGTCACATTGAAGAAAGGGAGAGGAAGACGCCCTTATTTATAACCGGGGTGAAAGTACCCGGAGTTCGACAGCTTAACGTGTCCATCCGACGCACGATTGATATTTAGTGGTTCGAGCATTCACCTGCCTAGGATTGATCCAGATACTTTTCCGTAGCAGACACGAACGTTGGCCACTAAGAATGATATTCCGCTGTTTTGGTCACTTTTATACACAGAACTTGGCTGCAGCATGTGTGTTTATACAAATGAAACTGTTTTCCGTTGCTTGCAGCGCCATAGCGGTGAGTTTTGGTACTGTTTTTTTTTTTTTTTCCCCGCATGTCCTAAAATGTCACCATACCATTTCGTTCCATATATGTCGAGTCACATTATTGTGACCACCAGCTAATATCCAGAGTAACCGCCGCGTGCAGCGTGGACAGTAGCTAGACAGGCTGGGAGTGACTCAATAAAGTGCTGGAAGGTGTTCACAGGTATGTGGAGCCATGCTGACTGCAGTGCATCTGACAGCTGCTGGAGGGTGCGTGGTGGAGGATCCATAGAGCGAACAACACGATCGATGTGGTCCTACAGATGCTCAATTGGGTTTAAGTTTGGGGAATTAGGGGGCCAGGGAAGTACTTTGAAGTCTTCATCGTGCTCTTCCAGCCACTCGCTGGCATTTCTAGCTGTGTGACACGTCGCATTATCGTGCTGGAAGAACCCATCCGCCCCAGGGAAGACAATCAGCATGTATGGGTGCGCCCATATATGCTGATATTCCGTTAGTAATCGATCTCCGCATACCACGTACATGAACGTGGTCTGCGAGGATGGATTCATAACGAATTCGGTCCATAGTGCCTTCCACAGGTATGAGTGGATCCAGAGAATGCCACGAAAGCATTTCCCAGACCATAACGCTGCCCCCACCAGTTGTGTGTTCTTCCAGAAATGGTTGAAGAGTGTTTGTTCTCCGATGTTTCTCTCCTTATACGCCAACGTCTACCCGTTCGATGAAGCAGAAAACCTGACTCATCGGAGAAGGCAATTCATTGCCAATCAGCGGAGGTCAAATTCCGATACTGCCGTGCAAATGTAAGCCTTTTTTGCCGATGCACCTTCGTTAGCATAGGTGTAGTGACCAACCGTCGGCATCGGAGCCCCATACGCAGCAAGGTTCGCTGAACTGTCGTTTTAGACACACTTCCGGTAGCCCTCTTGTTCATTCGGCCAGTGAGTTGCTCCACTGTAGCGTGTCAATCGGCCCTCACGCACCTTGGAAGCCGACGTTCACGTCTCTCATCAATGGCACGTAGTGCGCCACAGTTTCCACATCACTTATTCGCAATGGTGCCATTTTTCCAATCACGATACACTTTAACCACAGCAGCACGCCAACAGTTCACAAACTGCGCTATTTCAGAAATACTGCCACCCTTGGCTCGAAAGCAGATAATCATCATTTTTTGCAAATCTGATAATTCGCTCCTTTTATCCATGACAACAACGAGTGATATGTTTTCAGATCAAATGATGATCATATATGTAGAGGATTTTAGGAAGGGAGTGTCTGACGCCAGGTCTTAAACAACCCTTAGAAACAGGAAACTAGGAGATTTGGGCCAGAGCGCCCGATAGGAAAGTGACACGGAAGCGAAGTAGGAAGGGGGAGAAAGACGCTCTTATTTATTACCGGAGGGCCAGTACCCGGGGTCCGACGGCTTAACGTGCCCATCCGACGCACGGCGGGTATTTAGTGGATTGAGCGTTCGTACCTGCCTGGGATCGAACCCGAGGCCCTTTACGTGGTAGTCACGAACGTTGCCCACTAGGCCACCCGCGGCCTATGTTTTCAGAATGCCTACAGCACACCTTATATACCCTCCAAGCCAGCTCACGACACGTGCCTTCTTTCATTGGCTATGCGCTGTTGATGTCAAAAGTAGGTGGTGGTCACAATAATGTGACTCAACTGTGTATCTCTCTAGACAGCGTTGAATAGCGGTCCTTGCATCTTATTTTTATCGATATTTCTGCTTCTGAAAATCCGAATTGAAAAATTTTTTCTTTATCGGAGATTTTCCGGTGTGAAACGTTTCCCATGTAATATCAAATTTTTCTTAACGCACAAGTGTGCCACTGGAGGGCGTAAGCTTACGTCTCCATTTACAACAAATATCTGCGGGATTAAAAACCCCGGTGAAAACAATTTTTCGGTCAGACACTAGTAACTATGAAAATTTTTTGTGTACATCTCCTTCCTTAAATAATGCACGATTTCTCAGTTAAGGGGTGCTAATATTTAATCGGTTTTTCTCGATACCTGTGCCTCTAAATGTGCGATTAAAAAAAAAAAAAATTAACACATGATACCATTTAGCTTTGTGGAACACTTAAAGATCGTACTTAGTTGTTTTTTTTGTTTTGTTTTTTTTTTTTTACTTCGTAGTTTTGTCGATAGGTGATGTATCTGTAGCGCTGTTTGCAGTTGTATCTCCGCTTCTAAAAACAATGTTGAGGATTTCCTTTTTTTACTGTATGCCATTCGCTACAATAAAGATGTGGAACTTTATCCTCTGTAAATAACGCAAAGATTTCACGCTAGCTGGCATAAATGCCAATACCTTTTTCTCGCTATTTCTGCTTGCGGGTAACGTATTTGAAAAAAAAAATTTCCTCAGCAGAGCTTTTGCTACGAAAAATACTTTTCGCAAAGTTTGAACGTTTCCATTACGTAGAATTCTTCCGCTAGGAAACGTAGAGATATCATCATGTTTCCTTCTATATTTCTCCTTTTAACCGTTCGATTTGAAAATCTCTGTCTTAGATACTTTCCTTCCTGCTATGAGAAACTTTGTGCACAATTTAATTTTCGTAACATACTTTTTAACCGCTGGTGGTGAAAATAAATAACTGTTTCCATTTCTGGATGTTTTATCGATTGTAGAAATCCGGTTAATCTTTGTTTTCTAACCGGGTGCATTGATTATGAATGTGACTTTGATAAATTTTATTCAAAAACAAAAAAAAAAAAATTTTCAGAATTCTATATTATTACTATTTGGGGATGCTCAAAAAGATTCATATATATATTTTTTAGTTTATAGTCCTATCCCCCTTTCAAATATAGGTTACCGGTATTCGTCGTAAAGACACAGAGTCCGAAAGGGGTCCGGGTTCGAATCCCGGTGATGCATGGATATTGTGTTTGTCTTAAGGCGCTGGCCCTCTCCCTTCCCTGGAACCAATGACCCTAAATTAGGGACGGGCGACTGCTTATAGCCCATTGAGTTGCTCACGGTGGTCGTTAAACCTCCAATAAAAAAAAAAAAAGACTGAAATTTGCAGATTTCAAATTATTATTATATATAATAATAATATATAATATAATAATTGAATTATTATTATATATTATTTTTATTATTATATATTATTATTATTATAATAATAGAGATTCCACTTCTTCCTGAGATTTTTCTTCTCTTCCTTCCGGGACGGGTACGAAGTACCAAGTCTGGGAAGTGGTGTTTCTTTCTCTCAGTTGTCCAGGAACTTCCTTACTATCCTACAAGTGTTCAGGATAGCTGCCTTCTGTAGTTCCATGTAGGTGTTGGGTTGAAGATCTAGTGTCTGTATAGAGCTGCGAATGGTCTTACGTACAACTCCTGTGGCTGATATTACTATGAGGACGGTGGTGACGTTCTCCATATGTTACAATTCCTTGACTTTACACCGTAGGTCGTTATACTTTGACAGCTTCTCTCCGTGCGTCTTCTGGATGTTGAACGTGTCGGGCACAGCTATGTCAATGAGGTATGTTGACTTCTCCTTGTGGAGCAGGACGATGTCGGGCCGATTGTGGGGGATGGTCTTATCTGTTCTGATCGATCTGTCCCAGTACATCTTGTGGGTGTTGTTCTCTAGAAGCGTTGTTGGCTCATACTTGTAGTAAGGGACAGGCTCAGTTGTAATGAGGTGGTGCTTTCTTGCCAATTTCTGGTGGACAATCTTGGAGACTTGATTATGCCTGTTCGTGTACTCTGTTTATGTGAGGACTGTGCACCCTGCTGTGATATGTTGAATTGTCTCTGACGCTTGATGTCATTGCCGACATGTGTCGCTTTCCACTGACGTGTCCTTCACGATATGCTTCCGGTAGTTTCTGGTGTTTACAACTTGATCTTGTAGAGCCATCAGGAACCCTTCGGTCTCGGGGAAGAGTGATCCATTTGTTAGCCATGCATTGGAGGCAGTCTTATCAACATGGTCCGATTGTTGGTCGTTGTAGTGCCTTCCGTGTTATTATTATTACCCCCTTAAACTTTCCCACATTCATATGAGATACAGCAAATTAAATTTCATCTTTTTGTGACTCCCTATTATATATGTTCAACAATTGGTGTGTAAATCAGGTACTTAAGTTTAAAAGAATAAAAAGAACAATATCAAAGTTGTTTTTTTTTTGGGGGGGGGGGGGTCTAATATATGGAGACCGATTGTTCAGTGACTTAAAAACAGTACTGGATATTTAAAAAAAACGTAATTTTTACACATGAGCGCATATGAAAGGTAAAAAAAGCTCACTAATTTGTCAAGTTATTCTACCTTTCATCAAAAATCAATCACTGAAACATGTACTAGGGGGAAATATATATATACGAATTTATTTAAGACTGACACTTATTATTCTGTACGCAAAATGTTTGCTATGCAAAATAATTCGCTACGAAGATTAAAGTTATCATTTTGTGAGAAAGTTTATGCAAAAATCACAATGCAACCTAACTGCCTTCCTCCCGGAAAGAAAATCTTAGATTTTAGCACTCTCTCTCTCTGAACTGACGTCAGTCCATGTTAAGGTGTTTTCCTTAGTCTCACAGCAATTTGAAATAATCATTTTTCTTTATGGTAGTTTTCGTGTGTTTCCATTTTTTACGTAACTACTTAATAAAACTATTGCATGAGATTCATTTTTAGCGCACGCAATGAAATTTTGCTCCGGGCCCAGCAAAAGTTCCATCCGGCCTTGGGTGTCATTTTTGTGTTTGAGGCTTTCCCCATTTTTAAGCGTAGGTTTAGAGCCTAAATATTTCTATTTCACCAAGAATTTTTAGCCTTCTGAAATTTCCTTTTTATCAAACCTCTCCCCCCTATGAAATTCACGGATAAACCCCTGCCTGTGGGTGGGGACGGAAACAAATTAATTATGGTAAATTATTCGTAAAAAAGAAACCAATGTGCGAAGTTTGAAGTTCTAAATAACTCCTTTTACTTGTGATTTGACGTCAACAACCACCACCACTTCTACGAAACGCCCCTAAATATAAGATCCGTAAAAATAGAAAGTATCAACAGAAACAAAACTAAAAAAAAATAAAAAATGAAGGGATGATGAATATTTTCCTATGGCATTACGTTCTGTGATTAACAATCTACAGACTCAAAATCAACATGTCTCCGTACATCGTACCTGGCGCCTGCTTAAGTGACATGTGACTTAAAGTCACCCACGCGGTCGCAAATAATTCAGGGGCAGCTTCGGAACATCCCATGGCTGTCCTCCAAGCACGTTGGGGGCCGGGGGTCAAAGACAGCGTCCTATTGATTGCGGAAGATGTGCTTCTTTCTGCCCTCGCAGCAGAGTTCTTCTAGCTTGACCATCAATAATCCCTTTTCGCTGCGCCGTTTGACACTGTGTTCCGGCTTATTTGTCACTTTCGCCGCGTGAAACAACCTCCACCCTCCCTTCAACCCTGCCTTTTGGTGCTCGTGTCGGATTGCTTTTTCTTAACATTTTTTTTTGTTTTGTTTTATTTTATTTCATTTCGCGTACGCCGTCCGCTGCATTTTATGGGACAGGATTTTGTAGTGAGTGTCTCTAAAATCACGTATTAACATAAACTTCGAAGGACAGTGATCCACAGCACCAGGAAGTCCGCTTTCTGCAACGTCAAATGATGTACCTGCCTGCTTTTTAAGTAATTTAAAGAGCTCTTTCTCGGATCTTGTGTTCTGTTTCAGTTACGACGTTCCTTTTTTTCAAACGTGAGAGGAATGCTGATTTTCTCTTCTACTCTTCGGTGGCTGTTTTTCTTTTTGGCACGCATCGTGGAGTTTTTAACACAAACATTCACGGATTCGCTCCTAACCAAAATTGGTTCGACTGATAAGACATGTTTCCATTTAGTAATACGAGTCCGTGATTGTTCTCTAGTTTTTTCAAGAATGTTAAGCATTTGCGGATGTTTAATATAACTAGAGAACATTTAAAAAATTGGCCACGTTTAGGAAAAACGGTATGAGGAAATAATGCCCACGGAAAAAATGCCAGCGGAAAAAAAGCCTACAGAAAAAACGCCCACGGAAAAATGGCCCACTTCTCGAAAATAGGAAAAAATGCCCACAGAAAACTTTGTGACTCAGATAACCAACCACAGGAGACGTGGCCAACGAAACGGTTAAAAACGCACTTTTTATACGGCCGCTTAAACTTTTTGTGGCGAGTTCTCCGGTGGCCAATTCTCCTACACCCATATTCGTTATGTAGGTGAGGTGGCCAAGAAACCGCAATTTTTATATGACCCCTAACGCTTTTTTGGCCAGCAGTCTGTGACCAGTTGTCCGAACACTGTTTATAACAGACATAAAAACTTATCAGTCGACCACATATTTTTCCCGTGGGCATTTTTTCCTATTTTCGAAAAGTGGGCGTTTTTTCCGTGGGCATTCTTTCATACAATCCGACTCTCCTGAGGCTTCGACGTCCTCTATCACTGATTTTCTTTGGTTTGCCGGTACGTTTTTTCCCCTTCAGGCACGCCATGTGTCTTCCAGTTATTCAGTGCATCCAAAACAGGTGACTTAGGTATGTTTTAAAAGCCTCTCGGTTTCTCTTATGGACAACCCACTAATATAACACCCAACATTCTTTCCTTTCTGAAAGTCAGTTGTCTCCCGCCGCGACATTTTCACTCAACCTCACAGCGGTCAGCTGCAGGCTTGTTCTTATACCGTTTGCAACTGTACCGCGCATCTTAATAACGCAGCGAATCCGTTCATTTGCTTTTGAAGGGATGTCCGGTGACTTTTGTCAATACAGTGTATAATAGTTATAATGCGACAGTTACCACCCTTTTAGGTGTTGAGCATTGCTACTACTTGTGATAGAAATGGAAAGTCTTGATATTTCCATTAAAAGCCGATTATACAGAATCCATTTTCTTTAAAAATTTTGCCCACAGGAGTTGCCTACCGCATAGGAACGGGCCTGGTATGGTAGGTTTTTCGAGATGTGCATGCTTTCGCGCCGGCATCGGATTTAGTGCAAGCTGACCTACCCAGTCTATAATGGCAACTCTCAGTTTCTGGCGTTTCAAGGAGTAAGAGTTCGTAAGTAATATCAAACGGACAACAGGAAATAAAATTGTATTTGTTTTCATCGCTTTTTTGTTCTTTGTTTTATGTTTTTTCTTGTTTTATTAACTCATTCGATTTTATCAACTCTAAATCTTGGCACCCTAGGCAGCCGCCTGAGTGGTTGAACTGGTCATGTTAATACACCATTCTTGAGGAAGGATTATACTGCTTTAATAGGAAGGGTTATACTGTTTTATTTGGATACTTTTTTTCCCCTTACGCAATTTCTAACTATTCAACACAAATACCTGAATAAGATCACCAATAATACAAGGAGTGTTCAAATGAAAAGGTACGAAACGACACTGTGGGTATAAATGAAGACTTTATTCAAAGTATACACCATAGGCCGTAGCACAACGATCCCATTGATTAACGAGCCGAAGGATTCCTTGTTCCCAGAATTCCTGTGGCCGTGACGAGACCCAGTCCTGCACAGCGTCCTTGAGTTCGTCGTCCGAGTGGAAGCGCTTCCCTTTCAGATGTTTTTTCAGGGGACCAAAACACATGGAAATCGCAGGGCGGATGGTCAAGCTGCTCCCACTGGAACTTGGCCAGTTCCGCGTGTGTGACCCTGGAGACGTGTGGACGCGCGTTATCATGGAGCAGAACCACACCCTCCGCGATGAATAGCGGCCGGTTTAACACCTTCCGCTGTCGGAAATCGGATAACGCCTCGCTGTTCCTCAATCGTCGAATTTTGCAATGTGAACGCCATCCTGTCCTCACACGCACTGCCGCGTCAATTGGACGGCGCTCTTTATAAGAGCCTCTGCTCTCTCCTGCGCATGCGGGCGCCCGCGCATTCACCGATCCACGCCGGCGACTCCAATCGCATCCCTAGATGTGTCGCTACGTTCTCCCATAGCGGCATAGGCAAATATGTTAACGGTTACGTTCTTATGACGTTTCGTACCTTTTCATTTGAACACCCCTATAGTATAACTAACTTCACAGAAAAACGTAACAGCAAGAAACACACACAAGCACTGCACTGCATACAACACATACACTTTTGATCTGATCCGATCATATGTAGAGGATTTTAGGAAGGGAGTGTCCGACTCCACGGCTTAACGTGCCCATCCGACGCACGGCAGATATTTAGTGGTTCGAGCGTTCGTACCTGTCTGGTGGGATCGAACCTGAAGTTTCTCCGCGGCAGTTACGAACGCTAACCACTTGGCCATCCGCGGCCCACAAGCACTGCAATATTACCGCGCCCTTATTTAAAGTCTCCGCGAACCACTACGCCGTAGTGGGATTAAATAAATCCAAAATTCGTGTAAAGAAACCACTCCCGAATTTCGTCTAATGGCGTCAACGGTGAGGTTGAGTTCCTTATTACAGGACCTCCAAATTCAAAGTTGGGGCCAGTGGTCTAAGCGATGGCTTCTGACCATTCGTCCGAGATTGGCCTGGGTTCGAATCCCGGTGAGGCATGGGTGTTGTTTGTCTTACGGCACCTCCCTTTTAGCCTCCCTTTTAGCCTCCTCCATCCCAAAATATTTAAGCTAATTAGATATTAAAACATATGGTTGGTGCAACAATCTAAGATTTTACAGAACTTAGATAAACATACCTGAATTTTTCGAATTCATAGAAATTATGTTATATAAAATGAATTGTTTTTAAATTAGTGTTTCTACTTCTTGGAAATGGTGGGAGTCCTCTGAGCGAATTTCTGTGAGAGTAGTAGAAACGCACCATTTTTATAATTATAGTTTAAAATATATGAGAGAGAGAGAGAGAGAGAGAGAAAGAAATTCCTTGTCAGGTTACCAACTAAAATTTATAAGCAGCCTTACGACAAAAAAAAAAAAAAAAAAAAAAAAGGAAGAAAAACTACGCAAGTAAGTATATCGAAGTAAATTTCTCCGTCATTTTTGTACACGCCAGGCATCGAACCCGGGTTCCCTCATTCCGGAATAAGTCGCTCTCCCAACTGAGCTACGCGAACGTATGCTCTCGCTGCTATCTGCCTTTATCTCATGTACGTCCTGCGGTGCAGGCACGTCACATAAGCTAAAATTGCGAAGAAATAATGACTTGCCATAGACATTCGTATCCATAGCTTCCATACTACGTACATTGAACAAATATTAGGTACAGTACGCACCCAGGGGCGTACTGATAACCCCGCACTGCGGGGGGGGGGCGCTCATGGTTGAAAGGGCCTCTAGCCTGAGCAAAAAGATTTTACAAAAATTTTTGTGGGAACTTCGTATGAAACTGGTTAAAGAAATAGCCAAGAATTAAGGCAGCTTTGAATGAAGTATTAAAACGAAAGCAATTTTTTCTTAGGAAATACGTAAAATCTTTAGAAATAGTTTTCGTTGCTTTAGTTCATAAAAACTGGATGACGTGAAAGCAACATTAAAAAAAACTTGAGGCCCATTATAATAGTCCTTGCTGTTACAAGGGACCTCATGTTCACAGCCCTTACAATAGCTTAGCAATTATGTCAACAAGAGAATGTGAAAAAAATATCAGTTCCACGAGCGTGATTTTTATACCAATGAGGATAAGGTGTTACGTATTACAGTTGTTTGCACATAACTATGCATCCCCCGAATATAATGAACGGAAAGGTGTTCGCGGGAACGAAAAATCGGAGACTTGTGTCATTAATTTTTATAACAGATTCAAAAGATTTTTTTTTTACTATGTGCAAAACATTGTGGCATTATGTTAAGTGTGTTTTTATATTCCATAATAATTTAATATTTAAGTAGCTTTACGTACGTTTTTTGTGCTACAGTCTTTAATCGTTACTTAGTTATTTGCTTACTTATGTTGTGACATTTCGTATAAATTAGAAAAGTCATTAGACAGTCATACGGCAGTTGTATGTTTTGTGTGTGCAGTCGTGAGACATTTAAAAAAAAAAAAAATAAGGCCTTAGTTCTTTAAAATAATAAATTTCGCATGATATGATTACCTTTGACGTAAGTATTTCATAGTAATTTGTGTTGGTAACCAGGGCAATAATTTTAGTTATAACGTACACATTTGTGTTTCACGCAATAAAGTGAAATAATTTTGATTTTACGAAAAATACTCCTAGGTTCCAAATAATTTGATTTATTAAAACACCCGTAAAGCATGTTTAGTATTAATGAACTTAAAATTTTGAGTAATTCAAACTAATGGATTTCCGCAAAAGGGCCTCGAAAACAATTGGGGGGGGGGGGGTCTAGATTTTCCGGTACGCCACTGTACGCACCTGAACACTTTATTTGACTAGGGATATTTATCAGTGTCGTGTAAAATCCGCATGAACGGAATTTTTTGCCAAAATTTCTGCCTAGCAATTCAAGATTTATGCACCTTCTCCAATCATGCTTAGCCCCCTAATAGCCCGCACCCAGTTCTGAGCGGTTGGCGGCTCCACTGTCCTGCTTGTATTTAGATGTATGCTTCCTTGACTTGATTTGATGAATTCTGTTTTATTATAATCGAATGAGGTTCAGTACTCACGTAAGAAGACCACAGTTCTGTATTTATCTCCTGCGATTTGTGAAACATATCTCTACACTAAGACTCGAGAACACGTGCGGCCATTCACAGAACAATATTTCTGTGTTTGCCAAATCTCTTTCACAGATGACGACTTGAAGTACAGCCTGCTCGTGAAACCGCAGCTGTTTTGTTTGCTTTCCAAACGTCTTTGCGTTCGAAGGGTGTTGGACGCCCTCTTGAAAACGCATCGCACATGTGTGGAAAGGGGTCCAACATACTGCGTTTTCCTAATCTCCTTTCCTTGGGAGGCTTAGCTGAAGGACACGTTTGACACATCGAAAAGGCATTTTCTACATATATCTGGTAAAGAGTCCTTTGTGCATTTAGGCAGGGACAAGTGCAACCGTTTCTTCGGTTCCACCTGTGGGCAGATTTCCTCTTCGACATATGGTTCTCAAATCTCTGTTACATCCCCTTCTTCAGTTTGTTAATTTTAGTGTGTTTCAACTGGTTATTTTTAGTATGCGGGGTGGATGAGGTGTGGATGTGTCAGTAGTAAAAGCGAGTGAAGGGAATATAGATTGATATCCGATTTTCCTCTCATGGCTTCCAGAGAAAGTAAAGTTCATTATACTGAAAGTTCAGAACAGGGATTTGTTTTTTTTCATTAAATGTTATTTTTTACGCTTCCCAACCGTAGGTTGAAGAAGCGTATATGCTCCAGCTTTGTCCGTCCGTCCGTCTGTCTGTCTGCCTGACTGTCTGTCCGCACGATAACTCGCATAAAAATGGTTCCATTTCGATGAAATTTTAGTATGTGGTAAGGGACAACCTGGGGACGAACCCTATTGAAAATGGACGAAATGAGGTCAAAGGTCAGGACATAGATAGGAGCGGGATCCATTCCATCGCCCTTATGCGTGATAACTTACGTAAAAATGCTTTGATTGCGACTAAACTTTATCATGCTGTTCCGGAGGTATACTGAACCGGTTCTGTTGAATATCATCGAAATGGGGTCAAAGGTCAGGGCACAGGATCGAGATTTATTCCACAGCCGTTATCCTCATAACTTGAGTAATGATTTCTAGTATATTGGAAAGTGTATCATAATCAATGCATTTCATGATTTTACTAACTTGTTTTAATTTCAAATTGATGTAATAGATACTAAACTTCAAATACACCATAGGTGATGGACGATTGAGATGGCTGGATACTCAAATTTTCGATCAAGAATTCGGGTTAAAGAAGATCTACTATTGTAAAAGTTCCGTGCGGAAAATTGTTTCTTTCATTATTTTTTCCTGTTTGTATTACAAGCATGACCGCGCTCACGGAGCTCGAGCCCCTCCCGGGAGACACCGCTATTTTGCGCCTGTCTTCGTTTTCCTCAAATATATATAAAAAGAAAAGAAAAAAAAAACCAGCATGATTTCAGCATGTATGTGTGCCTAGTTTATCATTTGTACTACGTATTTCAAACAGCCTTTTTGTCTTCTCCGAAGCGTTGATGCTTTGTATAGGCAAGGTAATAATAAAAAGGAAATGTAAAATCTAGTTTCTATTCAATAGAACAGGAGTGAATGCCTCCCAGCTCGCCGCAAGATAAGTTGATAAGCACCTGCAGGGTTCTACTGAGTACATTAGCTGCAGGGACGTCCCCAAGGGAATGCAAGTGTGGGCTTGGAGCCCACCCTGAAATTTTTCTCGCCCACCCAGTTCAAGATGTACCATTTTTAAACTTTAAATTACAATCTGGACTTCACCAAGTAATAATGGGTCTCCTTTTTTTTTTTTTTTTGTCATGTAGCCCTGCGTATTTTCTCCCCTGAAAGTGCGTTGTCTACTTCTCCGTTGAAAGGCTGTCAAAATGCTTGCGCAGGGCCATGAAAATTCAGTTGTTCTCCACTCTTCCAATTCCTCGGTTTACACCTTATTTTTTTTTTTTTTTCATGTTAGCATGGCCAGGAGCGAATGAGGAGGAGTGGGTAGGAAGGGAAGCAAATACTAATTGCTCTGCTGTTTCTCTGTGCTAATAAGCTGAGGATTCTAACACGGAAAGTTGATCTAAAGCTATACCAAAAGCTATTAAGCCTGTCTCGAGGCAGTGAGGGAGCAGGACGTGGCTGACGACTGCTTTGCAAGAAATGAGTGTAAGACGATGTTGCTGGCTTCAGGGAAGGGAGTTAGGGAGAGGTAAGTTATTGTGCCTGCATGTCCTTCTCTTCCACTCTAATCTACGAAACTATTGGCTTTTAGACACTTCTGCTAGGCATAAGATTTTCTTTTAAACAGTACGTGCTAGTGCTGTTGGTGACAGTGTGTTATGTTTGTTACATGGGCATGTGACTCTTCGGGTTTTACTAATTTTATTAAAATAATGGATAAAAGGAACAAAAAAGACCTCAACTTTGGATTCTTTTGTATTAAAAAAAATGCAAAAACTTCAAAAATTAATTAGTGAGGGTTGCACGAATTCCTTTGCAGCCTGGTTGTAAAAAAGCAGTAAAAAACCCCTTTAAAGATGCTATCAAATTTACCCCAGCAAAAATGATAATCGACCACCTTGATTTCGAAGTCTAGCGACGTCCCTGGTTGGTTGTCGTTCATCCGCTGCTTCAGTTTGCATCAGCAGATGAATAACGGCTTTCCGTACTCTATTGTTTAGCAATCAACATATGTGCGCCGACAAGTGAACAGCTTATGGCAACTTCCGAAGTTCTGATTATTTCGCTCACATGTCCTACCCAGTAGTCACACTGTGGGAGCATACTCTGGAGGTTTCGCTTCCTTTGATTCTCGTGTTGCTTTCGAAAAAAACTATTTCTCTTTCAATCTTTTTTTTACTTTCATTTGCGTACATCCTCCAGAACAATAAAAAAGCAAAACCTCGAATGAAGTATTTCACCATGTTCTCACGAGTCACGAGGAAAACATTATATTGTACGCGCTATCTGTGATTTTTGAGATAAACTTACATGATACAGAGTGAAAAGTAGGGGGGGGGGGATAAATATAACATTATGTGATTTAATATTTCTAAAATGTTATTTAATAGCTCGTGGTTTTTTTTAATAGCACGTTTCAAAATCTTTAAGATTTAATTTTCGTTTCCAGTTTTAATCATAAACGTGTCCTTAATTATTGCAATTAATAATAACTAATAATAAAAACCAGAATAATGTGTTATTACTAGCTCCTATACTTCGAGATTGAAATCGCGCGCCCTTTCCGCCGGATAAAAAATAAATAACTGGATAACATCAGACTGTTTGATGTTCCTGGTCCACGTCAAATGTCTGTATTAATTATTCATTCGCCTTCTAATTATTTTTTCAGTTGCTGCTTACCATCTTTGGTGAATCCCCAGCATTGTGCGGGGCACCAAGAAGCAACCTGCCAAATTGGCTTGGCAGTTAGCGTGTGTGAGTCTGTAGGAATTCGAGGCCGCTGTGGTGCAATGGTAGCATGTCCGGCGCGTAACTGGAAGACCCTGGGTTCGATCCCGGTGGCGGCCAATGAGAATTTTTCCGTGACTCACTTATAAACGTGGAAAGAGCAATGACCTCTGTTTAATGTTCCTGGTCCACGTCAAATGTCTGCATTAATATGAGGATTGGTGAAGTACCGATAGAGATGTCTTGGTATGCGATTTTTTGATCTACAAAGCAAGGAAAAGACTTACACATTAAAAAGTTCCAAATAGATTCTTTCCACTACTTCATTAGCCAATGTGTAAACATCATAGAAATCAATAGCTTTTAATCTCCAAAATGCATACTAATACAAAGAGCAATAAAATTCTTTGGAATGGGAATACTATCAGTATCTGCCACCATATGAGGAGAGCACATCAGATAAATTTTATTTCCCTGAAACGGATATCGAACTCTCATGTACCACCGGAATGCGCTAACTAGCCATCAGGCCACCCAGAACAACCGAATAGATAATATTGTGCATTAAATGACTCAGCTTACAATACTTCAGTTGCGTGGAAATATTTACATTCTCCATGGTTTTGCAATGGATTTTTGTTTTAGTTTAACGACGACAGCGAGCACCTAAGGCTATCGGACCAGGGACGGGCGATTTCATTACTGGAGCGCTGGAATGGCTTTTTAAGGGACGGCAGACTGGGAAATATATCGAGAGATGCGGCTTCGATTCCCGCTCCATGGTAATGATACGACTTCCCAGCTCTCTAAAGAGTTTGCCCCCATGGACGACAGTTAAGGCATTTCCGTGCCACAAATAATGACGCTATATAAAGAAGCAAGTAGAGTGAAATAAGAGACAGAAATGTGCAAAACACTGGCCTTTGTTCAGCATGCAACGTGTCTAGGGATGATATGGACCTAATGGCGGAGGAACTTACTGTTAGTTAAGCTGACAGCTGAATCTGCGATCAGTTTCTTCTATGCAGGGTTGACCTGAATTTGCGGCTCCTGTGAGGTTCTAACAGAGCATACTCTCTGTGGTTTTGTCGAATATGGTTCGGGATAATGTTCCGTAGGGCATAAGTCTCACAGTCATCAGGGCCATCGGAGGATGTCTGGGCTACATCTCTTGCAATGTATTCGTGTTGGTGTCTTAACCACATGACATAAGTTGCTATGCTGCACTATTTCGGGCACCACAGTGTGCCAGAGACGTTCCTGAAGAATGGTAGCATTGTGGGGTGTTCACACAGTCAGTCTGTGATAAGGCTTTTTGGGAGGTGGGATTCAACGATTCCCATGAGCATTCAAGGCTACGAAGAGCCGCCTGTCCTCAAATTATTTCCACTGTTTCCAGGGGATTGCGACAGAGTAGCGTAAGAAAAAAAAATATGTGAATTATCCATGATTCAAATCCAAGGCAGAATGCCTCGCCATGAGCATTAAATCCTTGTAATGGCTGAAAGCAACGAAGCGTTTCATTCATCTATTTAATTGGTATTTTCTATTTCTGAAAAAGAAGTACGTGTGCGTTTGTGGCGAAGTGGAATGCAACCCGCGTCTAGAAGTGTATTGGAGAGGTCAGTTTCGAAAAAGACAGGTTGAGACGCCATGTTGCGTAACATAGAGCTAAGAATCTCTTTTACAAGGAGAGAGAGGAAGAGAGGCGTGTCCACGAAGCATCCTTCTGTCCGGGAGCGAGACGTTCCTGAACGGGGTGACAATTTTGGTGAGTTATGAGACCCCCGGAGTATGCATCCCGCAGAAAATGTACTGACGGGATTGGCTAAAGGTGATTGAGCTGGGTGAAATCATATTTCGGATCTGGGGCCCAGATATTTGGAGGCACTCTTTTGGTTTTACTGCAAAGGGAAGGATGGTGAAGGATTTTCCCTGATGGCTGCGGTCATCAGGCTATAGAGAATTTTTAGAGTGGCTGAGGTCAATCATAAAATATATTCGTGCAAAGTAGAGATCACCCTGTACCACGGTACAGATACTTGTAATTCCAGATAATTGGTCGGTACCAATTATTGTACCGACCATGATTTGATTCAAAGCAAGATCCTGGCACATTAATGCTCCAAAATCTTACGTGAGAGGAGCGGTACCTCATCCGATGAATTCGCTGTAGAACTAATCGTCCTATGAACTCGCTGATGAACTGATCATCTGTTTCATGAAATTCACTCTGTGGTATATAGTGAATGACTCGTATGATTCATAGTAGAACAACTGAAGTGGATTGGATGTGCGTACGTACACTCACGGACAATGAAATTTGCTCACCTAGAAGAAAACATGCTACAACCGCGAAATTCTGCAAATAGCTCGAATGCATGCTGGTATGCAAATGATCCACGTTTGGTGCGATTGCGCATGACCGCACACCCTGTGGCGGCGCTACAAGCACGAACTGGCAGCCTTATAAACCGACGTGTAGTCGATGCCCCATGGAAGCGAAAAGCACCGACCGAAGCAAGCAAGAGTACAGAGTGACAAGAATGCCGGGTAGACCCCAGAGACTTCGATTTACGCAATTTACGGACTTTGAGAGAGGCCTGATCATCGAGCTGAAAACCGCAGGGTGGTCGGCGTGCCGTGTAACCCGCCACGTGGGTCGTTCTGACCATACCGTCCGACTGTGTTGGTAGCAGTGGACACGTGACGGCACTGCCACACGGCGGAGCGGCTCCGGACGGACCAGGAGGACCACCGGTAGAGAGGATCGACAGATCGTGCGCCAGGCACGAACGGATCCCACGGGGACCCGGTTCACTGTACAGGCAGGTGTAGCTGCTCCTGTGTGCCCACGAACCATTTTCAGATGCCTCGCGGAAGCGAATCTGCGATCCCAGGGCCCCTTACGTGTGCTGCCATTAACACCGGAACATCGCTGGCTTCGTGTGCAGTGGTGCCAGGCCAGAGAGACGTGGAATGCCCCAAACTGGCAACGTGTGGTGTTTAGCGATGAGTGCCGCTTCGTTTTGATGAGAGATTATCATCGTGTTCGGGTGTGGAGGTCCCCGGTCAACGGCACAATCCCACCCTCGCTATCGAGTGCCACACCTCCCCCACTGCAGACATTATTGGTCTGGGGAGCCATAACCTACGATAGCCGATCAGCTGTAGTAGTGGTACGTGGATCATTGACGGGCCAGCGGTATGAGGATCAGATCCTATGGCTCAATGTGCTCCCATTCCTGGCCTGGATTCCAGATGTGCTGTACCAGCAGGATAATGCCCGCCTGCACACGACTCGGGTTTCCCAGGACTGCCTACGTCATGTCCATACAAGTAGTATATAGGGGGTACTATGGCACACACCAAAATCACATAAAAACCTCAAAATCAGGCATTTTTTGATTTTTCAGACCTCAATAATCACGAACATTTTAAGGCTTTTTATGATCAAAAACACCTTATTTTCATTAAAAAGCATTGATTTTTGGGCATAAAATAGTCAAAAACATCAGATTTTTGAAAATTGAAGTTTTTACTCTGTTTTTCATAAAAACAGACATCATAAACACGCATTTTTGATGATATTTTACGACTTTTTTGAACAATTGCAATCATTTTGAGCTTTGAATAGCTTTGAAATGATGGATTTAGTGATCAATAGAAAAGTTGTAAAACAAACTACTTTTTAAAATGCATTAAAAAAAGGGGTACCCAAAATGGATACCCCTTATAGGGAAGATTAAAAATTTAGGAAGATTAAACAAATTCAAGATTTAATTAAAAATATTACAAAGATTTAAACGAATTCAATAATATAAGGTTTTGTTATGTAGTACTTCATTTCTCTTTAAAGATAATTTTATTTTCTGTTTCGGTAATTCTTCTTTTGAACCTCTCTCGATCAACTGCATATGTTTCCCATATACCTTTTCATTTCCTACATATATGACATTAGGATTGAAGTGAACTTTCATTTTAATAGAATTCGTTTTTTTAAGTTTTTACTAATTCATAATCATAATATAGATCATCAATTTTACCTCTGAATCTGAATATATAATTACCTTTATTAATTTTTTTAATTGCACTGTCAGATAGTTTTCCGTGACATTTTCTAAGATAATATTCTTTTTCTTCATCATTGACTTCTATTTTTGCAATAGTTGTATCTCCGAATTTCGTTTGGATTTTTTTCAGTGACATCAATTTATAATCTCCAGGATTCAAATCTTTTAATTTCTGTGTTTCTGTAAATAATCTGATGCTATTGAACTCATCCATTTATAAGGTTTTATTTTTTTAAAGGCTTTTGAATACATGTGATGAGAACTGTAAATTACAATAACTTACAAACTCATTTAAAATTTCTAATCCTTTGTTTTTAATTTCCTCGTTTTTTTCTTTTTTTCAATTATTCTTTTTATCTTTTTTAAATATTTATAAACTATAGTTAGAATATCTGAAAACTTGTAATTATCTCTATACATATGAATCAAGTCATCACAAAAATGAGCGAATTGAGATATTTCGTTACTATATTTTTTATCTGAAGAACAGTATAGAGCTCTAAGGTCACCCATTAAATCCATTTATAAGTTTTCATTTTTTGAAATATAATTCTTATAATGCATACATCTATACATAGAGCATCCGGGGCCTAAAACTCTTGGACATTTAGGTATATCTAAATCAACAGATGGAATATCTTCAAGCATCTCTTTTTCCATTACTCCTCCTTTATATGCAAATGTACCACCATAAATATGGTACAGGTTTTTAATATAGTTCTTTACCTCACAATTATTAATCCATAGTTCTTTGCTATTTGGATATCTTTTAAATCTCAGTCCATGCACATCTAAAACACACTTACGTACGATATTCAATTCTTGTTCATCTAATTTGCAGTCAGGTGTGAACACTGATATTGTTTCACCAATATTCAGTTTTGTGTGTACCCAACTTATCTCTCTTGCTATCTTACGATTTGGGAGCACAAATCCTTGAATATTTATAATCACAATTATATCATTCATTGTTTATATTTACTCACTTTTTTAAATACATATCCAAAAGGTACAGTATTCAAATCATCTAGAATTCTTCTTTTATCAAATCCAAACATGTATTTCTTGTTCAGTGTATCTACAGCTATATTTCTATCTTTTTGTATCTTAAACTGATTATTTGATATTTCTAAGTAATCTGTTTCACCTGTTATTACTTTCATTCTATCATTGAAATTCAAAATATTTTCATTCTCATAGCTCATTTTAAATCCTTTAACTTTACCTTTTACAGTTCCATCATTTAGTATGTATCCATAGTCTTTTGGTGCACCAGCTATCCAGGATTTCATATATTTGTCCTCTCCCAATTCATCTGTCCATTCTCTAACATGCATCCTGTTTTGATTTTATTAGTTCCATCATCTATATACACAACACTATCTGTGTCTTTATAAATCACTTTTTCACGTAATTTATCAAGCATTTTATATAATCTAATTCTAGCAGAACTAGTGGTGAAAGCTGCTATATAAACGTTAGTATTGAAGTTATTTTTAACATATTCATCTTTCATTTTATAAGTCATTTCTACACAGTCATCATTCATAAATATCATATTTAATTCTTTGAGATTATCATCTAATATAATTTTATAAAATTCATCTAAATCCATTACGTATTTAGTCTGTTTCATATTTTTTCTCTGTCCAAACTTACCCCATAATGAGTTCAAACATATCTTACTTATAAATCTCATTCCTGGATTTTTTTCTATTTTTTCTAATTTTATATCTAATTTCTTGTAAACTGTCTTCTTATATTCTTTTTCACTTTTAAAGTTTTCAGACCATTTATCATCTGTTTCTAATTTGATTTTCAAAAACATTTTAACGTAATCTCTAAATAGTTCATCAGTTTTATTTTCAAAATTCCAAACCTCATATATTCTTAAAATTTTATATCTTTTTTTAATTGCTAAATTCATTTCATCAGTAGTCCATGTACTAGTGAAACATCTTTCGTCTCTTTTATGATTACACTCCTTATTTCTAATTTCAAAGCATTCTTTACATTTCTTTTTATCTACAACAGTTTTAAAGTGATTACATTTGATAGTTTTAGAACATGATTTACAAAGAGCAAACATCAATTTTTCATCTTTAATTGGCAACACTGGATGATATAAATTTCTAGGTGGTAAGACCTTACATTTGATGAAACCATACCATTCTTTATCAAATTTTTCAGGATTAAATATCTTAACAGGATGACCAATTGGATAATTATCAAAGTAATTTACAGTTGGATACAGTGAACATACATCAATATATCTACCTTTTTCATTATTTTTAAATTCATATTTCAATTTAGTAGGCTCACACCTACCCCCATAAAATGCATCTCTAGGATTTAAAGGTTCCACGAAATCTCTATTCCATTCATTTTTTATATATTTTTTAATTTCTTTATTATTATTAAAATCACATTCCCATATAACAATTAATTCATATCCAGCTTTTAAAATCTTCTTTTGAATCCTCTTAGTTCTTTTATATAAGTCTTTCATACATATCTGATTCTGTTCATTTATAGTTGATTCTCTATAACATCTATTACATCCATGCCAGTGACATCCATGAAATTGAAACACTGTGTTTTCATAAAATCCATCTACTTTATAAATTTTCTTACCTAATTTTAATTTTTTCTCTCCACCATTTAATGCATGTTGAATATTGATATTATTCTTTTTAGACAGATAATCTAACCAAGCAATTGATTTTTTACTATATTTGTCTTTTTGAATTGTATCATCATCTATGGCAATTGTACCTTTTTTTAAGAATTTATCTCTATAAATACTCATGCATACACCTGCTAGAGTTACATATTTAAATGGATCGATATTTGCGATTTCTAAGAATAATCTTCTCAATTCTAAACATCCTCTTCTTAAAATATCTACATCTGATCTACAGTATTTAACAAATTCTTTTTGAAAATCAAACGTATCGTTTTTAACAGTTTTATACCATTTTTAAGAATTCATTTCTCTCTTCAGATTTCATAGAATCACATCCATAGTAATGTTTTTCAGGGTATTTACCTATATAATTTTGATTACATTCTTTATTAAAATAATGAGGAAAATAACCTTTTGCCATCTCTTCTAACCCAAATGTTTTTGGAAAATCTCTTAATGGAATCATAGTAAAATTGATTGAATCTATGAATCTTATATTATATCCAGATGCCTGCATATAATTGAGTTTATTTCCATTATATATAGTAAACACTTCTATTTTGTTTTTAAAACAGTATTTAGCTAAGAATTGAAAATCAAAGCCTTTACCATAATGAGCTAGTACAGTATATCCAAAATGTTTTTGTTGAAATAACCAATTACAAAAATCATTTTCATTTTCAAATATCTTTTCACTACCATCATACATTTGACATACAACTAGATTAACTTCATGAGTTCCTGTTTCTTGTTTAGTTTCAACATCAAAGAATATATATTTCTCAGTATATTCATATCTACATTTTTCACACCAATCTTTTCGATTTCTTGTTAACTTAGGACAATCATTTTCACATTTACCACCTTTAGCATCTTTACGTTTCATATAGCATTTATGATCATGTAATACATATTTCCAACAATTTTTACATCTCTTTTCACCACATACATGCTCTTTGGGTTTTCTCTCATATCGATTAATAATTCTTTTACATTTTAAACATTTCCATAGACATTTACATACACTAACACCTTTCTTATTTTTTCTTTTGTGGTTATCAAAACACTCCTCACCTTTAAATAATCGATTACATTTTTTACAAAATATCTCTTCACCATTACAGTTACTATCTGTTTTAAAACATCTATCACATTTGAGAGGACATCTGTGTTGATCTGATCTTTTATAGCTTATTTGACAATAATCACAGTAATTCTCTTTTCCTAAAAATCCTTTAACAGAAGTAATTACATCGAAATGATTTCTATTTTTCAATATGTAAATACATGTAGATTTATATTTACCACTATATATACGTTCATTAAAATTCTCTCTGCAAAATATATTTATCTGAATATCTAAGAATTCTTCAAATATTTTAACCTCTTCTAAGCAACATATTTCTAATGGAATATTGCATAGTTCATGTAATTTTACAGCTAATGATTTTTGTAAAACTCTACCCATTTTGATGTATCTAATATCATTTTTTGATAATTCATTATGATTCAATTTATCACATAATAGCTTAGGATTTTGAATAGATAGAGCAGTTACAATTGATCTAGCTAAACATATGTTATCATCATTTTTTATCTGACAGATACTTCTTTTATTTTCTATTGTTTCATCATTAATTATCTTTATATGTTTACCTCCTGAAGGTAATTCAATTACATTAAAATCAAATATACAATCAGTTATTTCTAATTCCTTATATTCAATTTGATCAGATAATTTATAAATATATAGCTCATAGGCATCCTTAGTATACATCATTTTATCATGAAATGGTTTATTCAGTTTAGGATTATATACAATTATATCTACTTTACCTTGAATTTTACCAATTGCTTTTCTAAATATATGTTGTAAAATATTGAAATATTGTTCAGGTTTAATGTTTACTCCAGCTACTCTATAATTCTTTCTATGTACCATATATTTTTAATATATTTTCCTTTTGTTTCAATAATTTCATAATCAGGTTTAAATAATTTTTCAAGATTTACAGCTGTTTTAATTTTCTTTTCTTTTCTTGGTTTCAATTTGTTATCTTTGAATTTTAAGTTAAAAGAATCAAATAATTTTTTAATTCTATTTCTTCTCTCTGGATGATTAATAAATATTTTTCTTTTTCGATCTAAATATTCTGATGTATCTAATCCAAGGATATCTACTAAAACAGACTTATAATCACCTGTATTTCTAATATATTTTATCAACGATTTAATTAAATCATCTTTTTTTACATTTCGTTTTTTGATATTTAATCTTTTTAAAGCATTTCTAAGTTTCTGAACACTAATAGCATTCAGAGCACTTTTAAGATGCACAATAACAGGCTTCAGATTTTTTAACTCCATTTATTAGGATGTAAATTTATAAAGGGATTTTAAAAAACAGGTTGCACACGTTTATTATGATAATTACTTCTTAAATGTCTTTGTTTATGAGTTACAGTGTATTCTCTTCCACAGTCACAAATTCTCTTTTGGTACTTTCTTTTGGAATCACAAGTCTTGCAATAGTGCTGTCTATAAACGTAACCTTTAAGACGTTGAATGTAAAATTTATCTATAGGTTTTGTTTGTTTACAACTTTTGCATATTTTGTTCTCCATTTATTAGGAAACAAATTTATAAAATACTTTTCTTTAAGCTTGCTGCTTTAAAGTCTTCCCAGATCTTTTCATTTTTTGGATTTATATTAATTTTAATATCATTTGATATATTATAATAGTCACAAATTTTTTAATAAAATATGCATATTTTAAATTTTTCTCATAGTACATAAAATCTAGTAATTTTAAAAATAAATCTTCTGCTTCCTTATTAAATTTAAGGTTATTTTTTTCTTTTAAACTGATTAAAATATCTTATTCTACTAACATATCTACTTTTTAAATACTTATTATAATCTATATAATAACAGTCTTCCTCTTCATCATATTTCATTCTTTTTATTTGTTTCATTACTTTTTTAAAATTTTCAGGAATTTCAATTTGTTCTTCTTCTGAATAAGAAAGGTAATTAGCTTCTTCATTAAAATAATTCATTTATTAGATATCATTTTATTAAAAACTTTATTTTAATATCGTATTCGTCAGTATTCAGTTGTTCTAATTATTTTCAGTTTTTCTTTCACATATAGATGGTAGCACAAGCAATTAAATCTCTTTCTTGCTTAGATGTAGTCATTACTGATAAGCTGCGAGCGAAAATGTTTACATAACCAGAGTTGAACAGCTGCCAAAATACTCTCCGCGGCGCGATACGTGTCCTCCGAAAGAAGCAATTCTTCGTTACGTAACAACTTTGGATCATCGCCAAAGTTTCTCTTGCCGTAAATATATGTTTCAAGCAAGAATTTATCGGCCTGTGTTGGCCGATTGGTAGCGAGTCAGGCATGCATGCAAAAGGTCTCAGGTTCGAATCTCGGTACGGTAGAATGGCTCCCTGTCCTAAACTTTGAAATCAGAGTTTGGGTTCACGGTAGAGCGTTTGAGCATCTAAAAGTTCTGTGTGTGGTGGAGGGTCTTAAGAGTTAACGCCCACCTGGCTGGCCAGGTACAAATAAATAAAAAAAATGAAGCATAGACCCTCCACCGAAAGGGCGTTTTGCAAAAATTTTTCAAATTACAGCGTCAACCCAACTGTTAAATTCATCAGGATATCCCAACCATTTAACTAAGTATTTATTTCCTTTCTTTCTAATAATTTTTTCAATCTTATAAACCTCATCTTTCTTATCATATTTAACCAGTTCCTTTTCATAAAATGTTCCTGTAATTTCTTCATTATTTAAATCTTTTATTTTATATGTCGGAGGATCTGTGTTCAATATATCGGAAATTATAAATATTTCTTCTGTAAATGTTGGAAGATAACCTTTCTTAAATTCTCTTTTATATTTTGAAATTCTTATTTTATCTCCTTTTTGATATTTTGGTTTATTTTTCTCTTTTTCTTTATACAAATTATTATAAACTTTTAATTCATTTTCTTCCTTACTTGCTTCTATAGGTGTCATTTTAATGGATCTATGATAAGAATTATTATAATTCTTAATTAATTTATCTAGTACATTTAACCACTTTCTAGTATTATTTGCTGTGAAATACTTCCACATTTTAGTCTTTAAAGTTCTATTGAATCTTTCAATAACAGCACATTTAATCTCAATATTCTCAGTTGTAAACCAGTGAATATTTTCATCCTTGAATAACTTTTGAGTTTGTTTATTTATAAACTCTGTACCCTTATCTGTTTGAAGTTTTTCTGGTTTTCTTTCTTTAAATATTTTTTTAAATGCTCTAGTTACCTCTTCACCTGTTTTCTTTTAATCGGAATTGTCCAAGCATATTTACTGAATATATCAATCACTGATAAAATATAATTTGTGTCATTATTAAAGGATTTAAATTCTTGCATATCTATAAGGTCAGCTTGAAATTGGTCATTGACATGAGAAACATAAATTCTTCTTCTTTTAAATCTATGAATAAGTGGTTTATGTTTTGTATATACATCTTGTTGATGTAAAAACTCTTCTATATCTTTCCTGGGTAATTTAGTTTTTCTTTGTAATTCATTAATACCACAATAACCAGTTTCTGGTGTATAATAAATATTTTTAAGGTCTACGTCTTTAAAAAAACACTCTTTTTAGTTCCACAAACTTTACACTTTCCTTTTGCCATCGGTCTTCCATTTTTAGCTACTGTTTCTTGAATATCTTTAGTTTCAGTTTTCTGTTTGCACTTTAAGCAATAGGATGAAATTCCTAAACCAAATGTTTTCTTTGCTTTTATAATTGGTTTTATAACAGCTTTAGCTTGTTTCTCTCCTAATGGATAGAATCCACTTGTAGTATTTTCAATTGAATCTAAATCGTTTAAGAGTTCTTGATCAGCAATATGTCTCTGTTTAGTATCTTTAGTTTTACTATAAGCTACATCATGTTTTTTACAAGCTTTATCAACTCTGTTAATTCCTGGATCACCTCTTTTAATCTCTTTTCTAATTTTGTAAATGGACCACAATACTGGTAACCAGGTATATGCATTTCAGGCGGATTTAATTTATCTTGTAACCATCCTACTATATCACCTCCTTGTAATTCCATTTATTTAAGTGTAAATCTATTTTACATATCTATAACCATTTAGTTGCGTTTGTTTTACATATTTCTCTAAAGGAAAATACTTCATATTTTTTATAAAATCCTCTTCTCTAACGTAAGCATCCTGTTCTGAAATTGAATTAGCGTTTATTAAATTTAATATCTGTTTATAAAATTTGTAAAGCTTGTTTATATTCTTCTTTTCTCTCTGAAATATTTAGAGTTTTATCAACACCTTCAATGACTCCTGCTCCTAAAAGAAAGTGCTGCTAAAGGAATAAATGCAAAAGCTGATAAACCTGAAGCACTAAATATAAATTTGCCTACTGATAATGATATACTAATTTTATTATAGTAATTAAAACTTTTTCTGTATACATACATTTTCTTTTCTAAATATTCTTCCATTTATATAGGATCAAAGTTATGTCTGTATCTCATATGAGGATTTTTTCAAATCTAACATGAAGAAATCATAAGGTTTTTTAATACTTTTTTGATAAGGATCTATATTAAAATCACCATCAATTTCTCTAATAATTTGTTTAATTTCTCTGTGCTGAAGTTTAAAAAATATAAAGTAATCACAGTTGTTTCTTATATCAATAGGTGTTGAATAATAGGTCTGTGATAAATAAATAATGGATGCATTTTTCTTCCTTCCTCTTATAAAAAATTTTTCAATTTCGTTTTGATCTTTTTCTTTTACACAGTCATCAAAAATAACTAGATTTTTTAATGAAGGATCTAAGTCATCTACAGTAATAAATTCATTTATGTCTGAACTAAATAATGTTTCTTTCTTAAACTTTTTAAATAATTTTAATAACTTATTTTTATTCTTTCCCTTTATTTTTAAAATGTCTTCCTCTTCTATATCATCAAACATTGAGTAATTTTCTTTTAATTTAGAGTATTTAGGTTCGTTAATATCTTTTGCACATATGAATAATGCATCAAAATTTAAATGATCATATATTAAATTTAATAGTAAATTTGTTTTTCCACATCCTGAAGATCCTGTTATTAAAAGTTTAAAAGGATGAATAGGTAATATTGGATTTTGATTTGGATCTATAAATTCTTCTGGTTCTGAATAATCTTTTAGTTTAATGCTGTAAGGCTTAATCATATTTATTTAATAGAAATTCAGCATCTTCAATAAACATTTCAGCTTCAAATAATAAGTCTTCAGCTGGTATTCCTTGAGATAAATAACATTCAGCTAGATATAATGCCATTTCAGCAAAAGATAAATATTCTTCAATTTGTTCAAAATCTTCCATTTATATAAGTAAAATAATTTGCTTGGAAGTAAAATAATTTGCTTGGAAGTAAAATAATTTACTTGGTAGTAAAATAATTTGCTTGGTAGTAAAATAATTTGCTTGGAAGTAAAATAATTTGCTTGGAAGCAAATTTTCAGTTAAATAAATGAGTAAAGTGATACAAGATTTATTAAAATTAGCAAAAGTAAATGCTGAACTAAGAAAACGAAATAAGGAGAAGCAATTAGAAGATTTAGGATATGAAGAGGCAATCACAAAATTTCATAAACCTATAGTTGAAAAATTAGAATATCAAGATGTATCTAGAAAAGAAAATTTAAAAGCTATTCAAGATGCAATTGAAGAACTTTCATTTCAACCAATTGCAGAATCTTCAAGATTTCCTGCCTTAGAAGATGTTGAAGAACCTATTTCAGATGCTAAAGAAATGTATGAGAGAGAAGCAGGAATTCATAAAATTAACTTAAACAAAAACTTGAATGTATCAGTTATTAAAAAAAAGTTAGGATTTGATTTACCTTCAGAATTAGTTAATAAATCTGATGAAGAGATTGATGAAAAAATAAAACAAGCAAATGAAAAAATCAGTGAAATCGGACGTCTAAAAGGTCCTCAAGTAAAAGCACTTAATAATGCTAAAGATGAAGAAAAAAAGAAAAAATTAGAGAAAAAAATTGATCGTTTCGATTATAAAATGGCTGAGGTGCGAAAATATATTAGAGCATTAGAAGCTCTCAAAATGGGGAATTACTATATGGGTGAGGGTCTTAATATTTTAGATAAATTAACAGATAAAATATGTAAGGGAACTAAAAATAAGAAAGTATATAACCAAGTAGTTCAAATACTAGATTTATTATTGAAAGAGGGTAAAAATGACTAATGAGCAAGTAAAACAATATTATTCAAAGTTTCTATCTTAATAAATGAGTAATTATATTGTATCAAGAATTTATTTGAGTGAAGGTCAGAAAAACAAATTAAAAACAGCAGTTAAGAAAGGTGAAGAAATTACATTGCAAATTGATAAAACTAAAAGTGCTAATCATGATATGTATTTAACAAAAACTCAAATTAATCAAATTAAAAATGGTAAACGAATAACTATAAGTAAGACACAATTAAAGAAAAACGGAGGTATTTTACCCTTTTTGATCCCTATCTTAGCAGCTCTTGGTACTGGTGCTTTATCTGGTGCTGCTAGTTTTGGTGTGAATAAAGCTTTAAGTAAAGTAACTGGATCAGGTTGTAACCTTAAAAAAAAACATTCTGGAAAGGGAGTTCTTCAGAATTACGAGGTATATCCAATAAAACGATAGAACAAAATATGAAAGATGTAAAAGGATTCAGGGGTGTATTTACATCAGATTTATTACCTAAAAAAGATTAAGAAATTTGAAAGTGGAATTATTAATTTAGATATATCTACAGGACCTGGGACTCATTGGGTCTGTTATTATAATGATCCTAAATATAATTTTGTGGAATATTTTGATCCATTTGGAGAATATAAATATAAAGACATTAAATTGAATAACATTTTCATACCTAAAAATATTGCAAAATATCTTGAAACATCTAATAAAGGAATTAGATATAATTCGAGTTTTTTACAAGAACCAACATCTGTTAAATGTGGTTTTTATTGTATGAAATACATAACTCAAAGGAATAAAGGTAAATCACCTGTTGAAGTTTTATATTCTTTTACCCAAGAACCAAGTGGTTATAATGAAGATTTTGTGCTTAATAAATGTTAATTTTAGATTCAAAAAATTTTGAGAAATCAGAAGATTTTACAATTGAATATGTCCCTCCTATTCCTGTTAATGAAAATTCAAAAATAGCTTTAAAATCTATGTCTATGTGGGTTTCATGGAACAATATTGATGAAGAAAATAATACATTTAAGTATTTTGATGGTAGTTTATGGCATGAAATAACTTTAGATAATGGAAATTACACATTAAGGGAGTTAAATAACTTTTTAATAAAACGATTTGGAGATGAACCACCAATTAAATTTAAAGCTAATTTTGCTACACAGCGCTTTATAATTGAATTAAAAGATGAATATAAAATTGATCTTAGAGAGAGTAAATTACATGAAATTTTAGGATTTGAATCAGAAATATATGAAGATAATCATCAAGAAGGAAAATATATGGCAAACATTTCTAGAGGAGTTGATGACATACATATTCATTGTGATGTAATTACAGGAACTTTATATAATAATATTAATTCAGATATTTTATATTCTTTTACGCCATCTAATCCTCCTGGTAGTTTAATAAAAATTGATGAAATAAATCCTTTATTTTTACCTGTTAATAGACGAAATTATATTCATAGAATTCGAATGTATATCACGAATCAAGATAATGAACTGATAGACTTGAATAATATGAGAGTTTTATATAGATTAATTTTAGCTTAAGCGCAGGCTTTTCAGCTTAATAAATGAATTATAACAAACATAGATTATATGCAAAACGATATGGTGGTAATATCTTCACTGAAGGAATCAAAACTGTTGGGAAAAAAATATTAGAAGTTTTAGGTAAATCAATTGAAGATAAAACTAAAAAAGTTATTCAAAATAAACTTGAAAATATATTATCTAAACCCTCTGTAACTGTTAATGATATATTATCTAAACCCTCTGTAACTGTTAATGATATATTAGCTAAGAAGAAAATTCAGGATCGATATGGATCTGGTTTGAAACGGTATAAATGAGTTTTTTATCCTAATAAATGGAAAAACTTTGGGACTTAAAATCTATTCCAGATTATTATAGTAATAAAATTGCTAAGTATGAATATATAAAACATAATGAAGATAGTACTAATGTAAAAGAATCTGATCAATATAAGTTTACTATTAAAGATACAAATTCACCTATATTATATAGTAACGGTTATATATGCTTAGAAAGTAAAATAGTAAAAAATAATAATGATACTATAGGAGCTGATAATGTTACATTTTTTTAAATGGTGGGAATCTGTTTAGATCCGCTTCATTAACTATAGGAAAAGAACAAACTGATTCTAATATTGAATGTGCTTCATTAATTCATCAAATTAATGGACTTATAAATTTCACAAAAGATTATTCCACTTCAGAGGCTACAAATATGATGTATTATGTTGATACATCAGAATCAGCTGATAAAGATAAAATAGTAATAGATGATCCTAATAAAGATGTAAAGAAAGGATCAGATATCAAATTAAAAAGAAAATGCCTCTTATAATAAAGGATTTAGACAGAGATGGCTTTTAACAAAAAACAGTAATGTAATAAAATTTTGGATTCCTTTAAGACAACTTTTTGGGTTCCTCAACGATTTTAGAAGATTAATTTCTGATATAAAAGTTACATTTGAATTTCAAAGAAATAGTCATAATGATATGTTATACACAGATGTTGCAAATCCCAATTATAAAGTTATTATATCTGATTTTCAATTATGGTTACCTTATGTAGAGTTGTACCCATCCATTGAGGCTGAATTTAAAAGTATAGCTTTGAATTCTACACCTATTGAAATTACTTGGTGTTCTGCTTCAATTGAGAAAAGTAATCAGCAAACAACATCAAGTGGTGCATGTCATATAAGAACTACATCTGATGAGGTGTTAAGTGTTCTTGTCATTCCACAGTATGTAGAAAAAGAAAGCAATCAAAATCAGAACAATATGGTTTTTGATAATTTAGATCTCCTTGAATGCTGGATATTATGTAATAATAAAAAAGTTCCAGAAGAAATTTATAAAACGAATTTTAAAGATGGACAGTTAGATTATAATAGATGTTATTCTGAATTATTAGCAGCTGGATTAAATACTCATAATACTGAAAGTGGATGTCTTATAAGTTATGTAAATTATGCGAGATTGTATCCAATCTTTTATTTTAATTTATCTAATCATCAGAGTATACTAATATTTCGAATTTAAGACTAGAATTTAACTGGAGATTAGGATCAAATCCAGGTAAACCATATAGATTTTATTTCATCGTGAATGAAACAAAAAGAGGATCACTTAATATGGCTAATAAGGAATTTAAAACTTTGAAAACTTTAGATTAAATAAATGAATTGGTACCCTTTTGGTTCATCTTATGAAGAATTTGGAATTGGACCACCTGGACCTCCTGGAAATGGATTTAAATTAACAGATGATGGTAATTATGATATGGAAGAAAAAAATTTAAAAAATTGTAAAGAACCTATAGATGAACATGATGTTACTACAAGAGAATATGTTTTAAAACAAATGAGAGAGAATAATCTGGAAGTTAAAAATGAAATAGAAAAAAATATTAATGGTAGTTTTTCAGATTTTGTTCAAGAAACTGCTGTAAGAATAAGAGATTTAGATGCTGTACTTAAAGGTGAATTAAGTAATTTGGATCAAAAATATTTACATATTCAAGATGGGAATGTGATTAATGCAAAAGGTAAAAGAATAGGAAATGTTGCTGATCCTACAGCAGATAAGAATGCAGTGAATAAGAGGTATTTAGAAAATAATGTTTTATTTTTAAAAGATGAAAAGTTTGATGTTCAAAATAAAAGAGTAGTGAATATTCCATCTCCTCAGGATATGTATGACGTAGTTAATAAAAATTATGTGGATAATCAAAAATTTTATGCAACAATTCAAGAAGATCAAAAAGCATATAATACTCGTGGTGCTATGCGTTATTGGGAACCAGTCGTTTTTATGAAATTTAGTAGCAATCTCCTTGACAGAAATATGAAACTGAGTGAAAATATGGATATGAAAATTACATTTTATTTACGTCCTAATTATACTAATGGGAAATCAGAAGTTTTAATTACACTTGGGGAGAATATATTATTTAATGGTGATGCCTACACCGATAAACCTTTAATACTCTTTGCATCAGGAAAACAGAATGATGAATTAAGTATACAAGTCATGTCTTATTTAGAATTAAACATTTTTAAACCTTACTTAGAAATTGAAAAAATACCATACTTTTAATTCCATTTGAATTAGAACTTTAATCTTCCTACACTTTTTTATCTTCCTAAATTTTTAATCTTCTATAAGGGGTATCCATTTTGGGTACCCCTTTTTTTAATGCATTTTTAAAAAGGACTTTGCAAAGTACCAATTCAAAGTAGTTTGTTTTACAACTTTTCTATTGATTTTCATCACTGAAACCATCATTTCATCACTTTTAAAATCAAAGCTATTCAAAGTTCAAAATGATTGCAATTGTTCAAAAATGTTCACAAAAATGACTTAAAATGTGTGTTTTTATGATGCTCTAGTTTGATGAAAAACAGAGTAAAAACTTCAATTTTCAAAAATCTGATGTTTTTGACTATTTTATGCTAAAAAATCAATGATTTTTAATGAAAATATGGTGTTTTTGTTCATAAAAAGCCTTAAAATGTTCGTGATTATTGAGGTCTGAAAAATCAAAAAAACGCCTGATTTTGAGGTTTTTATGTGATTTTGGTGTGTGCCATAGTACCCCCTATATACTACTCATACAATTCCATGGCCTTCCTGATCCTCGGACACGCCTCCTATCGAGCATGTGTGGGACCAGTTGAAACGTCAGCTCCCGCCGTGCCGCATTATCTGGGATTAGGAGCACACCGTCCAACACGTGTGGGCCAGTTTGCTGCAGGACAACATCAGGCGTCTGCGCCTCCATGCCGGACCGTATTGCAGCATGTATCGCGGTGCGACGGGCCATTGAAGATGACCGGACTGACGTGTCACAGATCCCTTTGTAATTGTCCTGCAGCTCTGTTTTTGACCTGTTTATCATTCCTCTGTATCATTACGTCCATAAAATTTCAATTCAATCCGATGCTTCTTTTTTGGTGTGCAAATTTCATTGTCCGTGAGTGTAGTCTGTACCTCTCAGGAAATAGGGGTTGATGTAAATAAATTCTGTAAATAGAGCCAGTGAGTCTGCTTTCGTGGACCAAACCTAAACAACTCAAAAGTAAGTGTATGTATGTAAAAGGTAAGTATTGTCAGACCAAGAAAGGTTGGCTGGTGGCAGCAGCTACTAGTGAACGAAATCTGAACTTGCAACGATACGCACCCATAGGCGAAACGAAAACAAATAGCAACCAACTGCAACGATACACACCTAGGCGATACCAAAACAAATAATAACCACACCACAGCGTTTATAATAACCACACCACAGCGTTTATAATAACCACACCACAGCGTTTATAATAACCACACCACAACAGCGTTTATAATAACCACACTTCAGCGTTTATATTCGTGCAGTGGTTCTGATACGAGTCGTGTGTCGCTCATTGTTTTCTAAATATTCATGGCGTATGCTTGCTAACTTCCTTGTATTTCATAAAAATTTCGAAACATTTAATAGCACGTATTCCAAAAATCTACGGACATACAACTGTCAGTGATGCATCCTAAATTCTGGTTATATTATCATTGGAATAATTTGCGTTTTACTGAATTGCTTGTCTTCTGTATCCAATCAAGACAGTAAAAGCGGCGCACTTGTATAACGCGATTCATTGTTCCTAAAGTGATAAATAAATACACAAATATTTGTATTAAATTTGCATCCTACAGGTACAAAATGAAATTTAACCCAAAGATCAAACACAAAAGTTTTATTTACCGGTATAATGTAAAGATCTAAATAAAATTTAACCTTTCTTTCTTTCGTAACAGTAACGTAAAGCTTTCGTTATCAAAATTTCGTTTCCCCAGGTATAACGTGAAGCGTTTACCTGTAGATTCAATACGAAGAGTTTATTCATAGATTTAACATTTATCACTATTCACAGATTTGACGCGTTATCCTAACTTCTTGTTCCGTGGTACAGCATAATGGGCTACCCATTTACTGCCATCCCGGATGCCGAGTGGTCTGAGGCGCGGGCATCGAATCAGTCTTCCGAGATGGGCCTGGGTTCGAGTCCCGGATTAGGCATGGACGGGTGTGTATGTCTGTTCTCGTTGGTTCCGTCTCTACTCTGGAATCAGCTGCCCTAAACTAGTGACGGGTCGCTGTTGTATGGCCCTGAGAATTGCTCATGGTGACCGTTAAAGCCCGAAATGGAAAAAGAAAATGGCCATAAATACTGCACAAAACATCACATCGAATTTGTTTTTCATAAGCATAACATAACACTGCATATTTTTCCTTTTCCTGTAACAGTAACAAGAGTTGTTATATTTTGTTTCCCACAGGTATAAAATTAAGGGTTATCTGCAGATTTGATATGAAGCACCTTAACTTTGTTTCATGTAGGTGAGACCTGAAACGTCATCTTAAGATTTTCTATGAGTCCAACATCACGAAAAGTATTTCTCAATGCTGTAAGATGATCTGAAATTGCCGCCCAGGTGGCAGAGTGGTCTAAGGAGCTGACATCTGACCATTAGTCCGAGATGGCCCGGGTACAAGTCCCGGATGAGGCGTGCGTGGCAGGGGCTGATCCAGAAGTTTTCTCCAGGGGGAGGTTTTTCCGGTATAAAAAGGGGGGGGTATCCTAGTGGTCAACGTTCGTGACTGCCACGAAGAAACCTCAGGTTCGATCCCAGGCAAGTACGAATGCTCGAAGCACCGGGTACTGGCCCTCCGGTAATAAGGGCGTCTTCCTCCCCCTTCCTATCTCTATCTCGCTTCCGTGTGACTTTCCTACAGAGTACTCCAGCCCAAATCTCCTAGCATCCTATTTCTAAGAGTTGTTTCAGACCTGGGGGTATTTTTACCGTTTACCATCCTGGATGTAGGTAAAAACACCCCCAGGAAAATATTCCCCCGGAGAAAATACCCCCGAAAATTGAAAAGTGGAAAAAATACCCCTGGAAGAAATACCCCCAGAACAAAACGGTTCACTGTAAACTGCCACACAGGAACACTGATGTGTGGCAGTGTTCCGGTGTGGCAATTTACCGGCAATCCTGCCACACATCTTTCAGCAACTTGGCTACAATAGTTCAAAAGGGGGAAGGGGGCTATAAAGATTGCCGTTTCTGGGCCTACATTGATAACTGAATTGGGAAACGAATTTCGCGAAAACTTTCCATGTAAGCCAAGCGGGAATTGTACTTTAATTGAAGAAATAAATTGCCGAGGTTCACTTGTTGGGGGGTTATACCCCCAACTTCCGTAATATTAGATTCTGGGCCGCTGGAGTCTGACAGTGTATCCAGGCTGTTCCCCTTGAAGCGTCCGCGCAGTCCGTGAGCGGGGGCGGGGTTACCCAAAATGTTAAAATGGTCGTAGAGCTGTAAACACTAGATCCATGCTTTGCATAATGATTTTGCAGACGACCACGAATTTTCAGGAGGGAGGGGTACCCCCGTTTCTAAGAGCTATTCAGGGGCAATATCGAGGATACACTGACCGACTCTAGAGGTCCAGAATATTAAATTACGGAAGTTGCCCCTCGTATCCCTTTTACAGGCTTCACCAAATTAATTACGGAAGTTGCCCCCTCGTATCCCTTTCACAGGCTTCACCAAATTTCTGGGGGAGGGGGAAGGGCATACATAGTTTACCATTAAACACAAAATGAAGCATAGAAATTGCGAGCAAATCCCTTACCTTGAAGACTTGTCTGCGCTCTTAGATACTTGCACCCCACCCTCCTGAAAATTCGTGGTCGTGTAGAGAATCATTATGTAAAGCGTGCTTCTAATGTTTACAGCTTTACGGCCATTTCAACATTTTGGGGAGCCCCCCCCCTCCTCATCCAAGTGTACCTCGGATCCTCGGCAATTTATTTCTTCAAATTAAAGTGCAATTCCCGCTTGGCTTACATTTAAAGTTTTTGCGAAATTCGTTTCCCAATTCAGTTATCAATGTAGGCCCAGAAACTGCAATCTTTATAGCCCCCCCCTTTTGAACTTTTGTAGCCAAGTTGCTGAAAGATGTGTGGCAGGGTTGCCGGTAAATTGCCACACCGGAACACTGCCACACATCAGTGTTCCTGTGTGGCAGTATACAGTGAACCGTTTGTTCTGGGGGTATTTCTTCCGGGGGTATTTTTTCCGCTTTTCAGTTTTCAGGGGTATTTTTTTCCCGGGGGTATTTTTTCCGCTTTTCAGTTTTCAGGGGTATTTTTTCCCGGGGGTATTTTTACCGTTTACCATGCTCTACATATGATCTGATCATTATGGAACGGTTTTTTAGATACGCATACATATTTGCTGTGCCGCGCATACCCGGTGCTCCTTTCTTTGCAAGGTCTTTAAAACACTTTCACTTGCTCCAGGAATGTTAAATCGTTAAATACCTGAACGAGAGTCTTACTCTGTTTCGAGACGTTACAGACGTTAGACAATATAACAATAGCAAAGAACTAACAAAGAATACCCTCATGCTCTTTTTCCCTGCTGTCCCTGTTTTCCCTTTATCTTTTGGTCTCTCTCTCTCTCTCTCTCTCTCTCTCTCTCTCTCTCTCTCTCTCTCTCTCTCTCTCTCTCTCTCTCTCTCTCTCTCTCTCTCTCTCTCTCTCTCATCTTTATTCTATTCCCTTCTCTTTCTTTTTTACGGAAGCTAAATCAATGTAATACGTATTTTAAATCCAATTCCGTAGTAAGTTTAATTGTTAATTAAAGAAAAACTGAAAACAAAATATGCAAAGTTAATCATTTACGATCTTCGCTACTTTAAACGTAAAAACTTCGTTAAGGTTTAGGGGGGGGCGATCGCCCCAGTCGCCCCCCGCTGGCTCCGCCACTGATGCGTGGTGTGTTTGTCTTACGGTACTGGCTTTCTCTCTCCAGTAGAATTAGTGGTCCTAAATTAGGGACGGGAAATTGCTCGGATCTCTACTGGTTGCGCATGGCGGTCGTTAAACTCCGAAACAGAAAAAAAAAAAAAAAAATCTAGCATTATATTCTTTTCCCTTTAAGAGTGTCATAAAAAACTGTCTTAACAAGGTTTACCCATAGATACACCATGGTGACTGACAGAGGCGGATTCAGCAGCTCAGTTTACAGGGAGGAGGGGGTGGGGGAGGTTACTCTAGTCTAAAAAAAAAAAAAAAAAGATTAACATAGACTTCGTGGAAAGGACACACACACATGCGCACGCGCAACTGGCAGAGCTGCCTCTCCTTGGCACCGCACCGCACTGCTCTTTAAAAACTTTTTCTATCAAAAGTAGTGGGCAAAATTTTTAATTCATAAATTCGGAAAAACAACTGAAAAATCAGCACTATTTTCCCGGGGTTCAATTGCTTGCTTTGCAAAGAAATGAACTCCGTGCTTTCTAAATATGAAGTCTGAATAGAATCTTTCAAAATAAATTTGAGCCTGTCTATTTGGATGGTTTAATTTAATAGAAGCCACCCGGTGGCGCAGTGGTCTAAGCGATGGCCTCTGATCATTCGTCCGAAAGGGGTCTGGGTTCGAATCCCGGTGAGGCATGGATGTTGTGTTTGTCTTACGGCACTGGCTCTCTCCCTTCCCTGGAACCAGTGACCCTAAATTAGGGACGGGCGACTGCTTATAGCCCATTGAGTTGCTCACGGGGATCGTTAAACCTCCAATCAAAAAAAAAAAATCAAAAATTTAATAGAAAAAAATTCCAGCTTGAATCATTCCTAAGTAATATGAACGGTAATTCTCTTTAAAATAATCAATTATTATTTCGCAATCCAAGCACAGACTCACTGCTTATCGTGATCAGACAAAATCTCTTTTCCCTTCCGCTATTAGCTTCCTCTGTTTTCGAAACTTTAGTTGTTGTTTTTCATCCTGTGCTCTCTCTCTTTCTCTGAAGCTTCAACAGAACAACATATAATCTCCAAATTCACATCAAATTTTAATCGTTATAAAAACCTTCACGAAAATCTGTGCATTTATAACTACAATTTTGCAAAAATAAATACAGTATTTACGATCTTGGCCATTTTAAAAGGAAGTCTGTTGGGGGCGACTGCCCCCGCTGGATCCGTTCTGGTGGCAGAGTGATGAGATGTGCGGGATAAAGTTGCTGACGAAAGGCATGAGTGTGTATTTTGTTCTACTACTTTTGTTTCTATCCTTTCCCTAAAACCAATAGCCCTAAATTAGGGACGGGTGACCCCTAATAGCCTTAGATGCTCATTTGGATCGTTAAACTGTGGGGTGGTGGGATAGGTGTGGGGGTAAACGGTAAAAATACTCCCGGGAAAAAATACCCCCGGAGAAAATACCCCCGAAAACTGAAAAGCGGAAAAAATGCCCCCGAAAACTGAAAAGCGGAAAAAATGTCCCCGGAAAAAATACCCCCGGAAGAAATACCCCCAGAACAAGCGGTTCACTGTAACAGGAACACTGATGTGTGGCAGTGTTCCGGTGTGGCAATTTACCGGCAACCTTGCCACATATCTTTCAGCAACTTGACCACAAAAGTTCAAAGAGGGGGGGGGTATAAAGATTGCCGTTTCTGTGCCTATATTGAGAACTGAATTGGGAACTCCTAACGAATTTCGCGGAAACGTTCCATGTAAGCCAAGCGAGAATTGTACTTTAATTTGAAGAAATAAATTGCCGAGGATCCGCGATACACTTGGAGGGAGGGGGTCAACTCCCAACTTCCGTAATATTAGATTCTGGGCCGCTGAAGCCTGTCAGTGTATCCAGGCTGTTCCCCTTAAAGCGCCCGCGAGGTCCGTGAGCTTTGGGGGGATTCCCCAAAATGTTAAAATCGACGTAGAGCTGTAAACATTAGAACCATGCTTTACATAATGATTCTGTACACGACCACGAATTTTCAGGAGGCTGGGGTGAATTCACCCTCGCCGCCCCGGTGGCGCAGTGGCCTAAGCGATGGCCTCTGATCGTTCGTCCGAACGGGGTCCGGGTTCGAATCCCGGTGAGGCATGGATGTTGTGTTTGTCTTACGGCACTGGTTCTCTCCCTTCCCTGGAACCAGTGACCCAAAATTAGGGACGGGCGACTGCTTATAGCCCATTGAGTTGCTCACGGTGGTCGTTAAACCTCCAATAAAAAAAAAAAAAAAAAAAAAATTCACCCTCCCCCAAGTTTCTAAGAGCGCAGACAAGTGTTCAAGGTAGAGGATTTGCTCGCAATTTCTATGCTTCATGTTGTGTTTAATGGCAAACTATGTATGCCCTTCCCCCCCTTTCCCCCAGAAATTTGGTGAAGCCTGTGATGAAAGGGATACGAGGTGCTTGGTTTGGAGGGCTCTACCCCCAACTTCCGTAATTTTATATTCTGGACCTCTAGAGTCGGTCAGTGTATCCTCGATGTTACCCCTGAATAGCTCTTAGAAACTATGGGAGGGTACCACCCTCCTGAAAATTCGTGGTCGTGTACAGAATCATTATGTAAAGCATGATACTAATGTTTACAGCTCTACGTCCATTTTAACATTTTGCCCCCCCCCCAGTTCATGGACCTCGCGGAGACTTCAAGGGGAACTTCCTGGATACACTGGCAGACTCCACCGGCCCAGAATATAATATTACGGAAGTTCAGGGTAGACCCCCCCCCAACCAAGTGTACCTCGGATCCTCGGCAATTTATTTCTTCAAATTAAAGTACAATTCTCGCTTGTCTTTACATGGAACGCTTTCTCGAAATTCGTTTGGAGTTCCCAATTCAGTTCTCAATATAGGCCCAGAAACGGCTATCTTTATACCCCCCCCCCCTCCCTTGAACTTTTGTAGCCAAGTTGCTGAAGATGTGGGGCAGGGTTGCCGGTAAATTGCCACATCGGAACACTGCCACACATCTGTGTTCGTGTGTGGCAGTTTACAGTGAACCGTTTGTTCTGGGGGCATTTTTTCCGCTTTTCAGTTTTCGGGGGTATTTTCTCCGGGGGTATTTTTCCCCGGGGGTATTTTTACCTACATCCAGGAGTGGGTACCCTGTGAAGCTAAAGCTTCATCCACAGTAGAAAGAATAAAACCCTAGCATTTCTACCGCAAAACTTGAATTATTTAATGTCTGCGACATTTACGAAGGGAATCAGAGGAAGATATCGATATGCTAAAAACAATTTACGAATTGGGATTTTTCGATATAGTACAATGTTTTACAAGTTACTCGGATATTTTTCGGCGGTTTTATTTATTTATTTTCTTTTTTCAGATTAGTCTAATTTTTTTTTTTTTCAGTTTTCTTTCTCGCGTGAGATAGTTTTCGCTACATGAAATGTCTGATGTTTTGATGTCATTTCGTAGGTCGCGGTTTGAACTATTCTAATGAATGCTTTCTCATATTACTAAGGAAAGTGAAATGGTAGTTGAACACCACATGCCTATGATGGCAAAACATTTGTAATTATGTTGTGGTTGAAGATGTGCAATTCAATATTTGCTCCCAGAAAATCTCTCTAGAAGTTGCTGACTTTTTACAAAACAGCTGTTCAGCTTCCCTCTGCGCAAGTGAAGCTCCTCCGATGCTCCGATGAACCCTCCCCTCCACCAACAGCAAATACTTGACGCCGAAGGTAATTTAGCCTCCATTTAAGAAGCACTTTTGATAGCCGTTTAAATTTTTCGGTCTCGTGTAGATCCTGGTGGCTGTCAGTCATTTTGCTCTGCATTGAATATCTTGTTACCCTCCATGTTCCGCCGTTTCCGGTTGTCTGAGGAAGATGAACTGCAAAGGTCAAAGTTCGTGCCCCATCCCAGAATAGTGTTCCGGAAACATTCAGGGATGAACCTGATGACTTGTTGAGCCTGACCATCCCTAAAGAGATGCATCACATCGTCCTGTCTTAGGAGACGGAGTAGGAAGGAGGGCTTCCTTCTGGAAAATCCTTCGAGGGCAGTTGCAACTAACTCGGCGGCAATGCGAAGCACGTCGTTTTGTTCCTCCTTTGCGGGATGCTCACGCTTTGTAGATCATCGCGCTGAAATACGGCAACAAACAAACATTTTCTTTAGGCGGAACTACTTCATAAAAGCAGAGGCAGGAATTATGTTTTGCGGAAGTGGTCACTAAACATTTCAGGTCAAATAAATAAATTCGCGTGAGCTTGACAACCTTCGTCTGTAAGAATTACTAGGGAAATTAATTATGCAAACCTATAGTGTGGGATTTGGCAAATATAAGTTCCGCATTAAGAATAATGTTGAGTACAAACTGTATTCGTTTTCGCTCATTACTGTGGACAATTTTCCCAGAATGTCGTATTATTATTTTTTTCAGACTGTTTCTAACGTACGTATATACAAGCAGAAGAATGGTTAGACTTAGCCCAGCCTGTATATGTCGAACAGCAAAAAAAAAAAAAAAAAGTGTAAGGCTAACGCGCTCGGCTAGATATCGAGAGATCTGGGATTCCATTCCCCAGCGGTGACCGAATAACAATTTTTCGGTTGTTGTGTGTTTCTAAAACGTGGAAATAGCGATGTCTTTGTTTATTAACTGACTCCACGTATTTGGAGGATTTTCACTTTGGATCTTGCCCTTTTGGATTTAAATGCTATAATATACTGGATATAGCCAGTGCCGTTAATGCCCACCAGATGGAGACGTCTCAGTTGCTGAGCCCATCTTACGGATTTAGAAGCTGACAGAAAAACACACATTGCGCCGTGGATTGTTGGCCACCGTGGTGTAAGGCTAACGCGCTCTGCTAGATATAGAGAGATCTGGGATTCGATTCCCCAGTGGTGACCGAATAACAATTTTTTGGTTGCTGTGTGTTGCTAAAACGTGGAAAGAGCAATGTTTTTTGTTTATTCACTGACGCCACGTATTTGGAGGATTTTCACATTAAAAAATCTTCATCGGATAACTGTAAATAGAGGCGCCGGTGCTTAAAATTCCTTTGGGGGGTTACTCGAATCAGAGAATTTTGAGATTCAATTTTCAGTTTTCAAAATGTGAAATAAATGAAATAAAGAGATCTGTCTTTTCTTTAAACAAACAAATTATGAAAACATAAAGTTCCAGGCCTTCCCCTTCTGAATTCTTTGGTTGTACACAAACGGAAATCACATGCGATTTCAATTATCAATTAAAAAAACGGGAAATCTAAAACGCATTAGGCGCATTCTGCATTTCGTTGTGCTACGTAGCTAGTGGATAAAATTTGTAAACGATTCATTGCGTGGTATTGTTTACACATTTTACTGATCCATGTGATGAGGGCCGGTTTTTATCCTAGTTGCGCATGTAGCATATGCTACGGGCCGCGCTCTGATATGTACCCCGGTACGCTGGTTGTCAGAAATTGTTTTTCCATAGGTATATTATCGAGATTGTGTTGGAAATTCACCTCACTCTGATGGTTACCAACTGCAGTGGTGAAAGCCCTTTTTCAAAATTGAAACGAATCAAGAACGAACGAAGAGCCAGCATGGGCCAAACAAGACTGAACTACCTATTTCTGGTGAGTATTGAGCATGAGTTACTGAGAGAAATGAGCACGTCGAGGATAATTGATGAGTTTTGGGTTGCCAAGTCTCGTAAATGCTTCATCTGAACCATGTAACTAACCGAAGTTTAATAAAAAGTGTACTCAACTGACAATTTATAGGTTCAAATTTTTTTATTAAGCTTAGGAAGTGGCTTAATTAATTTCAGGATAATACCTGCAAATATTTTCAGTAAAGTTATCCTGAATTACACTGAATAAAAATTTATGAAATATAACCATATTTTCCTTCACATGAACTCAAGGGTACCATCATTCATTTTCCCCTCACACCGATGAGCATTATGATCACCTTCCTAATAAGCTGTAGGAGCCCCTTTAGCCCCCAACTGCGGCCACTCGGCGAGGTATCGATTCAATGAGGTGGCGATAGGTATCCTGAGGAATCTCGTACCATAATGTCAACAGCAGGTCCTCCAGTTCTCGTCATTTCTGGGTGGTGGTGATTTAGCACGAACAAGCTTTTCCAAGTCGAACCACAAATGTTCGATTGGGTTCATGTCAGGTGAATTTGCATGCCAGGGCATTAACAGAATGTCACCAGCATGTTCCTCGAATCACTCCTTGATGATTCTGGCAGTGTGGCATGGTGCATTATCCTGTTGGTAATGGCCATCACCAGCAGGAAACACAGTTGCCATGAATGGGTGAACTTTGTCCGCAACGATGTTCAGATACCTGACAGCTGTCAGGGATTATGCTATCGGGATAATGGGGGCCTAAAGTGTCCCAAGAAAACATCGCACAAAGCATAACACCGCCGCCGCTTGCCTGTTTCAGCCCAACAGTGCATCCAAGTGATGCACTGGCCATCTACGTGATGCACCCGGAATCTTGATTCATCAGACCACACCACTTCAATCATCCACGGTCCAATCTCGATAATCTTGGGCCCATTTCATGAGTTGTTGGTGATGACGTGCAGGGAGCATGGGGACCCCGCTGGGTCTTCGGCTAGACAGGCCCATGTGCAGAAGGCTGCGATGAACTGTGTACTGTGACACATTGCCCTGACCCACCACTGTTGTAGCTGCGGGTGATTTGCCGCACTGTGGCCTTGCGATCGCTGTGAACAATGCGCGACACTCTCGACTTCCCTGTGGCATCAATAAGCTGCGGACCACCCACGGCTGGACGATAGTTCGTTGTTTGGCCATCTGTGCACCACTTCTGATACGTACTCACTACAACGGCACGTGAACAATTCGCAAGCCGCCCCGTTTCGGAGATCGTAGTTCCGAAGCGCCATGCCATCACAATTTGTGCGTCATCAAACTCCGATAAACCGGCAGTTTTCCCATTCTGACTCCAAACACTGTACTAACCAAAAGCCAGTCCTCGGGTTATTTATATACTGCTCTATGAACTTTACCTGCACCACCGTTCGGTCTCCAGGCGCGCTCATTTCTCTTGGCTGGGGGTGTTCATAATTGAATGGTTCACCACCAGTGTACATAGCAGAGGTGACTGGCTGTCGGAACTAATGGCACCCCCAACGAGGATGCCAGGACGGCGAGCGGTGTGCTGCTCGAAGACAACAGCTGGATCCTCCCTGTGGCCACGTTGTCGCAAGACTCGAACTTCGCAATCGTCTGCACCGAAGCTGAACCAGGACTTGTCACTGAACACGACATGGTGCCATTTCTGTTGCCATGTATCTCTGTTGCGACACCACTCTAACTGAGCCCACGTGATGCCCTACGGTCAATGGCAGTAAACACAGCGGCTGCCGGGAGCGTGGACCTGCTTCAGTCAGTCTTCGGCAACCGTCGGAGTCACGAGGGGATCTCCATAGAAACTGCTACATCCTGTCGAATGCTCTCCTGCAGTAGCTTGTGACTCCGCAATTGCCTGGCGACGAACACGCTCATTGGTGTTTGCTGTCGTCCGTCTAACTTCACCGGTTCCGCTACGGCGACGGGTGGTGCCTTTATGCAACCACTGTTGCCAACAACGTCCAGCAGCTGTTCTGGCACTCCGTTGCACATGGGCCGCGATTCGGCGAATCAACCAACCAGCTTCACGGAGGCTAATGATCTCTCAAACTCGTCCAGTTGGTGACGAGGTTTACAAGGCATCTTCAGTCCTTGGATATGGTGCAGTAGCCTTTAACACTCCGTTTGTTTGTTCCGTAAAATCAGGACACTGCGTGGCTTCGGCGGTTTGTGTTTGCCCCCTATCATTTTTCTCACATCTCACACGATTGGGTGCATACCCAAATGATTTGCATATCTCACTTGCCTGCACACACATTTACTAATTTACATTCCGATGCGCTGACTAGTTCTAGGTGGGGCAATTTCACTGTAGAGCAGTGTAGATACGAGGCACTTGCTCAAAAATGTGCGATCGTCTTCATTAGTTGTCCTTTCCATTGAACGACATAAATGCTGAAACAATTTCAACGTTAAATGAAAATATGTGCACATTTCTTGGCTAGAAGGCGAAACAACGTTAAGCGCACGACTCTCGTGTGTGCAGTATAGAGATGAGTTCGGGCTCAATTTTAGGAGCCCGCGCCCGGCTCGCTTTCTTTAATTACATGTGTTTGCTGAGCCCGCGCCCGGCTCGCTTTCTTTGATTACATGTGTTTGCTGAGCCCGGGCCCGGATTCTTGGAAAATTTTACTTATCAAGGCTTGCGTTTATGCATTATACACTGGCCAAAGATATGGCCCAAGCAAGGATTAGTTTAAAAATCATTAGTTTAAAAAGTTTAGTTCAGTTAATCCACTTCACAATATAAATATGTTTTTAGAAATACTACGCATAAAGCCAAATGTTCTAAAATGTGGTTTTGAAAATAAATAAATAATCAACGTGCCCTTCGACCGTATCAGGGTAATCAGTAATTTTGGTAAAAGCTGAAGAAAAGAAAATCGTTTAGAAACAAAAAAATTCCTTTCGTTATTTCTTTTTGATTTCTAAATTTACTTTTATTTTGAATAAATTGCATTATAAAACGTATAACACCGTACAGACAGTTGCAAGTGTTTGAAATTTTGACTCTAGAAAACTAATCTTTGCAATATAATTAACATATATGCTAATTGGTAAAGGTAGTTTAGAGTGATGTAGTAGAATATAAAAAGCATGTAGGGAAATTTCCAAAATTAAAAAAAACAAAACGTAAAAGCATTCCAGACCAGATTATTCTGCATTTTGTAACATTAACAAAGCTTTGCGCTTAATAGTATAATAATCACAATATTATCATATGTGTGTGCAGTTTCCAGATCCAGTTCATCATGAAAAAAGAGAGAGAGAGAGAGAGAGAGAGAGAGAGAGAGAGAGAGAGAGAGCATTGCTTCTAATGCCTCAGCGCTTCAACTTGATCTTCTTTTCTCTAAAACTCGACCTGCTGCACTAAATACCAACGTCACCCCAAAAATCGTGGGAGTGAGGAAATTTAAAAAAATAAATAACAATACTTCTAAATGCACATTTTTGGAAATTAATACATCATTAAAGATAAGATTATTGATTTTTAATAAAATACAAAAAATGGGAATGTGATTTTTTCCTAGTTTTTCGATACCAGACCTCCTTAAACTAATCCTTGCTTGGGCCACAGCTTTGGAAAATGCATAATGCAAGTCTTGCTAAGCAAAATTTGTCTTGCAATGGCAGCTAGCTTAGGAAATCGAAAATCCTTCCACCATGGTAACAAATTCACAATGAAATTCAACACGTGTATTTCAACCGGGCTCGGAATTACACGTGTTGAATTAATTACAGTAATGAAATTTAACACGTGTAATTCCGAGCCCAGGCCCTTCCCGGGCCCGGGTTTTTCGGTGGTTATTGAATTATGAGCCCGTCCGAGCCCGCGCCGGGCCCAAGCTCATCTCTAGTGCAGTAGCGCACCCAGAAATTCCTCAAGGAGGGGGTGACCCCCCTAAATTTACCGAGAAAAATAGTCAGGCGCAATAACAATTAAGGAGGAGGTTGACTTTTGTACCTTTATTCTTATACAGTTACCAGTAATGTTACAGTACAAGAAAGTTAAATGATTAGAAGCAGCACTAGACGAAATTCTTTTTCTGGTTAGATTTTTCCATATTTATTTAACAGACAACTCCCTTATAATTATTGTATATTATAATTGTACAGGACATGACTAAGAAGTACACTATATTGACAAACGTCACCGGACGCCCTTTAAAAAGCAAATGAACGGATCCGCTGCGTTGTTAAGATGCGCGGTACAGCAGCACGCCGTATAAAAACAAGCCTGCAGCTGACCGCGATCATATCGCACTGTAACGCTGAGTGAAAATATCGCGGCGGGAGAAAACTGACTTTAAGAAAGGAAAGATTGTTCGGTGTTATATTTAGTGGGTTGTCCATAAGATAAACCGAGAGGCGTTTAAACATACCCAAGTCAACTGTTTTGGATGTACTAAATAAGTGGAAGACACATGGCGCGCCTAAAGCAGCTAAACGTACCACGGCAGACCAAAGAAAATCAGTGATAGGGGACGTCGAAGCCTCAGGAGAGTCGTTACACCTAATCGACGGAGTACTGCACAAGACCTCAGTGTACTGATGAGTAAAAATGCTGGAATCTCAGTATGTACACGTACCATCCGCACAGAACTTCATTCCGTGGGTTACCGTGGTCGTGCGGCTGCTCATAAGCCTTTCATCTCCACTCGGAATGCTATTCGTCGTTTAGCATGGTGTAAAGAACATTTTTCGTGTGTTGCTAAAAACGTGGATTCATCGGTACTATGTGTTGCTATAAACGTGGATTCATCGGTCCTATATCTGGATTCATCAGTCCATAGGACCGATGATTCCAGACGCACGATCCATCAGTTTGATGGCCGTGTGTGGGTATGGCGGCAGCCGGGGGAACGCTATTTACCACGGTGTACTGTTCCTACGGTCAAGTTTAGAGCTGGCAGTGTACTCGTTTGGGGGGCGTTTTTCGTGGTATATCCCGGCCCATTGGTTATCGTGGACAAACCTGTTAACCAGCACGTCTACCTCGATATTTTGGACAATTATACCCAATACTATGGAACCGAGCCTTGTTGGTACAAGCAGGATAATGCACCGAGCCATAAAGCAAGGGCGGTTACGGCGTGGTTTGACTATAATTCCGTATCGTGTGTGGACTGGCCAGCACAGAGCCCTGATCTTAATCCCATAGAGCACCTATGGGATGGATTAGAGCGCAGCATAAGAAGTTTGGAACCAAGGCCTACTACTAAGCAACAGTTAACGGCAGCATTATGTACTAAATAGAAGCGCATACCTATCGCTGTGTTCGAAAACCTTGTGGAAAGCATGTCTCGAAGGGTCAGTGCATGCATTAAAGCCAAAGGTGGACCGGTACCGTACTAATGTATGTCAATAAATGTTATGTTGTGTTTCTCTTCTAGGTGTCCGGTGAATTTTGTCAATATAGTGTATATGTAAATCGCGTATCGTGATTTTTTGTTTCTAACTTCGACGTAATAATTTTCCGTTCTCTCAGCCCAAGGGGGGCCTATCGCCCCCCGTGGATGCGCCACTGTGTGTGTGTGTGTGTGTATTTGTTTTTACTTTAAAATATTTGTCAATACACTGTAAAAAAAATTCTGAAATTCACGAACCTCTTTCCGTGATTACTTTCGTGAATTAAGAAAGCATATTTCTCATACAATCTTTTCTGTGAAATGACGGAAAGAATCCTGAATTTCACGGATTTTTCGTACGCCAGGAAAATTCTGAATTTTCAAAAAAAAATTCCGCAATTCCTCTCGTGTATTAAGGGAAAACTCCGTTCTCACTTTTCCCGCATCCATATGACAAAAGAATTTCCTGTAAAATGAGCTATTCTCTGGAATACTTGAGCTTGTGATGAGCTGTTAAATGTCGAACGATCTGACTTTATTCTGTTGCGAGATGGGATATTGTTGGTAGCATATGCATTAAGTTTGGTTATCATCCCGTTTTATACACCTGTTATTATATGTTGTGTTACCGTAAGAAACTGGTACTTAAATTTTTGTATTGGGGATGGTACGATGCCTATGTATCAGTCTTGTGTGGTCCTTAAAACAAAAGCTATTATAACTATCAACAGTAAATTTTACATTTAGGAGTTTTGTGAAATAATACTATAAAACAGTGCATTTCTCATTTTCTTAAAGATAATTGAAAGCCAATGTCAGTTTAAAAAGATCTTAAGTTCCACAGCATTATGTTGCTTCGAAAAATCACGGTGAAAAAAATACTTAATTTGTGATAAGTCCTGCTACAGAAAAAAAAAAAATCATTGCAAACCTATTACCCATTAAAAAAAATGAGCTCCAACAGAAAACCAAGTGACTATATCACTGGCATTAATGACAAAAAAAAAAATGGAGAACATAAAAATAAGGGAACATACCGTGTTGTTATTTTTAACTGACGCATTAATGTCAAAAAAAAAATCATCGCGCAATTAGTGTTACCTTGAACACGAGTGTGATTTCCGAGTCTTTCTGGCTCAGTGGTTAGTCGCCCGGTTTCTGTTGAGGCAACCCAAATGACCTCGGTTCAAGCCCCGCACGCGCAAGACGATTCTCTGGTTGTAAGAGCTGAAAAATTATGTCTCTTTGATTTTGCGAAATTTCTGTATAAATACGGAACACCCTGAAATAAAACGAAATTATTGACTAGGAAAAATCTGTGAAAATACAGAAGTTAAAAAAAAAGAAAAAAAGTGGGACCTTTTTAGAATGGCCGGTACGGAACTCTTCATTGGAGCCAATGTTAAATACGCTTTTTTTAGGTACATTTTTTCTCAAAAGCTATTCAATATTTAAAAAAAAATTACCAGTTATTTATTGGAAATTTGTACACATGTTAACGAGAGCTTTTATCAATATTTTAATTTTTTGAAAATTTACAAATTTTTAATGTACATTTCTTAGTTTTACCCTAAAAACGTCACATTTATTTTTAATAATTTTTAAAAATTAGATACTTTTAATCCACCTCGTCTGTTTGTACAAATGCGTAGTATATGTGGTAAAAATATCAGATTGAAACCTTTGACGGATTCTGGGGAAAATGTGCCTAAACAATGAAAAAGTAAGTTTTGAGGTAAACGCGTTTAAAGTAAAAAATGACAACTTTCATACCTCTAAGCATTTATTTAATAATTTCCAGCAGAGTAGGAAAATTCGTCTGGACTTTCTTCCAGAAAATCATTTTCTAACATTGTTTTATTTTTATTTATTTTATTTTTATTTATTTATTTATTTTTTTGGCGGGCTTTTTTTCAGTTTCATCCATTTTTTGTTGTGCTACCGAGAGGCGTAAAATGTCAAGATTTTTCATAACCTGTACACAATTTGCTCCTGGTTCAATACCGGCAGTCTTCAAAACATAACATTTTACAATGCTTCCTTTATTGAAGCTGGCAACAGCTTTATGCACACCAAATGTCAGTGGGTTTAGCGAAAGAAACACGGTTTCCGGTAGTCGAGACCAGATAACATTGTTTACTGACTCATTAGGATTTTGGGTTTCCCGATGAGTATATTTTTAAAGAGATCTGGATTTGCCGAATCCCTTAAAATCGGCTTAATTTCAGCCATTATTACGGGTGAAATATGAAAGTGAGTGCTGTGGTCATATCCCATTCCATATGCTTCAGTGACACGGTACTTACACCAACTTTCTATGAATTCCGGGCGCAAACCATGTTGAGGGTTATTATCGTCAGAAAGCAAATGAAAATATTCACCTACTCGAGGCATGACTGGTTGTTATTAATTCATAAAAGTATAAAAATATTCACAAAAAATGTATAGGAAGAGCTTCACATATACCGGGTGCGCCATATAAAAGAGGCCCTGTGGCCAGACGTTGTTAGACGGGTTTCCAGTTAAAACCGCTTTGTTCCACTTCTAACCGGTTTCTGCGTGTACAGCTGCAAAAGAATTCTCCAGAATGGTTAGTCACAGCCAGAGCAGTGTAGGTACACGGTCATAAGTGTAAGTGAAGAGAGAAAAAGGGCAACGCAAATGGGTTTAAGTACAGAACAGCGGATTTTTATTGTCGAACAGTATTTCAGAAACAACTCACACAAGGTTAAAAATGAGTTTTTTTACCGGAAAATTTCCACATTGTGCAGCACCGGCGAAATCAGTGGTACAGAAGTTAGTGCGCAAATTTCGTGAAACCGGCACGGTGTGCAACAGGAAAAGAAACAAACCCAAGACAATTCGTACTGAAGACAATATCAAGGATGTGTGCACAATGATGTTACAAAGCCCTTGGAAGTCGATTCGACGATTATCGTCTGCAACGGGAATATCTGCCACGTCATGCCGACGCATATACTTGAGGTTGATTTGCATTTTCGGCTGTACAAAGTTATGGAGCTCCAAGAACTTAAAACTGCTGATTATGCAAAACGGATGCAATATTGTAAGTGGTTTCAGGAGACCATTGTCAGCGGTGAAATGGACCCAACACTTTATTACATGACAGATAAAGCATGGTTTCATCTGTCCGGGTATGTCAATGCGCAAAACAGCTGGATTTGGACCGACACGAATCCCAAATAGACAATGGAGACTCCTCTGCACGACCAAAAGATAGACGTTTGACACCATCAACTCAGAGCGCTATGTTCAGCAACTGTTCAACCCATTTGTTGCCGCACTTACAGAAGAGTGAGCATATGTTTTCTTTCAGCGGGATGGTGCAACGGCGCATACTGCGCGGAACAGTCTACGTGCTGTACATATGAAGTGTTTGGGGAGGACAGAACTGTATCGAAGGGACTATGGCCACCCAGATCACCCGATCTCTCCACCTGTGACTTTTATCTGTGGGGAGCATTGAAAGGGAAAGTGTACGCAACTAATCCGCACACCCTTGATGAATTAAAAGTGAACATTGCGGATGCCATAGCCCAGATTACTGCCGATGAGTTGTGGCGCGTTACGAACAACATGTTTCGTCGTATGCAGCTGTGTCTTGATGTCGGAGGACAGCATTTTTATCAATTGTTGTAAACGCAGACAAATTACTCCTGTTTTCTATCATTTCAACTATTCTTTACTATGTACATTGCCCGACTGTTGTCGTTCATTATACTCGGGCCTCGTTTATATGGCACACCCTGTGCAAACACACACGCATCACATATACAAAGAGCTTACAAACAAATTCGAAACGTGGCCATGTGCAATCAAGTTGCGGTTGCAGTTAATGTAAGAGTAAACAAATCAAAGTTGAAGTTACAGTTAAAACCTAAAAAAGAAAAAAAAAACCTTTTTCTGAACTGATTGTAAAACCTAAATTAGCGTGCAGTATAAAAGGATTTATAAAAAAAAAACTATAGGAAGTGAAAAAAGAAATTTTTTTGCAATATTTCTAGTGCGCGGATTTTCTTATGTAATTATTGACAAACTAAATCGTTGTAAAGGTGAGATTCAAACTTTCAGAAAAGCTTATAAAAATAAAATGTGATTTTTCGCTGAAACCGCACCACGTATTTTTTACAGTGCACAGAGTTTAACTTTGATACGGTGATTTACTTTGATACCTAATGATTCCTGTGATTTTATATTAACATTGATTTCATATTAACAGCTTTACTTTGATACCTAATGATTCCTGTGATTTCATGTTAACATTGTGTGAGTGAAGGAGTAACATAACCTTTGTGTTTGTAGGTCTCTTTGCACTTAAATTTCACCTCGGTCTGTAGTTATAAATTCTATTAATCCACTGTAATCCTTTCAGTAATTTCATTATTGTTTTTTTTTTTTTTTTTTGTAAATCATGTAAGACCGTTAATGAGGTGTGAAGCATCTTGAAGACTTCATGCGGCAAGTCTCCCCCTCCCCCCCTCTTCGCATTCATATAATGGTAGTGTCAACGACTGCTATTCTGCCTGCTTACATGTTGCAGTGAAAATTATATCCCCACGTCCTTTTTCTTTTTAGTAACGGTTCTTGACCGTGGCTCGTCACCGTAACGTAAGTTTTTCTTTTTCCCAGCAAAGCAAAGGAGGAACGTGGGCGTGTTTCGGCATCATCACTTAAGCTTAAAGCGTTGACGTTATGGACTTGTAATCCCTCTAAGTTTGATTGATGATCCTGCAATACCTGACGATAATAATCCATCAAAAAGTGTTTGTTCTTCCAATTTTACGGCTTAAGGATACCTCTTAAGTTTTGTGCGGATTTCCTCTGGAAGTTAGATCTTGAAAGTTTCAATTTACAGTTATGTTGACTTCCAGTAAAGAGTTGTAATTTTTTTTTTTTTTTTTTTTTTTTTTACTATTCTGTAATTATTGGCAAAGTACGTTTCGCTGTTCGTATGAACACCAAGTAGCCAGTGGAATGCTTTCAAGAAAAGATTCCACTAATAACAAAATGAACATAACAAAATTAATCTAAAGCATTCAAATTTAACGCATTATTTGTGACACAGGATGAGTGTGGAAAATGAGGGAACATGCCGTGTTATTTTCTGTCGGACAGATTATTTCTAAATTTAGTAAGATTTTGAAGAAACAGCACAGTTATCTAGGTAAGTACTTCGTGTTCAAACACACTTGAATGCGGCTTTGTTTATTCAAAATTAGAAAAATTCTCCTAAAATAATTATGCGTTAACTTTTATTTTTATCCAAAATCAGCATGTACAATCCATTCTTTGCAAAATATCATCCTCTCTGTTTCCTCTTTTTCTTTTATTTTTGTAACATGTGAATTGAGAGATGCATAACATGTACTGCCAGAGGAGTTTGTGCAACTAACTTTTTCGTATTAGTTTTACCACAAAGATCTCTTATTTTTTTCCAAACGTAAGTTGGCCTCTCCGGTGGAGCAGTGGTCCAAACGATGGCTTCTGATCAGTCGTCTGAAAGGGGTCCTGGTTCGAATCCCGGTGAGGCATGGATGTTGTGTTTGTCTTACGGCACTGGCTCTCTGCATTCCTTGGAACCAGTGACCCTAAACTAGGGACGGGCGACTGCTTATAGCCAGTTGAGTTGCTCAGGATGGTCGTTAAAACCTCCAACGGGGAAAAAAAAAACAAAAAAAAAAAACGTAAGTTGAAAATGCTTTCAACTTTCAGAAGTTATTTTGATACACAGTGTGCTAAAAGTTTATAACATTACTTTGTCCGCCCGTCTCCTTGCCGTAATATCTCGGCTTTTTGAAGTCTGACTGGAAAAAAATCATTTTGCACATAGGATACGTGTTGCTGTAGAAATGACGATTCCTTTATTTTCGGATTTAGTTAATGTAAAGTTTTCCCGCTAGGTAGTGTGAATTGACGTTTTTATTTGGCACAATGCTGAAAAAAAAGGAATAAAAAAAAATACGTTTGCATCGGAGAGCTGCAATCACCAACAATATTTTCCATACGTTTTCTACCTTTTTATTATGAATTTTCCCGCTGGGCTGGGTGTATTTGTACCAAGCGTCTTAAATGTATATTTGCCTTTGACACGAAATCTGTTTTAAAATAAAGTTCAATTGGGAAGGTGTGTTTTGCATGGCAAAGCAATTACCATAATAGAGATCCTTTGAATAAAACTCATGTTGAAAACTGACTTCCTAGTTTATTAAATTAAACATTTAATTAAACATCTAATATGGGGCTTTTTCTACGAAATATCTATTTTAAATTGCAAATTTTTGGAGAAAACTCTTCTTTTGATGAATAAGAGGTTTCTTCGAAAATTTGCAATTTAAATTAAATAATTCCTAGAAAAAAACCATATTAGAAGTTTTAAATGTTTAATATAATAAAGATTTTTCGTATATTTGCTAGATTTTTCTATTGCACATTTTACATTCTAACTGTCGTAAAGTCATGTTCTGCTTGGCAAGATATGTCTGCGTCTGAAGATGCGTTTTGCTTCGTGTAGCTATAGGCAGGGCCAAGAATTTCTACATATATATTTTTCTCTCGTACGCACAAATTCTCGCTTACCGGCGAAAGTGTATACAATCATAGAGCCCTGCGTCGTCCTTGTATTACAGAGGGTAAGTCGAAAGTTGTTTTGCAATATTTGCATAAACGCATGTGCTGCGGCGGGTATGTCACGTGTTTAAACTAGTTCAAGTCGCGCACTGCAGTCAGTTGAAAGGGGTATAAAGTAATAGTCGTTGCTGTGAAGAGCATTGCATGTCGTCGTTATATCTGTGGTTGGGACGCCTAAAAGATGAATGGCCACAACCGCCTAAATAGGAAACTTTTGCTTTACCTGTTTGAACTCGGCCAGAACGCTGCTCAAGCAACACAAAACATTTGTCATGCGAAAGGGTCAGGTTCCGTGGACCATAGCACTGCAACCAGATGGTTCAAGAACTTTCGCTCAGGTGACAAACCTCGACGATCAGCCAAGGTCAGGTAGGACGCGAACCGTGGATTCGGAGGCCGTGCGCCAGGCCGTACAGGCATATCCGACAACCAGCTCTCAGAGATTATCAGGCGAGCTGGGCATTATCACAGAACCTCCGTGGTTCGTCACCTTCAGGACTTCGTCAAGGTCTACAGGAGCAGCCGTATTGTCCCTCACGAATGACGCCAGCTGAAGCTAACCGCCGAGTGGAAGTGTGCACTAAACTCCTAGAAAACCCGTGCGAAGTACGTTTCATCAAGAGAATTGTTACGTGCGATGAAAAGTGGGTCTATTTCCGTAATTCTAACACACAACGGCAGTGTTTGAGCCCGGGCCAGCTTTTTGAACCTGTTGTCAAACGTGGGCATTTCGAGCACAAGGTGATGCTCTACGTCAGGTGGAATTTCGAGAGGATAATTCATTACGAATTTGTTCCAGACGGTCGGGCCATCAACACCAACTTCTACTCTGAACAGCTGGAGCGGATGTGTGCCGTTTTGGAGGGGAAAATACTCAGCACTGGTGAACAGAAAGTGCGCTGTTCTACAGCAGGACAACGCTCGGCCTCATACCGCGCGGACGACCAGGTCAAAACTCCAGGAACTTGAGGGCATCAAATTGATGCCACACCCAACATATAGTCCGGACCTTGCCCCGACGGATTATTACTTGTTCCGGTCTATGGCCCACTTCCTTCGTGGGCGGCACTTCAACAACCAGGAGGAGGAGGCAGCTGGAGTGAAGGAGTTCTTCGCCTCGAAGGACAAGAACTGGCACACCGCCGCGGAATCGAAGAACTGGCAGACAGATGGCTAAAGACGGTGCAACCAGGCCCGTAACCAGACAAGCAAGTTGGGAGGGGCGGCTGATGATTGAGATCGGGCGAAGGACATAAAGTGGTCGAGCAAAAGATGTGAAAGTGGTCGGGCACCATACAGTTGTGTGAGTCGCTAGGACAGGCAAAATGAAACGCAGGTCGGTTTCAGCCCAGCCTGGCCCTCCCCTGGCTACGGTCCTGGGTGCAACGCAATACTTATGAATGCTAGTCAGCTTTCGTCGTAAAGGTATACGTATGAAGGCATAAAGTGATCCAAATATTGCAAAACTTTCGACTCACCCTCTGTAATTACTTTTAAAGGTTCTATTATTTTATTGTAGATTCAGTACTGCGCATTAAAGTAAAGAGAACTTCCACAAAAATGAGCACAGGTTGTATTACAATCTATTCAATAGTATATGTTTTTCACAATGCAATTTTTAATTCTTATATTAGCAGTTTTTTGCAAGTGCATCACATCGCGGACGGATCAAGTGCATTTCAGTGACGCTGTTTTCTGTCTTGCACGTTGCTTTTGTAAATTCCCGTATCTTTCTGTCCGTACCTCAGAGTATCTCTTCCTGCATAATTCAACTTCTCCCCTCCATAGCTCTCTCTTACCAAAGAATATTAAAGCTCGGCGAGACGTAACTAGCGCCGCCATATCTTAAGACATAAAATGCAGTGCACAGAAGCCACCATACAGGCTGATGCCGGAGCAGACTGCGCAATGCGTATTTCTGTTGACTTCAATTCTTTGGGTAAAGAACAGTCAGCCGAGCTTACTCGCAGCACGTGATTGTTGCCTTCTCGGTAGCGTAATCACTTCGCAAATCGGATATGTTAGTTTTGTTACACCAGTCGGGGTTAGTTAAGGCTTTTATTTGTTTTTCAAAAACATTTTCAGTAATACCAAATACTAGGGAATGTCTGCATTTTATAGGGATCCTTAGGCCTAACTATAATATTTGCTAAAATTTAATTTAAATAGTAATACTAATGTTATTGCATATTTTTCTCACCAAAATAAGGGATGGGCGGGTTATCAGAAAACAACCAAAAAAAAAAAAAAAAAAAAAAAAAATAACTGCTCTAAGCAAATAGTCATCAGATCGAAGGAAGCCATCGTGGATCAAAGGAAAACTTCACTGCCGTAGTCCCCCTAACGTCTTTTGCTCCTGAATGTTAACTTTCCCGCAGAGCATATTGCCTCTTAAGATGTGGTGGTTCTGTTGTCGCCTGTTTTACGTTATCTCTATGAGAGTTGGCGCTTTTCACGCGAAGCTTTATCTTCTTTACTCTTACTGACCATCATCGCTCATTTCCGCCGAACAACTGAACAGTGCGAACGTACCACAGCAATCAGCTCCCAAAAAAGATACGGTTCCCTTTGTTTCGTCGTAAAGTGTAAACCCAATGTCCCATCGAAGAACCCCGCTGTTTAGGACGCAGTCTATTCCCAGTGAAATCAATTAGCTAGCAATAAATATTAGCGCCCAGCTGCAATGAATTGCTTACAAGGAATTCCGTTGAACTAAAAAGACTGAAAAAAGCAACACACTTGCGCATTAGGAAGTAGTGAAGTTTCCTGCAACATATCCTTGTCTGGGGATATCGAAATGTTAACAAAAGTGGCCGCCCCCGATGGCGCAGTTCCGACCATTCATCCGAGGTGGGGCTGGGTTCGAATCCAGTGAGGCATGGATATTGTGCTTGTCTTACGACACTGGCGCTCTTCTTTCCCAGGAACCAGTGGCCCTAAGTTAAGGACAGACTATTGCTCCATAGTCCATCGAATTGCTCACGGTGGTCGTTAAACCCCAAACAAAACAAAAAGTACGTGAGTGAAATGGTTAAAATTTGTTGTTGTCCCAGTGTAATGAGCTTGCCTAGGATTGTGGAAACAGCGTGTTCATAATTTAAGACTGCTTGTTTCAAATAAAGGAGGAAATCAAACAGGGTCGAATCGAGACGACCGAACCAGGCCGGGAACTTGTCTTGTGGTTCACTACAAAAGCATATGTACAGTATGTACAGGCAAAGGTATCATTCAGCCGATTCACAACGGTTCGGAAGAACCGGTTGTTAAAAATATAACAGTCCTGTCGAACTGGTTGTTGATGTTAACGATATTGAGGAAACAGTGGAAGACTTCTTCTCTGAGCACAAACTAATTTTAATATCGCCATCTTACGAGTTGGCTTGAAAGAATCTTCATGATGTTAAGACACTGATTCGCACCTTTCATTGTCTTTAAACATTAAGGTGGACATGTAGTGATTTTGCTTCCTATACTTCTAATGGGCAAACTTCTGTACACAATTTCTTCATAATTAATGCGTTCCCAAGGATGAAAATTTGAACATCGATTAAAATAACTTCATATTATAACTTGGAATGCTTAATATTTTCTAAAACATAACCATAATTAAGCAATCCAACATTTTTTTGTCTACTGACGTCATCAATGTTCAGGTCGCGCCATATTTCTTCTGGTCTTGACACCACCAAAAAAAAGTTATTGATTTTTAATACAATTATGGTTATATTTTAGAAAATATTACTTATTCCAAGTTATAATATGAAGTTATTTTAATCGATGTTCAAATTTTTATCCTTGGGAACGCATTAATTATGAAGAAAATGTGTACAGAAGTTTGCCCATTGGAAGTATAGGAAGCAAAATCACTAGACGTCCACCTTAAAGTTCGGCACAGTTGAATCAAGGTCCGAAAAAACGGGGAGAATTCTCAGAGCTTGCAAGTGGCGGTATATCAAGTACGTTTTGTGATGAGAAAGGTAGGTCGGTGTAGTAATATACGTATATTGGCGGTTGGTGGATGCCAGTGGGGTGGCGGTGTATCAAGAGATGCTTTTTATAGAACACGTCTGTTCATACCCGCAGGGGATGGCGGTAAATCGAGGGGCGGTACATCGAGAGTTGACTGTATTTATTTGCACACTGATCGCCTTTTGGACAATCGTATTGGGACCACATCCTTAAATAGCAGTGACTTGGAAGGGGCTTAGCGGCGCTAAGGCACTTTTGCGGTTGCATGGTAAGAGAATCTGGGCAAAGAAACTTTTTTAAATGCTCATGTATGCAAAAATAGGGACAACTGTGTTCTGTATGCTATCTTAACCGAATGTTCATAGTACAGAAATGGCTATCCCAATGGTACAGTAATCTGAGGCGCAGGCTTCTGACCATTCTTCCGAGCTAAGACTGAGTCCCAATCACGGATGAGTCATGGGTGGTATGCCTGTCCCAAAGGAGCAGGATATGTCTCTTCCCTGGAACAAGTGACCCGAAATTAGGGACTGGCGACTTCTTATAACCATATGAGTGGCCCATGGTTGTTGTTAAACCCAGAAACAATCAAAACAAAAAATACTGTGTAGATTGATCTACATAGTTGGATAACGCAGTAGGGTATCTCACAAATCATAAGATTCTATCACAAAGAGAATGTGAACTCCTTTGTCTAGACGGCAGTCAAAATAAATTTGTGCTAGATAACTGCTCCATAGGGCTAAGATTGCAGTACTCAGAGGAAAAACGGTAGTGATGGACATTTGTGTTGAATAACTTGCCACTGGTATCGGCTCCAATAAAAGTAATCCCCCGAGCTTACTGACTCCTTACGAGCAACACAAAAATCTTCGACATAACGTTTGTATAAGTAGAAACCGCGCATTAGACATGTTGATGTTACTCTGTTAGTTCACAAATATTTCCAATGCATATTTAAAATCGTGTAGAACGACACAGAGCTGTATTTAAATAAAAAATTTATAATCTCAGCATTTCTCTCACGTTACATTCTTCTTGTTACCTAAAATTGCTCAGATTACACAGTTTTAATGTAAATTGATATTGGTAATTAGTAATGAAAATTAAAAAATAATAAAAAGAACGAATCAGATTTTGAAATTTTTGTCAGTATTTTTTCCTAGTCCGTTTACCGCTAAGACACTTTTTTATTTAGAACTACATACATCACTGTTAAGTAGACGCCTTTTTTACGTTTTCCAACCGTAGGTTGAAGAAGCGTATATGCTCCAGCTTTGTCCGTCTATCTGTCCGTCCGCACGATAACTCGCGTACAAATGGTTCGATTTCGATGAAATTTTAGTATGTAGTAGGGGACCACCTGGGGACAAACCCTGTTGAAAATGGACGAAATGGGGTCAAATGTCAGGATATAGGAGCGGGATCCATTCCATTGTCCTTATGCGTCATAACTTACGTAAAAATGCTTCGATTGCGACAAAACTGTACCATGTTCTTTCGGAGGTATACTGAACCGGTTCTGTTGAATATCGTGGAAATGGGGTTAAAGGTCAGGGCACAGCAGCGAGATTTATTCCACAGCCATTATCCTCATAACTTGAGTAATGATTTCTGGTATGTTGGAAAGCGTATCATAATCAATGCATTGCATAATTTTACTAACTTGTTTAAGTCTACCCATTATTTTGACACTTGAACCAGTGCTAAACGGGCCAAGCCCGAAGTGAAACCTGGGCCAGAACCGAACTCGGGATAAATAATATTTACTGCGGTTCGGGCGGATTCAGAGAGAGAAATTTTTCTTTCTTTCTTTCTTTTAATGTAATTTTGTATGATTCGGCATACGGAATTTTTCTAACACTTTGTAGTTGATACAGAGAATTCTTCGGCAACTGGTTAGGGGCAGGGAGTGCGGATTCAAGAGGGCTGTTTATTCCGGGCCAGGATAGAAAATACCATAGGCCACGTATTAGTGGATTTCTGCGGAGAAGGAAAAGCTTCTTTAAGAACTATAAGCGCGAGATAGTAGATAGCACGCGGACGAAATTTTGCTCCCTGCCTCCACGCGGCAGTTTCCTGCTAATTCTATTGAGTAACGTACGTAGATTGCAGCTCACCTGGTCTTTCCGGATATCCAATCGCACGAAACATTTCAGGAAGTAACGAGCAATAAAAAAAATCGTGCAACTATAGTTGCACGATTTTATAGAAACTGTTGGAATCAGTGAATTTCCGCAGTGCTTCACAGCCTGCTCAAAAACAAAACAAAAAAACATTCGCAATCATGCAAAGCAGCGACGTTGACGTATCACGTCACAAACCGTCATCAAGCCGCTATAAAGACGAGCCATCTTCGAATAGAGGCGGAGTATAGCCAGGAGTATGTCTCGGTGTATGACCTGTGGAGTATGACCTGGAGAGTCCGAGTCAGATGTCGACAAAGTCTGATGTCGTCGGAGTTTGAAGGAATTATGAAGCAACTACGAGGATCTGCTATGGATATGCCTCAAGTGTTGATACAGTGCATACTGCCCCTTTTTTTACGCTTTCCAACCGTAGGTTGAAGAAGCGTATATGCTCCTGCTTTACCCGTCCGTCCGTCCGTCCGTCTGTCCGCACGATAACTGGCGTAAAAATGGTTCGATTTCGATGAAATTTTAGTATGTGGTAGGGGACCACCTGGGGACTAACCCTATTGAAAATGGGACAAATGGGGTCAAAGGTCACGACGTAGGAGCGGGATCCATTCCATTGCACTTATGCGTTATAACGTGCGTAAAAATTGCTCGATTTTGATGAAATTTCAGTATGTGTTAGGGGACCACCTGGGGACGAACCCTATCGAAAATGGACGAAATGGGGTCAAAGGTCAGGACATAGGATTGCGATCCATTCCATCGCCCTTATCCCATATTAGTAAGGTGGACGTCAAGTAATTTTGCTTCCTATACTTCCAATGGAAAAACTTTTGTACACATTTCCTTCACAATTAATGTGTTCCCAAGGATGAAAATTTGAACATCGATTAAGATAACTCCATATTATAACTTGGAATACTTAATATTTTCTGAAACATAACCATAATTGTATTAAAAATCAATAACTTTTCCTTTGGTGGCGTTGAAACCAAAAAAAGGATGGCGCGACCTGTACTTTGATGACGTCAGTAGACAAACAAATGTTGGATTGCAAAATTATGGTTATGTTTAAGAAAATATTAGGTATTCCAAGTTATAAAATGAAGCTATTTTAATCGATGCTCAAATTTTCATCCTTGTGAACGCATTAATTGTCCAGAAAAAAGATGGCGCGACCTGTATTTTCATGACGTCAGTAGACAAACAAATGTTAGATTGCATAATTATGGTTACGTTTTAGAAAATATTAAGTATTGCAAGTTCTAAAATGAAGATATTTTAATCGATATTCAAATTTTCATCCTTGTGAACGTATTAATTGGGAAGAAAACGTGTACAGAAATTTTTCCATTCCAAGTACAAGAAACAAAATTACTTGACGTTCACCTTAAAGGAGCAATTCTTGTTTGTATGTATGTAAATTTTATTTTGAAAACGGCTCTAAGGATTTTGATGAAAGTCGTTAACCTTCCGTTTTCTGGTACTGGAAATCGATTTAGCTTGATCTCGGCTTTAGGAAAATTCGTTTAGTGGGTTAAATAACCACCCCGAATTACCACGGTTTTAGTGTAGTGTCATGACATCGTCCTATTAGATGTTTGCGCGCGATCACGCCATCTGTCTCATTACGTCACGCGTTGTGTGTGGATCCTATTAAAGTTTTATGACTTCACACTCTTGCGAGCAGATGGTTGCGATTCCCATCTGCCTCATTACGTCACGCGTTGTGTGCGTATGTTCGTCCGCACGATAACTTTCGTAAACATCGTTCGATTTCGATGAAATTTTAGTATGTGGTAGGGGAACACCTGGGACGGAACCCTATTGAAAGTGAACGAAATGAGGTCAAAGGTCAGGACATAGGAGCGGGATCCATTCCACTGCTCTTATGCGTTATAACTAACGTAAACAAGGTTCGATTTCGATTAAATTTTAGTATGTTGGTAGAGGACCCCCTGGGGACAAACCCTATTGAAAATTGGCGAAATGAGGGTCAAAGATCAGGACATAGAAGCGGAATTACTTCCATCGCTATTATGCGTCATAACTTACGTAAAAATGTTTCGATTTGGATGAAATGTTAGAAAGTTGTAGGGACCTACCTGGGGACGAATACTATTGAAAATGGGCGAAATGAGGTCAAAGGTTAGGACACAGAAGCGGGATCTATTCCATAGCCCTTATGCATCATAACTTACGTAAAATTGCTTCGATTGCGACAAAACTGTATCATGTTATTTCGGAGGTATACTGAACCAGTTCTGTTGAATATCATCGAAATGGGATCAAAGGTCAGGGCATATAGGAGTGAGATTTATTCCGCAGCCATTTTCCTCATAACTTGAGTAATGATTTCTAGTATGTTGGAAAGCGTATCATAATCAATGCATTGCATGATTTTACTAACTTGTTGGATTATGACGACGGATCCAGCTCAAGTGTCTAGCGGAGTTTTTCCCGATCAAGGTGACAATTAGCTGTCTTCTCGATGTCTCTAAGAACAGTAAGCCTTAAATATATTTTCAACAAAGTGGAATTTGAACTCTTTCTAATAGTGTATTGTATATAATATGTTTTATCAGTTAGTTCAACTGAACATCGTTCTTATTTTGAGAGTTACAATATGGTAAGAGAAGTGTATAGCTTAGGTCAACTGTATATGTATGTTATATTCATTTAATCTTCAGATAAAACTAATTTTTGTTCTCATTAATGCGTCGTCATATTTAGCAGCTTGTGTTAAAATTTACTTAGTCAGCATTCCTTTATTGCTAAAAGCAACTGCCCCTTCAAACACCAGAAACAGATAGAGGTTCCTTCTCCGCTACCCAGTTGAGAAAGACACCGGTTAACTGCAGGTTGAGGTATTAGTGGAAGTCTAAAAGAGGAAATTATTTTTATTAATGCCTAGACAGGTCAGTCATAGTTTTCGGGCACGAGCTCTGTCTTGCAATGTAAAACTCTGGCTCAGGCTGTCATGCTTCGGGCTTGGGCTCTTAAATTTGAGCACGAACTCAGCACTGACTTGAACTACCGTAGTACTGGTAAGTTTTTTTTTTTTTTTTTTGTGATAAATGTGGGTTGGGCAAGGATATCGGAATGTCTGTGCTAAAGAATCGCTTTGTTCTCTTTGCCATTCGGTGGATAAGGGCGTGTGTGGATGTTAGACCTTCACAATGGGTACCAGTGTCTCCTTCAAGATTACAAAAGGAGGGTAGGGCGCACCAATAACTCTGGGCTCCAAGTCAAACGACCTACGTCTAACTCTAGTTAGTTTTAGCTTAATAAACAGTGCTTTGTCCAGCCGCATTTTCTCTCATAAGTACAGAGAAGTTTGCAATGTTCGGAGCAAACGCTTAATATATAAATAGAGGAAAACTTTTTTTCTTTTAAGAAAGTAATTTTTTAGGTATTTACGAGGGTTGTACCGAAAGTAATGCAAAAGTGGGCATAACTTTTTTATTAACTGACAGAGGTCGTTCAAATTGCACAAATTGGTGGAGTAACTCTTTCTCTATGGTAATCCTTCTTCTTCATTGCAGGTAAATAATGGATTCCAAGCAGAAACAAAGTGCCGTCATTGAGTTCTTGACGAAGGAAGGGTGCAGGCTGTCCGACATTCACAGAAGGCTACAGGATGTTTACGGAGATGACACCATTGACAAGAGCCAATGTGCACAGACAGATGAAGAAGTTTAAAGAAGGGGAAACCAGCATTGAAGACAAACCACGCAGTGGGATACCATCATCTGCGACCACTGACACGAATCGTCAGCGAGTGGATGAATCGATTCGCGTGGAGAGACGAGTCACAATCTGTGAGCTTGTTGCACAACTGGACTCTTGTCACAATGCCATACAGAAGATGGTGGAAGACTTTAGGGTATCGAAAAGTGTGTGCAAAGTGGGTACCTCGGTAGTTGACACCCGATTTGAAGGAGATAATGGTGGAAGTCAGCTCTGATCTGCTGGAAGCGTTTGTAGCCAATGAAGACTTTTTCGATCTGGTGACATGAGATGAAACGTGGACGTATCTTTACGATCCGGAAACGAAGAATCAATCCATGGAACGGCGTCACACTTCTTCACCAAGGCCTAAGAAGTTCAAGAGCTAGCGATCAGCAAAGGAAAGTCATGGTGTCTGTTTTTTTTTATTTTGGAGGGGGGGGAGGAGACGGTGTCATTCTCCTTGATTTTCTGGAACGTGGCCGTACTGTGACCAGCGAGCTGTACATTGAGATACTCAAAAAGATTAGATAAGCCATAAGGAGGAAGAGACCGAACAAGAATCTGAAAAGGATCCACATTCGTTATGACAATGTGATAGCACACACATCTTTGACAACAAATCAGGCGATCAGCAAGTTAGGTTGGTCGGTGCCCCTCCCCCATCCACCGTACAGCCCAGATCTGGCGCTCTCCGACTTCCACCTGTTCGGTCCAATGAAGGGCACTCTCCGGGGACAACGATTTGATGACGCAGACGAGGTGAAAGTGGCTGTGAAGAAGTAGGTTCAAGAGTTCACACCTGAATTTTTTTAAAGATTATTTGAGAGTTGGGTTCAACGATGGCACAAATGCATCGATTGTGATGGAGCCTATGTTGGGTAGTACCTTTTGTATAGAGGAAGAGTTAATCTACCAACATGTACAATTTTAGACCTCTGTCAGTTAATTAAGTTATGCCCACTTTTGCATTACTTTCGGTACAACCTTCGTATAAAGCTCAAATGAAGTTAACAATTATTATTCATGAGTACCAAAATAATTATTCGTTCATTCCAAAAATTCCAAACAAAAAGAATACGAGAAAGTGGTCCACCGAGAAATGCCCGGGTGTCCAGTTGGGGCAATCTGCCTCTGGAACCAAACTCATAGGAAAAAGACGGAATCTATGGGTTAAGCAGGATACAGATCAGACCATATGTAGAGGATTTTAGGAAGGGAGTGTCTGATCTCTGTAGTGGCCTATTTCCGTACACCTCAAATTTTGTGCCATTTCGTAGGATTTCCGTAAATATAACTTAAAAGGCTTATGACCTAGTGCGAGTTCCATACATGTTTCAACTAAACCGATTAATGAACAAGCCTCACCCAAAAATTAAGAGTTTGGTAAAAAGTTTGAAAGAAGAGGCAGAATATAATGTTTTTTTGAAAAAGAGACATGACCTGAAGCTTGAGAAGAAAACACGCCTTAAGAAATGCATGAGCCTCGACAAACGAATAAACAGAATCTTAGATGATTATTGTGCAGCACCATCTCGTGATTCTGAGACCATGAAAAAATGTTTAAAAGCTCTGGTCTTCGTTGAAGAATTTGAGTAGTTTTAAAAAAATTTAAAGAAAATGTAAAAAAAGTTTAAAATAAAAAAAATGTAAAAAAGACAACGTTGAAACAAAAAATAATCCTGGCTATTTTTTAAACTCGTCAGCATTACGTTGCCAGTCCTAAGCATGGATGAAATGTGAAAGGAAAACATGCAAATATGATGCAAGAAACCATCACACACGCTTGTTTTCGTATAATTACGTCTTTAAATTTTTGTCATTTGCGTTAAAATAGGCAATAAATTTCATAAAAAAATTAGAGCAATATCTCAAAATTGTAGTTATTTTTCAATTTAGTCAATTACTTGTTATTAAAACTATTTCATTAATCAACCGTTTATATAAAGTGCCGAATTCCCTCTACTCCTTTGTACGGAACTCGCACGTTGCTGAAATATTTTCCTCCACATGTTCGGAAACCGCACGAAATGGCACAAAATTTGAGTTGTACGGAAGTCGCATGTACGGGACTAGACAATTACCCTGACCCCAGGTCTTAAACAATCCTTATAAACAGGAAGCTATGAGATTTGGGCTAGAGTGCCCGACAGGAAAGTGACACGGAAGCGAGGTAGAAGACGCCATTATTTACTACAGGGGGGCCAGTACCCGGGGTCCGACGGCTTAATGTGCCCATCAGATCATATGTAGAGGATTTTAGGAAGAGAGTGTCTGACCCCAGGTCTTAAACAACCCTTAGAAATAGGAAGCTAGGAGATTTGGGCTAGAGTGTCTGATAGGAAAGTGACACGGAAGCGAGGTAGAAGACGCCCTTGTTTACTGCCGGCGGGCCAGTACCCAGGGTCCGACGGCTTAATATGCCCATCAGATCAGATCATATGTAGAGGATTTTAGGAAGGGAGTGTCTGACCCCAGGTCTTAAACAACCCTTAGAAACAGGAAGCTATGAGATTTGGGCTAGAGTGCCTGACAGGAAAGTGACACGGAAGCGAGGTAGAAGACGCCATTATTTACTACAGGGGGGCCAGTACCCGGGGGCCGACGGCTTAATGTGCCCATCAGATCATATGTAGAGGATTTTAGGAAGAGAGTGTCTGACCCCAGGTCTTAAACAACCCTTAGAAATAGGAAGCTAGGAGATTTGGGCTAGAGTGCCTGATAGGAAAGTGACACGGAAGCGAGGTAGAAGACGCCCTTGTTTACTGCCGGCGGGCCAGTACCCAGGGTCCGACGGCTTAATGTGCCCATCAGATCAGATCATATGTAGAGGATTTTAGGAAGGGAGTGTCTGACCCCAGGTCTTAAACAACCCTTAGAAACAGGAAGCTATGAGATTTGGGCTAGAGTGCCCGACAGGAAAGTGACACGGAAGCGAGGTAGAAGACGCCATTATTTACTACAGGGGGGGGGGCAGTACCCGGGGGCCGACGGCTTAATGTGCCCATCACATCATATGTAGAGGATTTTAGGAAGAGAGTGTCTGACCCCAGGTCTTAAACAACCCTTAGAAATAGGAAGCTAGGAGATTTGGGCTAGAGTGCCTGATAGGAAAGTGACACGGAAGCGAGGTGGAAGACGCCCTTGTTTACTGCCGGCGGGCCAGTACCCAGGGTCCGACGGCTTAATGTGCCCATCAGATCAGATCATATGTAGAGGATTTTAGGAAGGGAGTGTCTGACCCCAGGTCTTAAACAACCCTTAGAAACAGGAAGCTATGAGATTTGGGCTAGAGTGCCCGACAGGAAAGTGACACGGAAGCGAGGTAGAAGACGCCCTTATTTACTACCGGGGGTGGGGGGGGCAGTACCCTGGGCCCGACAGCTTAACGTGCCCATCCGACGCACGGCGGATATTTTGTGGTTCGAGCGTTCGTACCTGTCTGGGATTGAACCTGATATTTCTCCGATGCAATCACGAACGCAGACCACTAGGCCATACGCGGCCCCTAGCCAGGATACGATGTTCCCACAAGGACTTAACCGTATGGTCACTCGCAGGGCAAATTAGGAGGAATCCTACAGTGCGAAAATTTCGGAGATGTAACATGTCAGAATAACTAACTCTGCATTGCGGTTTCATAAGATTTCATACATAGGTTATTGTCATCATACAAAGTTTATAGTGAGAGGTTTTGGTTGCGTTTTTCGTTGTAGGTTAACGTGACCCACCTCTAATAAACTTCTTTTGTAGTAAGGCTGGGTTTTGACTTTTGTGTATGGTACTCTTAAGAGCAGGTCACCATCCAGTTTCATTCACTAATGAAACGCATTCGCATTTCATTTTTAATGTTTATATTGAGTGTCAAAAATAAAAAGTGATATGATTGTGATAGTTCCCTGTTCGGCAATGTATCTTTCTATGGGCTCGAGATATTCGCTTCTACTCATAAATGAATGGAAAAATTATAAAAAATTAAAAAAAAAAACTTATCTAAAGAAACTGTGCAACAATGAACATGATTTGGAATTTTTTTTTTTTTTTGCTCTTGGTGAGGGAGGGTGCAAATTATTTACGGATATTTGCAGAGGCGTAACTAGGCATTTCTGCAAGCAAGGGCAAACCACAAAATTTCACTCGTATCGACAAAAGTTGATTATTCGACGGCAAAGCGCCGTTATTACATTCTGTCCTAATAGCCTCACTGAAAAAGAAATTCGAGTGACAAGCATTTATTTACCAATCCTCAATCTGGGTGTACGAAGAATGCTTTCTGGCGCGAGTATCATCTGCTAGTTCTCTCTTTCTCTCTCTCATACGAAGCATTACTACTGGTTGACCGTAGGAGAGCTCGTGTTTAGTTAGTTTTATGCATTATGTAAGACTATCGTACGTAAACCTGGCTTGAAACATCAATGGCAAAAGCTTTGGCTGTTTAGCGACAGCCGAAATGTGTCCATTTTCACATAGAAAATCCGAAAATTTTCGGCACTAAAAGTGCGATAAGTTTTTTATGAGGTTAGTCGAAGTTCAATAAATTATGCAACCGTGTTGAAATAAAATTGGGATATCTGTTGACTTCTGTTTGCTTGGGAAACAACTGTTGTGCTATCTTTGCCCGGGTCAACGCAAAGAGTAGTAAGGCTTGTAGAAAATCTGTGCAACCAGAAGCCTTGGTACGATACCCCCTATTTATCTCAAGCCATTGTCAGTACCATGTTTTAATTGCGTGGCTTAAACATGTGCCTGAAATTTCTGCCTTGTAATCTTCCGGTATATCGTAGAGGTCGCAGTGGTCCTTAATATCGTCCGAAATTTCGAGGGAGCCGCCAACTCCATAAAATTGTTCGCTTGGGGCACAAAATGGCTCAACGATAAAGCTCTTAAAGATGGCCTTGACGATGGCAATGTATTTCTTGCCTCAAATACTGGGGCTTCATAATCAGACACTGTACCTTCTTGATTATTGGAAATATAAATGATGGGGTGTTACAAGTTTCATCCATGACGTTACCCTAATAACACTCAAGTGTAAGCGACCTAGGAAGTTACTCAGGTTTCAATAAACGATGACTAGTGTAAAGTAATAGTAAATAAGTAGAATACGAATGTAGCTTACATTGCAAATTTTTTGATTCCGTCGGAAATGACTAAGCTTCTCACAAAGCAGTGGTCGAAGGATCTCCCGTCGTCGAATGAACTGTTATCATTGAACTTAATCGTCTAGTCAGTCTATCAAAGAACTATCCTAGTGTTGGACTTGAGTTTTCAAGTTTTGCCCTTGTGTTAAGTTTCACGTGAGCTACTAATCACTTGTCAAATTTGTGTATTAATTCTTCATGCTTTAAAGTACGTATCAGTGTATCAGGTACTGTATTTTTCTGTACACGTACGCCTATGTTCGATGGTCTCGAGGTGTGTACGTATGAAAGAATTTTTTAACAGAATCTGTTTGACACGTGATTTAACTTAAAGAGGAGCTAACATGATAATCTGCTTGGGGTCCCAAGCCTCTAAGGCTCGTCTCTGCAAGCACAGTACTCTCCAATGCTGTTTGTTGTTTACTTTCTCTCTAGTTAGGTACTCCAAATCTTTCCAGATCCTGTTGGACGCAAACACACCGTCGTTTTCGTGGTCTTTTTCGGGTTTGTTTCCATTCATCTGCATGACAATCATGTATCTCGGTATTCTTTCTTTATTCATTTGCTCTACGTATGACCGGTCCATTTGAATCTATAAAATTTTATTTATTCATTTAACAAAGGAGACCTATACATATCTATATATGCATATATAAGCGAAGTGGAAAAAAATGTTCGACCACATCTAAATGACCAAGAGATCTAAAAATTGGTATGTTGATGGGTCTTAACGTCCATATGTCTAGTAAAGTCCGAAAATCAAAATGGCGGCTTTGGAACACTGCCTGCTTCATTTTTTTCGCGAATTGTTCGACCACGAACTAGAAATCTGAAAATTGGTATGCTGAATAGGTTTTAACACGTCCGTATTCCTCGAAATGTCCGGGGAAAAAAATGGCGGCTTTGGAACACATACCTGCTTGAATTTGTCTCTTGTTGTTTGACCACTTCTAAACAACCAAGAGATCTGAAAATTGGTATGCTGATCGGTCTTAAGATCTGAATACCTAGAAACGTCCAAAAAAATCAAAATAGTGGCTTTGGAATATAGTCTGCTTAAATTTTTCTACCACTTCTACACCCAGAAAAGTCTGTAAGCCAAAAAATTCAAAAGGGTGGCTTAGCTTTACTGTTCAGAATGCTGATAGGTTTAAAGATAATTACGCCAGAAACGTTGAAATGCTGTAAAAATTCCGTGAAATTTTGATTTAAAATTAAGGGGCGTCAAGGCCTGCTACCGTTTTACATCAAACCTTATGCATTGACGCCACGACCCCGTTCTAAATCGTAAAACAGTTACGGATCTTAAATTACTTTCCTTTTCTTTAATTTTATGTTCAAAAATGATTTTATAGATTCACCTTTCGGAGAACGGGCATAACTGCTAGTCATATCATGTATTTACTGAAACTGGCTTAGCAGTTCCTAAACGGTCCGAGAAGAAAATGCGGATGGAGGAATAACATATATTTATTTAGGTCCAAGGCAAGACTCTTACAAAACAGGTTCTCAGTTGGCCTTAAAGATACATAACATGTACTTCTGATGTAAAATATTGATGAATCATTTCACGGTACATATTCCACGAGAAACCATTATTAATAATAATGTAACAAATGGCGTTAGAATAAATAAACTTATTTGAATCCATGCTGAAAAAATAGTGTGTCTCCCCAGTAATTTCAGTCACGGGCCGAAACTGAATTACGCTTAAGTCAGAAAGTGCTTTACAGTGACGTTAGGATTTTAGTTGTAACATAAGTAAATAGCAATTTTTTAACGCCCATTCAAACATTAAAACCGTGCAACTCCTTAATCCTGAATTGATTGCAAAAGTTTATGATCTGGCTCCACAGAATAGAACCATACCTTGACTTTTATTAGTACTCAATTTAATTGTATTAGTAGCTTGGGCTATCCCAAACTTCTTGAGCGCCGTTCATATGCTTTTTCTGTTGATGTAAACACAGTTCCTTTTTTGTTTTGTTTTTTTAAGTCAATAAAAGATTGTGTACTGTTTGGTTGTACTCGCACTTTTTTTTTTTTTTTTAATTTGGCATAGTTTAAGTACAAGTTCGTATTTCTCCTATTGCTCCGAAAACCGGCCTGGTACAGTAAAACGCCGATTATCCGAGGCTCAGTTATCCGTTGGGTCAGATGAACTGTGTTTCTCTGAAGTACATACAAATTTCATTTTCTTTAAATTCTCGATGCAAATGGATTCTCAAAATACCAGAAGTCTACTGCGTATTTTAAATAACATTGCATCATAATTAAACAACATTGTTTCGTCCTTCTAGCAGAATTTATTTGTTATCACTGTTGCGGTTTTTTTTAATTCGTTAGCGAATTTTTAAGGCACTGGTAGGCATTTTATGTCTACCCATTGGCTTGAAAAAGCCTCCCAGTGGAGGGAGAAAGCTTGGTGAATCTATATGCGTTTTACATCAGCAAATAAACGGAATTAGTACGCTATAAGCGCTTCTTGATTGTGGGAAATATAAATCGTTCAACTACAAAAACGCGTTTTGTGAGTTCTTTATTTCAATTGAATAATATACTCTTCCATTTATTCCCCACTGCGTTCGAAGGAGCTTCTAGCTGAACGACCTTGTATCTTTCACTGCGTGGGATTTTAAGGTGTAGGTTTCAATCAGGCGGACGATTTAGATAATACATCAAAAATTTCACATTTATATTTATTACGATTCTTTTTATTTCTAGCCACGTTTTGAACGACGAAGTTTTTAACGATGCGAGGAAGATCAAGAACCTTGCCATTACTTGACAAACCTTGAGGCGTCCCCGGTTTCCACCGGGTTCCTCAAATTCCTCTGCGACGGTAAAATTCCCAAGCATGTGCGCTTCGAAGCTGTAGATTTCTTTAAATATCCTGGCATTCTCTGGGAGAGAGATTGAGAGAGAGTGAGTGTCATTTGTAACCCAGCTCGCTTTGACAACAGCAGGATTCGCGGCCCCACTTCCACCAATGACGGAGGAGGACAGAGACGACGATGTCGGCTGTCGGGTAGGAGGTTGTTATTTGTGGTCACATGCCATCCAGATCAGTCTCTTTTCACTGAAGGCACACACCACATATGCGTGGTACGTTCCAGAACTGCTATGTTAACCATGTATAGAGGTTTTATCCACGATTGGCGAAAATGCGGCGCCTACTAAGCTCAACGAGCAGACAGTCGCCATGTTTGAAAAATTAATCTTAGAAGGCAAAACAAACAACAACCAACAAAAAAAAAAAAAAAAAAATCCTTTGCGACGCTTTTTTTCTTGTTGTGAAACTCGCACGACATACATGCCCGTAAAAACTGATCGGGCGAATATCATAGTAATTTACGCTTCGTTCTAAGGAATATTATATTTCTTATATACTGCTCAGAAGAATTAGGGGAGCAAACGCTATTGTACGAAAAACATTTGCGACTGACGGGTGTTGAAAGTAAAATATTAATTTTACGTAAGATACAGTAGAATATTCAGTAATAATGTGTGTGTAGATAAGAAAAAGCACATGCCGCCCTGGTGGCGCAGTGGTCTAAGCGATGGCCTCTTATCATTCGTCCGAAAGGGGTTCGAATCCCGGTGAGGCATGGATGTTGCGTTTGTCTTACGGCACTGCCCCCCCCCATCGAACCAGTGACCCTAAATTAGGGACAGGCGACTGTTTATAGACCATTGAGTTGCTCACGGTGGTCGTTAAACCTCCAACCAAAAACACATTTGCGAATTTTTATACAATATGATCATTTAATGCACATGATGCGCTATGCTATACAAACAATATGCATATCTGCACCAGAGTTGGAAACGGGTCAAAACTTTTGGACCCTGACGTCATATAATTGGACCCGACCCGGACAAATATGCTTCGAACTATAATTTATGTAGGGCGTTCAAAAAGTATCACAGCAGTGAGCATCTTCGGTTATATGGAAGTCAAACAAATGTATTATAGGAACGTATAATTTATAAACTCACTCACTTGCAGGAAGTATTGAAACTGTCGTCCTTCATTTGCAAGACATAACCTACTGTTTTACACATCTTTCCAAACACATCTGCGAAAGCCAAAAAGTTTTTCCGCAGTAATGTTAAAGCTGCTTCACCTAATTTTGATGGCGCTAGAGTCAAATTTTTGAATTAAGCAACTTGTATGTTTAATTTCAGTTTTTGCTGTTTTCTTGATAACATATCAAGCTTCAGAATATGTTTCACAGCAACACCAATTTTCACAAGTTTATGATTAGTTGAAAGTTTCCAAAATGTGGATGCTATTTTCAGCATTGTCCTTCAGAAGGAAGGGACTTTTTTCCTTCTGAGGACACTCTCCCCTTCATATTGCATGACAAATCATTTTTCATTCCGCGGGACCAGTATCGAGCACAAAAACACAGTGCGCATTTTTCTTCGAAAAAAATTTTTTTTTTGCATTTCAAAAATCAAACTGAAATAAAACCGGTTTGAAATCGGGTCAGGAACACCCTGACCCGACCCGTTTGACCTGCTAGAATTGTCGATCCGCTGACCCTTTGACCTGTTTCCATCTCTGATTTGTTCAACAGGAAAAAATGACTTTTTGAAGGTGGTGACTGACCTCATGAAACCGCTGCACGCCTGTGTAACATGAAATTTATGAGGTTATAGGGGAGATTTTGAGAGTATCTTCGCCACTCCTCAATGAGGGCAGTCTCCAGTTCATGAAGAGTCAACGGAGGTGGCGTCTGCCAAGTGCATCCCAAAGCCCACTGGAAAGAAAAGGCCCTGAAACGAACAGTCATGGGACCAACTTAGTCTGAATTTTCAGCTTATTATTTGTAATTATTTATTATTTTTTTGCTACTGCAAGCAAATGATATTTGTAAGTGCCACAGATATAGTAATCTAAACCCTATACAAAATTTAATATTACACCCTTCTTGCATTTTTTTCACAAAACTGTCACAAGATAAACTCTTTAACGACCATGACCCAAAAATCTTGTATCACTCTAAATACCATAACGTCCGAAACCGTCTGTTTCTTCACTCCTTTGTTTAATAACAACAGTAGTGACTGAGGGTGACTCCAGCTTGTCTCTCATAGGTAGAGAAAATTTGAAGAACATATACGGGTAGGAAATCTGACTCACTCTAGACGGGCGTTTCGGGCGGTTTGTACGTACGGGCGTTATGGTCGTTAAATGGTTAAAGCAGTTTTGACTGGAAAACATCATGCAATAAGGGTTTTTAGGAGACTTTAATCACAAGAATAATAACTATTTCACTTGCGGTAAAACTTGGAAATTTCACAAAATTGAGACCATTTTGGTTATATGACAACGGTTCGTTTCAGGGCCTCCTCTTTCCAGTGGGCTATGAGTGCATCCCAGGTATGCTCAATTCGATTTAAGTTAGGGGAAATGCTGACCACTCTATACGCACGATTACCTCCTCTTGAAGCATGTTGTTCACTAGCCTCAGCTCTATGAGGTCAAGCGTTATCGTCAATGAAAAGAAACGAATCACCGACGGCTGCAACATACGACATGACAATAGGTCTTAGAATCTCGTTTCTGTATCTCTGAGCCGTCAGACTGCTGTGTTTCGGATGACGTACAGGTCTTTACATCCACTAATACTTATTTATGCCTGCCCAGACCATCAATCCATGTCCTCCGTGATGTGACATTTCCATCACAAAAGCTGGGTTATTTCGTGTGCCGGGTTGCCTCTAGATAAGAACTCGGCGGTTGTCAGATTCCAGACTGAATCTCTACTTGTTCAGAGAAGAGAACTTGACTCCACTCGCCATGTCCCCAACCACGATATTCCCTATCCCAGTTTCTACGGGCCTTATGGTCTCGTGCGGTTAAAGGGACACACACTATAGGTCTACGTCCATTAAGGCCACTTTGGAGAAGGTGATTGATTGCAGATAGTTATTGTAACAACCCTCGCTCCTTTCTAGCTCTTACTCAACATAGCCCCGATCCAGCGTGAGCTGTCAAATAATTTTGTTTTGGTTCGTTCCATAGTAAATATAGAATCACGCACTCGAAGAAAAATAGAATTCAGGCCCTTTTTTAACAATAACCAAAAAACCAGACAGTTTATTCCGTTAAAAGGAAGTGGCTTGGGACTTCTCTAGGGCTGGTTAATTGAATGTTACCATTTTAATTGGTCTCCGTCTGTTGCTATATGGACCCTAGATCGACGCCACTGCTATTGGCATGGAGAAATTATTCGCTAGTGCAGTAGTTTAACAAAAGGAGCAAAAAACCAAAGCGGAACTTGAATCTGTATTTGTGGAATGATATAGTTTCTAGCTGAACACAGAGACTCCTCCTGATGACTTTTCAGCCCGCCCTAATTCTGGGGCCTAGCTACGGCCCTGCATAGTGTTATGTTTATGAGAATAATCCCCGTACCATGATATTGCTACCACCGGCTTGTTTTCGTCTAACCTTAAGGTCTGGTTGCAGCTGTTGGTCCGCATGGCGTCGGGTACCGACCTATCCATCGGCATGCTAGAGCTGCAACTTGGACTCTTCGAACGAAGCTACTGTTTTCCAGCCATCCCGTGTGTAGTTATAGCGCTTCTGCGCAAGACTGCAGTCTGAAGGCCCTGTCTGTCAAAACGGGCATGGGCACTGAATCCTTAGGCCCACTTGCAAAAACATCTATTGGATTGTCTGCTCGGATAAGTTTCTCTGTGAGCCCTGGTTGTAGTCTTCTATTAATTGAGGAACCATGATCCATCTGTTGTTCTAGATAGCTCATTCCAACCGGTGATCACCTTAACTGTCAAGAAGTAGTGGCCTCACCTTTCCGGCATGTTCACTGGATGCGTTTCGCTCTTCGGATCACTCCCGCCGCAACATTACTACGGCGGCCTTCGAAAATCCAACAATGCCTGTGGCTTCTGAGATAATTGGCACCGCGTTCCTTGTACCGATAAGCACTCGCCGTTCAAACTCCGACAGGTCCATCCTATTCTCCAATGCACAGTCTTCGTATTAGCAAACCGATACGCCCTACCATTCAGTGTATATAGGTTATTCGGGAAGTACGCGAACACTTTCACTGGCGTACATTTCGGAAACCTGAAGTGGCAACATAGGCGATGTCTGGCGGGTGCATAGTTTGTACCTGGTGCGCGCCTACCGATAGGTTAGTAGAAATTGTAATAACGATGAAGTAGCTGAGACGATCAGTGACAGTGGAAGAACAGCGTGTCTTTTTCTTAAAGTTTTGTGTCTTATTGCAGTATTCAGAGAGCATGGTACAAAGTCTTTTACGGGCAGCAGTAGGTCAAAATTCCCCTCAAGAAGATGGCGGTGCACAATTGAATAAGAGACTATAAGAAAGGCAGGACATCACCCAAAGATGCTCCTAGATGCGGTCTACCGATTCGGAGTTCTAGACAAGAAGCCAAACGATGCATCCAAGAGCCGAATGTCTGTGACCTTTCCACACCACTGGGTATCCCTCACACAACGGTTTATACCGTACTGAAGAAAGATTTAGACCTAATGAGAAAAATAACGACGTGGTTACCACACACACAAACCATGACGCAGGAGGAATTCCGCTACTAAATTGCACTTAGTTACCTTTCGTGTCATCGTTAAACTAGTAAGGTGCTCACAAGATTACTTTGCTTGATAGATTTTTACGCACCGAGGCAATGACATCAATCAGTCCTTAGTTGAATGTAGTACTTCCCGGCGTCTTTACTCCGGCGAAGTAATTGACTTGCGTATCTAATCTAATTGACTTGCGTATGTGGCAAAGCTTTCGATTTCCCGTCACTGGTTTACGAAGTGTTGGCATACCGACCACGCATATCACTTTTGTATTCTGACGACGGAGCAGAAAGCACATTTGAAATCCATGCAAATATGCTTCGGACACAGCGACTCAGGTAGTTTTCCGCTTTTTTCACATTTGGAGAGTCCCCTTCCATCTTTTCTTATGGGACAAAACATTTTATGTACTATTTTTGCCTCGCTGAATCTTACGGATGAATGGAATGGATGTTCGCGGTGTGGCCTTTTGAAATACCTGTGATAAGAACTTCGCAATGACATCGGAGCGGTGTCAGTCATTTCTAGAGGAGAATATCCCGACTGGGCCTATGTGACATGTACAGCGACCTGTCTTTTTTACGCACGGCCGCACAAGACCTGGATTGCTCGGCTGTTCATTGAACAGAACGGTTGTGTGAAGCTTCCCCATCCACCGTATTAACTGGATAACCTTTGTGATATCAACTGTTTTGGCCAGCTGTCTGGTACTTGCTACAACAAACAGGATTTGAATCTCCGAATCAGGCATTTTCCCCAGGCTTAATGACACTGGTGCTTTTAATTGTGTTCGTGAATAGCCGGCAGTTTAGGAGTGCATTATTGATAATGAGAACTTCTAATAATTACCCTTAAATATTGTGTGTTCATTGCTTTGCTATTATAGGAATTATGGTAATTTGAAAGTGTTCAATTTACTTCCCAGACGATCGTATATACAGTATACACTGAAGAACAATTGAATTAGAGATACCTGTCTAGTAACGTGTAGCACCACCTTTCGTCCTGATGACGGCTGCAATTCGTCTCGGCATGGACTCGACAAATCACCGGAGGCGTTGGGAAGCCATACGAATCCACGACCCCTGAACAAGCTCCCATAGTCCACGAAGATTTCATGGAGGGGGTCATCTCTCTCAATGACATCACAGATGTGCTCGATGGGACCTAGCTGGCCAAGGAAGAGAGGTCACGTCAGTGGAGTGTTTATCCAACCATTCGGATACAATACTTCAGCGATGGCACGGTGCATTGTCTTGTTGCAGGATGAGGTCTCCAGTGGGATGTTGAAGACGCACAAACTGGAGCAAATGGTCGTCCAGGATATCCCAGTAACGTTGACCTGTGAGGGACTATGTCACACATACGAGGGGTCCCATTTCAGTCCACGTAAATAGTCCCCAGACGAGAATGCCACCCCCACCAGCTTGAAGAGTACCCTGCTGGCAAGAAGCATCCATCGCTTCATGTGGTTTGCGCAGTACTCGTATCCTGCCACCCGTATGTACCAATGTGAATCTCTACCCATCAGTCCAGGCAACATTTTTTCACATGTCTAGGGTCCAGTGGCGATGTTCCCGCGCCCATGCTAATCTTTGCACCCTGTGATGTGCGGTCAGCAGCGGTACCCTCGTGGGACGATGGCTTCTGTACCCCATTGCGAGGACATGGTTCTGAAATGGTGTGGCTGCTTACACGTTTTTGTGCACCAGCGTTAAATTGCCGAGTGATTTCTTGCACTGTGACCCGTCTGTCCGCTGTTACAATGCGAGCCTAGCAGACGATGAGCTCATCCACACGCTGTTGTCCACGGCAGTTGGCCCTTGCAGGGATGGTTTTACCGGATTCGATGTACTCACGGTGCACCCGTGACAGTGGCTCGTGAAAATCCCAGTGCCTGCACGACTTCCGAGATGGAGTGACCCATTTGTCGGGCCCCGACAATTTGCCCACGATCAAATGCGCTTAGATCCTTCGTCTTACCCATACTGCGTCCGACTCTTACTGATTCCCGTCGCATCACTCCTTATATTGTCGGATCGCTGCATACGTCATGTCGTTTCCGTTTACAGGGCCGCCCACAGCGCCACATTTGCATAACGCCAGCTGTCTCTAATTAAATTGCTCTTCAGTGTATATATGTATACAGTATATACTGTATATAGGTATGCTATTGCCATAATGGAATTGATGCTCTCTTGATAGAGGCAATTCTATGAGTTATTTGATATATTTATGCAACTCCCATAATAGAACTAATCTCTTCATAAAGGCAGTTTTATGAATTATTTGCTTTCAGGGTTCTTGAAAGGTAGCAGATTCGTCGAATTTTTTTTTTTTTATTGGAGGTTTAACGACCACCGTGAGCAACTCAATGGGCTATAAGCAGTCGCCCGTCCCTAATTTAGGATTACTGGTTCCAGGGAAGGGAGAGAGCCAGTGCCGTAAGACAAACACAACATCCATGCCTGAACGGGATTCGAACCCGGACCCTTACGGACGAATGATCAGAGGCCAACGCCTTAGACCACTGCGCCACCGGGGCGGCTCGTCGAATTTTGATTAGCTTACTTCTCGCTCTCTGGCTTAGCTTTTTTGGTTTTCTCCAATGCGCAACCCACATGTCAGGCCCTTTGAATTACTTGTATCACTTTAATTTTTTTTTACTGTGTTTTTCCACTTATTTATTCCACGCTGGTGGGTGAAGTCAGTGTCACGTGTTGTGGGGCTTGTCCACTCGTGAAGACCGGGATGGTCATAATGACCTGGTCCATGAGTGTAGGTATTTCCACTAGTTTAACATTATGCAAAGACTACCAGAAAAAGTTTTAATAATTACTGGCATTTTTAAAGAAACATTTTTCTTTTGTAATACTTATCACCTGTTGCTGCGTTTGATAAGTAAAGGCCCGGTGTCGAGAGTTTTGTCAAGATGAATGAAAAAAACAACTTGTGGCACAATTTGATCTTTGCCAAGAGCAAGCTGTGTAAAATAAAAGAAAGGAAGCGGAACGATATATTACATCCCCAGCTTTTCAGAAAGATCAACGGATGTGATGCGTTGGAGGTTAAATTGAAAAATAAAAGATCGTGTAAGCTGGTTGACTGTTTTGATTACTCTTACCCCTGGTCAAATACCTCTTGGAAACCTCTTTGGTGACAGCAGAACTACTTCAGGATTCAAAAACAGATAAGAACACGATTTACGCTGACAAAGAACTCACCGTTTGGAAGTTTTTGTATGTCTTTGGAACCATGACGAACAAAGAAAACAGAAAAAAAAATAGAAGCCAAACAAAATGATGTAGTCACGCTTTAGTAATACGAACAAAAACACCAATTATCGTAAAGCTACTAAAAGGACGGAGAACATTTGCGCTAAAATAGCTCGTGACGTAACAATTTTCCTTCTGAACCAGAACGATGCAAAAAAAAAAAAAAAAAAAAAAACATCTGATTCTTGCTTATATCCCTCAAAAAAAAAAAAAATTGTTGTTCCGCAGACCTTACACCTCTCCCTCGTTCCCATCCTTTGGTATCTGATTTATTATTATTATTTCTGTATTCTGTTGTTTACGAATAGCTTCGATTCGGTGAGGAAGAGGACATTACACCTACTAGAATCTTCGGCTTGTTTATTCATTCGCATACCTTACGTTCCCACAAATTTAGGACCACCCTCATATTATTTGTACGGAATGGAACATTCGTAGTCAGTGTAATATTTCGGATAACCGTCTCGTGAAAGGGAATGTGTTGAAGTCAATTTGAATTTAGGAATTTAGAATATCCAGCCTTGAAGATACATTTCTCGGTAGTACGCCCCCCCCGCCCTCCCGCGATTTTGAGTAAACAACTCTTACTGTTCTTGAATTCATTGGTTTTGCTATTTCAATCAAATTTAGGAATAGAATTTCAGAGGAAAGGAACTTACATTGTTAGTATATTTTAATTTTAATATTCTTGAAATGTGATAAGTGTTGAGAAATATGGGTATTTTAGATTGATATTCCTGTAACTGTTTTTTTTTTTTAAGTTATTCCGGCAACGAGTGGCTCCTTCCGTAAACATAATATGAAGACGTACTGAATGTAGTTCACTTAGCCAAATATATGCATGTGGAGTGACATGGAGGAGACTGGCACAAGACAGACCGTTGTGGAGGAAACTTGGGGAGACCTTCGTCCAGCAGTGGATTGATAATGGTTGACAATGATGATGATGATGATGACCTCATAATATCTCGTCTCTGTCGAGAGAATAGGTGTCGTCATAAGAAACAAATTATTCAAGCTCCAGCATACTTTCAACTGGAACAGCTGTAAAATCTCTGAGAGGAAACATAGCAACTACTATTGGGGATCCAGATTATTACACGAATTTGTTTTATGTAAAGTAGCTGTGTACAAAATGAAAAATAGCTAAAATAACAACAAACAAAAATAACAACGTTCCTGTCCTCCTATAAACACGAGGGAAGGTAAATTCCGCAATCACTGGTAGCTCACTGGTTTCTATTCTTTTTTTTTTTTTTTTTTTTTTGTTGCATCGTAGTATCTTTATTGGATCAACAGATATTTCAGTGTCAAGTAATGAATTGTGGGACACCCTGTGCATATATTTCTTCAATATTTTGAAGAGGAGGAACCAGGTAATTGCACTTCTTAGCATTTTTAAAGCAAAATAATGAATAAAAACTAATATCTATGTATATATCCGCAGTACATTTTATAATTATTAGTTTCCAGCAAAATTATAGCTTTGTTAACACTAACAGTTCTGTTCAAAGCTTGGTTTCTTTCTTCAGTTACAAATCGATACATAACAATGTGAAATTATCATAGTTTCATATTCGTTAAACTACTATAGTTTTAAGCTTTCAGATTTCATAACGAAATTAACCGTTTTTTGTTGGATTTTTTTTTTTTGTTCGTAGTCCGTCCTTTTTTTGGAGATTTCAGTAGAGGCATGAAATAAAACCGTAAATGAGAGGCAGTCAGCTAATAATGAATAAAAATGAAATTTTACCTGTGAATTAATGTTATATTGCACTTACAGTGGTGTGCAAACGTATTGCATCACGTGCAAAAACCGTGAATTTTTAAGTTTAACTCTTTTCTTTTTAACTAATTGTTATAGTTATTTCATCTTTTATATGTCATTAGATGCGAAATTTAATGGAGATTTCAAAAAATGTTTTTCCAGTAGCTACTTCTGTTCTGAAAATATGACATAAAATATGAGGTTTAACAAACAATGAAATTCACGTTAGCTGCATACCAGTTGTTACAGCCAATCGTAGACATTCTTTTACCCGATTGGCTGCTTCCTAATGCTATCCTAATCCTAGGAATTGAATAGAACTAGAGCCTTTATAAGGGTTGACGCAGAGCTACTAGAGCATTGGCCGCGGGTGGCAGAGTGGGCAACGTTCGTGACTGCCACGGAAAGGACCTCAGTTTCGATCCCAGGCAGGTACGAACGCTCGATCCACTAAATATCCGCCGTGCGTCGGATGGGCACGTTAAGCCGTCGGACCCCGGGTACTGGCCCCACGGTAATAAATAAGGGTGTCTTCCTCCCCCTTTCTACTTCGCTTCCGTGTCACTTTCCTATCGGGCACTCTAGCCCAAATCTCCTAGCTTCCTATTTCTAAGGGTTGTTTAAGACATGGGGTCAGACACTCCCTTCCTAAAATCCTCTACATATGATCATGATCATACTAGAGCATTATGGGCCGCGGGTGGCCTAGTGGTCAATGTTCGTGACTGCCACGGAGAAGACCTCAGGTTCGATCCCGGACAGGTACCAACGCTCGAACCACTAAATACCCGCCGTGCGTCGGATGGGCACGCTAAGCCGTTAGAACGCGGGTACTGGCTGCCCCCCGGTAATAAATAAGGGCGTTTTCTTCCCCCTTTCTATTTCGCTTCCGTTTGACTTTCCTATCGGGCACTCTAGTCTAAATTTCCTAGCTTCCTGTTTCTCAGGGTTGTTTAAGACCTGGGGTCAGACACTCCATTCCTAAAATCCTCTACATCTCGATAATAATTGATGAAAAAAATTCGTGCTAAATAAGATGTACATAGGGAATGACTACAAACTGTCGAATGCACGATGAAAACCCCTTAAGTCTCACAGTAAAAGATGTTAATTTATTTACAGATTAAACTACATAGTTAAAAACTTAGTAGGGCGAGATCTTTCAGAACTACCTTAGTTCCATCCTCAGGCCGCAAGTGCCGGATGTCCCAGACAGGACGACATATATAGTCAGAAATACAGTTCGTTGAACAGCGGATAACATAAGTGTTGCCACGTACAAAAAGAAACCCTGAAGAATAAAGAATATTGACAGTCTAATCTTCGGCTACGTTATTCGTGGTGGTGCAAAGCCTCTTGAGAAGTGACCTCCCGCTCTTATTTCAAGTTTAATGGTGTCATCTAGAAACAAAAGGGGGAGGACCCCTGTGGGATCCCCTCTTTCACCCATCCTAGCTGAATTTATTCTACAGGAACTGGAGGAACGCGTTCTTGCTACTTACCCTTTAAAGCCTCTGTTATATATGCGATATGTAGATGTCTTATTATTCTGGCCTTTTATTGTTGTTCAGCTGCAGGACTTCATGGTCTTTCATGTCTTCTCAATATCCCACAATAAATTTTGCGATGGAGCTGTAGGAGCAGGGCTGCCTTCCATTCCTTGACTTTAAGTTATCTCATTTCCAAATTCAAATGGTTTGCAATTTTCTGTTTTCAGGAAACCTACCTTCGTACCGGCAATTATTCCTTCCGAATCTGCCTACCCTTAACCCTTTAACGACCATAACGCCCGTACATACAAACGGCCATAGTCACTCGAAACGACTATCTAGAATGAGTCAGATTTCCTACCCTTATTTGTTCAAATTTTCTCGACCTATGAGGAATCAGCAGGAGTCACCCTCACTCACAATTGTTGTTATTAAACAAAGAAGTGAAAACAACATACAGTTTCGGGAGTTATGGTATTTAGAATGATACAAGATTTTTGGGTCATGGTCGTTAAAGGGTTAAACCCACAAACTTGCTGTACTGAGGTTTCTTATAAAGCGTGCTTATACCCATTCTTCTTCGTCACGACTCCGGTCCTTGGAATTTAAAAAAGTGTTAGAAATTGCCCATATGTATGGTTATTCTACCGACTTGGTCATGAAACTAGTCTACATATTCAATCGCTTCAATTTTACTACCCTGCAACGTGAGGTGGTTTCTGTTCGTTATGTGTTGGTGCTATTGAATACTTTCTACCGATCGTCAATGTACTAAAAAATTATTGCTCTAAATTTCATCTGGCCTTTGGAGTTCGATCTACAAATATATTTTCTCTCGTTCGTAAAGATACAGATGTGGTTGAACCTCTTTCTAGGTTTGGAGTTTATATAGGGTGCCGCTGGTTTCCACCACACATGGGGTACTTGACACTAGTTATATAGTCTCCACATTACGTATGCTTCAAGTCCGCCTGTCAGAACATAAGTACGCCTTACGTGTTGGACTGACTTCCACTGTTCTGACACGTACTGTTGCTTCTGGTTTGCATGAACCGGATTGGAACCCGACAATCATCTTGACTACAACTTCAAATCGACATTCCCTGCTGTTTGCGGAAAGTTTATGTATCATTAAAGCTTCATCAAGTTGCTGTAACGAAGACCTGCCTGTGATCGTACCTCGCCTCTGGCTTACACTTCTCAAGAGGCTTTGTACCACCACGAATGACTTAGCCGAAGATTAGACTGTTAATATTCTTTATTTTTCATGGTTTCTTTTTGTGTGTGGCAACACTGATGTTATCCGCGGTTCGGACATCCAGCACTTGTGGCCTCAGGATGGAACTAAGGTAGTTCTGAAAGATCTCGCCCTACTAAGTTTTTAACTATGTATTTTAATCTGTAAATAAATTAACATCTTTTACTGTGAGACTTAAGGGGTTTTTCATCTTGCATTCGACAGTTTGTAGTCATTCCTTATGTACATCTTCTACATCTGATCTACTAGAGTATTGTTACAGTGGACACCCCCCCCCTCCTAAAACCTGAAGAAAACTTTAAAATTTGTCCGCCATGTCGCGTATGGTATGAGGCAGCTAGGAATCACAGTTCGGCAGGCTCACATGTTCTTTTACAGTTCAGTTTTTTTATTTATTTCTCATTTACGTTGTTTTTTCTTTCGGATGTTCTCTAAATTAATTAACAAAATTGCGGGATAATTGGGAAGTCGCTCCAATGCTCTTGAAGGCAAGAAACGCAATATTTCTGTCATTTTAAATTGTTTCTACCTGTGGGAAAAGGTAGCACTCAATGGTTGCTCTGGAAATTGATAAGAGCAAAGCGATAGGCCCAGAAGAGGACTTCTGGATTTCTTGAGGAGGGGCCGATGTTACGACCCACACCCGCCATTAATTTAGTAATTAATGGGCGTGGTTGATGTGTGAAATTAATTAAGTATTAATTATGTTCGAGGCTTGATTGGAGTTTAAAAGTGTAAACAGCAGATAAAGTTTTATCTGGGGTTTGGAAAGAAAAGAGGCGAAGAATTCTCTCTCTGGCTGGGTGGTCTCAGAATAGCTCTGTTAGGTCATAAATATCAGGGCGCAGCTGACGGGAAACTAAGCAACACGGAATGGTACCTTTCGAAGAGGGGTCCACTTGAGTAAATGAATGAAGATGGGGACAAAAGGTTTAGCGAATAATCGTAAATTCGTCGATTGTTTGGGGCATTTTCGAGAACAATTGCTCTGTGTGTGGTCCGTGCAGAAAAATAAGAGTTCGCACTTGGCATGAACATAAGGAAGAAAGTTCAGTTGTCTGTATGCTCTCCGATGTGAAAGGCTGGATGCCTTGGATCTGCAGCAAAATGAATTGGGGAAAATGAAGCAGCAAACCTCCCCGCATTTGGTAAGAAATGGAGACAACTCGAGGCAGCTGGAGATGCCAGTTTGCCATAAAGACAGCAGAATGCCTAAATCCGCGGGATAAAGCAGAAATTTCTAGGCTGGAGCGTAATGGAAATCAGCGACTGTTTGGACTAATGAAAGCCAAGTTACAGGGGAATTAAGAAGTCTGCGAGTGGACAGTGGTCATTCCAATGAGAAGCGAAGCCAAGCAAAGTCGGGTTCGGATGCCAACCACTGCAGTGTGGAATCGTCACCCCCATTCATCCCCTACTGTGGAGGAAGTGAAGAGATGCGCTTGTCTTACGGGGCGAAGCGAGGCCCCATGTGTGCGTGTGTGTGGTCACGTAAGCAGCGAAGCCACTACGTGTAAGTGCGACGGGATAAAAACATGAGCGTAAGAGCGGTGGCTTCGATACCTAACAAATATACAGGTGAAATGTTGAGTTGCCGATATACGCTTAAGGTAAAAGCACGTCTGATTTCGCTCGGCCGAGAAAATTAATCTCAGGGCTGGCGGTCGCAACTCGATAAAAAAAATGGAAACGAAACCTGCGAGTGGCATATTTGAACTGCGTACTCAGGCAGGGTAGATAGATAGATGGTTTGCGAACGGAAAGGAACTGACTGAATTGGGAATGAACGGTCAAAAAGGACGGAAGGTAGCGACGGACGGAATCAACTATAGCAGCAGCGGAATTGGAATGTGTCCCACTCTCCCAGCAGTCGACGTTCACAATTATTTCTTCACGACAACAAAAATCATTTCCCAGGAACACAGAAAATCAATCTTGGAAACCGCAACTGCAGATGTGAGAGGGCCTATTTTGCTTAACGGCCACCTTCAAATCGTCACGAGAATAGATCAGTGTGCACTCTAATCATTGCAACAAAGGGCGGCGTGATATTACCATTTTTAAGTGTGTGCTTCATTTACATCAAGCGTCAAAGTGAAGTGTTGAATCATCGGTGCTGCCACATGGTGCAAGTGTCTGTGTGAGTGTTTTTTTTGTCGTGTGATATTATGTGATGCACAACGGATTTGCACAGCAAAGTCACGAAACTGTAAGTAGATGAATATTTCCTTTTTCTTTCTTCGCACATCTGCGAACTTGTGCCATCCCGACACCCAAAGCTGCATGGACATAGATGCAGTAATGCTGAGTGACTGAACCTCAGAGGAAATACCTGCACATACAGATTTCAATTTCTTACCGGGCCCATTTCCTGATTATTTTTTTTTACATGAATAAGGGAGAAGGTGTGGCCACAAATTCCGCTGGGCGGGACAGTTTCTTTTAACTTTGGTTCAGGGCCAAAGCGAGCGGGGAAGGGATCTGCATGTGCATGCTTATTAGATTTAGTTAATTAACTTTGGCAGTATTTCGCACCTATAATCTTATACCGCAAATTAACGTGCTTGTGTATTTTGTGTCGCGAGTATTTTTAATGTGATCGTTTGCATATAATTTTTTTTTTCATTCTCTAAGCAATTGTATATGAAGATCACCTGCAGCTCTATTTAGTGTGTAAACGAGTAGTATCTCTTGTTCAGATAGTCCGGTGGAGACTCAGTCGGCTTGTGTCTTCCGACAGTAATGTGTGACACCGTATGCTGCCCTCATAAGAGGGGCAATTGTCTATGCGCCTAGAGAGCGCCGTATCTGTTTAAATCTCGCAGAACGTTATTAAATGTTGTGTTGTGTATTTGAGAATCATGTGTTATTTGCGAAAGTGAGTGTTGTACTGGCTGGTTGGGGATTGAATGTACCGGAGTAAGATCCGGACCACTACACTCAGTCACGAATTGGTGATTGCGGGTGAACCTCATCACAACTCTGATCCCAAAGTATCATTTTTTTTTAGATTATTTTATTTTTTATTTGTTGTTGTTATTTTGTTCACAAGGTGGATTCACCCAAGCCTTATGCTTCGGGTCATTCTTCTTCAACTTTTCATTTTTTATGTTCTGGTGTGAATCTTTGAGTGCAGCAGTGCACCTGAGATTCTCACCTGGTGCCGTGGCCAACTAAATTGTACTTCAGGCCTCAAGCACCGTTACCGGCAGACTCGGCAGGAACACTGCTAGTGCCGTGTAACATTAATGGTGCCGTTGTCCCAGGATCGATACCTATATTTTGCAGCTAGCGGAACAACACTCATGTTCGTAAAATAAGTGCGAATTGACTGCCATTACTATTTTTATTTAGTTTTGTTCGGTGCGAATTTTGTATAATTTAGCATTAAGTAAGCCTTAAGCTGTTTTCTAAGAACTGCCATAATTTTAGTGGGTAAGAAAAACAAAATGGCTAACACGAAGAAATCGTCATCTGCGAGTCATGTGGATTCAGATGATTCTGATGGTCACTCTGACGGAGAACATGTGAGCACTGAGGCTGCAATTGTTCCGGAAGAGAGTACACCTGTTACAAGTACAGCGGGTACATCACAGCTGAGACAAACAGCTTTAGCCGCACCTATGGTTTACGGGGGAGCAGTCGACATTATAGTGGATCCCCAGGAAGACTGTGACACCACGATTATCTACGATGTTGAGAAGGAACTCGAAGACAGTGGAACGCAAGAATTTGGCATCGAGCGCAGATAAAAGCGGGCGTAGGAGCATCGAACGTGAGAGATCTGTGGAACTCGTGGATTCTCGAAGCTATGCCTCATATTTAAATTTTCTTTCCGCCTATCTCGACGGGTAGCAATGAACGTGCGATGAAATCCTTAAACTTTCCTTCCGCTCTCAGGGCACTTAAATCCGGAATTAGGTACCTTGCGACGGTGGGAAAGGGTTGAGTGTTTACAGTTAAAAAAAATAGAATGATTGGATGAATAAACTTCATCCAGTCATCCCTTTTTTTTTTCTTTCATGGTGGGATGGAATGTTACAGTGGACGCCCCCCCCCTCCTAAAACCTGAAGAAAACTTTAAAATTTGTCCGCCATGTCGCGTATGGTATGAGGCAGCTAGGAATCACAGTTCGGCAGGCTCACATGTTCTTTTACAGTTCAGTTTTTTTATTTATTTCTCATTTACGTTGTTTTTTCTTTCGGATGTTCTCTAAATTAATTAACAAAATTGCGGGATAATTGGGAAGTCGCTCCAATGCTCTTGAAGGCAAGAAACGCAATATTTCTGTCATTTTAAATTGTTTCTACCTGTGGGAAAAGGTAGCACTCAATGGTTGCTCTGGAAATTGATAAGAGCAAAGCGATAGGCCCAGAAGAGGACTTCTGGATTTCTTGAGGAGGGACCGATGTTACGACCCACACCCGCCATTAATTTAGTAATTAATGGGCGTGGTTGATGTGTGAAATTAATTAAGTATTAATTATGTTCGAGGCTTGATTGGAGTTTAAAAGTGTAAACAGCAGATAAAGTTTTATCTGGGGGTTTGGAAAGAAAAGAGGCGAAGAATTCTCTCTCTGGCTGGGTGGTCTCAGAATAGCTCTGTTAGGTCATAAATATCAGGGCGCAGCTGACGGGAAACTAAGCAACACGGAATGGTACCTTTCGAAGAGGGGTCCACTTGAGTAAATGAATGAAGATGGGGACAAAAGGTTTAGCGAATAATCGTAAATTCGTCGATTGTTTGGGGCATTTTCGAGAACAATTGCTCTGTGTGTGGTCCGTGCAGAAAAATAAGAGTTCGCACTTGGCATGAACATAAGGAAGAAAGTTCAGTTGTCTGTATGCTCTCCGATGTGAAAGGCTGGATGCCTTGGATCTGCAGCAAAATGAATTGGGGAAAATGAAGCAGCAAACCTCCCCGCATTTGGTAAGAAATGGAGACAACTCTGAGGCAGCTGGAGATGCCAGTTTGCCATAAAGACAGCAGAATGCCTAAATCCGCGGGATAAAGCAGAAATTTCTAGGCTGGAGCGTAATGGAAATCAGCGACTGTTTGGACTAATGAAAGCCAAGTTACAGGGGAATTAAGAAGTCTGCGAGTGGACAGTGGTCATTCCAATGAGAAGCGAAGCCAAGCAAAGTCGGGTTCGGATGCCAACCACTGCAGTGTGGAATCGTCACCCCCATTCATCCCCTACTGTGGAGGAAGTGAAGAGATGCGCTTGTCTTACGGGGCGAAGCGAGGCCCCATGTGTGCGTGTGTGTGGTCACGTAAGCAGCGAAGCCACTACGTGTAAGTGCGACGGGATAAAAACATGAGCGTAAGAGCGGTGGCTTCGATACCTAACAAATATACAGGTGAAATGTTGAGTTGCCGATATACGCTTAAGGTAAAAGCACGTCTGATTTCGCTCGGCCGAGAAAATTAATCTCAGGGCTGGCGGTCGCAACTCGATAAAAAAAATGGAAACGAAACCTGCGAGTGGCATATTTGAACTGCGTACTCAGGCAGGGTAGATAGATAGATGGTTTGCGAACGGAAAGGAACTGACTGAATTGGGAATGAACGGTCAAAAAGGACGGAAGGTAGCGACGGACGGAATCAACTATAGCAGCAGCGGAATTGAATGTGTCCCACTCTCCCAGCAGTCGACGTTCACAATTATTTCTTCACGACAACAAAAATCATTTCCCAGGAACACAGAAAATCAATCTTGGAAACCGCAACTGCAGATGTGAGAGGGCCTATTTTGCTTAACGGCCACCTTCAAATCGTCACGAGAATAGATCAGTGTGCACTCTAATCATTGCAACAAAGGGCGGCGTGATATTACCATTTTTAAGTGTGTGCTTCATTTACATCAAGCGTCAAAGTGAAGTGTTGAATCATCGGTGCTGCCACATGGTGCAAGTGTCTGTGTGCGTGTTTTTTTTGTCGTGTGATATTATGTGATGCACAACGGATTTGCACAGCAAAGTCACGAAACTGTAAGTAGATGAATATTTCCTTTTTCTTTCTTCGCACATCTGCGAACTTGTGCCATCCCGACACCCAAAGCTGCATGGACATAGATGCAGTAATGCTGAGTGACTGAACCTCAGAGGAAATACCTGCACATACAGATTTCAATTTCTTACCGGGCCCATTTCCTGATTATTTTTTTTACATGAATAAGGGAGAAGGTGTGGCCACAAATTCCGCTATGGGCGGGACAGTTTCTTTTAACTTTGGTTCAGGGCCAAAGCGAGCGGGGAAGGGATCTGCATGTGCATGCTTATTAGATTTAGTTAATTAACTTTGGCAGTATTTCGCACCTATAATCTTATACCGCAAATTAACGTGCTTGTGTATTTTGTGTCGCGAGTATTTTTAATGTGATCGTTTGCATATAATTTTTTTTTCATTCTCTAAGCAATTGTATATGAATATCACCTGCAGCTCTATTTAGTGTGTAAACGAGTAGTATCTCTTGTTCAGATAGTCCGGTGGAGACTCAGTCGGCTTGTGTCTTCCGACAGTAATGTGTGACACCGTATGCTGCCCTCATAAGAGGGGCAATTGTCTATGCGCCTAGAGAGCGCCGTATCTGTTTAAATCTCGCAGAACGTTATTAAATGTTGTGTTGTGTATTTGAGAATCATGTGTTATTTGCGAAAGTGAGTGTTGTACTGGCTGGTTGGGGATTGAATGTACCGGAGTAAGATCCGGACCACTACACTCAGTCACGAATTGGTGATTGCGGGTGAACCTCATCACAACTCTGATCCCAAAGTATCATTTTTTTTTAGATTATTTTATTTTTTATTTGTTGTTGTTATTTTGTTCACAAGGTGGATTCACCCAAGCCTTATGCTTCGGGTCATTCTTCAACTTTTCATTTTTTATGTTCTGGTGTGAATCTTTGAGTGCAGCAGTGCACCTGAGATTCTCACCTGGTGCCGTGGCCAACTAAATTGTACTTCAGGCCTCAAGCACCGTTACCGGCAGACTCGGCAGGAACACTGCTAGTGCCGTGTAACAGTATTGTAGTGGTTGTTTGTTATTAGGGTATAATTTGTGTACATTCTCAGTAATGGTTAAAACTGTGGAATTGTCCACAACGGACAGAGTAAAAATAGTTGTTCTGTCCTTGCGTGTTAAAGGCAAAAGTTCTGCCTGAAGAGGTATATTCTTCAAGGCAAATCGCTGAAAGAGTGGGCTGTCATAATCTACAGTTATTAGGCTACTGAAGAAAGTAAAAGACACTGCTGTTATAAAAAAAAAAAATACGTCGTAGTGGTAGACCCAGATCCACTACGACCATGCAGGGCAAATTGCTCAGAAAGCTAATCTTGGCAAACAGGAGGCTCATTTCACCTGAATTGCTTCAAAGATGGTCTGAAGTGACTGAGAAATACTCTTAGTAAATCTACTGTTAGGAGGAGGCTGCTTAACTATGATTTACGTGGCTACAAAGGCAGGCTTAAACAGCTATTAACTGCAAAACAGCATGTCTCATGGACAACCAAGCAATGGGGAAAAATGTTCCTTTTAGTGATGAATCAGAATAGTGCCTATGTAAGGGGATTCAAGCATGAAGAATTCCATTGAAGTTGCTTAGTGACTACTGTTAAGCATCCGGCGAAGGTCATGGTTTGGAGCCTGCATGTGTGCAGATTGCGTTGGGAACCTCCATATTGTCGATGGTATGGTAAATGCCCAGAAATACATCTGGATATTAGAAAACAAAATGCTACCATCATCTAGATTCTAGAAGACTTTATGACGGTAATTTTATTTTTCAAGATGACGATGCTCCCCGTCGTCGTGCTAAAGTAGTGAAAAAGTGGTTTCAGGAAAAAAATGTTCAGCATCTTGATAGGCCACCTCAGTAACTGGACGTGGTTCAAAGTGTCATATGAACTATAAAAAAAAGAAGCCAACAACCAAAATCAAACTCATTGAAGATGTAATTCAAATTTGGAATCGTTTTGTTCAACCAAATTAAAAACCATATTGTACAACCTAATCTTTTACAAAACCTTGTTCACAGGATGCCAGCAAGATGCAAAGCTGTGATTAAAGCCAAAGGCGCTGGGCAGCAAAATATTACGCACATTTTATAATTTTGCTTCATTATATTTCTGTATTTAAATGTTATTTCATTCCTTATGAATTACAAAAACGATTTATTGCTGTAAACTCTAAGTATTGGATAAATAATCCTTTTCATAATAATTTCTACTTCGTCATGATTTTGTAATGTATCTTAAGAGCAGAAGTTGCTACACTAAGACATTTTTGAAATATCCATAAAATTTCAAATCTAATGACATAAAGGATGAAATAACTATGAAAATTAGTTAAACAAAGAGTTAAACTTAAAAATTCACGGTTTTTGCAGGTAATACTTTTGCACACCACTGTACGTTCAACAGGTTCGAACTAATGCGTGTTCGTAGTGAATTTAGAAATTTCTAATTTAAGCGATAGTTTCTTAGCTTGGTAAAAGCGACTACGGAAAAGTCAGTGTTTATGTATGCTGGAAAATGAAAATCAACTACCTTAAACCTTGATTTAGAACAATATACACACACTTTTATTCAATAGCTCAAGCGGTACGGTTTGAACGAATTACAGGATTTTTAGAGTATGAAATAAATATAAATTTCAAACCTCATGCTCATATTACGTTTTTATTTCTGAATTCAGGAACTGCTTAAAATCGTAATTGAAAATATGCGCAAGCACCATAAAAATCTGGATCGAAAACACTTTAGTTTTTTCCCTACATAGCGATATAATTGTTTGATCACAAAAACAAGCGTGCAATTTTGTGATAGAGGACACTGCCCCTATGACCTCTCGATATTCTCGCCCGATAGCAACTTCCGTTCAGTCCTTTAGAGACACGTTAAGAATATGGATTTACCACGAAAAAAATTGGTAAATTCTAAAATATCAGACCCTGAACGTTTTTCCAAAAAACTCTTTGTATTTGATAATTATTGAGTCTTTTCGGTTTTTGTTGCCATTTACTTTTTTCAGTTACTGTGAAACTTTCTTTACAGTTAATTGAGAAATATCACAGTAAAATCCACTACTTAAGGATAGTTACCTGGCTTTTTAAAGAGCTTTTTCGAAATAATGATTGTTATTATCAGGGGTAATATGCTAAATTAAAAACCAGTTCGTACTGACAGCAACATGAATAATGCTTGCAGGGGGTGGGGTGGAGGTCACGTTTGTTGATCTAAGTAAAACATTTCGTTACTGCTTGTGATGCATTATATGCTGAATGTTTACGATAACAAGGGAAAGCAGCAATCAAGAGAGGTATTGTTTGTTAAAACATACTAGTTTGTGTTTGCCATGCTAACGCAGGCACCTCAAAGATGATTTTTTTCTTTTATTGGAGTTTTAACGACCACCGTGAGCAGTTCAATGGGCTATAAGCAGTCGCCCGTCCCTAATTTGGGGTCACTGGTTCCAGTTAAGGGAGAGAGCCAGTGCCGTAAGACAAACACAACATCCATGCCTCACGGGATTCGAACCTGGACCCCTTCCGGACGAATGGTCATAAGCCATCGCTTAGATCACTGCGCCATCGGGACGGTAAAGATGATTTAATTAACCTACCGTAAGTTGAACAAACGTTCATGTGAACTCCGATCTTATCCGTTTTCTACAAGTTTAATCCTGTGTAGTGTTTTTAGTTACTTGAAGTTGTTTAGCAGTTGAACGCGCTGTTGATTTAATTAGTGTTTTTAACTAAACTTGAAATAACTCAGTAAATAAACCGCCAGGTGAAAAGAATCACTAAACTTACGTAACATCAGCTGCTTGTTTATTATCCATGCACCGGAGGACTTTGTCACCAATAAAGTTTAGTAGACTATTTTCAGCTCGTAATTTATTAAATCACTCGCAATCGCATATATATACCGTGAAGTAGAGGTCTGCATGGGCTAAAATTTGGTGGGCCCGGCTTAAGCCTGTGCGTTTAAGGATCGGCCCATTTCTGATATTAGACTATCGGTCTGGCCCGTCAATTGCTGTTATTGTTTAAGCCCAGCCTGGCCCGGCCCGTCATTTGTAGCTATTATTTAAGCCCAGCCCTGCCCGGCCCGTCAATTGCAGCTATTATTTAAGCTCAGCCGGTCCCGGTCCGGTATTTGCAGCTATTATTTAAGCCCAACCCTGCCCGCCATTTGCAGCTATAATTATTTAAGCCCAGTTCTGCCCCGCCCGTCAATTGCAGCTATTATTTAAACTCAGCCGAGTTCGGCCCGTCATTTGCAGCTATTATATAAGCCCAGCCCGGCCGGCCCGTCAATTACAGCTATTATTTAATCCTAGCCCACCCGTTTTTGCAGCTATTATTTAAGCTCAGCCTGACCCGACCCGTCAATTGCAGCTATTAAGCCCAGCCCAGCCCAGCCCGTCATTTGCAGCTATTATTAAAGCCCAGCCCTTCCCGGCCCGTCAATTGCAGCTATTAAGCCCAGCCATGCCCGGCCCGTCATTTGCAGCTATTATTAAAGCCCAGCCCTTCCCGGCCCGTCAATTGCAGCCATTAAGCCCAGCCCAGCCCAGCCCGTCATTTGCAGCTATTATTAAAGCCCAGCCCTTCCCGGCCCGTCAATTGCAGCTATTAAGCCCAGCCCAGCCCAGCCCGTCATTTGCAGCTATTATTAAAGCCCAGCCCTTCCCGGCCCGTCAATTGCAGCTATTAAGCCCAGCCATGCCCGGCCCGTCAATTGCAGCTATTAAGCCCAGCCACGCCCGGCCCGTCAATTGCAGCTATTATTTAAGCCCAGCCTTGCCCGTCATTTGCAGCTATTATTATTTAAACCCAGCTGGGTTCGGCCCGTCAACTGCAGCTATTATTTAAGCTCAGCCCGGCCGGTCAATTGCAGCTATTATTTAATCCCAGCCCACCCGTTATTGCAGCTATTATTTAAGCCCAGCACCGGCCCGGTCCGTGATGTGACAATTTTGTATTATTTTGTTTTTCTATTGTATTTTGTTAAATTGTGAGAATTAAATAATGCAATGAGATATCATTGAAGATATTTAGTTGAATGTAAGCCTAAACATATTAACTACACTTTGGCAATTATCGAAAAATATAACCTTTTAAAGAGAGAAAAAAAGAAGACTAAGCGAGTTCAAAATAAATTTTCGAAGAATAGCGCACTTTAAAATGAAAAAAATCTTGAAGTTTACTTTGCGCGCACAATGAGAGAAAGGTATTAAAAAAAATATAAAAAAGCTCTTTAAAATGCTTCCAACCCCTAGTCTAAAAACACTATTATTTCATAAAAAAACAAGTTTTAATGTAAACAATTTAATTTTTTTATACAAACTCCGAATAAACTTAAGTACATTGACGTACCTGATTGCAGCAGAAAACATTTCCTCTCATGTGGTATATAAAACAGAAAATTTGGACGAGGAACTTGTAGCAGCAGAAACGCATTTATGTCTTTTAAGATAAGATGTTCCAGATTTTGAACTGCCATAGCTTAAAAAATTGTTGCACTTAATGCACTGCGCAAAGTTTTTCGGCTGAAGGGTTTCGGCATTGCCTAGCAGTTTAAAATACGCCCAAATATCACTTTTCCTGCTTACATTATATATTAGGATGTATTCTCGTGTGGCATTTTTTTCGCGCAATTCTTTTCATTTCTTAAATTCCGTGGTAAAAGAAGTTACATTTGCAACTATGAGTACATGAAGACAGCTGCAGGGATCTACTGCGGATAAATTTTCAGAGTGAAATACCGCAGAAGGGTAATAAAATGTTGTGACGTACCTGCCCGCAGGACGCACACGACATAAAGACAGATAGCAGTCAGAACGAACGTCCGCGTAGCTCAATTGGTAGAGTGACTTATTCCGGAATGAGGGGACCCGGGTTCGAGCCCCGGCGTGGATAAAAATGACGGAGAAATTTACTTCGTTATAATGTCCCTTTCTCCGAACTGCAAACGGTAATATTACAAAAGTCAATTCCTACAGGAATTGAGGATAGGAGAAACAATCGATATCGTACCACTCTTATGTAAATACACCCCACTGCAGACATTCCCCCACTCCACACAACAAGCGCACTCTCTCGGGGTCGAATCTTTTTGTTTGTCAACAAGCCCCATAGTGTTTTTACCATCTTAATACCTTACAGATGGTAAAAGCACTGAGTTCCTCTCCTCGCCTCTGTGATTACGCCCTGGGCTATGTCATGGAAGTACGTAAAGCCTGCAAAACAGTTAAACAGACCAGAAAATCGGGAAACACGACTTTTCTCTTTCGTTACCATAAAAAAAAAAAAAAAAAGGTCGACTTGGCCGGGGCCGGCCGTAGGTATCTGGGGGAAAATCCCGGCCCGTTGCTTTGTTCTCTAAAGAAGTCCGGTCTGGCCCCATGCAGACCTCTACTGTGAAGTGCTATTGAATTAGAGATAGAAGTTATGCAAATGTTTGGCTGTTACTCCCGCATTATCGCTCATGCCCGGCCGAAACTATGATTAAATACAACCATCGCCCACAGATTCCTCAATAGGGATTGATTACAGGCATGATGGGTAAGACGCATGATTTGGATGTCTTTGACAGAGGGCAGATTGTAGGTGCCCGCAAGATGGGTCACTCCATCTCGGAAGTCGTCAATACACCGGGATTTTCCCGTGCCAGTGTCCAGAGTGTTCCGGGAATACGAAAATTCTGGCAAAAGAACAACATCCCGAATGAATTGCAGAGGTTTATCAGCCTTGACAGGTCGTGGTGCACAACGTTTAGGCCGCATTGTTCGAACTAATAAGCGCAAGACTACAGACTTGAACAGTGGCCCGTGACGTCCCACTTCCGTACGTGCCGTTTCCGTATAAATGAATTTTTATCCCATTTGCGTACATAACCAAATCATTTAGTGTCATTTTCGTACACATATGTGATGATCCGTAAGCAGTGGAGGAAGATAGAGGATCAGGGGTACTGATAGCCCCCTCAACCCACCGCGGAAGGGCTCACGCTATAAGCGTCTGTAGCTTCAGGGAAAAGTTTTTACAAAATCTTTTGTGGAAACATCATACCGTCAGGCTATTTGTTTGCCTTTATCCCTGGTTCCCTTGCCACATTACATCACAACAATTTGTTATAAAGAATCTGTTGCAGTGCTTTAATTTATTTAAAATCAAAAGATTATAGCGTTACTTTGACTACTACTAATATTACTTTGGATATACTTGTCAATAAATGGAGAAAAATACAATATCGATTGGATATCCTTAATGAAACCAAGGGAGCACAGGGAATATCTGAAATGGATATGATCTGTGCTTAAAATGTACTAATGACTATAAAAACAAATTTGAAATGCATTAATGATTGTAAAACCAATTTAAAATGCATTAATAATTGTAAAACCAATTTAAAATGCATTAATGATTGTAAAACCAATTTAAAATGCGCTAATGATTGTAAAAAACAATTTAAATGCACTAGTAATTGTAGAAACAAATTTGCGATGCACTAGTGATTGTAGAAACTAATTTGAAATACACTAATGATTAAAAATAAATTTGAAATGCAGTAATTATTGTAGAAACCAATTTGAAATGTGTTAATGACTGTAAACACTGGTCTGAAATGCACTAATGATTGTAGAAACTGATCTGAAAGGCATTCATGATTGTAAAAACTAATTTGAAATGCATTAGTGATTGTAAAAAACAATATGAAATGCACTAATGATTGTAAAACCAACTTGCCAATCATTGGTTATTGTAAAAACCAATTTGGTATGCGCCAGTTATTGTAAATAAAAAAATTTTTATTGTGGCAAATAAAAATAAATAAAATAAAAAATAAAATAAACTGGTTTCAAGAAATAGTTCGGAATTTTGACGGCAGCTTTGAACGAAATATTAAAAAGAAAAGCAATTTTTTTTTTTCGCGGTTTTGAAATTAAACATCTGCAACGAATCTTGAAGACCGTAAATATGGCATTAATGGACAGCCTGTTTGCAATTCAGTTTTTATTGCTGTTCCCGCTTACGGGTGCCTATTTGTTGACGAAAACAATGAATCGTGATCTCTGTGACGTCGGAGAAATTCGACAGGGGATCAGCATTAACTTTTTCCCTTAGCATTCCCCACATCTGATATCAGGCGCGGTAAAACTGAACGGAAATGGCACTAACCGATCTGCTATGTACCGAAATGGGACACAATTCCTTTTGTACGGAAAACGGAAATGGCACGTACGGAAGTGGGAGACTATCCAAATCGCCATGTCAGGGCAAGGCAACGTACTCTTAAACGTCTAGGGATCGGAATTAAACAAAGGAAGCAACTGCTTGGAATGACAGTTAACGTTGGAGCAAAAGTTTGCTATCTAAAAATTTCGCAAAGAATCTTTTTTTTTTTTTTTTTTTTTTCCCCGCATGAATAAAATGTAGAAGACATTGAGAAGGTAACTTATGTGTTTTTATCTCTGTATTCTGAGTAGAGAGAAGCATCAAAGGCACCGATCCGGCTAAGTGAATTTAGTACACCCAATAATTTTACGAAGGAGGCAGTTCCTATCCAATATCTTTTTTTAACGTGAATGAAATCACCATTTACCCCGTGATAATTTGTGTTGCTAAGTACTTCAAAGATACTAAAACATCTTATCTATAAGTTTTTAGCACTTCTTTTGTAAAAAAAAAAGATCATTGTGTTTATGTTATCACTTTGTCTTCTGTGGACATATCTCGACAACTGTTAATCCAATCTGAAAAATTATTTTTGCATTGGAAAGCTTGAAATGTGAAAATGATGATCCTTGCAGTCCGGTTTTTTCCAATGCAAAACTTCACCACTAGAGGGCGTTAATGCAGATACAGAGTCCAAAATACATTTTATTCCACATATTTACTTCTACATATCCGCTTAAAAAAAATATTGTTTCTTTCGATGCCATTTATATCGAATATTATTTTAGGTAAAGTCTCTTTACCAAGCAGTGCATAGATTTTCCGCTAGGGGGCGTAAAGGTAAATTGTGTTTTCCCCTACATCTGTACTTCTAAAACTCCGATTTGAAAAATTCTTCCTGATCGGATACAGATCCTGATGGGAAACGTTTTGCATGTAATTTTTAGTTGTTGATAAAGAATCGTTTCGTCACCATGGGCGTAAGTGCCTTTGGAAGTCTTTTCCCCGGTATATCCGCTTTTAAAAACTCCGATTTGAAAAATTCTTTCTGCACCGGATACAGCTTCTGATGAAAAATGCTTTGCATATAAATTTCTAATATTTGGTAAAGAATGGTTTAGCCACCAGGAAACGTAAGTCTTCATTTCTGTTTCTGATGTATTTGCAGAAAAATCTAAGCTTCTGAAAACTCGATTGAAAAAATTCTTCCGTGGACCCATACCGCTCACCTCGGAAAACATTTTCAGAATACTTTCTTCTTAATTAATATAAAGCTTATTTTTTCCCGCCAGTGGCGTAGATGTATATCTTACTTTTGTCGATATCTCTGCTTCTAAGAGTCAGATTTGAAAAATTCTTTCTTTGCTGGAGAGCGTTTTCAGTGCGAAATGTTTCTCATAGAATTACAAATGGTTCTTAGTGTATATACAAGACTGCCACTAGAGGACATAAGTTCAAATTTCCGTTTACAGCAATATCTGAGGGACTAAAAACCCGATCGAAAAAATTCTTTTTCAGTCAGATACTACTAACTATGAAAACTGTGTATATTTTCTTATCAAAATGATGCGCAATTTCGCCGCTAGGGGTGCCGATGTTTAATCTGTTTTTCTCAATATCTCTGCTTCTATATGTGCCATTAAAAAAAAATCTCTCAACACCTTGTGAAACACTTTAGGTTTGTGCTTCTATATGTGCGATTTTTAAAAAATCTCATTTACCTTGTGAAATACTTTAGGTTTGTATTTGACGAGTTTTACAGTTCACAATTCTGCCGCTAGGTGGTGTTTGTGTACTTCTGTTTGCAGCAGTATTTCCGCTTCTAAAAACCCTATTGAAAAATTTATTTTTTGCTGTATGTCATTTGCTACAATAGAGATGTGGAGCATTATCCTCTTTAAATGATACACAGATTTCCTGTAGGGGGCGTAAAGGTCAAAACATTTTTCTCGCTATCTCTACTTCCGGGAGACGTATCTGAAAAATTCTTTTTCTTGAGCATAACTTTTTCCATTAAGAATACTTTTCGCCTATTCTCAACTTTTCCATTATGCAAAATGCTTCCTCCAGAAGACGTAGAGCTATATCATGTTTTCTTTTATATTTATTTTAACTGTTCTATTAGGAAATCTTTCTCTGATACCTTCCTTCTGCTATGAGAAACTTTTTGTGCGCCATTTGTTAATCTTCGTAACATACACCGATGAGCCATTACATATGACCACCCCGAGCCTAGAGAAATGGGCACGCCTGGAGACCGAACGGTGGCGTAGGTGAAGTTAACAAAGCAGTATATATACAACACGAGGACCGGCTTGAATACCGTTGCACCACAGACGATCAGTGACCAGATAAATGTAATTATCTGGTATAACACCCTGGTTGTGAGTATGGTTTGATATGCTACAGAGGGTGAGTCGGAAGTTTTGCAATATTTGCATAAACGCGTGTGCTGCTGCGAGTAAGTCACGTGTTTAAACTAGTTCAAGTCGCTCACTGCAGTCAGTCGAAAGGGATATAAAGTGGTAGTCGTTACTGTGAACAACATTGCATGTCGTCGTTCTGTCTGTTTGGGGAACGAATAAAAGATGAACAGCCACAACCGCCTAATTAGGGAACTTTTGCTTTACCAGTTTGAACTCTGCCAAAACGCTGTTCAAGCAACACGAAACATTTATTTGTCTTGCGAAAGGAGAAGGTTCCGTGGACCACAACACCGCAACCAGATGGTTCAAGAAATTTCGCTCAGGTGAGCGAAACCTCGACGATCAGCCAAGGTCAGGTAGGCCGCGAACTGTGGATTCGGAGGCCGTAGAGGCAAATCCGATGACTAGCACTCAGAGATTATCAGGCGAGCTGGGCATATCACAGACCATCGTGGTTCATCACCTTCAGGATCTCGGCAAAGTCTACTGGAGCTGCTGCATTGTCCATCACGAATGACGCCAGCTGAAACAAACCGCCAAGTGGAAGTATGTGCACGGAACTCCTAGAAAACCGGCGCGATGTAGGTTTGGTCTCAAGAGAATTGTTACGTACTATGAAAAGTGGAACAATTTCCGTAATCCTAACACACAACGGCAGTGGTTGAGCCCGAGCCAGCTTCCTAAACCTGTTTCCAAACGTAGACGCTTCGAGCTCAAAGTGATGCTTTGCGTCTGGTGGAATTTCGAGGGGATAATCCATTACGAATTTGGTCCAGACGGTCGGACCATCAACGCCAATCTCTAATCTAAACAGCTGGAGCGTATGTATGCCGCTCCAGCTGTTTAGATTTAGAGGTTGGCGACCCGGGCAAAACTCCGAAGAACTCGAGGGCATCGAATTGATGCCACACCCAGCATGTAGTCCGGACTTTGCCCGTCTAATTATTACTTGTTCCTGTCCATGGAACTGTTCTATTAGGAAATCTTTCTCTGATACCTTCCTTCTGCTATGAGAAACTTCCTTTGAGGGCGGCACTTCAACAACCAGGAGGAGGTGGCGGCCGTTGGGGTGAAGGAGTTATTCGCTTCGAAGGACAAGAACTGGTACCGTCACGGAATCTAAGAACTGGCAGACAGATGGCTAAAAACGGAGCAACACGATGGCCTGTACTTTGAATGCTGGTCAGCTTTCGTCGTAAAGGTACGTATGAATACATGAAATAATCCAAATATTGCAAAACTTTTGACTCACCCTCTGTACATTCAGTAATGAGTGGATTTTTAAAATTATTTCAATCTTAAATTGCTGTTAAAATTTGTTCACGATGATTAGTTTTACAATGCGTATTTCAAAAGTTCTCTGTCGTCCAGGAGTCAACATACTTTTTTTTTGTAAGGGCATTTATGAGATGTTCCACCGTGGGTACGTGCGTTTCTGTAGTGTGTGACGAGTCTGCACCGCAGGACGCACATGAGATAAAGGCAAATAGCAGCGAGAGGATACGTCCGCGTAGTTCAGTTGGGAGAGCGACTTGTTCCGGAATGAGGAGACCTGGGTTCGATGCCCGGCGTGGACAAAAAAATGACGGAGAAATTTACTTCGTTATAAGTGGTCCACAACACTAAAATGTTTCTTGTTAGAAGTGAAACGGAGCAGAGCATCCAAATGCATGTGAGTATGTTAAATGGATAACATTATGTTGATTTCCTCTAGCGGAAAGTTCCCAAAGAGGCGCCGAAGTGTCAATTTGCATCGAGGTGCAAACATGCCTTGAGCAAGCGCATTTCTAATGTTGATAAATTAAGGTTCGAAATCGATACTTTGTGCGGGCTATAGAAATGACGCCAGCGTTTGCGCCATGACTAATTATTTCTATAGCAAAATGGGCAGAAGCAACTTCGATTTTTTGTTTGGGCTTGTATTGCCACCTAAATGCATTGTTATCATTATTCAATAACCTGTAACAGCAGAAATGATAAAATGAAATGAAAAAATGTTTTCCTATTCCTTTCAGTTTTTTCTTACTGTAAAAATGAACAGAGAAAGTACTTCTCCGCCTTTTTTGTTTGAGCAAAATCTTCGTAGCTACCCATATAGAACAGCTGTGTGCTCCTCCTCATTATGAGATTTCTAAACCGGAAATACACCAGATTAGGTGACTTGTCGAAATGCTGGTGGGAAGGTTATTAATTTCAAGAGGCAATCGCTGTAACAAATTACTCATACGCCCAGCGCCGATTGTTGGGGATCCATCTACGCATTTGCCTTACATTCGTGAAAAACCCTGGGGGGGGGGGGGGAGAGACTCGAACTGGATGGTCTGCAATGGGATTGGAACTCGCAGCAGTCACCTGAAGGCTAGCGATTAGCGAACTGAGCCACGTGATGGTGTTTAAGAGAAATGGAAGTTCGAAATCGATAGTGGAAACAATTTTACGGGGACGAAATTTGACGGCACACCTTGTGAGTACGAATTTTAAATTTGAATTCCTCGTGATAAAAAAAATCATTCATTCATGCAGAAAGAAGAGAGCGTGAGTAAAGAAAATCTTAGACCTCCTTAGAAAAATCCATGAAAAAATGTGTAGCAGCTTTTCAGCGCTGCTAGAATTTGCTACCTATAACTGACTCTTGTATGCCGAAGTTCTCTTTTTGAAAAATATTTTCTTCTAAAATTTTTCCGCACGTTTATGAGATATTTATCTGGTGTTATTTAAAATTATTTCTGCGCCTATACTTCAGGATGCTGAAGAGTAGAGCGTTAAGGGGAGGGCGGATCCCCTTTGTAGTTTTATTTATATCAAAGGAAATTAGTTGTTCACAAAAGCATTTCACCTGTGTAGAACATTCGTACAACGCATCCTGATGATGTCCAGTGAATACTAATCATGCAAAGTTCGTGGCTTTTTTATAATTTATTTTGTCCTTAAGAATGCATGACGATTCTTCAAGTTGTAGTGGTTCATTTGCTATTCATCGTTCGTTATTATCACGGACATGGTCTGAAATCCTTTGTAAAGAAAAGGTCAGTAAAGTCTACATGGTATGCGCTTCGCTGACGTTTAGGAATTTCCGGCTGCACGTCCAGCTCTGTGATGTGCCATGCGAATCCTTGCAGAGAGATGAACTACGGGTTAAAAAGATGAATTAACTCGGCAAGAAGAGATAAGGTTAATTCTTTGACGAGGCTATCAATCACTCACACACGTTGATGAACCTTTACTTTTCAAATGCAGCCGACAGTTGGATGAGATAACTGCAAATAAAAAGCGTCCCATGCAATTATATGTAGAATCTTGTATGTTTGTTTGTTTTTATCACTAAACTAGACTTTAGCTCGTTCCCAAACGAAAATTTTATCTTCTGTGTGATTTTGATTGCTGCATCAAGAACCGTTACGGAGTGTGAACCCAAAGGTCGTAAAACTTCGTCCTTTCTGTAAACTCATGTATATCAACATCATACAGCGCACATAGCTGCACTAGCCGAAAAAAAAAAAAAAAAAAAAAAACGAAACCTTATTTAGTATCGGGTAACCACAAAAGTATTTGTCGTTTTTCGAGGGAGCAAAAGAAACACCTTGTAGTGGTTGAATTTGCGGAGAGATGGTGTTCCGCCCGAGGTATATAGTCAGCCGAAATCCCAAGATGCCCTGCGCACATGAATCAGACGAGTAAGCAGTTTGGCAGCGTAAAGTGGTATCTGTGGAGATTTATCGTGGGTGTTGTCATACGAATTTAAACTCTGTTCATCTGCTGCAGAAACAACTCGTCGCATTTGCTTAGCATTCGAGGCAGATGCTGTGAAGGAACGCACAACTCGGAATTGGTTTGAGAAGTTCAGAAATTGAGATGAATCCCTTCAAGACAACTCCCAGAGTAGTCGTTCTGCCAGCCTTGACACAGAAGCCCTGAAAGTTGCTATTGTGCAGGACAGTAACCAAACATACCAGAAACTAGCCCAGTCACTTGGTGTTAATGATGAAACCGTCCGAAGGCATTTGCATGCAATAGATAAGACATACAAATTGTCTTACGTGGGTCCCCCACGAATTGCCTGCAGTGAACAAACAGCAACGTGTCTCAGATTGTCTTGTATTGCTGTCTCGCTATAGCAAGGAACCATTTTGAATAGGTTACTCACATGTGATGAGAAATGGGTCTAGTACAACACTCCAAAATGTTCCAGACATTAGTTGTCCACTAGTGACTCAATTCCTCACACATCGAAGCCAGCACTGCATCGGTTATGTTGTGTGTATGCTGGACAGCACGTGGTGTTGATTATGAACTCTTGCAACTCGGCCAAACGATCACCACTGCAGCGTACTGTGAAAAACTGAACGTATGCATGAGGACCTGAAAAAGTAGGAAGCGGCACTGGTCAACAGAAGGGGAGTTCTGCTCATTCAAGGTAATGCTCGTGCCCACTCCATTGACCAAAAGCACTATCAAAGAACCGGGATGGAAGCTTTTATGTCATCCAGCTTATTCACCATATACACTGAAGAGCAATTGAATTAGAGATACCTGTCTAGTAACGTGTAGCACTACCTTTCGCCCTGATGACGGCGGCGATTCGTCTCGGCATGGACTCGACAAGACACCGGAAGCGTTGGGAAGCCATACGGATCCACGTCCCCTGAACAAGCTTCCACAGTTCACGAAGATTTGATGGATGGGGGTCAGAGCCTCGAACATCTCTCTCGATGGCATCCCAGATGTGCTCGATGTGACCTAGCTGGCCAAGGAAGCGAGGTCACGTCGGTGGAGTGTTCATCGAACCATTCGGATACAATTCGGGAGATGCATTGTCTTGTTGCAGTGTGAGGTCCCCAGTGGGATGTTGAAGACGCACAAACGGGAGCAAATGGTCGTCCAGGATATCCCGGTAGCGTTGACCTGTGAGGGACGATGTCACATGTACCAGGGGTCCCATTTCAGTTCACGTAAACAGTCCCCAAACGAGAATGTCACCCCCCATCAGCTTGAAGAGTACCCTGCTGGCAAGAAGGATCCATCGCTTCATGTGGTTTACGCCGTACTCGTAACCTGCCATCCGCCTGTACCAACGTGAATCTCAACTCATCAGTCCGGGCAACATATTTCCACATGTCTAGGGTCCAGTGGCGATGTTCCCGCGCCCATGCTAAGCTTTGCACCCTGTGATGTGCGGTCAGCAGCGGTACCCTCGTGGGACGATGGCTTCTGTACCCCATAGCGAGGAGATGGTTCTGGATGGAGTGGCTGCTTACACGTTTTTGTGCACCAGCGTTAAATTGCCGAGTGATTTCTTGCACTGTGGCCCTTCTATCCGCTGTTACAATGCGAGCTAGCCGACGATGACCCCGCTCATCCACACGCTGTTGTTCACGGCAGTTGGCCCTTGCAGGGATGGTGGTTTTACCGGATTCGATGTACTCACGGTGCACCCGTGACACAGTGGCTCGTGAAAATCCCAGTGCCTTCACGACTTCCGAGATTCAGAGTGACCCATTCGTCGGGCCCCGACAATTTGCCCACCATCAAATGCGCTTAGATCCTTCGTCTTACCCATACTGCGTCCGACTCTTACTGATTCCCGTCGCATCACTCCTTATATTGTCGGATCGCTGCATACGTCATGACGTTTCCGTTTACAGGGCCGCCCACAGCGCCACATTTGTATAACGCCAGCTGTCTCTAATTCAATTGCTCTTCAGTGTATATCTCCTTCAGAATATCACTTTTTTCTGTCACTCGACAAACATTTGCGTGGACACAGCTTCTCCGTGAGCTACACGCTGCCCTCCAAAACTTTTTCTCTTTCCATGACTCGGAATTTTATCGCAGGGGTATATATAAGTTGTTAACACGTTGGCAGAACTTGTTGAAGACCATGGTAATTATTTTGATGAATAAACCGCTTTTCTACTACGTATGTGTTATACTCTGTCTCAGTCTCCGAAAACGGCAAATACTTTCGTGGTTACTTGATATCTAGTAGTGCCGCCTTTGTTGTGAAAGGCAGGAAGTACGCAACGAGGTATGGATTCTATGGTGCACTTGAATTCTTTTTAATCCAAAGATGCCATTCCTGCAGCAAAACATCGCGCGGCATTGTCAGTGTCGCTTCATGAAGTTATCGCCACAGTCCCTGAACACCATAGCTTCAAAACAATGTGTAACATAATTCATCTGACCCCATCACTTTCTTCTATTGCTCTACTGTGGATTCATGGAGTCCCCGGCAACAATGTGGACGGATTTTTCAGTTTTTTTTTTTTTTTTTGCGTAGGCAAAAGGCTTCCGAATGGGCAGACGACTTTCAAGACTTTTTTTCCCTCCCTACGAATAGTTCGAGTCGAAATGGGCTGCTTCTAACCTTGGTTAAATTCAGGGGCGAACCCTGAATAATTTTGATAAAGGGGGTTCCAGAAAATGTATGGTCTTCGTGATATCAGTATATTATCATCATCAACAACCATTATCAGTCCACTGCCGGATTAAGGTCTTTTTAAATTTTTTCCAAAACTTTGTCCTGAGCCAGTCTCCTCCATGTCACTCCGAATTTCATCCACCCATCTGGTCTTCTACTGGGTTTCTTCCTGTCACTTAGAATCTAGTAGAGTATTTCAGCTGTTCAGTGGTGGTCCGTAGTTCGGCAGCACTGTCTCTTTTTTTTTTTTTTTTTTTTTTTTTTTTTTATTGGAGGTTTAACGACCACCGTGAGCAACTCAATGGGCTATAAGCAGTCGCCCGTCCCTAATTTAGGGTCACTGATTCCAGGGAAGGGAGAGAACCAGTGCCGTAAGACAAACACAACATCCATGCCTCACGGGATTCGAACCCGGACCCCGTTCGGACGAACGATCAGAGGCCATCGCTTAGACCACTGCGCCACCGGGGCGGCGCAGCACTGTCTCTACTCCATGAGTAAGAACTGGAAGGTTGCCTTGATTAAACTCTTTTTTTTAAGACGTAAGAGTAAATTGCTCTTGAAAATTGTACTGTTTCTTCGCAATATTCTCCAACCAAGTTTTACACGATGAAACCTTAGTGTTTATTTTGTTAGCGACTCTGACCAGAGGGTTAAGCTTTTTAAAAAAGGATAAGATCGACAGTTTGCATGATCATTAGTCAGAACTTACGGTAGGCTGACTAAAAGAATTTTGAAGTGATCGTGTTAGCATAGACAAACTGCCTTGTCCGAGCGTGTGTGCGACTAATAATCAGTACATCACCTGATTGCCTTTCCTTGTTGTTGTTGGTATTCAGAACAAAGGGCATCATATGTAGGAGTGAAAGTTTTTGCTTAGATCAACAAACTTGACTCCAGTCTTTTTTACGACCAATGAGGAACTCTAAGGACTGTAACAGTCGCCAGTCACCAACGTCCCTAATTTTGGAACATTTTTTCTATGGTAGGGAGAGAACCAGATCCGTGGGACAAGAACACCTGCCATGCCATATCCAGAACTCAAGCCCGGTGGCCAAACTCGTGCGGTTAGCCAGAAATCAACGTCTATGACCACTCTCTCTCGGGGCGGCGCCCCCCCCCACACACACACACTCCATTCGCGTCTGTTCTTCAAGTTGCAGTCAATAAATACCGGTTTTTATCAATTTAGCATATTACCCCTAGTTGTGGGGTTTCGTAAGTAGGTTTTTTTTTATTATTAGAGGTTTAACGACTACCGTGAGCAACTCAGTGGGCTATAAGCCGTCGCCCGTCCCTAATTTAGGGCTACTGGTTCCAGGGAAGAGAGAGAGAGCCAGCGCCGCCGCCGTCGTAAGATAAACAACATCCAAGCCACACCGGAATTCGAACCCGGGCCCCTTTCCGGACGAATGAACAGAAGCCATCGCTTAGACCACTGCGCCACCGGGGCGGCTAAATAGGTTTAATTTTATTTTTTCATGAACTCCACTGACTAAAGTAATCTACCCCCCCCCCCCCGCCCTTATGTTGAGTCAACCGTAGTGTATTTCCCATATTCACTGCGTGGCAGGAAAGTCATTACTAGCAAACAGGCTGACTCGGAAGCACTAGAAAGCAAAATTTTTGTATACAGCATGACTCGGAAAATTTGTAAAGCAGGACCGGCTGGATCATCGGAGCGGCCGCCCTGGGCCCCGCGCTTTCACGGGTACCACAGTTTTGGAAATAAAAGCAAAATCATTCCTTTCGGTAGAAAGAGATAGGAGCGACACTCATAAAAAAAAAAAAAAACTTTTTATGTGATTGAGGGTTTAACGAACACCGTGAGCAGCTCAGGAGGCTATCAGCAGTCGCCCGTCCCTAATTTAGGGCCACTGGTTCCAGGAAATGGAGAGAGCCAATGCCGTAAGACAACCACAACATCCATGCCTCACCGGGATCCGAACCCGTACCCATCTCGGACGAATGGTCAGAAGCCATCGCTTAGACCACTGCGCCACTGGGGCAGCTTTTTTTTTCCAATCCCTCCACTTTCAAATAGGTTATACTGATACTGAAATTTGCAGATTTTAAATGATTATCATAACAATTTTAATTTTTTCCGCATTCATGAAATAGAAAGTTTAACTTCATCGTTTAGTGGCTCCCTACTTTTATATATTTGTGTGTAAGCCAGATACTTAAATTTAACAAAATAAAAAGAACAATATCGAAGTTGTTTTGTGGCTATATATGGAAATCAACTGTTCAGTGGCTTAAAAAACGATACTGAAAATTTATAAGAAAATTGCTTTTTTTTTGTTATGAGCGCGTATAGAAATTAAAAAAAAGTAGCTAATTTGTCAGTTACTCCGCCATGCATCAAAAATCAATCACTAAAACATATATCGGTGAGAAAAAATATTTATACGAATTAATTTGCAAAAACATTTGCAACGCAGTTCAGTTGAATTGAACATTTTATCAGATCAGATCAGATGTAGAGGATTTTAGGAACAGAGCATCTGACCCCAGTTCTTAAACAACCCTTAGAAATAGGTAGCTAGGAAATTTGGGTTAGAGTGCCCGACAGGAAAGTGACACGGAAGCGAGGTAGAAAGGGGATGGAAGACGCTCTTATTTATTACCGAGGGGCCAGTTCCCGGGGTCCGACGTCTTAACGTGCCCATCCGACGCACGGCGGATATTTAGTGGTTCGAGCGTTCGTACCTGCCTGGGATCGAATCTGAGGTTTCTCCGTGGCAGTCACAAACGTTGACCATTAGGCAATCAGCGGCCCTGAACTTTTTATCATTTTATGAGGAAGTTTATATAAGAATCACAAACGAACCTCAGCCCCCTCTCCCAGGAGAGGATATCTTAAGATTTTAACATATCTCTCTCTCTCTCTCTCTCTCTCTCTCTCTGAACTTTTAATCAATATTATGTTTTTTTGAGATAAGTTTTGCTTTATGATAGTTTTCGCGTGTGGTCTTCACGGAAGACAATTTTCACATAAAGACTTTATTAAAATATCAGATCTATTTTTGAGTGCGAGCAATGGAATTTTGCTCTGCTGAGCCACGCAATGAAATTTCGCCCCGTGCCCAGAAAAAGTTCCATCTAGCGCTGTGTAAAGTCGCAGTATTATTTTAAATTAATCAAAAATAAGAACTTCCATCCTTAGTTGATTTATCAAATATTTACAGCTCAATGGAATACTTTTTACACAAAACACTTATATTTTTATACACACACGCTATTAATAACATAATATCCTTGCCATTCCGTAGGTATCTTCCCTGTGCAAAGTTCTTTTATGACGTTTTACTTTTTTATATCTAAAAAATGAGTTTTTGAAGTTATCTGCCATTAATCTGTCCTCCGTGTGTATAGCGCAGCCAGATGCAATTTCAAATACGTCGTCAAGCAATATGCAAGCCAAATTGCATGATGTCCACAGCATCCTCCCATTTGTATTGAGTATGTAAACCGCCTTTCGCCTCCCCGCTCACCACGCAGACGTAAATTCTTAATTTCTAAATTCCATGTAGAATCTACTTCCTTTGGTTTCCATTACCGCTTCTGACTTGCCGCTTGGAATCTGTTTTTCTTAGTTCATCTTCAGTTACTATTCCTAAATACTTTCACTTGAGATCCACTTTCTTTTGATAGGTAAATATGCGCTGAACAATTTCCTCAGTGGATTTTCTAGAAATAGGTAACGTAAACTCAAAGATGTCAATTTTTTTATGTATCATTTAACAAAATGAGGTCGAAATTGAAAATGTTCCGAAAAACTTCGAAACGGAAACTAAGGATGTATACGAGAGCTTATTGTTGTGCTGTTATAAGCCCCCTTCGGGTTCGATGTTTAAGCCTAATTGCAGCTCGTTGCAGGAAGTATATAGCAAAGAAATAGTTGAAAAAAGTTGCAGTCTCAATCAGTATATTATTTGCTTAAACTTATTGTGCATGTTGTTTTAAAATTATCTTACTAAATTATTTCTTCAAACTCACAGTTCTCTCGTTACTTATTCTGGTTACTAATAATTCGGTCTTTCCTACTTGCTCTAATTCTGCGTAACTTTTCACTCTCCTTCTCTGAGACCCGAAGAAGTGCTCCTTGTTAGACCATCATTTCGCGACCTGCACCTTAACTTCTGATTTTTTCGCGTGACCCCTAGGTTGAAGGAGAGATCGTTTCTGAGCAATAAACTCATTAACAGATCGTTCCTGAGCAATAAACTCATTTAACCGTCTTGATGCGCATTTCGAATCACAGTGTACATGATTGCAGCGTAGGCCAATAAAACAATAAAAGCACTTAGTCCACGTACTAACACTTACTAATTCTTATTGCTATCCCGACAGATATAATCCTCGAATATTGCCATGCTGACCGCCTCGACCGACAAAGAAAGACTCATTATTGAAAGTCCCCGAATTGGAAATACGTTAATACTAAAACTTAAAAATATCCTTAGGAAATGTTTGTTTCCGTGCAAATTAAAAGAAAAAAAAAAGATAGGTAGGGTCAGTTCTGATTGAGCAGTCAGTTTGGAACGTAGGACTACGACTTGCGGATCGGAGAGTTGAAATGAGCTAGTCGAGTATGGTTTCAAAGCGTTTATTTAATTTGTTATAGCCAACACAGGTCTATGATATGAAAAGCAGCTTACACAATTTTTACAAATGCTGCTGCAGGATACATGGCGAACACAATGCAGATCAACACACGAATTACCCAACGTGGTGCTCTTCTTGGGCTTCTTACATTCCTCATCACTTGCTCTTCCTCTCGTTTTAATTTTCTTCACTTTTGCTTGCGTTCATTCTGCGAATTCCACGGCATTGTCGAAAATGTTAACCCGTTCACACGAAAACAATTTTTTTTTTACTGTGATATGTTCTTTATATATTTGAATAGATCTCGTGGAGAGCTTTAAAGCGATATCACGTACAGTCGTTTTGCATTAACGGTTGCCGAGATAGACTGAGTCAAACGCGGCGGAACACCCAGAAATATTGCATCATCTCCCCCGCGTACAGGGAGCAAGGGGAGCGCCGCGCGCACGATGTATTGCGCAGTACGCGAATTGGACTCCATGTTGTTTACGAATATGCTAATACGATTAGTGTGCGGCGCGTATTTTTAACGCTATAATGATTTGAATTGGGACCTATTTTTGTCACAGGCGGTCGGCCGTAAGTCGCCCCATACTATCCGCGGAGTTAGACCTAGTCCTACGTCAAAAAGATCCTGTAAAACGAAATCTGCGTGGCAGTGTGAAAAAGACATCCATTCGAATATTTCTATTGACCCCAAGCTAAAATGAGGACTTCAGCTAAGTCTGGAAGGAAGTTCAGTTAATCAATGAAATAAACAAGACTATTTAATGTGTTAAATTATAACTGAAGATGTTTCTGCAGTTCATCAGGAAAAGACGACAGAACTGCCGAACAAAAGCGTAAGATAGTGCGAATTCAGGCAATTAATCTTTCGTTCCAGGCCGGTGTAAAAACGATATGCATCCATTCACAAATTAACAGGGACCGCATAGCCGGGGAAATACTTTCAATTCCTTCCGAAAAGGAGATGCCTTATCAAGAGGCTTCGAAGGAGAAAATGAGCGTATTAAACGTTCTGGTTGAGTAATGCTCGTCGAGAGGAACGTGGTAGTGACGCAGTATCATTTGATCCATAAGAATGAGAATCCTTCTTCTCTCCCTTCCGGGCCTCAAATGGTTAGACAAGGCACAACACTAGTTCTCGACATTTATAGCTCCCAAGCAGCATATGGTAACGTTACCCTGTCATTCAACGTGATTAGTGAGTTGCGTGCCATGCTCTCTCTGAAAGAGAATTCCCTCTTCTCCTGCGCCTTACAACTATCCGTTTTTCCTACTTTTGGCGCCCCGGTGGAAAAAAATCCCTCCCCGTCGCTGCGTTGATGTTCTCCGTGCAGACGCACGCTAGCTCCCATCTTTACTGGTCAAGTGAGTAGGACGTGTGTGTGGAAAAGAAGGCTGGCTATACCCCGCTGGGCCAGTTTTGTTCGTTTAAGGAAGAAGGGGATGTTAAAACCGAGATGTGCAAGAAGGTTGAGCCCCCCTCCTATTGTGTCTTGATGAAGTGGGTTGCACTCCATTTGTCAAGGTCAGCACCTAAGGTGAACTATTGAAAGTTGTTTACTTTGTGCAGATCTTCGATACCATTCGCACGCGGCGAGTTGTCACTAATGTAAAGTGAACTTACCCGTAACTTGACTTGCCTGAGGCTGTTATTTTTTTTTTTTCCTGTATGCAACTCTGTTATTGAAATAAAAAAGTACAGTGGAACGTCGGTTATACGTTTTTCTAGGGGACGGCTTTAAAAAACATAAATGTAAAAACCGTGTTAAAGAAATTTCAGAATGCTAAATACAATTGTAAAATTTTCAATACCTCCTAGAAGAAGGGAAGAAAGACACATAATTTTAAATTGCGCTACTTTACAATGGTAAGACATACATGCTTACATAAATGCTTTTTTTTTCTACCTAAAGCCTCTGTCTATTTTGACTTTTGTATTAATATTTTCGTTCTAATTTCACTAGGAAAATAGGTTAAGATCGAAATTCTGTACAATTTCAGATTTTCAATATATGAAGAAATGAAAAACAAATTCTAAGTAGTAAAACCGAATACGATTGTGTTTTACACATTGTCTTTCAGAGGCATAACTAGGCATTTCTACGCCCAGGGCAACCATAATATATTGCCCCCCCATCTGCATTTTCCTCTTACGTAAATATATTACCAATTTAACAGTTCTCTCTCTACCCCTGCTCTTTCTCCCTTCAACCCCGCACCCTCACTCAATCTGTTTCTCCCTTTAACCCCGCTCCCTCACTTAATCTGTTTCTCTCTCTACCCCCGCTCTCTACTCACTCACTCTCTCTCTCTCTACTACCAACGCTCTCTCCTCACTCACTCACTCTCTCTACCACCAACGCTCTCTACTCACTCACTCACTCACTCACTCTCTTTCTCCCTCTCCACCGTGAGCAACTCGATGGACTATAACCCTATAAGCACTCGCCCGACCGTAATTTAGGGCAACTGGTTCTAGGGAACAGACAGAGCCACTGCCGTAAGACAAGTACAACATCTATGCCTCACCCGGATTCGAACCCGCACCCATCTCGGACGAATGGTCAGATAAGCCAGCGCTTAGACTACTGCGCCAGCGGAGCGTCCCGCGTATTTTTAATAATCTGAAGTTCAAAATGTAACGTACAATCCCAAAAAAGCATAATAGATGCATTACATATCAGATTTAAAAAAATTCTCTTAACACCGGATACTATTTACATTGTGGAACATTTTGCTGGTACTTTAGTTTTTTAGTTGTTCACAGTTCTGTCTCCAGGTGGTGGTAGTATATTTATTTTCTGCTGTGAGAACCTTTTTGAGCACAAATTGTTAAGTTTCGTAATATACTTTTCAGCTGCTAGCAGAAGTAGCTGTTTCTATTTCTGGATGTTTCATCGATTTCAGAAATCAGGTTGATTTTTTTCTAACTGGTTTTATTGATTATGAATAAATTTGAAAACAATATTTGCGTTTGAAAAGACATGCTCATTACAATAAAAAATTCAGTGTCATATTTCTTGTTTGACTTTATATTTTGTTCTAGAATGTAGGTCGAACAATGTATGCATTTAATTGATGTGCCTTTTTCAGTTTTAAATAATGCTCACATGTATAACATTCTTGTGTATGTTTAAAAATGAAATTTGATTTTGTTGTTCCTTTCCACAAATTTTGTTTTTAGATAATAAGCATTTCTGTTTTCTTTTCAGGGCTGTTATAAAATTGCTTTTCACAGTATGAGTGTATATTATGAACAAAGCCGATATTTAAGTCACTTCAGTTTCTTCTGGCGTTTGGGGCAAGTATTTGGTTAGGTGCTTCGTGAAGTTAGGAGTGGTGAAGGATCTCGTGCTCATAAACTTCTACAAAATCTATTTTAGTAACACTAATTTGATGAAAGAAGGTGTGGAAATAACGTGAACAAAAACTACTGTTCCGAAACATACTTACAAGCAGGGCTATAGAAGAGAAGGGAGAGAAGTCCTTAGAGTCAGCTCTCCTGAAGACGCGAGTTGGAGATGATGACGTCTGCAGCAGCGGGTTGGTAGTGGGGTTCTCAGAAGCCACTGCTCCACGAGAAATCCGAAATAATCAGTTTAAAAGTCAAGAAAAACTACATAACTGTAAAGCACTAAAGCAAAGGGAATGAGAATGAACTAAACTATCATCACTGTAGTTTAAAAAAAATCCATTAAACTTTAAACATATGTTTCCAACATTGGGCATATAAACACATCATTGTGTGTTACGCTAAAGGCTCAGCAACTAATTAACAGAGTTGATTATTTATAAAGCACAGCATTGGAAAAATTTTCTGAACACTGTTTTGCCGGTAACAAAAATCAAAATGCAGTTGTACAAATGATAATACGTTTTTTCCTCTTGTGCCTTGTTTTCTGTGTGTCACTATTAAATACATATATATCAAGGGAAAATTTAAGCCATTCTAAAGCGCTGATCATAGAATTTAAGTTTTCTGTTTTCCACAATTTTGTAATCACATTGTAGAAGATATATCTTATTATTCCAAAAACGTTTCTTATGTATTCTCTAATATTTTTTTTTTCGTTCTGAGACTACAATTTTTGAATTAAGTTTATATTTTAGGAGCTTCGAACTAACAAAAATCAGTTTGTATTAAAGTTAATTAAGCAGATCGGGCACATTGTGCCATTTTACAAATCGTAAATACTTTACATGTAAATTCCTTCTGAACCAAAAAGTGAAAAACTTTTACTTACACTTACATTTGCAGCTTGATTTTGGAAGCATCCTTTGTTCGCTAAAAATCAGGTATCGGGTTTCTTCCCAGCATTTGAATGGATCAATTTCTTTGTTTTCTGCTGGGCCTTTCTTTGTGATACTAGTACTGAATTTCTGTTTAAAAAGCGAATTCTTATAAACGTTCGTAATCTACAAAATAAGCGAATTGCACATTTGTTAACTTGAGGGCAATGGTTTTCCAGTTGGTTGGCAAGTTCGCGGATTACACCTTTTCCTTTTCGAAAAGTGATGCCGTGAAATGAATAAAAATGTTTTTCAAATTTTTGTACTGTATTCATCCATGAGCAGGACGGTACGGTAAGTCCATCTGAAGACAGTAATTTAATCCAATCGGATTGAATAGGAAATTCTGGGCAATTTTTTGTTAATGTCCCTAACGAAGGATCTTTATCTCGAACGCGATATGCAATATAGCCAGCCAGCTACGTAGCTCATAGCTTCCTGCTCATGAACAGAAAGATCCCTTGATGCGGTTTGCTCTTCGACTTCCCAGGGCATAAGAAATACATCATCAACATAATCAAAGTTCACATCGTCACAGTTGTTTTCAGAAAGAGAAATTTCGGGAACCTCTTGTATTATCACGTCCAAAAGCATTTTCTAATAATTCGGATGTTAGGTAAACATCTAACTGTTTGCCTTCTTCCGAAGTGGATGTATTTACTTTTGCTGAGAGTTTGGGCAGTTTGCTTGCAAGTAACAATTGCTTCAAACGGTTAATGACTTCTGTTGGCAAAGAGTGATCGTTAAGTCTACCAAACCGTCGAATTTGACTAAAAAGGCTTTCTAGGGCATCTTGAGTCAACCGGGAAGTCAGTTTATGCTTAACACCAAGAATTTTTAAGTCCTCAAACAATCCCATAAGCGAGTTTACGGATATCAGAATCCCTTTTTGAAAAGGCAGCATGCTAGATTTTCCATGCACCCTTAATCCGCTAATGACATCTTTCACTGTATTTAAAATTGACACTTGTTTTTCAAAATATGCTTCCATACTAAATCCAGCCTTTAGAGGTTTGTTGAAGGGAGGACATGGCTTGCTGCTATTCGTTGTATCAAACAAGCCGTCAGTTAATTCAAAAATTTCAGCTGCTTTTTTATTTTCTGTTAAATGCATAATTGCTTTTGCTGTAGTTGCTGAAAATAACGTTTTTGCAGGTGTTACTTTCTGTCGCTCGTTTCCTTTTACAGTAAAAAAATTTGGTTTCAGTTTATGGCACAATTTATATTCTCCTGAATCTCTGTTTAAAACTTCTTTAATAACATCAGTTGTCAAAATGGTGTCATCTTGAAGTATGAATCCTTTGCCCAGGAAGTGATTTCTTAGCAATTTTATATAATGGGCTAAATCTGCGAACACCCATATTTTTTATGTTTGCTCAGCGGGGTTCGGGAACGAAAACATGGTGGGAGAAATTCCAAGTTCCTTCCACAAAGTACCACATCCTCCTAAATCAGAAACTATTGCCTTTACTTCTATGCTACTTGTTTGCATGTGAGTAATTACATTAAAAATGAGCTCCTTTGTCATGGGGATATCAAAATCAAAGAAAATTGGCTGCTTCCATTGAGAAATCGGACCTCTAATTAAAATGAACTGAACTTTCCTGAATGGACCCAATATCTGATCCCTTCGAGTCATAGCACAACTTAGAATCTATATGCATTTCGTCAAAACTTAGAACACAGATTTTCTCACGGAATCTTAAACTTTCGCAACTTTTTTTCATAAGCAGAAAAACATCATTCTGTATTCAAGGATTGCATGTAAATTTTGCACACCAACGTTTCAGGGTGCACTTGGAAGTGGAACGCCCATCTTTTCTTTCCAGAAATCGTATGATTTTGAAGAAAGTGCTCGAATTACTATGCATCTAGATATATCCTCTGTCGTCCATTTTATCCTTTTCATTTTCGAAGTAAGAGCATCAACTTGGATCTTCGTGAAAACGCGGTTGACACATTTCTCCAGAGTTTCTAATTTGAGTTTTCTTTTCTGAAGTATTATCATTTGGCTTCTTAATTGCTGAAAGATATTAGAGATCTCCTAAAAATGGCCCATCTTTTCGATCGCTGAACAGAAACTTTGTGATTTCTACTTTTTTCCTGGATTGTAGTTTGGAGATCTTTCTCCAGTGTTGAAACTTTTCTCATTAAATTATCATTATAAATTTTCAGATACTTGCAGTCAAGGCATTCTGTCGTCTCTACGTTGCTACTGATTTCACAGTTTGTACCAGCGTCAGTTTCACCTTCAGCATCCAGATTAATTTTCTTCGGGCTCAGTTCACTCAATCGTTCCAAAGCACTTCGAACAATTTTTCTTTTCCTGTGTCTCTGGGTGTTCGGTGTTGTTTCTTTAGAAATTTAAGAAGGTAAATTTATACTGGGAACAGCATCAGATTTGAGTATCTTTCGCAAAGGCAATCCAAGTAATCGATTTTTCATATCATCTTCGTAATCCCAACTCTGGAAATGTTCGCTACAAATTCTGGCGTACTTAACATTAATCGTGTCCAATCTGCGGCACTTGTTCATCCATTCTTTTACGAGCACTGGATTGGTCCGTGGAAAAGCATGAAACACAATATCTTGTCCTTTTCGGTTTCTGTGTGTGTTCCGACACGTTGCAACAGCACACGAAGACATTTTAACAAAAGAAAAAGGCTCACCAACCTACGTAGGTAAACTATTTATGTACACGCATACAATAAATACATACACTTTTAAATATTCGCGCGACCTATTTGTATCTCTGTATATGTATAATATACAGTATATCATCATCATCATCATCATTGTCAACCATTATCAATCCACTGCTGGACGAAGGTCTCCCCAAGTTTCCTCCACAACGGTCTGTCTTGTGCCAGTCTCCTCCATGTCACTCCCGCATATTTACGAATTTCATCCACCCATCTCCCATGTGGTCTTTTTCTGGGTCTTTTCCGGTCCCTTGGAATCCAATCTAAAATTTCGGCTGTCTTAATGAAGGAAGATTCCTGAGGATTGGAACAACGCTACAATGATCCTGCTACATAAAAAAGGTGACATTGAGGATCTCAGGAACTACAGACCTATCAGCCTCCTATCAGTGGTTTATAAAATCTTCACTAAAGTTCTTTCACACCGCTTGAAGGTAACACTGGACATGGCTCAACCGAGAGAACAAGCTGGATTCAGGAGTGGCTACAGCACAATAGATCATATCCACGTACTGAGAGAACTAATTGAAAGAGCGAGGGAATATGAACTTCCATTGTGCATGGCTTTTATCGATTATGAAAAAGCCTTTGATTCGGTGAAACCATCAGCAGTTACCACGGCTCTGAAATCCTGCGGTATTGAAGATGCATACATTAATATTATTAATAACATCTATGAAAATGCAAGTGCAAAGATTCGGCTGTTTGAAAATACAACACCCATAAAAATTGGAAAGGGAGTGAGACAAGGTGACACCATATCTCCGAAGCTCTTTAATGCCACATTGGAAAATGTCTTTCAATCACTGAACTGGGAAAACAAAGGGATAAAGATTAATGGAGATTATCTAACCCACCTTCGTTTTGCTGATGACGTAGTCATTTTTGCAACTACCCCATCAGAGCTGCAGAGTATGATCCAGGAACTTGCTGACAAGAGTAAAGAAGTGGGATTAAAAATGAACTTTCAGAAGACAAAAGTGATGTTCAATGCTTTTACAAGAAATGAAGATTTATCGATTGATGGAGAAAAACTGGAGATAACAGATACATATGTTTATCTTGGACAGCAGATATCAAGTGAGGGTCACATTGATGAAGAAATTAATCGGCGTACAAAACTTGCCTGGAGAGCTTTTGGAAGAAACAGCATAATTTTCAAGAGCAATATGCCATTATGTCTTAAAAGAAAAGTGTTTGATCAATGCATCCTTCCAGTGCTTACGTATGGTGCAGAGACATGGACCTTAACTAAAAGAGACATACAAAGGCTGCAGACAACTCAAAGAAGCATGGAGAGGTGCATGCTTGGTATAACCAGGAGAGATAAGAAGAGGAACTCGTGGATCCGAAAAATGACGAGAGTGGAAGACATCATACAGTATATACACTAATAAATACTCACATATTACAAACGATAAAACAATCTAGTATGATGAAACATAACAGGTTAGAAAACTGCTCGCAACGACAGCCCAGCAGCACGGTGACGTCACAAATGGTCCCCCAACCTCTTCCCCTTTAATCCAATAGCCTTAAAATAAGTTAAATCCAGGTAAGCCTTAGTCATGGTTACTAACTGCTAGCTGCACTGATAATAGTGTACACTGGACGCGGAACGTAGTTCAGTTCATAGCGCGCGAAAGTCTTACTCAGTATGAACAGTGGCTACTGCAGCCGCTCAAAACTAGGGGGCACAAATTTTGAAGTGTTTGGCAGAAGTTTCGGCAAAAAATTCCGCTGATGCGCATTTTACCCGACGCTGATAATGTTATCCCTAGTGCACTGGTGTGCAAAAATTAAGAACGAAGAGGAGAAATTAGCATAACAGCGGAACGATCAGGCAAAACGGACCGAAAGACCACTCGGGAGATAGACTAGGGTCATGAGAATATATGCAGCATGTCGGGGGGGGTGGGGGGAGTGTCGGAAGGGTATAAAGCACACGGGCGGTGTACGCTCAGCAATTCGGTGAAAGCTATTGCACGGTGTACATCGGTTTGAACGACGTCGAGTTACTGCCACCGTGTGATATGGCCAACAGGCAATCCAGTAGATGACATATGGACTTTACCCAAGGTCGCGTCATTCGAAAGTTGGAAGAAGGTCGAAGTGTGACTAGTGTGGCCGAGGAGTTCGGGATAGCTCACAGCATCGTTTCACGATCTTGGGGAGCATTTCAAACGACAGGAACAGCTGTCCGAGAGTTTAGCAGTGGTCGTCCACGAGCAACCACAGCGACGGACGACCGGTATATTGTCCTACAGGCGAGAAGAGACAGACGGCAGACAGCGGGAGAAATCGCAAGGCACATGCAACAGACAACTGGACGTCCGTTATCGCGTTTTACCGTGGCCAGGTGGCTGCACAAAGGTGGTCTATTTGCACGACGACCAGTACGGTGTGTGCCATTAACGCCTGCTCATCGGAGACTGCGGTTTCTGTGGTGCCAGGAACACAAAAACTGGACACATCAGCAATGGGGTCGAGTTCCCTTTACGGATGAGAGCCGATTTAGTCTGACGAACGATTCTGGACGTATACACATCTGGAGAGAGAGAGCAGGGAACACGCAATCACACCTCCAACATCATCGAAAGGGACTGGTTTGGAGGTGGCGGTGTTCTCGTTTGGGGCGGTATCATGCTTGTTAGCCGTACTGACCTCCACATCTTCCAAGGAGGTTCAGTCACTGGTGTCCGCTATTGTACCGAGGTTCTCCTGCCTCACGTGCGTCTGTTTAGAGGTGCTGTGTGTCCTGAGTTCCTCTTCATGGACGACAACGCTACACCTCATCGTACAGTGGCTGTCGCAGAGCTGTTGGAGAGTGAAGATATTCAACGCATGGATTGGCCCGCAAGGTCCCCGGATCTAAATTCAATCGAACACGTGTGGAACCTTCTCGGGAGACGCTTGGCAGCACGTCACCAGCCGCCAGCAACGATTCCGCAGCTGCGGATTGGCGCTACAAGAGGAATGGGCCGCAATGCCTCAACAGCTCCTTGACAACCTCGTCCTCAGCATGGACAGACGTTGTAAATCCTGCAACGCACTCAGCGGTGATCATATCCCCCACTAAAGACTGGATTTTTCTTGGCAGCCGCCTGTCACATGGACGTTTTTGTCTTCTGTCCAGTTGTGCTGGAAGCTACCTTTTCAATAAAGTGCCTTTGTATCCTTTGGATTCCTTGTTTGGACGGTTTTGCTCACTTGTCCGATATTCTTACATCTTGGGGATCTTATAGTATGATTTGAGTCGATGTGGAGCACTTCTGCACGACGTTACATTCGAAAAACCGTCTCGTCCTTAATTTTTGCACGCCAGTGTAGAAAAAAGTTTACAAATGAATACTGTACATAGTATTTATTCAGTGTATGTAGTATGAGAACCATGGATATGAATCTCTATGGCAAGTTACAATTTTAGCTGGGTTTTTTTTTTTTCTTTTATAAGGCTGTTTATGAATTTTAGTTTGTAACCTGACAAGGAATATTTATTTCTCGGTCTCATTGTTTAAAACTATAATAACAAAAAAAAAAAAAAATAATAATAATAATAATAATGGTGGTTTTCTACTCTCTCTCTCATAAATTTAATCAGAGGACTCCTTCATTTCTTTTAAGTACAAACATTAAATTTAACAAAGAATTCATTTCATTTAACAAAATTTCAGTTTATTCGAGAAATTTACATACATTAATTCAAGTTCTCTGATATCTTAGATTTATCCAAGTTCCCTAGAATCAAAATATTTAACATTAAATTGAATCAAAATATTTAAGCAGTTCCCCATATGTTCGAATTGCTTAAATATATTGGGAGCGGAGGGGGGCTAAAGGGTGGGCTCAAAGAAAAGTTGGGTGAGCTGAAGCCCACCCGTAGCGTCGCCCCTGACTATGAAAATAACATCATGGAACACAACAAAATTGACCTTCGTCTTTATTATTTTATATTTTTTATCAATTAACAAAACATTAGAATTTTTTTTTTTTTTTTTGAGGGCCCTGCTATACTAAGGACCCATGCACTCGGTTCTTGCGCTTGTGCGGTGATCCTTCACCGCTGTTAATACATAGTCAAATTCAATTCTTCACTATTGATACAGGTGGGTAAGACGTTCAAGTAAGTCCTAAAGCGCATTGACGAGGGTTTGTCATCCTTCAGCTGACTCATGATATACGTAGCGAAATCCAATTCACTACATATTATATCAGTCGAGGTAAGGCTTTTAGTCGTAATGCGAACTGACGATCGTTTTAGGACATTCTTAAGCTGGGCCCTGCTAATACATAGTGAAATTCAAGTACCAGTGGCGGACAGGCGATTCATAAATAAACGGCCCTGGAAGGGACCCAACCCTTAAAGTAGTGGTATGTCAGTATCACCATTTCCTGTTTAAATGTCTTTTCAACACAAGTCTAGGAATTACCGCAATGTTCTTATTGAGGACACAGTTAATTAACATTTTACCTATTTTCAGGGACTACAGCGTGAGATATCCCAGTAAATTTAGTGCAAAAAGAAGCAATACAGTAGTTCTGTGAAAGAGACTGTCAATGGTTTTATTCCACTCTTACGATTTTTATTCCGGTAGCTGAGTTAAAAATTGTAACAGTTTCTTCGCTTTTGACGAGAAGAGAAATCCAAATGTACAGCAAAGAAAAAAAAAAAACACATTACGAGATTTGCGTGCCGTAAACAAAATGATTACAAAAACTGTTTTAATAAATTGAGAATTGCAAGAAATTTAGTACAAATTTATGAAGTGAATTGACGTTTATTTAACCAATTTAAAATGGAAAAAGCGTTGTTGCTGTAGCCGAAATAGATTTTTCTAAACTGCAGTTTAAGAGTTCGTGTAAGACCCGAAAAAAGTAGCAAGTCAAACGCCAATTCCGTTTAAAAAATTAATAAAAAGCAAACTCAGTTTCTAAGTTTCTCCTTTATAAGTTTTTCTCATTTATACGCAAAATGTCACAGATCCAAAAATTTTGAATTTCCTTGTTTCGTTTATACGCCCTTTTCAGTTATACGTTAATTTTACTCAGTCCCTTAAAAATTTAAAAACAATACTTCGTATAAATAAAGCAAATCAAAACATTTACCTGTAAGTGAACCTAAATCCATTAACGTATGCAACGAATTTCTAGTTTTCATCCCTGATTCAAATAATGCATTCATAAGATTGTAAAAGGAAAATTTAGCGCTCTTATTGATTCATCATCATTGTCAACCATTATCAATCCACTGCTGGACGAAGGTCTCCCCAAGTTTCCTCCACAACGGTCTGTCTTGTGCCAGTCTCCTCCATGTCACTCCCGCATACTTTCGAATTTCATCCACCCATCTCCCATGTGGTCTTCTGGGTCTTTTCCTGTCCCTTGGAATCCAATCTAAAATGTCGGCTGTCCATCGATGGTCTGTCCTTCTGGCAGTATGTCCGGCCCATTGCCATTTCAGGGATTTAACTCTGATCATGATGTCTTCCACTCTTGTCATTTTTCGGATCCACGTGTTCCTCTTCTTATCTCTCCTGGTTACACCAAGCATGCACCTCTCCATGCTGCTTTGAGTTGTCAGCAGCCTTTGTATGTCTCTGTTAGTTAAGGTCTACGTCTCTGCACCATACGTAAGCACTGGAAGGATGCATTGATTAAACACTTTTCTTTTAAGACATAATGGCATATTGCTCTTGAAAATTATGCTGTTTCTTCCAAAAGCTCTCCAAGCCAGTTTTGTACGCCGATTAATTTCTTCATCAATGTGACCCTCACTTGATATCTGCTGTCCAAGATAAACGTACGTGTCTGTTATCTCCAGCTTTTCTCCATCAATCAATAAATCTTCATTTCGTGTAAAAGCATTGAACATCACTTTTGTCTTCTGAAAGTTCATTTTTAATCCCACTTCTTTACTCTTGTCAGCAAGTTCTTGGATCATACTCTGCAGCTCTGATGGGGTAGTTGCAAAAATGACTATGTCATCAGCAAAACGAAGGTGGGTTAGATAATCTCCATTAATCTTTATCCCTTTGTTTTCCCAGTTCAGTGATTGAAAGACATTTTCCAATGTGGCATTAAAGAGCTTTGGAGACATGGTGTCACCTTGTCTCACTCCCTTTCCAATTTTTATGTGTGTTGTATTTTCAAACAGCCGAATCTTTGCACTTGCATTTTCATAGATGTTATTAATAATATTAATGTATGCATCTTCAATACCGCAGGATTTAAGAGCCATTGTAACTGCTGATGGTTTCACCGAATCAAAGGCTTTTTCATAATCGATAAAAGCCATGCACAATGGAAGTTCATATTCCCTCGCTCTTTCAATTAGTACTCCCAGTACGTGGATATGATCTATTGTGCTGTAGCCACTCCTGAATCCAGCTTGTTCTCTCGGTTGAGCCATGTCCATTGTTACCTTCAAGCGGTGTGAAAGAACTTTAGTGAAGATTTTATAAACCACAGATAGGAGGCTGATAGGTCTGTAGTTCCTGAGATCCTCAATGTCACCATTTTTATGTAGCAGGATCATTGTAGCGTTGTTCCAATCCTCAGGAATCTTCCCTTCATTAAGGCATAGAGTAAAAATTTGGGCGAGTACTGTTTCGATTTCTCCACTTGCTTCTTGTATGATGTCTACAGTAATTCCATCTTCTCCTGGAGCTTTTCTCCGCTTCATGTTCTTGATTGCATGTGCACCTACTGCTGGGAGGACTGGAAGAACTCTGGTACTGGTACCTTCCATGATGTCTGGAGTACATGCATCATCCCTTTCATATAACTTGGAGTAGAAATCTTTCACTCTTGTCAAAATTTCACCTCTATTTCTTGTTACAGAACCATCCTCTTTTCTCAGTGCCATAATCTGTTTTCTTCCCTTACTGAGATGTCCCTTTGCTATCTTTAGGCTTTGGTTGTTTTCAATTGCTTTCCTCACTAGTTCACAGTTGAATTTCCTTACGTCTTCAGTGATACTTTTTCGTACTGTCTTGCATAGCTGTATGTATTCCACTTTGAGAGTCACATCTTCTTTAGTTGTACTCATCTCTCTTCTTTTTGCATCAACATTTTGGTGTTTCCTGATAATTTGTTCACATGCAACTTGTTCTTAGACCCAGCTAATTTTGTTGCTGTTTCCATAAGAGCTTTGGTTACTTTTCTGTTAACTTAAAAAATATCCACTTCTTCCGATGTTAGGCCTTCTAAAGCAGAGAATCTGTTCTTCAGTTCCAACTTGAAGGTATTATGGTGTTTTTTAAGGTTGGTTATGTCAATACATTTTGTTTGTCTTATGAGCTTGCCACGTTCGAGTTTAGTGTTGAGGTGCATCTTACATGTCACCAATCTATGGTCACTATCTGTGTTGAACTTGTTTGGCACACTGCAGTCTTCTATGACGAATTTTTTGTTACACATAATAAAATCAATTTCACTTGTCCCATTTGGATGTCTCCATGTCCATTTCCTGTGCGGCTTTTTCTTGAAAAAGGAGTTCAAGATGAAAAACCCTTCTGCCTCTGCAAACTCTACGAGAGTATTTCCACGCTGGTTTCTGTTGCCGTGACCGAATTTACCTACTGAAGTTTCATTCTGTTGCCGTTGCCCTATTTTTGCATTGAAATCTCCCATAATTATCTTCAAGTGCTGCTTACCTTTATTATTTAGATGACGATTTTCCTCATAAAATTCTTCAATTTCTTCTTCAAGGATGATTTGTGGTGGGTGCATAAGTTTGAATAATCTGAGCCTGGTATCTTCTCGAGAGTTGGATAACGAGTCGTGCAGCTCTGTCAGAGGAACTTTCAACTTCTACAACTTTATCCTTCAGTTTCTTGTTTATAATAAATCCAACACCACTAGTTCTGCCAGTATCTGTCACACGATAGTAGAAGAGATGTCCACTTTTCAGTTCAATGACATCTTCTCCTTTTCTCCTTACCTCATTTAGCCCGACGATGTCCCACTTGATCCTTTGTAGTTCCTCTTCCAATTCAAGAAGCCTTGAATCAGAAGATAGGGAGCGTCCGTTATACGTAGCCAAGGTCAGCATCAGATGGCAGCCTAGTCCGGTCCTCCGGGGATTCTTAGCACCCTCTGCCTTCATGTCGCACTGGCCGCTGCCTTGGCCAGGTACATTCCAGCTGCCGGAGACTGAAGGCCAAGGTTTAAGTTGTGGAGTCATTTTGGAGGGGTTTGGCCATAACTCACCACGCTGGCCAAGCGGGTTGGTGAGTGTGGGATAGCATTTCCTCTAATCCCGATGGTATAGTTATACCGCTATTGGCGGTCCTCAGAGCCCCTTTAGTGGGAACAGGATGCACCACGAGAAGGCGGGGTTGACATTTGTCAAGGAGAGGCTGTGATGTTATGCATCACCTGACCTTACATCCCCTTATTTGATTACATGCTGTTATATTGATAGTATATTTGATTATATGGATCATTCAACTGCAATTAGTGAGAGCTGGGGGAGATACAGGAAATCAACCGAACGGGACGGAGCTTAAACCAGAAAGTCGGGGAGAAGTGGGTTGCATAAGAATACAATATCTGGATCAACAGAACATTTGGTACGTAAGTTTCTTTTTTCGCACTCCTCAAAGCGGTAAACAAACTTTGCCTTTTCAGCATAACTGGATTTTTTTTCTACAAGCGATTGGTAAAGTAAAAAATGTATGCACAAACATACATTTTTTGGGGTTGCATAAGACCTAGCGGCCTAGAATCGGGCGGCCCACCGGGAACTGTCCCGACGGACCAGTCTGCGGCTGTCAATCAGTATCAGGTCTGTTATTAATACAGGTGAGTAAGACATTCATTCGTAATGCTCATTAACGATTGTTTGCGTCAACATTGAGCGGGATGTTTCTAATACAAGCTGAAGTTCAATTACTTCATGGTCTGTTACAAGTAAGATATTCAGTCGTAATGCGTATTGGCGATATTTTGTGTCACACTTCAACGGAGGCCTGGTAATTAATTATACATGGTGCAGTGGCTTAACTTCAGATTTTGGGCACAGAGGCGGGAACTTGAATTGGGGTCCCTACTGCTTAAAAGACTGAAAAGTTAAAGCATGTAGATTTATTCCACAATACTCAGTAGTTTATTACTAACTGGAATACACAGTGCTAAAAGAAAAAACGCGCGCCAGTATGTGAGGAGGAGGGGCAGCTATCTTTAATTGATGGGTGAGACGTGCACACGTTTCACTAACTCCCGTGTTAAAACAGCCAAGAAAGACGGTACCCCCTTATAGTTGCTAAAACATCCACAGGAGTTGCCTGCTGAAAATTTACTACAACGCCATCTGGCTGATAACGAGAGAGAGCAGAGAAGTTTCTTGATAAAAATAACGCCATCTTTACACGATTAAAAGTTTTTACTATATAAAATTAAAATCCTACTGGTTAAAAGCTTTATTTACGCAGTAAAATACGCAAGATCTTTCAACCCTACATAAGGATCATCATCATCATCAATTTTTTTAGACTAAAAATTGCGTGGGTAGAGACAAATCTTTTGTACGTTGACTGGTTAGTGACGCAGTCATGTCATGGTGCATGCACCTTGTGAGAATACATCACGCTCGGCATTAGGCATAGTTATATACATATTGTTATTTGTGAATCTTTTACTTTAAGTTTCTTCTTGATGATTAGAATTGTTTTTCAATAACAAATATCTCCACGATTGTGGTATGTATGCGGGAATATTGTCATTACAACATATATATTCATTACAAAATATGAGTAAACTTTCTGTAAACAAGGAAGATGATTTTGACGGAGGAGTAGCGATGATTGAGGCCTCCTCCCAAACAGGGTAGTACTTACTTTCGTTCACCAATCTTGTTAATGATGTTGATACCGAACACCATTTTTAATACTGTATTTGTGCTCTGTAATCCTTAATACTGTATTTGTGCTCTGTAATCCTTGTCCCTAGGATGCGTCTTGTGGATCCTATATAGATCTTTTGGTTCATCCTGTTCCACACTTCGTAATGGAATACTGTATATTTCATGTCTATCTCTTTGCCCCATGGGGTCACGATCATTCTTGATGGTTGCCAATCAGTGGCGAAGCGTCAATGGAAGCAAGGGAAGCATTGCTTCCCTTTGGTTCATGCGCTTTCTTTTGCGTGAATTAAAAATATGTAGCATTAAAGTAAAATAAAAATATCACACCAACATAACGCAGCGGGCATTTTCTTTCAGTATCTTTTATTTTTAAGAAAGCAAATTCATATTTTTGTTTTTACGAAGACAAGAACAAATGTCTCGTACGTAAGTCGCTCGTTGGAAGCAACGCTGATAATGCATCCAGCTGAACCCTAGTAACACGGCATGCCCACCCGGAGAGTTGCCAGCCACAGCCAGTGAAGCTATGCTAAGCATAGGGAAGCATTCTCCCAAATGCTTCCACGGCGCCGAAGGTGGAACCACACAAGAGAGTTTCAATGATAAAGTCACTAACTGAGCATGCGCTCTTTCCAAACGTTCAGTCAGACTCAGCACTCCCGTAACAATAGCTTGAAGTTGCAATTTGTCAAAAGTTTTCTGTGTTAGTGTAATCAGTTGATTCAGTTCTATTATTGGCTTATGGTTTGAACTTTCAATAGTTTATGTCGCACGTTCTTTAGCGGTGACATGTCATTATTTCAGGAATATAAAAGTAAGCATTACTTTTATTAGTGTAGCTATTTGTTTCTGTGACTCTTCTGAACGTAAGCGCCATGGAAGGAAGCAATGAACTCTGGTACATCTACAGTACACGGCCACGTGAACTCCCAAAACTCCGAAGACTACATTCTAGAAAAAATACTTTCTCTGTCTTTTGGATCATTTTCATAATCATGTAAAATCACATTTACAAATAAAAAAAATTCTCTATAAAAATCATATAAAATCACATTTATAAATAAAAAAAAATATCTTGTTCTCCCTCTCTCTAAGAGCCCGAGCCCGAACCGCAGTAAATATTCTACAGTCCGAGCCCGATTCGGGCCCGGGCTCTGCTTCGGACTCTGGCTCAGCCCGTATCAGCTCTGATAGAAGCAACCCCAATTCTTTTCGTTGTGTGGGTAGACAAGTTTCTTTCCCTTTCAACATTTTCACTGAATTTTTTTTTTTTATAAATCTTTGCATTTGAACTTCTACATAGACATTTCTTTTATTTCTTTTGGTGGTACCGCGCATGGTCGCGTTTGGGGGAAGGGGGTCTTACGATGCTTTCTGCCATGCCGTATTGTCAACGTAGCATATAAACTACGTGTCACTTGCTGATTTTAATTATTATTAATTTTCATTCATATCACTTTTGCCATCTATTTATCGCATATTAACTGCCTTGCTTCCCTTACTTACAAAGTCACGCTTCGCCACTGTTGCCAATATATTTCGCATTCTTGCCGAGCGTGATGTATTCTCACAAGGCGCATGCACCATGACATGACTGCGTCACTAACCACTAACCAGTCAAAGTGTAAAAGATTTGTCTCCACCCACGCAATTTTTAGCCTAACACCTAATGATGTTTCTAATGTAGGGTGGAAAGATCTTCTGTATTTTACTGTGTAAATAAAGTTTTTAACCAGTAGGGTTTTAATTTTATATAGTAAAAACTTTTAATCGTGTAAAGACGGCGTTATTTTTATCTCTATATAGTAAAACTAGCTCGAAAAACTCAACAGTGTGAAGTTTCTTGAAATAGTAAGAGAAAACACCAATCCCGTTCGATTTTTTAATCGGAAACCCCGTAGCAACCATTTTCCCAGTTTTGTAGCTGAGTTATAAAAGTTAGTGGTCATCTGACTGATGTTACCAATTAAATAACGTGCAATCATTTTCCCACGACTAGCCAGAGGACTTCAGAATGAGAAACGGTTTGTCTATACCGTTTGGTTGTTTTGTTGAAAGGAAAAGTAAATAACGTGTGGTGAACGGACAGCTCACTGTCTCGCACAGTGTAGATGGGCAGGTCCCCCCCCCCTTCTTCCCCATAAAAAGGATAGAACATCCTTTACAAACCGCATAATTTGTTCATATCAGTACCAGGCAGGGGCATTTCCGACTAGCCGTGCGCCTAGCGCCCCAGAGCTTGAGGGGCCCCGAAAATGTATAATTGGATTTCTAATCCCTCTAAACCACCCTAAACCGAAAGAGTTAAAAAAATTTCTATTGTATTGCAACAACATTTTCTGATTACTTTCTCCTCCCTTTGCTTAATACTGATAATTATGAAGTAATCTATTCTTACCTTTTCTATTTCTTAAATCGACATAAAACCAACTTTTGAAAAAGCAATAAAAAGTTTCAACCATACTCTTACTCGAAAAGCTTTGGTTCCTACTTTTCCATTTCAAACCGGATCTTTGGCATTAAATTCTTATGCTTTTGTTTCTGATAACTGCTATTACAGGGCTTGGTGCTCAGTTCTATTACAGCGCCCTGTGTGGAGGGTTCGTTTGATGCTTCCTTTGCAGTAAGTTCGGTATCGGTGGTATAATCCGTAATTCTCCCAACTGAAGCAGATAAATACAATACAAAATATAGAAAAGTGAATCTACTGAGGCTAAATTTTGCAGCGAGGAAGACTTTTATTCAGATGTTGCGGGGAATGTCTTTAAGCCTTGTCCTGATCTCCGTTCTTTCTACATATTAACCCCTCATAATCTCCTTCCATCTCTCTCATCATCTGTCTCAATTCCTTCCTACCTCCCTTCGTCCCGAAGATACTGCACCCCGCTAAAGATCTCCTCCTTCGTCGACCTTCTGCCACCGAGTTCTCTCTGCTTCCCCGATAGCCGACCCTTGAACCAAAACTCTCCCCCGTGTCAAGTCCGACGAAAATTCCTCCTAAGCAAAGCCACACCCTAAAGATGCCTCCTCTCCGAAAACGCAAGATTCATTAATTAGCTCGCTTGGCCCCCTCTGCATCGGACTGCTTGGAACGGCGGAAAAGCAATAATGTCCAGTTTCATTCTTCTCACATCGACGAAACTATAAATCTAATACCCCTCTGCTGCGACGCGTGGGAAAAAAGGTACTTCGCATGTCGTTGCCCTTCCTATCCAAATGGCCGGAATTGAAAGAAAATTACTACAATTCACTATCTCTAAAAATGGCTACAGAATCTCGCTTCTGATAAATATGGAAGCCCCGCTTACTGCAAGGTAGTGCAGGTATAAAAAATCTCACGCATCTTTTGGACAGAATAAAAAAATGCAGACCTTCATAATTTTCCGATGGAAATAATAAGAAAAATGCTTTCAAGAAACTGCACATTCTCGTTTTCCTGCACTGACTGATGAAATTCTTATTGTCCAGCTTTCTTGGTCCATGACATTAGTCTATGCCATAGACTACTAAATCTCTTCGATTCAGGGAATCGTTCGCCACAGGAAAACTCCTCCACGAAAAGTCATCCTCCCTTTTCAAGTGAGGTACTGGGCACAAATTGCATTTTACGCGAATTTTCTAATGTGGAGGACTTTTCCGGTTGCTAATGTCTTCAAGTATTTTATTTTTGCTTGGTACCATGCTCGTTGCTTACTAATTTGCTCATAACGTAAAAACATGATGATTTTCTAAAGCTGAAGCCATAGAAAAAGCATATTTTGAAATTGAAACGCATTCCAATTTTATGACAACTGCGCAACTCACTGATAAATTTAGAGAAATTCCATTTTCGGCAGCCTTAGCGTTAAATTTGCCAAGTAACTTGCAAATGAAAAGGTGATAACGTAATCAGTTTTCCCTAACGTATAAATTCAAGAAGAATTTTTGGTGCAACTGAAATGGTCTAAAATTTATTGAATTCCCACTTTGAGAACTCCTAGTGGGAAATATATGAACTAGTAGTGAAATTTAAAATGGGCAAAATTTAATGAATGTTGATGTCCTACCAATCGCAGAAATGTTTCAAAAATCTGTAGATTCTTTGGACTCAGCACCTCTAGCAAGAAATTAACGAACTAATTGGAAAATTCAAAGTATTTGAGAAGAAACAGTTAAGCCTAATCTGAGAGGCACAGAAATTTTTTCCTCTAAGTCCTATACTTTCTTCACAATAGAAGTTTAATTTTTCAACTTTGACAGTCCTTAGCGGTAAATTCGTAGAGTATGTGGCATATTTAAAGTGCCAAACTTAATGTCCTTTGATTTCCTATTAGCCGCAAAAATAATTTTTGAAATATCTTTAAAAACAAAAAGTTCGATGTACGCGGACAGACAAAGTGATTGCACTAGCACTGTTTCTTACAAAACGTTCTAATGGTAGGAAGATAGCATGCCAGTTTAAAAAGCGTAAAAATATTTTTCTTGACTTGACGTTTTTCTTTTTTTGTTAATCTGACGGATGAAAATTTCGGTGGCGATAAGAAGGGAAAGGAGGCCCCTGAAACTTTTAGCGCCTAGGACCCCAGAAGATCCAAAGTCGCCTCTGGTACTGGGACCGCTCTTCTAAGGAACGCAGTGGGTGTGTCGCCATGGGCCCTCAAATGCAAGAAGACCACGCAGAGTGCTCATAACTAGCGATTTGAGTGCCAAATTGCCTCTCTACCTCTTTTTTTTTTTTTTTTTTTGTTAGAAATTTTTTAAATCGAGGTTAAAAAATAAGAATGTTATAAAGCAAATACATAATTAGGACCTCGTTGAAAGACGAGGGGGCCACTGAGTTTCCGGAACCTCGAGCCTCTGACTACAGTAGTTTCCGCTGCCTCAGGCTACGTCATAATTATTTATCACTAATGAATAAAGAAGTACGAAGTGGAGCGTCGTACTTTTTATTCATCAGGGATCAACCTACACATAGTCTCCGGCCATGTTCAGCACCGTTTGCCAAATCCCCGGCAGGCGTCGTATTCCGTCAGCAGAGTCGTTTTCACGGATAGAGCTCATTGATCGCTCTATTGAAGCTAAAATGTAGTCTTTCGTTGGTAATCTCTGACCTCTCAAAGGCTCTTTTAGCTTCTTAAACAAGTAAAAATCGCAGGGAGACATGTCGGGTTATTAGGGCTGATGGTCAAGGATCTCTCAACGCCATTCTGCAGTAGTAGTGTTACCACACTAGCTGTATAGCAAACGACCATTGTCGTGCAACATAATCGGCTGTTCCTTCAGAAGTTCAAGTCTCTTGCGGCGAAGTGCAGGTCATAAGTGGTGTTCCAGGAATTTCTTGTAATACTGTGCATTAAGGAGGACGTCAAGTAATTTTGCTTCCTATATTTCCAATGGAAAACTTTTGTACACATTTCCTTCACAATTAGTGTGTTCCCAAGGATAAAAATTGGAACATCGATTAAAGTAACTTCATATTATAACTTGGAATACTTAATATTTTGTAAAACATAACCATAATTATATTAAAAATCAATAACTTTTCCTTTGGTGGTGTTGAAACTAGAAAAAAGATGGCGCGACCTGTGCTTTTGATGACGACAGTAGACAAACAAATGTTCGATTGCATAATTATGGTTATGTTTTAGAAAATATTAAGTATTCCAAGTTATAAAATGAAGCTATTTTAATCGATGTTCAAATTTTTATCCTTGGGAACGCATTAATTGTGAAAAATGTGTACAGAAGTTTTTCCATTGGAAGTATAGGAAGGAAAATTACTTGACGTCCACCTTAACTGTTGTCCCAGAAGGTACATCATGTGTGAGAATGACCCCAAACTAGTCATACGCAACAATAAGTAACACTTTGACGTTACTGGGAGACTGGCGGAGTTTTTTCGGTCGAGGGTAACTTGGATGTCGCCACTTAGACAATTGACGTTTCAGCTCCGGCTCGTAGCTACGCCCCCACGTTTCATCCACTGATTATGTGTTTCAAGAAAGTTTCAACCTTCCAGTCGATAACGATTCAAAACCATCTCGGCCACGGCGAATCAGTGCCATTTTTTGAACGTCCGGCAGATGGTGAGGGACCCACCTGCTGGCGATTTTCCTCATTCCCAGATGCTGTCAGTATCCTGTGAACAGTCTTTGAAGAAATGTGTACCTCACAAGATAATGCCATGCAAGTCCATCGTCGGTCAGTGTTCAGCAATTCCCGGACGAACGCCACATGCCTGTCATCGGTGACCTCGACAGTTCTCCCAGCACCAGAGCGATGATCAACATCTTCACGACACTTCTTAAACGTCAACACCCACCCACCTTCTCACTGTTGAATATGGCCATGCATTAACATCGCTTGCTTCTCGCAATCCGTTTGCAGACTATGCGGCATTTCTCCCACGGCCAACCTGTATTTCCACAAAAGAAATCTCCCTACGCGTGAATTCCATCTTGGGACGCTTTCCACATCCGGTTTCTTCAGCTGCTGTAACTGCCTCCTAGCGGCCAGTGCATACTCACTTTGTCCGCGGGTGGGGGAAGGTGTGATGTGCGCGCTACTGCATTCGGAACATCGTTATGACAAGCAAATGAATTTCTATTGCTTACTGTTCAATGATTTTGACGAGCCCCCCCCCGTAGTTACGCCACTGACGGTGAAATTCAATTACTACAGTGTCTATTAATGCAGGTGAGTGAGACGTTCTGTAGTAATGCACACTGACGATCGTTTGTGCCATCCTTCCTCGGGCTCTCTTCATATATATGGTAAAATGAAATACATGGTTTGTTATTTATACAGGTGAAAGTAAGGTATTCAGTCTGAATGCGCACTGAGGAGCGTTTGTGTCAGCCTTCCACTGGGCCCTGTTAATACATAATAAAATTCAATGGTCTGTTATGATGCAGGTAAGACGTTCAGCCGCAGTGAGCATTCACGATCGTTTGTGTTAGCCTTCCTGGGAGCCCTGCTATCATATGGTAATATTTAATTATTGCATGGTCTGTTTTTAATACGAATAAGACCTTCAGTCGTAATGCGTATTGGCGATAGTTTGTGCCGTCCTTCAACGGAGTCCTGATAAGACGTAGTGAAATCCAATTACTACGTTGTATGTTAATGCAGGTGAGTTAAAGGCGTTCTATAGTAGCGCGTACTGACGATCGCTTGTGTCATCCATCGGCGGGGCCCTTCTATCACATAGTGATACTCAATTAGTAAGTACTTTTCTAGTACAGGTTGGTAAGACGTTCAGTCGTAATGCGCATTCACGATAGTTTGTCATCCTTTAGAGGCCCCTGTTAATAACAGCCAAATTCAATTGCTCCGTGGTTTAATATTGATGCAGGTGGGTAAGACGAGTTTTGTCTAAATGCGCATTGACAATCGTTTGTGTCATTTTAATGGGGCCTGGTAATGCCTAATGAAGTTCTATTATTACGTTGTTATCGGTACAGGTAAGACGTTTAGCCGTAATGCGCATTGACGATCGTTTGGGTCATCCTTAAGCGGAGGCTTGCTAATACATAGTTAAATTCAATTACTCTAGCTTATGTTATTAATATAGGTAAGTAAAACTTTGTCATGATGCCCATTCACGATCATGTGCGACACTATTAAGCCGGGCCATGCTATTATTATTGGGGTGTCAGAAAAAAAAACCCGGCATTTTTGATACAACAATTTCACTTACCCTAGAACCTCGAAAGAATCCAAGCAAAACTTCAAAGTACATGCCATCATGTTCAGTAGTTTGAATCCATCTGTTTGCCAGCTGTTCAAATCCTGCACGGTACCAAGCTTTCGGTTTAGCTGCAAAGAACTCTTGGCATTCGCGTTCAACATCGTCCAAAGTTTTCAACTGCTTCCCACGGAGAAAATGCGCCATCTCCCAAAACAAGTAGTTGTCTGAAGGAGGCAAAGTCGAGGCTCTGTAATATGAGGCAGCAGTTCGATTCCGTGCAGTCCTTGATGTTTAACTTGGATCTGATTAGCAGTATTAGGTTTTGCGTTTTCTTGTTGCAGCAGTGCTCGCTTTCGGTTGACTAAAGCAGGATATCTCCGCTGAAGTTTGCCATACATCCTATCCAGTTGCTGAGAATACAGTTTGGCATTGATGGACTGACCATTCGGAATGAGCTCAAAGTGGGTTGCACCTTCATAATTCCACCAGACACACAGAATGAACTTTTCTCAAAACGTCCGCGTTTGGGGGTAGGTAAAGCTGGTTCGTCTCTATTCAATCACTGCTGTGCTGAATCTGGATTACGCAGGTATATAAATTTTTCATCCCCAGTAACTCTTCATTTGATAAATCGAGTATCGCGTGTATTTCTGAGCAGTTCCTTGCATACCTCAACACGTTGTTGAGTTTGAGCAGAGAGATGAGCTTATGAGGCGCCTCACGGTATCGTCTGTAAACTTTTCGGATCTTGTGCAGGAGCTCAGCGATGGTAGATTTCGAAACTCCCAGTTATTTTGACAATTTGAGAGTGCTTATTCGTGGATTTTATTTTCTCCCATAGCCGCTTGCAAGGCGTCCGAACCAACAGTAGGGCTTACATACCTGAAACTTTGTTTTCAAGCTCACGTCACCAGCCGCAAATTTCTTGAACCATGTTCGCGCGGTCAGAGTAACCACCAGGCCTTCAACTTCGTTTATTTTTCGGACTGTTGCGGCAGCTTTAAACCCCTATTTCAAGTAATTTCGCAATAGAACCAATATTTCAAACTTTGTAGCCGTTGCAGTTGACAAGTTCAATTAATGAGTCGCGACATGTGTTTCATGCCTCGTTTGATTCCCCATAGTACCCATTTCAGTCGTCTGCAGCACAGAAAAACTGTCCCGCAGAAAATTTGCCTATTTACGTCGTGGAACTGTGCTATGGAAAAAGTTTTTTTTTCCGGACTCCTTAATACATAGTCAAATTTTACTGTTCCATGCGTAATTGTTGATAAAGGTGGGTCAGACGTTTGTTCAGTCGTAAAGAGCATTGAAGATCGTCTGTGTCATCCTTCAGCGGGACCGTGCTATTACCTACTGAAACTCATCACTACATGATCCATTAGTACAGGTGAATAAGAGGTTTGGTCGTAATGCTCACTGACTATACCTTTGTCAGTCTTACGCGGATCTTGCTAATACGTAATGAAATTAAATTACTATAGGGTTTGTCAGTGTGTAATTAATACAGGTGAGTGAGACGTTCTTCATAATATGCCTTGACGATCGTTTGTGTCAACCTCATCGGGACCCGCTGATACATGGTGAAATTCAGTTGCTGTATCTGTATTTTTATCAGTACTACTCAGTGAGACGTTCAGTCGTAATGCGCACTGACGAGAGTTTGTCAGCGTTCAGAGGGGACCTGCAAATACGTACTGATTGATATTCAATTGCTGCCCTCCGTGATATCAGTACAGGTGAGTAAGGCATTCAGTTTGAATGCGCATTGACGATCGTTTGTCATCCTTCAGCGGGTCCCTGCAAATACGTAGTTAAATTCATTTCTTACATGGTCTGTTATTACTACAGGTAAGACTTAGTCATATTGAGCTTTGGTAATGTATTATCTTTCAACTATGTCCTTCTAATACCCAGAGAATTTGAATTACCATATTGTCTGTTAATTCCGGTGAGTTAGACGTTCTGTCGTAATGTGCATTGGCGATCGTTGGTGTCATCCTTCAGCAGGGCTTTCCTAATGCATAATGAAATTCAATTACTACACAATTTATTATTAGTTCAGGTGCCATAGGCGATTACCCCGGGCGTAGCTCAAGAGAGGGCGCAGAAGTTATTGTTTACAATCTGATTAAAATTGAAACTAAAACTTTTGCGCCAGTTTCTTGTACAATTTTTTCGCACCATATTTTGTCATTTGTCCATTTGCAGAAATTGTTTATAACATACGTACTTCGCCAGTTTAGATTTTTGTTTGAAGGTTTAACGACCATCGTGAGTAATTCAGTGGGCTATAAAAGCATTCAGCCGTTCCTCAGCTGTCCCTAATTTAGGGCCGGGCCGTGGATGGCCTAGTGGTCAACGTTCGTGACCGCCACGGAGAGATCTCAGGTTCGATCCCAGGAAGGTACGAACCACTAAATATCCGCCGAGCGTCGGATGAGCACGTTAAACGGTCGGGCCCTGGACCCCCGGTTTTAAATAAGGGCGCCTTTTTCGCCCTTTCTACCTCACTTCGGTATCACTCTCCCATCGGGCACTCTAGCCCAAATCTCCTAGCTTCCTATTTCTAAGGGATGTTTAAGACCTGGGGTCAAACACTCCCTTCCTAAAATCCTCTACATATCATCTGATCTAATTTAGGGCCACTGCTTCCAGGGAAGGGAGAAAGCCAGTGCCGCAAGACAAACATAACATCCATGCCTCACCGGGATTCGAACCCGGACCCATTTCGGACAAATGATCAGTAGCCAGCACTTAGACCACGGTGCCACCGGGGCGGCAGTTTCGAGCATATTGGCACACAAATTAGAAATCCCATTTCTTTCTCAATATGTTCAGGCGATATTAGTTGTTCGTATTCGAAAATGAAATCGCTGTTATACGTACGTTGCAAGAGAAGAATGTCGTTCGCATTGTTGAAGGTTCTGTGGGGGTATTTAAACATTATTGCGAGTCACGACTTCCATCTGCATTCGGTTCGTGTAATGTGGTACTGATTCGAAGGCCGAAACAGTTTTGGAAAGCCGTAAAAGTAGTCAGTATGGCATACATAGAAGAGACTGGCTCAAGACAGAAAGTTATGGAAGATATTTGGGGTGACTTTCATCCAGTAATGGATTGTAAATATTTGGTAATGATGACTTTATATGTATATACAGTATAGTAGAAAGAAAGATGGGGGGCGTAATATTTTGTAGTTTGCTCCGGGCGCAGAAATGCCTAGTTACGCCTCTGCAGATGGGTGAGAGGGTTTAGTTGTAATGCGAATTCACAATCGTTTATGTCAACCTCCATGGAATTCTTCTCATACTTAACGAAATTCAGTTGTTACTTTGTCTATAAATACAGGTGAGTTAGACGTTCTGCGGAAATGCTCATTGCTGATCGTTCGGACCATTCTTATGCAGGGCGCTGGTAATACATGGTGGAATTGGATTACTATGCACTTCGGTTATTAATGAAGTTCGAGTTTTTACGATCTTTCGTGCAATTCCCACGCGGGGCTCTTATAGTGTTGCTGTGGTGCGGACAGGTATGTACCATTTTTGGACTTTTACTTCTGTGATGAAGAAATCCCGCCCACTTCCTGGCCGTCGTTCATAACGGTTTCAAGATAAAACTAACTGGCTAACATATTGGCGCCGGACTGAAACAATTTTTTCGCTAATTTTTTTCTCATTTCTTAAAACACAGGGGTTTGGGGAAAATTATTTCATCTTTGACGGAGAAAAAGTGTTTTTGTGTAGAACTCAAGAGCCCCTAAAATGGAAGGCTAGGTGCATTTTTGTATTGAACCCTGGGAAGAAGAAAACAGTCCAATGGCGTCAAAACTAATGGTTTGGTGATCAATAGGAGTCGGAGTGCAGAGGTTGAAAATTATTTTCTGTCCATTTAGTTTCAGACAAACTGGAATGAGAATTCAGTAGTCCCAACTTACTTTGATCTAGTCCGAAGCAGATTAGGGTAAAGTAACGCTCAAATTTGGGAAATTTCGATTATTCACGCATTTGGGTTTGAAAGAAAGTAATGCCTGCAAGTGATAGGCAACAGAGAGTGGTAATTACCGTATATACAAGTAGAAATCAGTCCAAAATGTAGTCTCCATCCTTTGCCACGACTTGCTCTCATCGTCTGGGCAGCTGTTGGACACCATCCCTGTACAATTGGGGTGTCTTGGACGCAAAGAAGTAAGTGCGCGTTCGATATCGTCCCAGTTGGTGAGCTGCTCCCCGTCCAAGAAATCCTGCAACGAGGGGAAAAGGTGGTAGTAGCTTGTGGCAATGTCCGGGGAATAGACTAGGTGCAGCAGCAGCTCTCAGTCCAGGTCCTTGATTTTGAGACAGGTCACCTGTGCTGTGTGAGGTCTTGCTCCATCCTGCTGTAGGACACCCTTGTGGTTCAGCAGTGCTGCTCATCGAGCAGCACACATCGGCAGTGATTGTGGTGTCGTCCGGCAGCAGCTCATAAAACACCACACCCTGCATATCCCACCAGACAGACAGCAGGACGTTACGTGGGTGTAAGCCGGCTTTTGGGGAGACTGCACGGGCTTCTGTTTTGAGTCCAACCACTGTTACCGGGCGCTGACATTGTCATACGGGACCCATTTCTCGCCACTTGTCACAGTGCAGTCCAAGAACGGTTCATCTTTGTTACGTGCAAGTAGGAAAACGCGTGCGATTTGCTTTCTGCTCAACTGTGAGTTGATAGGGTACCTAAACTCCTCTTTGTACACCTTACTAAGTTGACGCAGGTGCGTGATAATGCTCGTGTGGGTAATCCTCAGGTGTTCGGCCATCTTCAGCGTGGTCACACGTGGATGGGTATCCACAGAGGTTTTCAGCATGTCCATATCCACTATTGTGGGTTTTCCGGCTTTGGGACTGTCTGACAGATCAAAATTTCCCTTTCGAAACAGTCGAACCAACAATGTGATATGGCATTAGTAATGTTCCTTACAGCACTTGCTTGGGTGCTACCGCGACGAAACTCATACAGCATGTAATGGAGGATGTGTTCCATGCCTACTTCCATGTCGGCTGGCGCTTACACTCTTCGACTTCTGAGGGCTAACTGCCATTGAATTGCTGATGTCAACCTGATGTGCTGCGCAATCTCAGTGACCAATGTGCACCGTGTCAGGAGTTTCAACTTCAAGTACCTCGTCATCGGACACTACTTTCTTTCCTACCCAATGTGACATGCAGACAAAACACTCTTCACCTTTTCCTCCACTTAGAGCTCACCCACATTTAACTTTAGTGGCTAGTTTTTTTTCACCCCCACCCCTCCCCCACGGGTTTTCAACACCGGAAAGCAGGCAAACTTGATCAATAGTTCTTTTTCTCCCCCAAAATCACTTATTCCACAACTACAGCAGATGCGGTTCCAGAAATAGAAATAATTACATACAAAATATCGGAGAAAATACACCGGATTAAGCGCCACAGCTCTGGAAAACCAAACTTTCAAACAGTAGTCCCCGGATAATAAGAAAATAGTTTGTTGTAGTCCAAACACAAATATCGTTAGTAGCGGGCGTCGGCACGGCCGATTTTTCGACACCAGGAGTGTGTGTGTGTGGGGGGGGGGGCATATAGTGACACCAAAATACATCAGCGGCATAGGTTCAAGGAACTCCTACACACTGGTCCCAATCCAGCGGTTTTCGTTGACCTTGAGAAAGTCAAAGGAATATCAGTTTTTCAACTGACTGGTCACTGAATGTTTGGCCACAGACCCTCTCCCGGTTTCCTTTCACTTCTGACCTCCTCTCATCTTCACGAGCGAATATCTAGGCACGGGTCATCTTATCTAGTTCACTGATAAAAACAACATGATAAAGTTTTGTCTCAATCGGAGCATTTTTACGTAAGTTATGACGCATAAGGGCGATGGAATTGATCCCGCTCCTATGTCCTGACCTTTGACCCCATTTCGCCCATTTTTAATATGTTTCGTCCCCATGTTTTCCCCTACCACATACTAAAATTTCATCGAAATCGAACCATTTTTTACGTGAGTTATCGTGCGGAAAAGCAGACGGACTAAGTTGGAGCATATAAGTTTCTTCAACCTACGATTAAAAAGCGTAAAAAAGCTCAATAAAGGCATTTTGAGTTGGCTGACAACGGAAAATATTTCTCCACAGTAAGCAACTTACAATTTGCTTACTGTGGAGTTTCACTGAAGTCAAAATACTCACAATTCATAAATGACCAATAGACAAGCACACCTTATTATCAATTATTATTGTGTCATTTGAATGACTTCAGATTTGTTTTATACATATGATGACTGCTGAGAAACGAACGGACACTTGGGTAAGTAAGTATGTGTGCTAATTTTTCGTCCATAATAAAACGTGTTTAATAACAAAACAAAGCAAAAAAAATACCCATTCATAAAATAAAATTAGTTGAATATATTGCCTATTCAATTAGCTGATCAACAGAATAAATATGCAACCTACGACTGTAGGTACAAAGATTTTCATCTACGTGAACCATGTTTAAAGATTCCAATTTTCTTTCAGTTTCTGTCTTAGGAGAAGGAGCCTCGCTATCCAATTTCGGGAGGAGGGAGGGGGTGGGGTGAAGCCCCTAGCAAAATCTTCAAATAACTTTTTCGTTTAAATGAATTTTTTTACTATGTATGGAATATTATTTATTTTAAATAAATGATCAATCATCAACAAATAAAGAGGGAAGACAAAGGTTAACGACAGATTTACATTTGATTATCATATGCTACCGAAGGATGCGTCAGAAACCGTCTTTTGCTGAAGGACACTGCCCGGGGATTGTCGAGTGTGTTATGCGTTTAATATACACTGCTGGCCACCCAAAAGGCAACACAAAGAAGGAAGCATCCGATTGGCTTGAAATTCGCAGCGTGCGTCGCCCGCGAGAGGACATGCAAACGATTAGAATTGCAGGGCATATGCAAATCATGTTTTCCCGGCACGCCACCGAGAAGCACTATAAGAAGGGTGCACAGAAGGCGGGGTGTAAGTAGTGGAAGTGTGTTGTGCTGCCGGACCTGTGCGTGGGAAGCTGCCTGATGCCTCGTCGCAGAATACGGCAGTCATTCCAGCACGTTTCGTAGTTCGACTGAGGACGAATAGTGGCTTATCGCGACAGCGGTTAATCGTACCGAGACATCGGCGACCGTGTGGGACGACATCCAGCCACAGTGAGGCAAGTATGGATTCGGTGGGTCCAGGAGGGACGGACGGACCGATGTGAGCGAATGCCGCAGCCGCGGCACACCACCGAACTAGAGGACCGGCATGTTGTGCGGCGGGCATTGACGGCTCGCACCGCCACATCACGAACGTTAGCGCTGGAATTAGGGTGTGTTGCGCAACAACCTGTGTCAGCACGTACCGTTCGACGTCGTCTGCAGGAGCGGGGACTTGTCGCACGGCGCCCATTGCTCCGATTACCATTGACGTTACACCACCGGCGAGTGCGGCGGCAGTGGGCCGTTGAACGCCGCACCTGGACTGCGGAATGGCACGACATTGTCTTCTCCGACGAATCCCGCTTCTGCCTGCAATACCACGACGGTCGGATCCGCGTGTGGCGGCACCGCGGCGAGAGACTGTATGACACCTGCATTATTTATCCCCATACCGGTCCGTCGCATGGCGTTATGGTTTGGGGCGCAATTGGATATGACACCAGCACCCCTCTGGTACGCATCGCCGGTACACTCAACAGTCACCGCTACATCTCCGACGTTTTGGAGCCTGTAATACTCCCTTACCTGCACGACCTGCCAGCGGCCACGTTTCAACAGGACAACGCGCGCCCGCACGTGGCACGCATCGTGCAACAATTCTTCACGTGCCACCAGGTGTCACTGCTGCAGTGGCCCGGCAAGTCGCCCATCGAACACGTCTGGTCGCTGGTCGGCAGCCGAGTGGCCCGGCAAAAACACCACCCGCGGCTACGCCTGATGAACTGTGGCAACGTGTGGAAGCAGCCTGGATCGACATACCCCAAGCCCACATCCAAAGCCTCTTTCGTTCGATGCCGCGGCGTGTAGCGGCCGTTATTGCCAGCCATGGGGACCACACGAACTATTGATGTCTGCGTGTTCAGCAAGTCACACGGGCCTGTAAACTCAATCGTTTCATCTTTGTATCTGTTGTTATGTGTCCAGTAAATCTGGCTTTGCTCTCTCGTGTCCTTCTTGTTGTTGCATTTTTTGGGTGTCCGGCAGTATATACACTGCTGGACAATTGCTAAGGACTGATCATAAACGGCTATATAGCGTTTATGATCCGTCCTTAGTAAGTGTGGTTGGATGCCAAGTGAAATAAAATAATGTCAGAATGCCAGGACATTACAAGAAAGACAATTTATTGTGCTCTGAAATCCAGAAGGCTTTGGAACGTGTTCAAGGGACAAACATGCCATTTTATGCAGAATACGTAAACGTGAAAAAAATGCAATTACCGTCCGCAGGCGTTCCGGCGTAAGATGTCAATACGGGATATGGCCACCATGGAGGGCGATGCAAGATTTCACACGTCGTGTCATGCTTTGCACAACATTATCAAGCAGCTGTTGGGATAATTTATCCCATTCCTCTGTCAGTGCACGGATGAGGGTGTCCTTGTTTATTGGAGGGCATTGGTGACCAGCAAGACTCCTCCCCAAAGCATCCCACACATTTTCAATGGGATTCAGATCTGGAGAACGTGCTGGCCATACGAGGCGTTGAATATCCTCGCTCTCAAGACACTCCTGGACAGCGACTGTTCGATGACATGTTCCGTTGTCGTCCATGAAAATGAATCTATCACCGACAGCACCACGGAGCATGTGAACATGAGGTAGCAGAACATCATTAATGTATCGTTGGCCAGTCATAGTCCCAGTTGGAAGCACATAGAGGGACGTACGGCAATTTATCATGATGCCAGCCCATACCATGACACTACATGTCGGATATCGGTCCCTTTCCTGTATGTTTGCTGGACAATATGCAGTACCACTATCACGCCAGATCAGTTGTCGTCGACAATCAGACGATAGACTGTATCTACTCTCATCTGAGAAGAGGACAGCAGACCAGTCGTTATCAGTCCAATTGCGATGTTGATGGCACCATTGCAAACGGGCGGTACGGTAACTTCTGGACAATGGGATGCACACAACAGGACGGCGGGCGTATAGTCCTCTTTCATGCAAACGTCTGGCGACAGTTTTTCGGGAGATCCGCTTGCCAGTAGCAGCCATAAACTGATTTGCTCCCTCACTAGCTGTGCTGCGCCGGTGTCTTTTTTTGTTGATAGCACTATGTACCGATCTTCTGCAGGTGTCGTACTGCGAACACGACCTCCCCGTGACGTTTGCTACACTCTCCATTTGTTTGAAATGATTTCCAAAGCCTTGAAACAACACTGTGGCTGACTTCGAACTCCCTGTCAACGTCTGTTATTTTTCGCCCTTCTTCAATCTTGCCAATAATACGGCCACGCGTAAAATCATCTAGGTGATGTCGGGAAGACATACTGAAAATTGCAAGTTCGTCAATTGATTCTTTCCCTTTCAACTTTGCGTTTGAACAACAACGGTCAATACGCGTCAAATCCTTTATATCTCTTATCAGCGCTATGACGTCACGAACAAGTTCGGCAATCCAAAATTTGCATACGCACAACACGTCTTACTGTATCCCGCACTTATGCTAATTTCCACATTTTCCTGCCTTCCATTTTATGGTTGCTATCGTTGTTGCTATTGTCATCCGTCCTTAGCAATTGTCCGGCAGTGTATATATTTTTTTACTTTTTAGCCGCAAGTTTTTGTTCCATGAATTTGCAACACTACATGCACCAATAGTGGACGTGGACATCTCTTGGACGATCAGAGATTTTGGTCTCATACGCTGAATTTGGCGTTACAGGTCTAGATTTGTTGCCCTGCGGTGGGCCTATATCTTTATTTCTCATAACTTCCCTTCACTCTGTCTCAGAATTTTGGCACCTCGTGGCGTCGACACCCCAATAAACCAGATAACCCAGCCAGGAGGCAGAGAACACTCTGCCCCTCGTTGAAATGCCGGGGCTATAGAAGTTTGGCTTCCGTACCGTCTGCATACAGAACCTGTTGCTTGTCCTAACAAAGAACATAAATGAAAATCCCCATAAACAAAAGAAAGGCGAGTTCACTTCACCGCAGCAAAATAACTATAGTCCATCTAAATGTTCTCAAAAACGCACTGATCGTGGGGCGAGGATCAATATTTAAATAATGATAGTGCTGAGCTAAAGTTATTGTACTAACACTGAAGATCTCGGGGTTACATTACTGTAACTGAAATAAAATAATTTTGAGTTTAAAACGCAATATAACTTAAAGTAATTTATCAATTTTAAAATTCTTCAGTTTTTAGCACGTCTTTTGTAAAAAAATAAGTTAGTAAAATCATGCAATGCAATTGATTATATCATTATGATACGCTTTCCGACATACCAGAAATCATTACTCAAGTTATGAGGGAAATGGCTGTAGAATAAATCTCGCTCCTATGACCTGACCTTTGACCCCATTTTGATGATATTCAACAGAACCGGTTCAGTATACTGTATATACTTCCGGAACAACATGATAAAGTTTTGTCTCAGTCGAAGCATTTTTACGTAAGTTATAGCGACGCAAAAGGGCGATCGAATGGATCCCGCTCCTACGTCCTGACCTTCGACACCATTTCACCCATTATCAATAGGATTCGTCCCCAGGTGGTCCCTTTCCACATACTAAAATTTCATTGAAATCGAACAATTTTTACGCAAGTTATGACGCGTAAGGGCAATGGAATGGATCCCGCTCCTATTTCTTGACCTTTGACCCCATTTCTTCCATTTCAATAAGGTTCGTCCCCAGTGGTCCCCTACCACATACTAAAATTTAATCGAAATCGGACCATTTTTACGCGAGTTATCGTGCGGACGGACAGGCTGACAAAGCTGGAGCATATACGCTTCTTCAACTTACGGCTGGAAAGCGTAAAATAGATCGTGCTTATGTTATCGGTTTGTCCGTCCGTTCGTCCTTCTGTAGACACCATATCTCTGCAACTAATAGTCCGATTTGAAAAATTCTTTTTGCATTAGAAAGCTTGAAATATGCGAATGGTGATCCTTCATCCCCCCTTTTTTTACGATGTGCAATTTCGCCGCTAGAGGGCGTAAATGCCGATGTCGAATTCAAAATACATTTTATTCCATATACATGTATATGCTTCTAAACATCCGATTGAAAAAATTCCTTTATGTTTCGATTCCATTTATTTCGTAGAGTATTTTAGGTATAGTTACCTTTTCAAGTTGCGCATAGATTTTCCGCTAGGGGGCGTGAAACTAAATTACGTTCTCCCCGATATCTCTTCTAAAACTCCGATTTGAAAAAAAAATTCTTCAGCGGATACAGCTCCTGATGGGAAATCTTTTGCATATAATTTATAATTTTTGGTAAAGAATACTTTGGCCACCAGGGGGCGTTAGTGTTAATTTTTGCTTCTGATGTATTTGCAGCAAAATCTGATCTAAAATCTCGATTGAAAAAATTATTTCGTGGACCGATGCCACTCACGTCGATAAACCTTTTCGGAATATTTTCTTCTTAAAATATTGCATGGTTTCTCCGCCAGGGGACGTAGATATGTATCGTATTTTTGTCAATATCTCTGCTTCCAATGGTCCGATTTCAAAAATTCCTTCTTTGTTGGATAGTGTTTCCGATGCGAAATGTTTTCCTGTAAATTCAAACTTTTCAAGTAGTTCAGACTTTCCGCTAGGGGGCGTAAAGGTAAATTGCGTTTCTCCCGATATCTCTGCTTCTAAAACTCAGATTTGAAAAATTCTTTCTGCACCGGATACAGCTCCTGATAAGAAATCCTTCTCATATAATTTCTAATTTTGGTAAAAAATGGTTTGGCCACCAGAGGGCTTAAGTCCTAATTTCCGCTTCTGATGTCTTTGCAGCAAAATCTGAGCTTCTGAAATCTCAACTGAAAAAATCGTTTGTGGACCGGTACTAATCACGTTGACAGACCTTTTAGGAATATTTTCTTTTTAAAATAATGCATGGTTTCTCCGCCAGGGGCGTAGATGTTTATCTTATTTTTGTCAATATCTGTACTTCTAGGAGTCCGATTTAAAATATTCCTCCTTTGTAGATAGTGTTTTCGATGCGAAATGTTTTTCATATAAATCCAAAATTTTCAAGTAAATGTAGACTCTCAACTAAGGGGCACAAAGGTAAATTGCGTTTTCTGCGTTATTTCTGCTTCTAAAACTCCGATTTGAAAAATTCTTTCTGTATCGCATACAGTTCCTGTGGAAAATGTTTTTCACATAATTTCTAATATTTGGTAAAGAATGGTTTTGCCACCAGGGTTCATAAATATTAATTTCTACTTCTGATGTATTTGCAGCAAAATCTGAGCTCCTTAAAACTAGATTTTTTTTTCTTTTTTCTTGGACCGATACCGCTCACATCGAAAAATCTTTTGAGAATACTTTCTTCCTAAAATAATACATGGTTTAACCGCCAGGGGGCGTAGATGTATATCTGATATTTGTCCATATCTCTGCTTCTAAGATTCAGATTTGAAAAATTCTTTCTTTGTTGGAGAGCGGTTCCGCTGAGAAATGTTTCACATATAATTTCAAATTTTTCTTAACGCACAAGTCTGCAACCAGAGGGCGTAAGCTCACGATTCCGTTTAGAGCAATATCTGCGGGATTAAAACCCCGATTGAAAAACTTTCTTCCGTCAGATACTATTGTTTTCCATACCGCTTCCATTGACTTTGAATAGCTTTGATAAATTTAATTTGCGTCAGAACGGATTCAAAAGACGTGCTCATTACACCCGAAAATTCGGTGTCGTCTTTCTTGTTTAATTATAGAAGAGTACGAGGTAGTGAAAAAAAAATTGCACCCCCTATGTTTTAGTCTAACGACGCTCCTGTGGGAGTGAGCTTCACTAACGGTTTTGCGCCTGGGCCACGATAAAGCACGCACCACCCCTGTTCACAGTTTGCGTAGCGATTGAAATAAGTAGTTGTAAGTTGTGTTCAGCGAATGTTGAACCACGCAAAAAGTGCGTAAGAGGCTAAAATTTATATCATTTCAGGAATTTGGGACATATGGTGCGCTAAAAACCAGTCAGTTTGTTCCAAAATTTTATTAGTGACGTACAGCGAAGTCAATTGTTTTTTCGAAGTGCAAACTTTTTTTATCTTTCTGGGATTGAAGGTTTAAAGACCACCGTGAGTAACTCAATGTCCTATAAGCAGTCGTCCGTCCCTAATTCTGGGCCACTGGTTCCAGGGCAGGGAGAGAGAGCCAGACAAACACAACATCCATGCCTCTCTGGGATTCGGACCCGGACCTGTCTCTGACGAATGATGAGAAGACCAATGCGCTACTGGGGCAGCCAGTGCAAACTTGGTTAGAGTATTTTTCTTAAATAAGAGACAAAGGTCCATATCCACGAGAAACCGATCTCGAATATTTAGCTCCCATATTTTTGCAGTTTAATTAAACATTGCGGTACTTCAGGGAGGTTATGTCACGTTAAAATTCTATGGCAAGATATGGATGCTACGATTGTGACTTTCCAGAGATGGTTTTCTCCTTTCCGTAGAACACTGAGTCTAAATTAGGGATGGGAGACTGTAGCTTTAAAGACTCGTAGGAGGCATTATCACCTCAAAAAATGTCGGGGTGGTCCCAAGAATATGCATAGATTACCTCCCGACTAGAGAATTATTTGACCACTCGACTTTTTGTTCTTAGTCTTTTTGCGCAAATCAATTTGTAAAGACTGGTGGCTCCTGCCACAGCAAATTAATTTATGACTGTTCTTCAGCATAGTTTTCGCAGAAAAATTTGAAGACTTGGGTTGACGATGGTTTAGATAAATCGTGCGGCGAGAGATTAAATGAAGTGTGAAAAAGTTATTCTACTGTTGTTTTCCCAGAACAAATCTGTCTCTGTCATCTTTAAATAAAGTTTTTCCAGGGATTGATAACTACGATAACGGCGGAAGATGTGAGTGAAATGTTGTTGGAAAAGTGCCAAGAACGCATGCCCCAACGTATGTCGGGAGCGTGCACTGCAATTCTTAGAAATGATTTCTCTTTCACCGTGATTGGGAATTTGTTACCTAATATTAGTACTGATATCAGCTCACCCGGCAACTCCCGTCTCCTGTTAATGATCAGAAATCGCAGTTTCTAGAAAAACATATTTTTTTTATAAAATAAAACTGAACGACATTAAAAAAAGAAAAGTTGTCCATTTATGCTGTTTTTGGAAGGGAAACGACCTCCACGAGAATCTGCGGCTAAGTCTCCCGACCCTAATTTAGGGCCAAAGGTTTCAGAGAAGGGAGAGAACTAGAGCCGAAAAAACAAACACAGCACTTTTTTGCCTCGGGATTCGAACCCAGACCCAGTAATAGAAGTTATAAGCCCGCTCACAAGACCGTTAACCGTTTAATCGGCTGGAATGAATTAACCAGGGGTTAGCAAAATAGGTTGAAATCAGCTTGAACGAATATATTCGCTTTCTACGAATTGGGCCGAACGCAGATGGAACGAGTGAACCTGCGCATCAGAAAGCCTTGCTTTGTTATGCTAAGTGGTTATTTAGGGAGTTGATTAACACAAATCCATTTCTGACTGCTAAAACGGTTATACCAACTGCGATGAACCTAAGAAACGAGAAAGAAGACATGAGTCATTTGTTTCTAATCAATGACGTAATGTCTTTGCCAGGGAGACTGGCCGTTCACCATCATGCCTTCGGTCATGGGGCAGAGAATAAAAAAGACTAAAAGCGAGCGTGTTCTTCAGACAGGTTTACGGTCTGTACTGCTGAGATCAGAGGGAGGAAAGAATTGTTTTGCCGTATCTTTCGTAAAACCTGGCCGCTATGTGAACCTTTCTGTTTGGGGAGCTACTTTTTTTATGATGACTACCTTTTGAATAAAATATGCTTTTAACTCACCCTTAAAATTGATAACTAAATGTTATTAAAAATGATATCAGTATGTACCTGAGCTAGGAATCAAATCCATTTAGCTTCCAAATGTTTCTCATTAAACCGCTAACTGAATATCCTGCGTCATACGGCATACAGAGAAATTAATAGGCGTATAAAACTTGGCTGGAGTGCATCTGGAAAAAAAATTAAAATTTTTTACAGCAATTTACCATCAGGATTCATTTTGATTTTAACCCTTTTTTTACGCTTTCCAACCGCCAGGTTGAAGAAGCAGCGTGTATGCTTCAGCTTTGTCCGTCTGTCCGCACGATAACACGTAAAAATGGTTCGATTTCGATGAAATTTTAGTATGTGGTAGTGGACAACATGGGGACGAACCCTATTGAAAATGGGCGAAATTGAGTCAAAGGTTTGGACATATGAGCGGGATCCATTCCATCGCCCTTATGCGTCATAACTTACGTAAAAATGCTTCGATTGCGACAAAACTTCATGTTGTTCCGGAGGTATACTGAACCAATTCTGTTTAAAATAATCGAAATGGGGTCAAAGGTCAGGGCACAGGAGCGAGATTTATTCCACAGCCATTATTCTCATAGCTTGAGTAATAACTTGAGTAATGATTTCTGGTATGTTGGAAAGCGTATCATAATCAATGCATTGCATGATTTTACTAACTTGTTTACTTATGGATCAGAATCAGAGACATGATCCTTAAATTAAAATGACATTCAGAGGTTGCTAGCAGTTCAAAGAAACATGGAGAGGTGTATGCTTGGTGTAATCACGAAAAAAAGAAAGAGGAACACATGGATCAGGAATTATTTTTAGGGGGAGGGGGTTAACAACCACCGTGAGTAACTCAATGGGCTATAAGCAGTCGCCCGTCCCTAATCTAGGGCCACTGGTTCCAGAGAGGTGAGAGATCTAGTGTCGTAAGACTGGACCCCTCTCGGACGAATGGTCAGAAGCCAGCGCTTAGACACTGCGCCACCGGGGCAGGGGGGGGGGTATTAGGAAAATTATAAGACAAGTAAAATTCCTCAAGTAGTAATGGGCTGAACATATCGCTAGAAGAACTGACCACCGTTGGACAATTGTAATACTAGACACAAAGGGACAGGGAATGACCCAAAAGAAAACCACGTGGGCGATGGGTAGATGAAATTCGAAACATGCCGGAGCTACATGGAAGAGAATTGCTCAAGACAGGTAGTTGTGGAAGAGACTTGGGGGGGGGGAGGGGGAGTGACATTCATCCAGCAGTGAATTAAGAATGGTTAATGATGGCGGCATGCAGTAATTAACATCTGTTTAGCTGAAGTTGGTTGAAACTTTTGTTGTCTGAGCTGGTGTAACGGTAGCGTGTTCGAACGTAAATCAGGAAATGCGGGTTCGATTACCGTCCCAAGGCGATGTAATTTTTTTCTTTTCTGAAGGACGGCTTCATGAAAAATCATAGAAAATAGAGCTAACCTGTCTGCCGATAATGATATTTGTATAATGAATTGTCGATTTTCCATTATTGTCGCATCACCAAAGAAATGTGCATTATTTTTCTTTTTTTCTTTTTTTTTTTTTTTTTCAGCCGTTTGAGTTTCGTAATTTGGGATAAAGCCTGAGGAACTAATTGAGAGATCCTGGACAAAATAGTGTCCAGGTGTGTGAACAGCTTTTTATATAGTATTTTGTTAACCAAATGAAGCAAAACTTTGGAACACACGCATTTCCCTGAATTGTATTGTAGTACTGATACAGCTGGTACAGTAACCGTACGAGCGTATAAATACCTCCTGAACTTTCGAAACTGTCTTGTGTAGAAACTTAGCTCATATTTTCAGAATCTCAGATCTGCAGAGAGATCTTAAGATCAACTAGTTTTGACAGTCACACAAACTTCGGTAATAACTTTAAAAATTCACAATTCATGCTGCACTTTGTATTTGAAACGCATAATATACTGAATTACATATATATATATATATACTGAGTAGCCAAATTATGACCACTAGATAGTGGTGTACTGCACTACTACTAATTGAAAAAGAACAGGCACGGTACGGTGCCTTTACCTCTTCAATGCCTTTCCCTTCTTACTCCCTCTCATTTCCGCCTCTCCCCTTTTTATTTTCTTATATTTATACGAGGATCATTTCAAAAGTTTTGCACACTGTGGATAATCTCTTAAACAACGAATTTATTAATTTCACAACATACCTTTACAGGCCTTTGAAGTAATCTACATGTGTCTTTATGACAGCGGCCCAACGTTTGAGCAAGTCTTGTATTCTAGTCAGGACACCTCCATTGTTGAAACGTCTGATTACTCGGCTCACCTCAGAAACATCTGACCTGACTCACTTCAGTATACAAAGTTGTGTCTACGTTTGCTGACTAATTTGTTCCTGTTCCGAAAAATTCTGCCTAGAAATGGAGGAAGAAAGCGAGTCAGGTCATATCTCGCTTAACGACCAGCGATCCTACATTAAAATTGAAACTTTGCTAGGAAGATCCCTTACCGAAATTCATAAAGCTTTGTGTGAAGTTTGTGGGGTTACTGTAGTGTATCGTAGCACAGTATCACGGTGGGCTTCTCGTTTCCGCCAAGGTTGGGAAAGCATCGAGGACGACGCAAGAAGCGGCCGGCCATCAGATACAACGGACGAAACTTTCTTCTGTACTTATCGTCAACAGCATTTTGAAAGAAGATCGACGGAAAACATGTGAAGAGACTGCATATGAAGTAAACATGTCTGCCGCTTCGGTTTTCAGAATCCTAACTGAAAAATTACAAAAGAGAAAAGTGGCTGCCAAATGGGTTCCGCATAATCTGAGTGAAGAGCAGCAAGCAGTTCTCAAAGGGTTAGCAGAAGAATTGCTTCGGCGGTACGAGACAAGAGGCGAACAGTTTTTGGACACAACTTTCTATAGACGAAACCTGGATATGAGATTTTGAACCTGAAGTGAAATTTCGGTCCGCCCAGTGGAAACATCCAGAATCACCTCTCCAGGAAAAATTCCGCAGCCAACAATCGAAGGTTAAGCTAGTGATGATTGTGGCCTATGACGAGGTTGGAGTGATAGCAACAGACAGAGTGCCCTAGGGCACTGTAGCAGCGGGATATTACAGAAGGTTTCTGCAAAATGTTTTACGCCCAAAGATTCGCGAAAGAAGGCCCAACTTGCTCGAAACTGGTGTCATCATTTCACACGACAATGCGAGGCCGCATGTTGTCTGTAAAGTAAGAGACATTCTGGAAAAGTATGGATGGGAATTGTTTCCCCACGCGTCATATAGTCCTGACATGAGCCCGCCAGACTATGACTTGTTCCCAAAACTGAAAAAGCCACTCTGCAGGAAACAATTCAGTAAGTTTCAGGATGTTTCTAATGGGGTGACATCCGACGCCTCAACAATGGAGGTGTCCTAACTGGAATACAAGACTTGCTAAAACGTTGGGCCGCTGTCATATTACTTCGAAGGTCTGTAAAGCTATGTTTTGAAATAAATTCGTTTTTAAGAGATAAATCACAGCTTGCAAAACTTTTGAAATGGCCCTCGTACATATGCACAGTGAAGAGCAATTGAATTTGAGATACCTGTCTAGTAACGTGTAGCACCACCTTTCGCTCTGATGACGGCGGCGATTCGTCTCTCCATGGACTCTACAAGACACCGGAAACATTGGGAAGCCATACGGATTCACGACCCCTGAACAAGCTCCCACAGTTCACGAAGATTTGATGGAAGGAGGTCATCTCTCTCGATGGCATCCCAGATGTGCTCGATAAGATTGAGGTCCGGTGACCTGACTGGCCAAGGAAGCGAGGTCACGTCGGTGGAGTGTTCATCCAACCATTCGGATACAATTCGGGAGCTGCAGTGTCTTGTTAGAGGATGAGACCCCCAGTGGGATGTTGAAGACGCACAAACGGGAGCAAATGGTTGTCCAGGATATCCCGGTAACGTTGACATGTGAGGGACGATGTCACACGTACCAAGGGTCCCATTTCAGTCCACGTAAACAGTCCCCAAACGAGAATGCCACCCCCACCAGCTTGAAGAGTACCCTGCTGACAAGAAGGATCCATCGCTTCATGTGGTTTGCGCCGTACGCGTATCCTGCCATCCGCATGTACCAACGTCAATCTCGATTCATCAGTCCAGGCAACATTTTTCCACATGTCTAGGGTCCAGTGGCGATGTTCCCACGCCCATGCTAAGCTTTGTACCCTGTGATGTGCGGTCAGCCGCGGTATCCTCGTGGGACGATGGCTTCTGTACCCCATAGCGAGGAGATGGTTTTGGATGGTGTGGCTGCTTACACGTTTTTGTGCACCAGCGTTAAATTGCAGAGTGATTTCTTGCACTGTGGCCCGCCTATCCGCTGTTACAATGCGAGCTAGCCGACGATGACCCCGCTCATCCACACCATGTTGTCCACGGCAGTTGGCCCTTGCAGGGATGGTTTTACCGGATTCGATGTACTCACGGTGCACCCGTGACACAGTGGCTCGTGAAAATCCCAGTGCCTTCACGACTTCCGAGATGGAGTGGCCCATTCGTCGGGCCCCAACAATTTGCCCACGATCAAATCCTTCGTCTTACCCATACTGCGTCCGACTTTTACTGATTCCCGTCGCATCACTCCTTATATTGTCGGATCGCTGCATACGTCATGTCGTTTCCGTTTACAGGGCCGCCCACAGTGACACATTTGCATAACGCCAGCTGTCTTTAATTCAATTGCTCTTCAGTGTATGTATATATGGGTTCTAAAATATGCAACATAACTTTTAAAGTCTTGGTTTACAACAAAATTATGTTATTGATACTGTATTATATCCAGGTTTACGCCTCATAAAGCAAGATCTGAAGGTGTTAGGTTCAGAGACCGTGGAAGCATGGAATAGGAGGACGCTAGGACCTTCGCGGGCAATCCGTTTTCCAATGGTAGCGGCCGTCGAGGAAGTTGCGGACATTCTTAAAGAAATGCTCTGTCGCGTGTGTTCGTTAGACTTTCGCTTAGAAGGAAATCTAAAAGTTCTGGGGTTTTAACTTTATTTTCCCCTGATGATAAAAGGAATGGATCACAAGTAAAGTGAAGACTAGTTTTTGCACTAAAGAGAAGGCTCATTTAGTGTTGCATATGTGGAAACTTACATTACAGCTTTGTCCTGATTTCTTTACATTTTTTTATATTGTTAACACATTGATGTGTTTCTGCTTCCAGCAGAGCCCATTTAAGGAGACAAGGGGCCCGTGGCTGGACAGTATTTTGGAGCCCCAGTATTAGTGTCACATGTAGGATTTCAGTATGGATCCCCCTCCCCCCGCCCCCCCCCCCCCAAAAAACAAAACAAATGCCTAGTAGGAAAACATTCCCAAAATACGATGAGAGCCATAAAAACATCCCCGCCATATTGAAGTGTGTATCCCATGATTCATGGATGAATCATTGTTAGCAAGAAAATGTAAAAATGCATGGTTCAAAATTGGACACCAGTTCAGTTTTGCTTTAATACCCCCCCCCCCCAGGGTTCAGCTTATTGAAATTATATCAAAGTAGTGGGCAAAATAATATGATCCAAATATCACGATTGAAACGAATTAATGTATGAAAATTTCCCCCAATTAGAGATGTGTACAAAAAAAAAAAAATATCTGTAATGCTTTCGGCAGTTTTTTTATAGTTTTCGCTGTGCTATGTACAAAGGAAATCTGTAGAACTCTGTCAATTCTTCAAGTACCTTGCATAATTCTGGAAGCCCCTGAAAATGTGGGGTTCGGGGCTTCAGCCTCCTAGTTCCCCTCTTAAATGGGCTCTGGCTTTCAGACGTAATTCTTATCTCCTTATTCCATTTCTATCTCATAAAAAATATTTCTTGTGCTGCGGAGAATGGAGAAATTTCCAAAACCTACTTGTTACCATTTTCCAGTCCAACATGAATCTACCTCTTTTCATGTCTTCTCCTTTAGTCTATTTTCCCCCGAATGGAGACCTCTTCGAAACTCCCTTCTCAAGAAGCTAGATCAAGACTCCCTGTTCCTTTTCTCCGAAAAAGCGCGGGTTTGTTTTTATTACCTCCTAGTCCCCTTTACCCCTTCTGTGACCCACGTCAACTCCACTGTCAGTTGCGATAATAGGCTCGTTACCTATTATCACCCCTTCGTTAGCAATTTTTTACCTAGTGTTCATTTCCTCTTACGGACCTTAGGCTATCAACGCCACTTCGATCCATCGTGAAAATTCCTTCATTAAAACCGGAAGATGTAGGAACGGCTATGTGCTTCACGCGGGAAATCTGACATTATATAGCGATAAGATCATTTTCCATTTACTCACAGTGCAATAAAAACTGAAACTCGGGCAGCGATGGTGTTCTCCGAACGGATTCCGAAAAACGTAGATGGGTGAGGCTGGCTGTCTTTCCTCTCATTTACACGGCTCGCCGAAAACTGAGAAAAAAGGGAAGCGATTTTAACTTATGATATATTGAACGGAGGTTAACTCTTTCTAAACCCAATGAGCCCAGGGTTGTAGCGTCGTCTTGTTGAAAACGATATATATAGCGCCATGTCAACGTCCAATTGTGGAATGAGGAAGTTTTCCAACATGTCCATTATGAGGAATTTTGTGAACTGTAGCGGTTAATTCCGCAAAGAAAAACTGCCTGTACTCCCCCCCCTCTCCCGGAATATCGCTGCTAACACAACCTTTTCTCTTGCAGGACCTTCAAAGCCTCTCTCAACAAATACTTTTAACCACATGTACTCAGTTTTTCTTACAGGTGGTTCCTTGCCAGATTTCATGCGAAATCTGCGATAAACTGCTCTCACCGGCATTTGTTTGGTAAACCACAACATGTACTGTGTCTTCTCCGCCCCATTGAAATCATTCATTCTGCTTACTGAAAACCGCAGGGTTGTCGGTGCGCCGTATAGCCCGCCAACTTTCTCATCTCCGGTAACAATACGTGACAGAAAGGGTTTGTGTTGGTGAGAACATTCGCGATAACGGGCGAGCAAAGAACCACATATGACAACACGCTGATTCCTGTTATCCTCGGTGAGAGAGTGTGAGGCACCCAAGACCCCAATTTCTGGACCTTACCCATACGTTCCAGGTGTCGCACCACTGTGGCCTGATCACACAGTCCATCTCAGTGGACAATTCTCGTGTGGTTTGGCGCGGATCCAAGTGGATGAGATGGTTCAAACGATCCTCATCAAAGTGAGATGGACGACCTGAGCGTGGAGAGTCGTAAGGACAAAATTACCACCTCGGAACCGCTCAGACCATTTGCGGGCTGTCCTCGGAGCAATAGCATCCTATCCATACACAGCATAAATTTGTCGAGTAGCCTTGGCGGCTGTGGATCCCTTGTTAAACTCGTAGAGGAAGGAGCAGATGTCGGAAATGTTCATTAATCTCTACTTGACACTCCATACTTCCGGACTTGAAAACCAAAAAAGCATTAGCCACAATCACACAACGCAATATGATTTAGATACACGATATTACTTGCTACATTTTGATATACAACTGGCCATATGCACCGTCGCTACTGATCTGGGAAACACTCGTGAAATAAAACTGCGTGAACTTATGCATCAAACCAATAAAAATACTTTTTAGATACCACTTATAGAAGCGGAGATACTGTATCTGTATGCATTAGGATTGGCATACAAACAAATGCCTACGTCACATTTTATTATTCGTTTTAATATCAAATAACGAGGCAGAAATGCACCGTGCAAAAAATTAAGCTTGAGCCAATAGGGAACGCAAAAATATTTGAATACTGTGTTTGATGTTATTCACTCTAATTAAAACAAATGCAATACCTTTCTTTTTACTCTGTAAATGGTCTTTTTGTTATCAGTTTACCTTACAGTTATCTTAAGATTAATGCTGTTTCGAAACATGACGTCATACAATTAAAAAAAAAACTTTAATTGCGTCTCATAATATTACGTTAGAATGTTAAAACTTAATTACACCATGCAGTTACCATGTTAGAGCAAAGTAAGTGAAATTCCAGGTTTTCATAACTTCGTGAAAAATGTAGTAGTCATGCAAAAGAAAAAGCTTGATCTGCGGTAAAAAGACAAACGTTGGATACCTTGAAAAAAAAAAGTTTTATATAACATCTTTGTCTCGGGAAGTTACGTAACTAATACGCCTGAAGAGAGCGAATTTCAATAGATAATAATCGTGGTTTTTCATCGACCATAGTTTTTCTGTGAACAACTAAAGAAAATAATAATTGAAACCGAGTCAGCTTCTCATATTTCGTTGTTGCTTCAGTAACAACGGCGAAGGTAAAAAGTTTCTTCTAATATCACTGCTGTGTTAATTGAAAGTAAGACCTTATATTCAATGCCATAACCTTTTTTTTTTTTTTTTTTTTTTTAGATCTTGGGGGAAGGTAAACTGACGATTAAAATGGTCTTCCATGAAATGCGGGATAAGAAAAAATATAGCAGTAAAAATTGGAGGAAAACGTAGCGGAGATAATTCGTAAAGCAAACGGGTTGTTTGAGAGAAAAAAAAAAAGTTCCCTCCTTTTAGATCTTTGAAAAGGCTATCTGAAATATCTGCGATTAAAAAACTATTGCCAGAAAAAGCTAAAAGCCTTCTGTTTGATGCGGTAGGTATCAGATTCCCACGGTTGACACCTCCTATGGCTTAAGACAGGAAATTCCTACCGTCAGCTGTCATGATGATTGTTCGCGCCACCATGCGGAGAACAGAAGCGTGAATTTACAAAGAAGGATTCTCGAAGAAAAAAAAAAAAAACACTGAGTCGTTCATACTTCAGTAACCACTGTCGCACTGAAATACTAGAGCCTTTTACGATTGCGAAGTACACCATTTCTGCTTAAAAGTAGACTCGCAGTACATTTTTTTAACCTAAATGTTATTAACAGTAGGTCCTGCTCACTGTCTGTCTGTCAAACTTCGAGAAATCGAAACGACTTTGTTTTAGATATAATGTATAAATTAGTGATTCAGTTAATAAAACAAAATAGGGAACATTTTTCAGAAACTCTTTAGGCGCTCTTGTAGAAGTAAAATGCAAGCTGTCGTCTTCTCTCTGGGGTTCAAGTTTCAAACTTCCAGTCATATATCTGAAGGACAGAGCAAAGGTTATGCTTCGTGACGCCTCAGGCCCCCAATGGCTTCGGCGACAGAGTGGTCAGAAGCGTGGGTGCCTGCCCGATCGTTTGAGTTCCGAATGAGCAGTGTGTAGTGGGGCCGGAACGACGTTCCGGTGTTTTTTCGTTTTGCTTTTCTAGCCGGCACGCTTTCCGGTAAACTCTACGCAGCATAATTTTTGTTTTTAAAATGCGAATGTCCTATAATTTTTTCCAATAAAAAAAACTGCCACAGAAAAGCTGCACAGTTAGTGGAATTAACGTTTCATGTTTGTTTGAAGGTAGAGTTAGTTTCTAAATCCATTCTCACTTGGCAGTCCCTTGAACCCCCCGCCCTTTTTATTACTGTTGTTAAGAACGTTGAGGTGGGGGTATTGCCGAAAGGAAATTATTGTTAAAAAGAAATAATGAATTTTCATGGCGCTCAAAGCAATAACAAAAATCTACAACTGGACTTTTTTTATATATCTTGCGGAAGGCGAGCGCAGGATCAATTAGTTTGCTACAGATATATTTTATGCACTAACCGCATTGGACTAATTTTAAAGACTGCCAACATCGCCCAATACATAGTCACGTGACTAAGCTAATTTTATCAACATTTCCCAATAAATCTTCAGAAATAAGACTCGGAGCAATGCGAGATTTTCATCGTTGCTATCTCCATGAAATGTTGCCCTTAAAACGGCATCTTCTTGATATTTTTTACTTAAATTTGTTTTGTGCTGTTCCCAAACTGACCCTATCCAAATATATCTAGAACCAAGACTCCCAGTAATGAATGGCTTTCACCATTGCACTATAAATTAGTTTCAGCTTCCAACGAGCTCTTACTCGATAATGAGTCTGATTTTAGCACCCCAAAACGGCCCCTGTCGCCCTGGTGGCGCAGTGGTCTAAGCGCTGGCTTCTGATCATTCGTCCGAGTTGGGTCCGGATTCGAATCCCGGTGAGACATGGATGTTTTGTTTGTCTTACGGCTCTGGCTCTCTCCTTTCCCTGGAGCCAGTGACCCAAAATTAGGGACGAGCGACTGCCTATAGGCCGTCGAGTTGCTCACGATGGTTATTAAACTCGAATTGCCGCCCCGGTGGTGCAGTGATCTAAACGATGGCTTCTGATCATTCGTCCGAGATGGGTCCTGGTTCGAATCCCGGTAAGACATAGATGTTGTTTGTCTTACGGCTCTGGATCTCTCCCTTCCCTGGAACCAGTGTCCCTAAATTAGGGAAGGGCGACTGCTTACAGCCCATTGAGTTTCTCACGGTGGTTATTTAAACCTCCAATAAAAAAACAAAAAAAGTCATCAAAATGGCCCCAATATTTTAGGGTTTTCTTATCAAAATGGTGAAATCTTGTTCCTTGAATGTCCCAAGACTTGTAAATCCGGAAGTCTGATTTCGACAGATTGTACTTTCTTGTACTACAAATATAAGAAAGTAAAAAGAGGAGAGGCGTGTCATGGCGAAAATTTTACGAATTCCCTGCCTTTCAACCAGGAATTTTCTTCTAACGTATGTCATGGGAGAAAATTTTTGCATTAATTAATCTCTGATAAACCAACAGAAAGATTGATCAGGTCTCTCTGAAATTCACCAGAGGTTAAAATTTTCGCCATGACAGGCGGAAGGGGGCGGGGGGTGTAAGAAGAGAAAGGTATTAAAAACGTTTAGATACCGCGAGTTCCTGAATTTTTTTTTACTTAGCTCTACACCACTGCGGATGAGGCATAGGTAGTGTGTTTTTCCTGCAGGACTGGTTCTGTCCCTTTCCTGGAACTAGTAGCGTTCAATTAAGAACGGGCAACTCTTTGTTGCTGGTCGTTAAACCCAGAACCAAACAAACAATGCCTTTACTTCGTCCTACTCGTAGATTCTAGATATGACTTGCCTGAGTGAGTACACAGAGTGTTTTTCTGTGAGCTTTATATAAAGTTGTATAAGCTCCAGCTAAGGTCGCAACATAAAGCTTCATTATTTTAGTCGCTGTAGCATTCGCGATAAATGCGCTATGAATTTTGTGCACCTGAGAAAATATGCTTAGAAGTTTTTCGACTGAGGCATAAATTTGGTATTATACCGAACATTGTGGGTCGGGTTTCGTTTAAATTAATGCATTGTAGTTTCAACGAAGAAGATTAAACGAAAGACGTGCTATTTCGCATGCTTACTGTTTTTTTTTTTTTTTTGTTTTTTGTATTGTTTTTTTGTCGAACACCGTAAAAAGGGTCTGTTAAAAGTATCTCATTTATCTTCTACACGTAAAAAGGTTCTATGTTCTATAGTCTTATAACTAATTGTGCTATAGCCACAGGGTAGCTATAGCACAATTAGTTTATGAGACTTGAAAACTATATCTTGTTATTGACAATGTATAACTATTTATTCTAAGTTTTTATTTCATTAACATTTAATTTTGGATCTTTTTTCATTTATTTTCAGTCCACGTTTTGGAACTGTCTCAACGAAACCTTGCATGGTAAGTAGTTTTCTGTTGAATTCAAGACCTTTAAAACTGAAACAGGTTCTGTAATTTCAAAGTGCCGGCTGTGTATCCATTTTGTCGTAATAAAGTCGTGGAAAACTGTGACTTATTTCAAATCTGAATTCTGACATTCGAAATCAAAACGTATTATATCCATCAAACAAGCCTTTATTTAGCTCTGAAAAAACTGTGGAAAAACACTGGAGTCAAAGATTTAGTGTTTAAGCTCTTCTCAGTAGAGAAAATAGCCTTAGCTCAGAAATAATCTCCAGTTCAATTTCCACAACGTTGTAATAGATTTTTTTTTGGGTCCAAACGAGACTTCTAGAATTCGTGTTTAAGTTAACTGAATGTCATTATGTAATTAGTTACGTAAATTAGTTTGCACATTAGTTGTTATATATGTTATGATGTATACATTGTTTGAAACGCTCTTAAATCTGCAACTTCAATTCAAATTTTATTATTGCGGTAAAACGAATTTCTTAATGTATGTTTGTATCTGCATTCCTTCGATTTACAACTAACATAAGTATAGATTACCCGCTTCTTGGAATCAGCATACGTCAGTGGTACCCGGCCGTCCATATGGGGAAACAGGAATCGTGATTCATCGGACCGGCGGTCTTTTATCTAATCATTCAAGATCTATGCTCCGAGTCACCCTAAAAGTGTACCGTTGTTAAAGGCTGGAGAGCCTTATTACCACTCATCGTGGAACGCAAGAACCGTATCCATCCGCGTTAATGCGCTCTCCTGCTGTTTCCTTTTTGATCCCACCCACCCACCCACCCACACACACGTCACACAACTGTGGGGATTGCGAATGGGGTCTGGTGGAGTCCGAAATTTTTCCCCTACTGCCTGTTTAAGAAACTTACCCTTCGAGTTTCCCCGATCGTAAATTTATTGCCTCTGTGTTGTGAATGTTTGGAGCTAGGTCTTCTACCACTTCCCTCCCCCTCCCCCTCTCCGAGTTGTATCCCAAATGGACAGAAACAGCCAAGAGTGCAAAGCTCTTGATTGAGAAACTTCTCATATCTAGTTTATTTCTAAAAAGCCCTCTAACTTCTAGAAATTTTTTTAGACAGCAGTTTTGTCAGATAAACTGCTGAGCAAACAAAAAAGGATTCTAAGCACTAATTCTACTGCTTTTCGCTCTAAACGCCAGGGACTATTTTTCGTAGCTGAGGTAGCTCTTTCGTACCCTACACAGTAGTGCACGGTTCGCGGTTTTTCAAACCTCGGGCCACTTCTGAAAGGTACTAACAGCGACTGTGAGCACCCACAACGCTTTCCGTCTCAGAAATGTTCTGACCCAGTCGTCTGGTGATTACAGTTTGACTTCTGTCAAACTCGCCCCCATCTGAGGAACAAGAATAATGCTGATTAACAGAGCAAAGCAGAGCAGAGCAGATCATATGTAAAAGATTTTAGGAAGGAAATGTCTGACCCCAGGTCTTAAACAACCCTTAGAAACAGGAAGCTATGAGATTTGGGTTAGAGTGCCGATAGGAAAGTGGCACGGAAGCGAGATAGAAAGGGGGAGGAAGACGCCCTTTTTTATTACCGGGGAGCCAGTACCCGGGGTACGACGGCTTAACGTTCCCATCCGACGCACAGCGGATATTATGTGGTTCGAGCGTTCGTTCGTACCTTTCCGGGTTCGAGCATTCCTTCGTACCTTTCCGGGATCGAACCTGAGGTTCCCCCGTGGCAGTCACAAACGTTGACCACTAGGCCATCCACCGCCCTCTGATTAACAGAGCTCAGCATCAGGTGTTATTTATACCCTTTCATGACATTCACACGCGCCGTCGTTTTCCCGCAGTTGCTTCGATTTGCATAAAGACACGCTGGTCATAATGATTTGGCTCTTCTGTGTATGTTTGTGAGGTTGTAAATTTTCCAGTAATTTCTAACTTCCCCCTCCCCTTCTGTATTTGTAATTCTCCGATTACCCTCGAGAAATTAGTTTAATTCTACATCTGCGAAGAGCAACTGAAAGAGAAAGTATTAAAATCTAAATCAGGCTGAAGGTGAAAAAGTCTAAATGTGTAGTTTTAAGTTAAACTGCTAAAAATATTGTGGGGAAGACGATCGAACTGAAAAGAGTTCTTCTCTCTGCCTTTAGCTTGCTGTTATCCCCCCCCCCCCTCATCCGCATCTTTCGTTTTTGTAGGAGGTTTCAGTGGCGTATTTAGAATTTTTTTTTTCTGGGGCGGCCGACTGAAAATGGAAGTATTTAAAATCCATCAGGACAAAATGAAAGTTAATGAAAAATAGAAGAAAAATTTAAAGCACTATCTTCTATTGCGAATTGATGCATCTTTATTAAATTAAAGCATTTTTTCTAATGTAAGTCGCGTTTTAACAAAGAAATGAAATATGAAATACTTTCGGAGGAACCCAAGCCCCCCCCCCCTCTACATACGCCCCTAGGAGAATTAAAGTTAAAATTTTCTTTTCGTAAACCTCGTTGGAACTCCTTACATCGCGGGCTCTTAGACAGCTTAATAGGAACTACGCCTGTGCCACAACTACTAGTAACTGTGTGCTTTCTTTCTGTACCTTTGAAATATCGCCTCTTTCTAAATAATTCGCAATTGTAAACATGACTCGTAATGCGTTTCGACGTAACTAAGAGGAGTAATTAATTCACATCACGAACCACTTAAATACCCGGATGTCTACTGCATATCGACAGCCCGCGAATGAATGCCAGCGTTCATTGAATATTCTTGTTGGGTACTTTGTCTTCACGTCGGTCTACTTATCATACTTCCCCGAACAAAACAAATCAGACGCCTCAATGAGGTAGCCTTAATTGAAAAGAACAAAAAATGAGACCAGAATGTGTTTATCAGAGTTTTATTGATTTCTTTATTTTGCTGCTATGTCTTTATTAGCGGCAGGCCGCTAGGCAGTGCTGCGTGTTAAAGGAATTCTACGTATGGCTGTGGGCATTTATAATAATTAGAATAAAAATCTCCAGACTAAATGTCTGCTAAGATAATGCGAAATATTAGTTCAAGAAGTAGAAAGACGGGAAAAATCAAAATGCGCTTTTTAACTAATTCCGGGCTGTAACAATTGTTTAGTTGTACTGATCTGTTTTGGCAGTTGATATTTTCTTGTTGTTCCGTTATTAGTTAGTCTGACAAGTAGCAATGGTGGAGAGTTATTATGAAAATTATTGGTTTTTGGAATGCGGATTCATGTTGTTTTTCGGTCCACTAATTTCAGAGTCTGGACATCATTTAACTCATTCGAAACCTTGAGACGAATTTTTTTTTGTCATTCCAGTCGCAGATATCATATTAGTTTTCAGCATAACGGCACCCTCCGACAAATTTCGTTGTACAAATTTAGAATATAGAGCCTTATTCTCGCTGCTTTAATTCAGAAGAGTACGTCAGATAAAGTGATAGATATTTTCCCTTCCTTTTTTCTTACAAATGATCTAGGTATGGCTGTTGTTTAATAAATCTAATATATATGTATGGTATGACGAAGTAAATTTCTCCATTTTTATGCCAGGGGCGGGATTCGAACCCACAACTCTCGGCTCCGGAGCTATCCACTATACTACACTGGCATGTGCTCTCACTGCTATCTGGCCTTTATCTCATGTGCGTCCTGCGGGACAGGCACGTCACATCTCCCCCTCCGAAAGAGGGCGGGAGCATGGTCCACGGGTCAGCCGGGACCATGTGTAGCTGTAGGTGTTCATCCGATGAAGAACGGGCATTTGAGAAATTCCAGATAATTTGGTGTGTGGAACGTAACATCACACTGATTTATTTTTTTCGAAGCACTGAAGAAATGATTCTCATTTTTAGCACGTCTTTTGTAAAAAAAAGATCGTGCTTATGTTTACCGGTTTGTCCGTCCGCCTGTACCCACGATATCTCTGCAACGGTTTGTCCGATTTGAAAATTTTTTTTTGCATTGAGAAGCTTGAAATATGTGAATGACGATCCTTTATTTCGTTTTTTTTTTTTTTTTTGTTTTACGATGTACAATTTCGCTGCTAGAGGGCGTAAATGCAGAATTCAAAAATACGTTTTATTCCACATATTTGCTTCTAAGCACCCGATTGGAAAAATTCTTTTATTTTTCGATTTCATTTATGTCGAAGAGTATTTTAGATATAGCTACTTTTTCAAATTACGTATAGATTTTTTGCTAGGGGGCGTAAAAGTAAATTACGTTTCCCCCGATAACTCTTCTTCTGAAACTCCGATTCGAAAAATGTTTTCTTCAGCGGATACACCTCCTGATGGAAAATCTTTTGCATACAATTTTAAAATTTTTGGTTAAGAATGCTTTGGCCACCAGGGGCGTAAGTGTTAATTTTTGCTTCTGATGTATTTGCCATAAAATCTGAGCTTCTAAAATATCAATTGAAAAAATTCTTTCGTGGACTGATGCCACTCACACGATAAACATTCGGAATATTTTCTCCTTAAATTATTCCAGTTTCTCCGCCAGGGGGCGTAGATATGTATCTTATTTTTGTCAATATCTCTACTTCTAGGAATCCGATTTGAAAAATTCCTTCTTTGTTGGATAGTGTTTTCAGTGTGACATGTTTTTCATATAATTTCAAAATTTTCAAGTATATCATAGACTTTCCGCTAGGGGGCGTAGAGGTAAATTACGTTTCCGCCTATATCTCTGCTTCTAAATCTCCGATTTGAAAAATTCTTTCTGCGCCGGATACAGCTCCTGATGGGAAATCGTTTGCACATAATTTCAAATTTTTGTAAAAATAATGGTTTGGCCACCAGGGGGCGTAAATCTTAATTTCCGCTTCTGATGTATTTGCAGCAAAATATGAGCTTCTAAAATCTCGATTGAAAAAAAAAGTCGTTTGTTGACCATACTACTCATGTCGACAAACCTTTTAGGAACATTTTCTTCTTGTAATAATGCATGGTTTCTACGCCAGGGTGCGTAGATGTATGTCTTATTTTTGTTAGTACCTCTACTTCTAGGAGTCCGATTTGAAAAATTCCTTCTTTGTGGGATAGTGTTTCCGATGCCAACTGTTTTTTCTGTAAATTCCAAATTTTCAAGTAATTCATAGACTTTCCGCTAGGGGGAACAAAGGTAAATTGCGTTTTCTCCGTTATTTCTGCTTCTAAAACTCTGATTTCAAAAATTCTTCCTGTATCGCATACAAGACCTGATGAAAAATATTTTTCATATCATTTCTAATGTTTGGTAAAGAAGGGTTTGGCCACCAGGGGGGCATAAGTGTTAATTTCTGCTTCTGATGTATTTATATCAAAATCTGGGCTCCTGAAAACTTGACTAAATTTTTTTTCTGGAGCCGATACCGCTCATATGGAAAAACCTTTTGAGAATATTTTCGTCCTAAAATAATGAATGTTTTCCCACCAGGGCACGTAAAGTCACATCTTATTTTTGTCTATATCTCTGTTTCTAGGAGTCCGATTTGAAAAATTCTTTCGGTGTTGGAGAGCGTTTCCGGTGCGAAATGTTTCTCATATAAATTCATGTTTTTCTTAACGCACAAGTCTGCAACCAGAGGGCGCAAGCTCACGATTCCGTTTACAGCAATATCTGAGGGATTAAAACCCCGATTGAAAAACTTCTTTCTTCCGTCTGATACTATTGTTTTCCTAGACTTTGAATAGCTTTGATAAATTTAATTTAAGTCAGAACGGATTCAAAAGACGTGCGTATTACACCCGAAAATTCGGTGTCATCTCGCTGTGTGGAAAGAACATTGCACCATACCTATCAGCCAGGTCATCCTTGAAGTTCGAGGGCCAATATGGCGAAGTAAATTTCTCCATTTTTGTGCCAGGGGCGGAATTCGAACCCCCAACGCTCGTCTCCGGAGCTCCGAGTGCTATCCACTATACTGCACTGGCATGTGTTCTCACTGCTATCTGCCTTTATCTCATGTGCTTCCTGCGGGGCAGGCACGTCACAATGGCTTTTGAGAAGGCTTTTTTGATTCAGTGAAACCATCAACAGTTACGAGGTCTGACAATTAAGTAATGAGACTGATTTTGTCGCGCGCGCTGTGGCAACGCTTCAGCCTCGTACATCACATATATGTGTGACATTGGTTTTTCCCCCACCCGTAGTCCAAGTGGCAGCACCCTGGAATGCCTCAGTGTGTAGTATCTGCTTGGCTCGTGAAGTTGTGTGTGTGTGCTCCTCGTCAGGAAAATAGACTCGCGGAATATTGCGCAGCGGTATGCGATCTTTTTTTGTATGAACCTCGGTGAAAATACGGCGGTAACGTACGGAAAACTGCAGCAGGCTTTCGGGAAAGAGGTAATGTCAAGAGCACAAGTCTTCCGCTGGCACAAAATGTTTTGTGAGGGCAGAACCAATGTGGAAGACGAACACCGGAGTGGGCGACCAACAACAACACGGACAGAGGACAACACAGCCCGGGTGAGTGAAGTTGTGCGACGTGATAGGCGATTGACAGTGAGAATGATAACGGAACAACTGAACATGAATCGCGAAAGTGTTCGCCGAATGCTGACTGAAGATCTGGGAATGAGAAAAATTTGTGCGAAATTGGTTCCAAAAAATCTCGCAGAACTACAGCGAGAAGAACGGCGAAATGGAACACTACCGCATCCTCCGACATGGCTCCCTGCGACATTTTTTTATTCCCAAAACTGAAATCAGTTATGAAAGGATGCCATTTTGACACAGCAGCAGACGTCCGAAAGGCTGTGACGCAGGCCTTGAACAGTGTCCCATGCAGCTGATGAGTTCCACAGCGGGCTACCTGCAATGGCATCACCGTTGGAATACGTGTGTGCAAGCTCAAGGGAACTACTTCGAAGGTGATCACATTGTAGTTGATTAAAAGTGTTAGTAATTGCGTTTTTTTGACCCAGTCTCATTACTTAATTGTCAGACCTCGTAAGACTGGTTGAAGATTATCTGGCCGATCCGGTTCGAGACCCGATGAGGCATGGGTGGTGAGTTCGTATCATGGCGCTGGCTTTGTCTCTTCCATGAAACCGGTGGCCTTAAATTAGGTATGGGAAACTCCTTAAAGCAATAAAAGTTGCCCATGGTGGTTGTTAAACTCCGAAAAATGTAAAATATTAGTGCTCATCGTTGTTTTGACTATAAAAAAAAAAAGTAAAACAGGTTACACATACAAGCATCGTTTAATAAACAAGGTAACAAAACGTCCAGCATCAAAATTCTTAACGCGCCAATAGGTCCCATTTGTTTATTAGGAACGTCTGTTGAAAGGTAGCGGTGTTATTGCCAACACGCGAAAGTGAGAAGCGCAATTCGTTTTCTTCATGCAAAGTTGAAATCCGGTGGCTGAGTGGTATGAAGCGTTGGCTTCTAACCACTGGTCCAAGGTTGATCCGGGTTTGAATCGTGATTGAGGCATGAATGGTGTGCTTTTCTTTCGACACTGGCTCTCTCCCTTTTCTGGAACCAATGTCCCCAAATTATGGACTGGTGACTTATAGCCCACTAAGTTGCTGATGGTGGTCGTTAAACCCACAAACCTTCCGTGGAAATTCATCGCCAGTTGGTGGAAGTGTACGGCGAAGGTGTTGTGTCACGGAAGCTGATCTTCGGTGCATTATTCGATACTGGAGAGCAGAGAGCATCCGTGACATTGAACCATCAGTCATCTCTACCTGCCAAAAATGTCAAGACGTTAACATCCAGACAAAAAAAGAAAAAAAAAGAAAAGAGAAACTGGGCAGCTGTCTTTTAGAACTGTCAGTGTGCGCTTCTGGTTGATTTCCTGGACAGTGATGCAAGTGAAACAGCTAAACGGTATTGTCAAACGCTTGTCATGTTGGGCCACGACATTCCCCGCAAGAGATCTGGGCTGTTGAGCTGAGGTGGTGTGCCGTTGCAAGGTAACGGAAGATCACATGCGGCCCAACGCATGGCTGAGTGGTTTCGATGATTATGGTTCGGAGGTTTTGGTGCATCTCTCCTACACCATGCGATTACAATCTGTTTGATCCTCTCACAAAACAAACACTTGAGCCACGAGCATTTTGCACTAGACGCAGATGTGATACAGGCCATAACAGCGTAGCTGCAGGGACTTACTGACAACCCCCACAACCCCTGCAACCCCCGCATAGTGAAGGAAGGGCCTCCAGCGTCAACAAAAAAAAAATTGCGCAACTTTTAGTGGAAATTTCACGTTAAAAGAAATAGCCGGGAATTCTGACGGAAGATGGGCCGCTGACGGCCTAGTGGTCAACGTTCGTGACTGCCACGGAGAAACCTCGGGTTCGATCCCAGGCAGGTACACACGCTCGAACCACTGAATATCCGACGCACGGCGGAAATAAATAAGGGCGTCTTCCTTTCTCTCTCCGGAGGGGGGGGGGGTCGGATAATAATAAGGAAGACGCCCTTATTTATTATCCACCCCCCCCCCGGTAATAAATAATGGGCCGCCCCGGTGGCGCAGTGGTCTAAGGCGCTGGCCTCTGATCATTCGTCCGTAAGGGGTCCGGGTTCGAATCCCGGTCAGGCATGGATGTTGTGTTTGTCTTACGGCACTGGCTCTCTCCCTTCCCTGGAACCAGTGACCCTAAATTAGGGACGGGCGACTGCTTATAGCCCATTGAGTTGCTCACGGTGCTCGTTAAACCTCCAAACAAAAAAAATAATAAAAAAATAATGGCGTCTTCCATCCCCTGTCCACCTCGCTTTCGGTGTCACTTTCCTATTGGGCACTCTAAAACCTCCTAGCTTACTATTTCTAAGGGTTGTTTAAGACCTGGGGTAAGACACTCCCTTCCTAAAATCCTGTACATATGATCTGATCTGACGGAAGCTTTGAATGGAATGTTTTGAAAAGAAAAGCAATTTTTTTTCAATAAATAAGTAAAATATTTAGAAATCATTTTCGCGGTTTTAGTTCATGAAAACTGGATGACAGGAAAGCAGCTACTCGTTAGGACTTGAGGCCCCTTTTCACAGTCATAGCAATATGAATATACAAAGTCATCGCTCTTTCCACTTTTTTCTTTAATTAACACACAGCAACCGAAAAATTGTATTTCGACACCGCTGGGATCGATCCTCAGATCTCTCTATAACTAGCCAAGTGTGTTCGCCTTACGCTACGGTGGCCAACAATCCACACAAGACGACACCGCAGTATAATGGGTTTTCTCATGTCCAGATGTCTTTATGCTGTACTTACGGTTTTGGACTCATTGTTATTAATAAGGTTTACCGGTAAACATTTTATTGGGTTGTCGGAAAAGTCATGACGTATTTTGGCACCCAATGGCGGTTGGGCGGTTTTGGAAGTACTAAAGTCATGCGCAGCTCTGTTATCGCTATGGCATTCGACAGGTGCCAGTTCTAGCTGCAGTCTAAAAGGAATAGTGAGCGATATGGTTGATTTGCGGAGATTTGACATCAAGTTGAAGACGAAACTGTGCATTTTCGCCATATTTTACTGTTTTACTTCCGTAAAGGGAGGAACGCGCGTAGTCAAGCTTGTGAAAAGTTGCGTAAAGTGTACGGTGATAATGCTCTACAAGAACGTCAGTGCCAGCGGTGGTTCGCAAAATTCCGTGCTGGTGATTTTGACCTCAACGATGCTTCTCTGTCCAGGAAGCCCACCGAGGTTCATGACTACCAAATCAAGGCATTGATCGAGTCAAACCCACGTTACACGACACGAGAGATTGCAGACACATTGCACATCCATCATTCAAGCGTTCACGACTACCTGAAGAAGGTGGGATACGTAAGCAAGCTCGATGTGTGGGTTCCTCATGAACTCAAAGAAACTCAATTGACGGCGCGTATAAACATCTGCGATATGCTCATTAAACGTGAGGAAAACGATCCTTTTTTGAAGCGACTGATAACTGGTGACGAAAAGTGGATTATGTACAACAATGTGCTGCGCAAACGGTCTTTGCCCCAACGTGCTGCTTCGCCTCAAACGACATCCAAAGCAGACATTAATCAGCGGAAGGTTCTGGTCTCAGTGTGGTGGAATTTTAAAGGTGTCGTGTTTTTCGAGCTCCTACCACGGAACCAAACAATCAATTCGAATGTGTACTGTCGACAATTGGACAGTTTGAACGAATCCATCATCCAGAAACGTCCAGAGCTCGCTCATCGTAAAGGTGTTTTGTTCCATCACGACAACGCGAGACCACACACAAGTTTGATCACCCGCCAAAAATTATTGGAGCTTGGGTGGGATGTGTTGCCACACCGAGCATACTCGCCTGACCTTGCGCCGTCAGACATCCACTTGTTTCGCTCTCTTCAACAGTCCTTGCGTGGTATAACGTTCAATTCAGATGAGGCTGTAAATCAGCGTCTTGTACAGTTTTTCGCCACGAAAGACTGGTCCTTCTATGAACGAGGCATTCTGCAGCTCACTGAAAGATGGCAAAAGGTTATCGAAGAAAACGGGCATTATATCATTGATTGATCTTTGTTCTTTCTATCAATAAATGACCTTTGCAAAACATGGCTAAATTACGTCATGACGTTTTCGACAACCCAATAACATATAGTCTTCCTCTGGGGTCAGCATAGGCCTACAAAAAACGCAACCATCGGTCTCCAGAACGCACGGTAAATTTTCGAGACTTATTTCGGGAAAAAAGTAGCTTCCACGACGCCGGGAAATACGATATGTATTACAGTCGCTTGCACATTACTACTCATCCTTCAGAATATATAATGAAGTGAAAGATATTTTTCGTGGGGACTTTTTTTCACTTTTACTACGTTCAAAATATTGTGGTATGTTAAATGTGTTTCTTATATTAAAGAACAAATAATTTAAGAAGTTGTGCTTTTTTTTTTTTTTTAGTGTGCCGTAATTCTTAGGTGTTACTTATTTGTTTACTTATGTTCTATATCTTCGTATAAATCGGAAAAGGCCCTTAGACACTGTCAAACAGCAGCCTTGTTTTGTGTGTGTGATCGTGAGGCATTTGAAAGAGGGATGGCCTTAGTGCCTTAAAAGAATAAAATTTGCATATGAATAACTTTGGCGTAAGTGTTTTGCAGTAATTTGTATAAAACTAGGGCCGTCATTTTAATTATAACTTGCACATTTGTGTTACACGCAGAAAGTGCAATCATTTTGGTTTTACGAAAAATACCTGTAGGTCAGGGCCGGATTAAGGGGGGTCTATAGGGGCTATAGCTTTGGGGCCCAGGAGACATGCTTGGGCAAGTAATAAATAGAGAGAGAGAGAGAGGGGGGGGATTGTAAAATAGTTTTAATTTTGTCTCGTATGATTTCCACTTGGTCAAAAACAGAGACTGGAAGATGAACAGATTTCAAGGCAGTGGCTCACTAAGGGTAAAGGCTTCATGTCGCTGTGTACAGCGGGGTCGGCAAGACAGTTTCAGCTTTTTCACTACCATCCACCCACCCCTCTCAATTTGCACTTAAATAAAAAAAAAATTGGAACTGCTAATGATCGAAGTCCCCTGTGGCTTCACATCGCATATCAAAAAAGGCGCACTAAGAAAAGTATTCAATGGTAACCCATTAAAATAATTATAAAAAAATCTAGGAATTTTAAGCTTTTAACCCATGTTCTTGTGAGAACAATGGAAAATACAATGACTTTTTATGAAAATTCTACAAGTGATATTTTTAGTTTGAAGAATCCACTACGCACTATGTAATTATCAGAAGCATATTGCTATAGTTTCGTGTTTTAACGGATTTCACAATGATTCCCCGTCATAATTCTTTGAGGGGCCCACTCAGATGTCTTAGCCTAGGGGCCCACTAAGGCCTTAATCTGGCCCTGTTGTAGGTTCCAAAGAATTTGAATTAAGACGCCATAATACCTAGTTATTAATATGGAATTTAGAAAATTCAGTAATTGAAAGCTAATAGATTTTTGTTAAAGGGCCTCGAAGACATTTTTTGCCGGTGGAGTTTTTAAGGGTACGCCACTGCATAGCTGCACCAACTCTGCTGGCGTTCACCCAGGGCCGTTGCTACCGGGAGGGCAGTTGCCCCCCCCCCCAGAATGGTTATTCCAGGGGCGTAAATTCATGCCCTGGGGGATGTAAAAAATAGAAATTGTGACTAGAAAAGAAAGTTACTCTTCAGTATTTTCTTTTTAGATACCCTACTTAGTCTCATACAGTATCCACGCAGTTTACTAGGGTACAGAGTAATGTACACTATGAGGTGTGAACATCACATGACCATGAAGAGAATTTTCCAAAACAGTGAATGGAGGCATTGAAAGCAATATGCTGATATGTCTAACCTCCATGACCTTTCCGAACATGTCATTGGGATGAAGAGCTGCTTAATCATTTGTGGTCTGGCGCAGAAAGTTCTCTAAGCGTTTAACCTTGAACGGAATTTTTCCAAGCCCTACCCCTAAAACTTCTTCCTATTGTTGCATTCACTATCAGATACTCATTCGTTCTGCGCTGGTTTGTTTTTTGTTCTGCATTTCTGTGGAGTGCTGTGTTGTCGGCGTTTACAAAACGTTTACGCTTTACTTGGTATTTACAACATGTGGTTCTTGGGTATTTACCTAGTTTTTACATTTTTAATTAAATTATGTCGAAAACCTGAAGTGCGATTTTTGAACGATCATAATACTTTTCTATAATGGTGGTATGTGAGAAAGTAAAAAAACCACTTATTATTTGAGTGGAACTCGAAGGGGCGCATTTTTGAACTAGAAGGGGCGTAATTTTAAGTCTCGCTCTCCCAGATAAGAAAAGCTTGCTACGGTCCTGCTCCTTACCATCACGATGAGTTATTTGTTTAAAGCGCAATGGTGACTTTGTGGAAGAATCAAGAGTACAAGCCATTAATTACCCTTATGCATCCTGTACTTCGTTCAACTCATAAATGCTTCTAAATGAGAAGGCCTGTTATTTTAAATACACTGTTGGCCACCCAAAATGCAACACCAAGAAGGACACGAGGTAGCAAAGCCAGATTTACTGGATATATAACAACAGATACAAAGATGAAACGATTGAACTTACAGGACCGTGCGACTTGCGGAACGCGCAGACATCAATAGTTCGTGTGGCCCCCATGGCTGGCAATAACGGCCGCTACACGCCGCGGCATCGAACGAAAGAGGTTTTGGATGTGGGCTTGGGATATGTCGGTCCAGGCTGCTTCCACACCGTTGCCGATCAGCGACCAGACGTGTTCGATGGGTGACATATCGGGAGAACAGGCGGGCCACGGCAGCAGGAACACCTGGTGGGCCGTGAAGAAATGTTGCACGATGCGTGCCACTTCCGGGAGCGCATTGTCCTGTTGAAACGTGGCCGCTGGTAGGTCCTGCAGGTAAGGGAGGACTACAGGCTCCAAAACGTCGGAGATGTAGCGGTGGCTGTTCAATGTACCGGCGATGCGTACCAGAGGGGTGCGGGTGTCATATCCAATTGCGGCCCAAACCATAACGCCAGGCGACGGACCGTTATGGCGATGCATAATGCAGGCGTCGTACAGTCTCTCGCCGCGGTGCCGCCACACGCGGATCCGACCATCGTGGTTTTGCAGGCAGAAGCGGGATTCGTCGGAGAAGACAATGTCGTGCCATTCCGTAGTCCAGGTGCGGCGTTCAACGGCCCACTGCCGCCGCACTCGCCGGTGGTGTAACGTCAATATAATGGGCGCCGTGCGACAAGTCCCCGCTCCTGCAGACGACGCCAAACGGTACGTGCTGACACAGGTTGTTGCGCAACACACCCTAATTCCTGTGCTAACGTTCGTGATGTGGCGGTGCGAGCCGTCAATACCCGCCGCACAACATGCCTGTCCTCTAGTTCGGTGGTGTGACGCGGCTGCGGCGATCGCTGACGCCGGTCCGTCCGTCCCTCCTGCACACACCGAATCCATACTCTCTTCACTGTGGCTGAATGTCGTCCCACACGGGCGCCGATGTCTCTGTACGATAAACCGCTGTCGCGATAAGCCACTATTCGTCCTCTGTCGAACTCCGAAACGTGCTGGAATGACTGCCGTATTCTGCGACGAGGCATCAGGAAGCTTCCCACGCACAGGTCCGGCAGCACAACACACTTCCACTACTTACACCCCGCCTTCTGTGCACCCTTCTTATAGTGCTTCTCGGTGGCGTGCCGGGCGCACATGATTTGCATATGCCCTGCAATGTTAATCGTTTGCATGTTATCTCGCGGGCGACGCATGCTACGAATTTCAGGCCAATCGGATGCTTCCTTCTTGGTGTTGCATTTTGGGTGGCCAGCAGTGTATATATATATTTAATAACCCATGTGCTTTCTTTTCACATTAAATGTATCCTTCCTATAAATCTTTCCTTTCCACGCCTAATTTGCACAAAATAAATGGTCACTACTGTGTCTCTCAAGCTATGCGTGCCACAGTCAGTTCACCATGTACATATATAACAAAGACAGAGAAAGGGAAATGAAGCGTGATTAAAAGAAAGTTTTCATTGATTCTGTCTTACGTTAATATCTTGAACATTAAAAAAAAAGGGGGGGGGGGCTTCTTTAATTAAGACCACGTCTCATGCCGTTTAATTAAAACCAGGTATCATGTTGTAACAGCAGACCATTTTGCTGGAAACCCACGGAACAAATTGACGGAATGCCACCCAGAAGCCAAGGTCGAAAGAATGCATTTACTAGCAATGATTTGTTGCATTCCGCGAAATTGATAAATTATATTTTCACCTTGTTCTTTACGCTTACGAAAGAGTTACTGAATGGACATAAGAGAGTTGACAGTGAGAATACGCACGCGAACTCCTTCATTCAATTGCACGCATAGGCTGCTTCATGCAACTGAATTACTTAATTATAACAGAATCCGTTATACCACGAAGGGAAAATTAACGGTTAACTGATGAATGATGCAGTCTAGATGCTTACAACTGTAATTAACTTCATCTAATTTTTTAAGACTGAAAGTTTTGACACAATATTTCAAAAACAAAAAATGATGAATCGTGGAAAGAGACTTTAAGCTATTAAATCATCCGCGGAAGGCACCGGCTTTTGCAAGCGCTTGATGATATTGTGACAACTCAGGTTTGGAATTGCGTTTCAAATATTAAACATGGAAAATTCTGCCGTTGTAATCATACGACGCATAATTCTTTAACGCCTTATATCTGTGGCCCATCTTAAGTGTGTCATTTTAAGACCACCTAGTGTAACGATATGCAGTGAGAGCAACGCTACCTTTTTAAATTGCTCAGTGATGCAACATTGCACGACGCCATGCACATTGCACCCAGTCTTATTAAGTTGGTACACCTTTTTAGCAAGCCTTTTGTGAGGAAAAGGTAAGTGCTTTTACTAAATAGGAACTGCACACCAATTACACTAAAAATAGTATACACCAATGAGCCATTAGATTATGACTACCTATCTAATAAGCTGTAGGACCCCATTTAGCCCGCAAAACAGCAGCCACTTGGCGAGGCATCGATTCGACGTTAGGTATCCTGGGGTAGTCAACAGCAGGTCCTCCAGTTACCGTACATCTCGGGGTGGTGGTGATTTAGCGCGAACCCGCTTTTCCAAGTCGAACCGCAAATGTTCGATTGGGTTCAGGTCAGGTAAATTTGGTGGCCAGGGCATTAACAGAAAGTCCCCAGCATGTTCCTCGAACCACTCCTTAACGATTCTAGCAGTGTGGCATGGTGCATTATCCTGTTGGTAATGGCCATCACCAGCAGGGAACACAGTTGCCATGAATGGGTGAACTTGGTCAGCAACGATGTTCAGATACCTGACAGCTGTCAGGGATGGTGCTATTGGGATAATGGGGCATAATGTGTCACAAGAAAACATCGCCCACAGCATAACACCGCCGCCGCCGCCGCCGGCCTGTTTCCGCCCAACGGTGCATCCAGGTGCCATAGCCTCCGTTGGTAATCGGACTGTCCGATTACCTACGGACTTTATCAGGAATCTTGATTCGTCAGACCAGGCCCCCCTTTCTTCCAACCAACCACGGTCCATTCTCGATGATCTTGGGCCCGTTTTATGCGTTGTTGGCGATGACGTGCAGTGAGCATGGGGACCCGGCTGGGTCTTTGGCTATGCAGGCCCATGCGTACACTGTAAAAAAATTGTAGATTTTACGGTTTTAAACCGTTTTCCAGGGTGCCAACACAAAACCGTAAAATCTACAGTTTTATGCCGTGTTGGAGCAAAGCTATAGCTTTGCTCCAACACCGCATTTAATGAAGAAAACAGCACAGAATTTGGCTGGAACGAGTCACAGTCTAAATAATCACGAAAACACAAAAATTTGACTGGAACGAATGTGTTGATTGTGTTGGAGCAAAACTATAGCTTTGCTCCAACACGGCATAAAACTGTAGATTTTACGGTTTTGTGTTGGCACCCTGCAAAACGGTTTAAAACCGTAAAATCTACAGTAATTTTTTTACAGTGTACAAGGCTACGATGAACTGTGTGCTGAGACACATTGCCCTGATCACCACTGTTGCAGCTGCGGGTGATTTGTCGCACTGTGGCCCTGCGGTCGCTGTGAACACTGAGCAACATTCTCCGCACCCCCTCTGTAATCAGTGAGCTGCGGAAGAAGACACACAGCTGCACGACGGTTCGTCGTTTGGTCATCTATGCACTACCTTTGATACGTACTCACTACAGCGGCACGTGAACAACCCACAAGCCGCGCAGTTTCCGAGATAGTAGTTTCACGGTGCAGTGCCATCACAGTTTGTCCATTATCAAACTCCGATAAATCGGCAGCTCTTCCCATTCTGACTTCAAACACTCTACTAACCGAAAGCCGGTCCTTGGGTTGTATATATACTGCTCTGTGAACTTCACATGTGCCACCGTTCGGTCTACAGGGGCACTCATTTCTCTAGGCTGGGGTTTTTTTAATATATTGGCTCATTGGTGTAACTACACTAATGATCCGAATTTCTTGCGTGCAAATAGAAATCAGAGTTTCCAAGCTTTCGCACATCAACAAAATGACTTTTTAAAGGAAGGTAGACAGTAAACTGAATAATAGGACACTTCAACAATTTGAACTCGGTGACTTGACCAGACAGTAAATGAATGGGTGCAAATGTGGTTATTCATTCGAAGAAACGAGGAGTTATGTTGGTTGGGCACGCGGTATCGTGGGAGAAAAAGCAGCAGCATTTGACGAACTCGTACCAAACTCGTGGCCATTCTAGAGCGACGCTCTCATGGCAAGCCTCATGAAAGCTTGGAAACTTCGATTTCTATTCTACGCCAAGAAATTCGGATCATTAGTATACAGACTGTAGTTATACTATTTTGAGTACGTGCTTATGTTATCACTTTGTCCATCCGTCCGTTTGTGAACATCATATAAACGGTCGACTCACATTATTGTAACCACCAGCTAATATCCAGAGTAACCGATGTGTGCAGCGCGGACAGCAGCTAGACGGGCTGGGAGTGACTCAATAAGGTGCTGGAAGGTGTTCATAGGTATGTGGAGCCATGCTGACTGCAATGCATCTGACAGCTGCTGGAGGGTGCGTGGTGGAGGATCCATAGAGCGAACAACACGATCGAGGTGGTCCCACAGATGCTAAATTGGGTTTAAAGTCTGGGGAATTGGAGGGCCAGGGAAGTACTTTGAAGTCTTCATTGTGCTCTTCCAACCACTCTGGGACATTTCTGGCTGTGTCTGTGACACGTTGCATTATCGTTCTGAAAGATCCCATCCGCCCCCAGGGAAGATAATCAGCATGTATGGGTGTACGTGGTTTGCAAGGATGGATTCATAACGAATTCAGTCCATAGTGCCTTCCAAAGGTACGAGTGGACCCAGGGAATGCCACGAAAGCATTCCCCGCCGCCCCGGTGGCGCAGTGGTCTAAGGCGTTGGCCTCTGATCATTCGTCCGTAAGGGGTCCGGGTTCGAATCCCGGTCAGGCATGGATGTTGTGTTTGTCTTACGGCACTGGCACTCTCCCTTCCCTGGAACCAGTGACCCTAAATTAGGGACGGGCGACTGCTTATAGCCCATTGAGTTGCTCACGGCGGTCGTTAAACCTCCAATCAAAAAAAAAAAAAAAAGAAAGCATTCCCCAGACCATAACGCTGCCCCCACCAGTTTGTGTTCTTCCAGCAATGGTTGAAGAGTGTTTGTTTTCCGATGATTCTCGCCTTACACGCCAACGTCCATCCGTTCGATGAAGCAGAAAACGTGACTCATCGGAGAAGGCAATCCTTTGCCAATCAGCGGAGATCCGATTCCGATACTGCCGTGCAAATGTTAGCATTTTCTGCCGATGCACCTTCGTTAGCATAGGTGCAGGGACCATCCGTCTGCATCGGAGCCCCATACGCAGCAGGTTTCTCTGAACTGTCGTTTTAGACGCACTTCCGGTAGCCCCCTGGTTCATTCGGCTAGTGAGTTGCTCCATTGTAGCGTGCCGATCGGCACCCACGCACCTTCGCAGTCAACTTTCACCTCTCACATCAATGGCACGTAGTGCTCCGCAGTTTCCTCGTCGCTTATTCGCAATGGTGCCATTTCTCCAATCACGATGCATTTTAACCACATCAGCACGCGAATAGTTCACAAACTGCGCTGTTTCAGAAATACTGCAACCCTGGGCCCGAAAGCCGATAATCATCCCTTTTTGCAAATCTGATGAATCGCTCCTTTTATCCATGACAGCAACGAGTGATATGTTTTCAGAATGCCTGCAGCACTCCTTATATACCCTCCAAGCCAGCTCACGACACGTGCCTTTTTTCACTAGCTACGCGCTGTTGACGTCAAAAGGAAGAGGTGGTCACAATAATGTGACTCGACTGTGTAAATACAGCCCGATGCACTACTTCGCCGCTAGAGGGCGTAAATGCAGATGTATCAAATTCAAAATACATTTCATCCGACATCATTGCTCTCAAATAACTGTTTGAAAAAATTCTTTCCTTTGATACCATTTATGACGAAGTCTTTTTTGGATTCAGTTTCGTTTTCGATTAGAACCCAGTTTTTCCGCTAGGGGCGTAACGTTAAAATGAGATTTTCCCCGATATCTCTGCTTCTAAATGTCTGATTTGAGAAATTCTTTTTTTGTATCGAGTAGAGGCTCCAAGCTGAAATGTTCTACATACAATTTTTATTTTTTCAAAAGAACGGTTTGACCACTAGGGGCGTAAGATTTTATTTTTATTTCTGATGTATTTGCAACAAAATTTGCGCGTCTTAAAACTCGACTAAAAAAAATTTGTTTTGAGATAAGATAAGATATCGCTCATCACGAAAAACTTGTTGAGCATACCTTCTGCTTGAAATGATACACAATGTTTTCGCCAGGGGTGTAGTAGTACATCTTTTCTCGGTTTTCTGCCCGATTTGAAAAATGCTTTCTTTGTCGGAGATCGTTTCTGGTGAGAAATCTTTTCCATTTAATTTCAAATTTTAAGTAGCGCACATGTCTGCCACTAGAGGGCGTAAGTTTACGTTTACAGCATATTTACAGCAATATCTGCTCGCCTGAAATCCCGATTGAAAAAAAAACAAACTTTTTTGGGTTAGATACTACCAACCATAAACTGTTTTGTGTGAATTTCCTGTTCCAAGTAGTACACAACTTTCTCACTAGGGGTTGCAAAAGTTTAATCTGTGTTTCTTGATATCTCCGCTCCTAAATATCGGATTTAAAACATTCTTTTAACGTTGACTGCCATTCACCACGTGGAACACTTTGCATGCCCTCGGGGATTATTTTTCAGTTCTGGAGCTAGGTAGTGTTAATGTACAGAGGGAGAGTCGAAAGTTTTGCAATATTTGGATCACTTTGTCTTCATACGTACCTTTACGACGAAAGCTGACTAGCATTCAAAGTATAGGCCACCGTGTTGCACCGTCTTTAGCCATCTGTCTGCCAGTTCTTCGATTCTACACAGGGGGAGTCGAAAGTTTTGCAATATTTGGATCACTCTGTCTTCATAAGTACCTTTACGACAAAAGCTGATTAATATTCGAAGTATAGGCCATCGTGTTGCACCGTCTTTAGCCATCTGTCGGCCAGTTCTTCGATTCCGCGGCGGTGCCAGTTCTTGTCCTTCGAGGCGAAGAACTCCTTCCCTTCAGCTGCCACCTCTTCCTGGTTGTTGAAGTGCCGCCCGCTTAGGAAGTGGTCCGTGGACTGGAACAAGTAATAATCCGACGGGGAAAAGGTCTGGACTATATGCTGGGCGTGTCATCAGTTCAATGCCCTCAAGTTCCTGGAGTTTTGCCCGTGTCGTTCGCGCGGTATGAGGCCGAGCGTTGTCCTGCTGTAGGAGAGCGCGCTTTCTGTTCATTAGTGCCGGGTACTTCTCCTCCAAGACGGCATACATCCGGTTCAGCTGTTCGGAGTAAAGGTTGGCATTGATAGCCCGACAGTCTGGAACAAATTCGTAATGGATTATCCCCTCGAAATTCCACCAGACGCAGAGTATCACATAGTGCTCGAAACTCCCACGTTTGGCAACAGATTCAGAAAGCTCACCTGGGCTCAACCGTTGCCGTTGTGTGTTAGGATTACGGAAATAGACCCACTTTTCATAGCACGTAACAATTCTTTTGATGAAACGTACATTGCGCGGGTTTTCTAGGAGTTTCGTGTACACTTCCACTTCTGCGGTTTGCTTCAGCTGGAGTCATTTTGTGAGGGACAATGTGGCAGCTCCTGTAGACCTTGCCGATGTCCTGGATAATCTCCGAGTGCTGGTTGTTGGATTTGTCTCTACGGTCTGGCGCACGGCCTCCAAATACACGGTTCGCGGCCTACCTGACCTTGGCTGATCATGGAGGTTTCTGTCACCTGAGCGAAATTTCTCGAACCATCTGGTTGAGGTGCTGTGGTCCATGGAACCTGCCCTTTCGCATGACAAATATTTCGTGTTGCTTGAGCCGCGTTATAGCAGAGTTCAAACTCGTAAAGTAAAAGCTCCCTGATCAGCCGGTTGTGGCTGTTCATCTTTTAGGCGTCCCAACCACATAAGAACGGCGACATGCAATGCTGTTCATAGCAACGACTACCACTTTATATCCCATTCGACTGACTGCAGTGCGCGACTTGAACTACTAGTCTAAACACGTGACACACCCGCAGCAGCACATGCGTTTATGCAAATATTGCAAAACTTTCGACTCACCATCTGTATATTGTGTCTGCAACCATGTATCCGCTACTGTATGTCATTCGATTTAGTGAAGTCGGGAAATTTGCCCTCTTTAAATAATGCACAGTTCTCCCGCTAAGTGGTTTAAATGTCAAAAAAAAAAAAAAAGAGGGGGGGGTATAATGGCCTGTCTCATGATTGTATGTATTGGCAAACTACTTCTATTTTAATGACCACTTTTAGCAAAGTTCAGGGGATTGTTGAGGTGAACTGTGTGTGTGTGTGTGAGTGAGAGAGAGACCAAAAGGTATCCAGACTGGTTGCATAAGATCAGAATTGCGCGACACAGCGGGAAGCGGTTTGGAACAGGCCGACCTTAGAACCTACTACGCATGTGCCGTGAGTCACATGTACCCTGCTGGTGACTCACGGCCCATGCTTTCTTTTTACGTGTGTTGTGAAGCTGTTCGTTACGTCTGTCACGTCGGAAAAAATTGATCGGCGAATTTGCATCAGATTTTGTCAAAAACTTGGTGAAATTTGCAAAGATGCATACTTAAACTTACAAATTCTATGAGAAAAGGATTGTATGAGTCGTGCGCAAGTTGTTTTTTTTTTTTTTTTTTTTTTTTTTGTGAATGGTATAAATGTTTTAAAGGTGGTTGTGAAAGTGTTGAGAGTGAGGAACGGTCTGGAAAGCCCGCAACCAGCAAAAGTGAAAATTATGTCGAACTAATGCGCACAGCCGTGCAAGGAAATAACCGAATCACACCATTCATGAGTTATCTGAAGACTTCAACATTAGTTTCGGTCCAGTTGATTCTTTCGGATGATTTAGGTATGAGACGCGTCTCGGCCAGATTTGTGCCAAAATTGCTCTCAGCTGAGCAAACACTGGCCCATGTTTCAGCTGTTAGTGACCTGCTTAAGTCAAGGCCTTGTAGAAAGCACAAGGCCATGACATTAGAGAGATGAGTTCCCTCCGTTGGTGACGTCATTCTCATGTTGCACTGCCTGATACGTCGGTGTCGTGTTTGACGTCTTACACGACAGAGTTGGAAACCAATCGGAAGCTTTGGTTTCTGCGTGACATCACTAAAAAGGGGAATCCCTCTCTCTGTCATGGCCTTGATTACGTGCGTCGAAATATTGTAGCACCGGCGCCACGAACGACAATGGCCAAATCATGAACCGTCGTGCAGCCGTGAGTCGTCCGCAGCTCACTGATGATGCCAGAGGGGAGCGGGGACTGTCACGCATTGTTCACAGCGACCGCAGGGCCACAGTGCGACAAATCGCCCCCAGCTACAAGAGTGGTGATCAGAGCAATGTGTCACAGAATACAGTTCATCGCAGCCTTCTGCGGATGGGCGTACGTAGCCGAAGACCCAGCCGGGTCCCCATGCTCACTGCAGGTCATCGCCAACAACGCATGAAATGGGCCCAAGATCATCGAGATTGGACTGTGGATGATTGGAAGAAAGTGGTCTGGTCTGACGAATCAAGACTGATACGCCGATTACCAACGGGGGCTATGGCACCTAGATTCACTGTTGGGAGGAAACAGTCCGGTGGCGGCGGTGTTATGCTGTGGGCGATGTTTTCTTGGGACACATTATGCCCCATTATCCCAATAGCACCATCCCTGACAGCTGTCAGGTATCTGAACATCGTTGCTGACCAAGTTCACCCATTCATGGCAACTGTGTTCCCTGCTGGTGATGGCCATTACCAACAGGATAAGGCACCATGCCACACTGCTAGAATCGTTAAGAAGTGGTTCGAGGAACATGCTGGTGATTTTCTGTTAATGCCCTGGCCTCCAAATTCACCTGATATGAACTCAATCGAACATTTGTGGTTCGACTTGGAAAAGCGGGTTCACGCATAATCACCACAACCCCGAAATGTACCGGAACTGGACGACCTGCTGTTGACATTATGGTACCAGATACCCCAGGATACCTATCGCTACCTCATCGAATCGATGCCTCGCCGTGTGGCCGCTGTTTTGCGGGCTAAAGGGGTTGGCCATCGACTCTGAACTGTAACGACCTGTTCTCCAGCCTCTGCTAATTTTATTTAGGTTCACTCATCCAGTCTCTCTTTTTTTTAGCACGTCTTTTGTAAAAAAAGATCGTGCTTATGTTATCGGTTTGTCCGTCCGTACACACGGTATCTCTGCAACTATTAGTCCGATTTGAAAAATTCTTTTTGCATTCGGAAGCTTGAAATATGCGAATGATGGTCCTTTATTTCGTTTTTTTTTTAACGATGTACAATTTCGCCACTAGAGGGCGTAAATGCAGATGATGCCGAATTCAAAATTACGTTTTACTCCACATATTTGCTTCTAAACATCCGACTGAAAAAATTATTTTTTCTTTCGATTCCATTTATGTCGAAGAGTATTTCAGACGTAGTTTTTTTTTTCAAATTACGCATAGATTTTCCGCTAGGGGGCGTAAAAGTAAATTACATTTTTCCCGATAACTCTTCTTCTAAAACTCCGATTTGAAAATTTTTTTTTCAACAGTTACATCTCCTGATGGAAAAATCTTTTGCATATAATTTCGAATTTTTGGTGAAGAATACTTTGGCCACCAGGGGCGTAAGTGTTAAATTTTGCTTCTGATAAATTTGCCATAAAATCTGAGCTTCTATAATATTGATTGAAAAAATTCTTTCGTGGACTGATGCCACTCACATCGATAAACCTTTTCGGAATATTTTCTTCCTAAAATATTCCACAGTTTTTCCGCCAGGGGTCGTAGATGCATATCTTATTTTTGTCAATATCTCTGCTTCTAGGAGTCCGATTTGAAAAATTCCTTCTTTGTTGGATCGTGTTTTCCGTGTGACATGTTTTTCATATTATTTCAAAATTTTCAAGTATATCATAGACTTTCCGCTAGGGGGAGTAGAGGTAAATTACGTTTCCGCCTATATCTCTGCTTCTAAATCTCCGATTTGAAAAATTCTTTCTGCACCGGACACAGCTCCTGATGGGAAATCGTTTGCACATAATTTCAAATTTTTGTAAAAATAATGGTTTGGCCACCAAGGGGCGTAAATCTTAATTTCCGCTTCTGATGTATTTGCTGCAAAATATGAGCTTCTAAATTCTCTATTAAAAAAAAACGTCGTTTGTGGACCGATACTACTAATGTCAACAAACCCTTTAGAAACAGTTCCTTCTTAAAATAGTGCATGGTTTCTACGCCAGGGGGCGTAGATGTATATCTTATTTTTGTCAATATCTCTACTTCTAAAAGTCCGATTTGAAAAATTCCTTCTTTGTTGGATAGTGTGTCTAGTGTGACATGTTTTTCCTATAACTTCAAAATTTTCAAGTAATTCATAGACTTTCCGCTAGGGGGCGTAAAGGTAAATTGCGTTTCCCCCTATATCTCTGCTTCTAAATCTCCGATTTGAAAACTTCTTTCTGCACCGGATACAGCTCCTGATGGGAAGTCGTTTGCACACAATTTCTAATTTTTGTAAAAAATGGTTTTGCCACCAGGTGGCGTAAGTCTTAATTTCCGCTTCTGATGTATTTTCAGCAAAATATGAGCTTCTAATATCTCGATTAAAAAAGTCGTTTGTTGACCGATACTACTCATGTCGACAAACCTTTTAGGAACATTTTCTTCTTGAAATAATGCATGGTTTCTATGCCAGGGGGCGTAGATGTATATCTTATTTTTGTCAATATCTCTACTTCTAAAAGTCCGATTTGAAAAATTCCTTCTTTGTTGGATAGTGTTTCCGATGCGAACTGTTTTTCCTATAAATTCAAAATTTTCAAGTAATTCATAGACTTTCCGCTAGGGGGCACAAAGGTAAATTGCGTTTTCTCCGTTATTTCTGCTTCTAAAACTCCGATTTGAAAAATTGTTCCTGTATCGCATACAAGACCTGATGAAAAATATTTTTCACATAATTTCTTATGTTTGGTAATGAATGGTTTGGCCACCAGGGGGTCATAAGTGTTAATTTCTGCTTCTGATGTATTTGTAGCAAAATCTGGGCTCCTGAAAATTCGACTAAATTTTTTTTTCTTGGACCGATACCGGTCATATGGATAAACCTTTTGAGAATACTTTCTTCCTAAAATAATGCATGGTTTTCCCACCAAGGGACGCAAAGTCACCTCTTATTTTTGTCGATAACTCTGTTTCTAAGAGTTCGTAAGCTTACGATTCCGTTTACAGCAATATCTGAGGGATTAAAGATCCGATTGAAAAACTTCTTTCTTCCGGGTCTTTAATACCGGTTCCATTGACTTTGAATAGCTTTGATGTTTTTAATTTGCGTCAGAACGGATTCAAAAGACGTGCTTATTACACCCGAAAATTCAGTGTCATCTTTCTTGTTGTTGTTTTTTATTAATACTATTTTATCTCATGGGTGTTTAAAGTGATGGCATTCACAAAATTACATGTCGAATAATTAAGGATTCAGGACTACGTCATCGAAGTTATTCGTATTGGAACCGAAAGTTAAATTGCGAAAGAGAAATAAAATTAATGTAACATTATAAGTGCACAAATATAGTATTACAGTAATTCAGATCATGAATTCTTGAAAATTCAATATGAAAATAACATAATTATGAACGCAGTAGGGAATGTTTTTAGTATCAGTGTTCTTTCTGATTTTTTTGTATTTTTAACGCAAATGTAATAACACATCGTAATAATCCAATTAAGAAGGGAGTGTGTAAGAAAAAAGAAACTCCTATAGTAACACTGCTAATACGTTGTCACTCCAAATAACAGTGATCAGTGTTTCTAAGTTTTAGTTTTGTGTATCTGAATGACATTTGTCTCATTCCTTCCCTCCTAATTCAGTATCTGTCATGCAGTAACTGTAAGTAAAACCGTTGTACACGAGCTATTAGTTTTGTTCCATGATTGAAACACACTGAAGTGAAGTTGTGATTCCGTCTATTGGTGTCAATTATGACAAGAGTTATAAGTCAAATAATAGCCGAAAACTTGAAATTTCCATCGTCCTGGAGCGGAAATCGAATCCGCGTCTCCCGGTTTGCTCCTGATGATGTAACCACTGTACCACCCAGAACGACCAAGTCTCAAAACTTGACTTTGTTTGAAACATGAGACCTGGTCGTCCTGGGTGGTGGTAGTGTTTAGCATACTGGAGCGCAAACCGGGAGACCCGGGTTCGATTCCCGCTCCAGGACGACGAAATTTCCAAGTTTTCAGTTTTTATTTGACTTACCAATTTGTTTTGTCTATGCTAGTGCAATTCCGTATTTCATGGCACACTGAAGTGTTTGTCGTCTTTTAGTTTTGCAAATTACTATTTACTGTTTCTTTTCTTGTCAGAAATTGGCAGAGGAGATGGATGGCTTGGGAGACCATGTTGTCACTACCCTGGGTCTGAAAAATGCAGGATGGCATGTCTGCAGGTAAACATTTGTAGGGCTTCGTCGTCCATGAAATACTTTTGACGTAAAATTCTAAGCGTTCCACAAACGCGCACATTTGTGTTAAAAAAAAAAAAAAAAAAAATGTGGTTCTAAAAGTTGTTAATGTCTTTCCAAAGAATGCTGTCTAAATCAGCAGACTTTCCATTTTATTAAAAATGCTCTTTAATAAGTTTTTATTTATGATTATAACTACGTTGCCCGATTCCCAAGTTGTCAAACGGGTAGACTTCTGATCAATCGCACTGTTAATTCTGTGTTCAAACTTTGTTTGCCGCCCCGGTGGCGCAGTGGTCTAAGGCGATGGACTCTGATTATTCGTCCGAAAGGGGTCCGGGTTCGAATCCCGTGAGGCATGGATGTTGTGCTTGTCTTGCGGCATTGGCTCTCTCCCTTCCCTGGAACCAGTGAACCTAAATTAGGGACAGGTGACTGCTTATAGCCCACTGAGTTGCTCACGGTGGTCGTTAAACCTCCAATTAAAAAAAAAAAAAAAAAAAAACTCTGTTTAAGATGTCGATGGTGTGTTTCTCCTTCTCTGCAGCATAGATCTGGAGATCTATAATCATTGCCTCAGAACGAAAAAAATAAAATAAAATAAAACCTGTTACTCAAGCCAGATATTGCAGATAGCGATGTCTAACAATGCCTACACCTTAAATACACTCATGCGTAAAAGTTAAGTTACAAAAGGTTTTATCATATAATAAACGGAATGAATATATGGTCTGAGACTTTTACAGGAAGTACAATATAACAGACCGTAAGGGGTATGTAAAGTAAAGCATGGCCGCATGATAACACGGATATGGCGTTCCAGTGGGCGTTGCACATAGACTCGAGGAGCCAATAGTCGTGAAGAGCGGACAGGAACAAGGGTGTGAAAGATCTTGACTCTTGTCAACCTTCAAACAGGGCCGCGGATGGCCTAGTGGGCAATGTTTGTGACTGCTATGGAGAGGTCTTAGGTTCGATCCCAGAAGGTACGAACGCCCGAACCACTAAATATCTGCCGTGCGTCGGATCCCGGGTACTGACCCCCGGTTATAAATAAAGGCCTCTTCTTCCGTCTTTCTACCTAGCTTCCACGTGACTTTCTTGTCGGGCACTCTAGCCCAAATCTCCTAGCTTCCTACTTCTAAGGGCTGTTTAAGGCCTGCGGTCAGACACTCCCTTCCTAAAATCCTCTACATATGATCTGATCTGATCAGATCAAACTTTAAGTAGCACTCCGTATGATCATTGGGGCTCCCATCTGGACCCCACTTCGGAACAGACTTTCGAGTTGAGAAGGTACAAGAGTTCTCCGCCAGAGTCGCCAAAAAGTTTTTCAGGAAAGCGACAGCTCACTCTGATGAACTTGTTAGGGGTGCGGTTGACTATGATCCCAGCGAATTCCTTAGACATCCCAGAACTAAGATGGCGATCGTTGCCCCGCCCTGGCCGGGACTTGTGTGAGGGCAGCACCGTTGGGTACTGTTCCCTGGGCCTTTAGATCAGATGGAGGACTGAATCGGATGGAGTGTAAGCGTGTGAACATTAAGTGGGTGTTAGACAAACCACCAGCCCTTTTCTTTTTCAGGCTGGCGTGAAACTGTGAGTACTGATTGCTGCTTCGGCTTCCCGATGCGGCTTTTGTGAGTTTCGCTACTTCCCGTTGGTGTCGGTGGCTAGCAGGTTGTGGTATGTTGGGTGTGGTCCACTTGCAGCAGTTGTTTCCCTCCTCCCATCCCCCTTCCCACCGAACTGGTGCAGAAGTTTGCTTCGAAGGTCAGCTCTCTCCCCCTGTCTCTAAATTCTTCTGTTTCTCTTTCCTATTGAGTTCACTTACTCAAATATCTAGCTTCCAATTTCTAAGGGCAGTTTTAGACGTGGGGCCAGACACTCCCTTGTCCCTTCCTGAAAACTTCTTCAACCAAGTGCAAACTTTAAGTAAAGGGCATGATGATGTCTTGAAAATGTCGGACACACCGTTTAAGCGAGATATATGATGGCGAGCGATTGGGATACTGGAGGTCGGTTAATCCCAAACAGAGGTAGCAAGGGTCTCGAATGGCTTCATGGGTCTCTAATTGTTGTCAACAGGCTCTGGAGACAGTTCTGAAATACTGAAAGTGTTAATAGACTATCCAGGGTCAATTCAGTCTCTGATGACCGCTTCCTTAACTGCAAGATGCAACAGAAGAATGACATGGCTTCAGAGCTAACAGCAGCAACTGGACGACCAGTATGCCACTGGACAGTGACTTAGAAGGCTTCAGGAAAGCGGCCTTTATGCCAGAAAACCTATGGTGTGCGTGCCGCTAACATCTTCCCACAGGAGAGAACGATTACGTTGGGTTCGAGAACATCTGTACTGAACACGCGAACAGTGGTCTAACGTTCTCTTCACGGATGAGTTGCGTTTCTCATTGCAAACGGATTCCCGATGTGTATTCGTCTGGAGAGGATGTGAAATGTGTTACTAGCCATCAAACGCCCGAGATAGGGATACATGTGGATGCGGTGGTTGTATGGTGTGGGAAGACATAATGCGTAACGGATGAACTGACCAGCACCTCTTTTCCTGGAATTCCATCAATGCTATGTGCTATGGAGACGAGATCGTAGCACCTTATGTTCGCAGCTACTGTTGGCCCAGAATTTGCTTTAATGCAGGACAATGCTAAATCCATACCGCTCGACTGGTGTTGGAATACCTTGAAAGTGAAGGAGTTGCAGTCGTAGAGTGGCCAGCAAGGCCTCCGGACCTTTATCCTATAGAGCATCAGTGGTACGCTTTAGGGAGACAAGTGGCTGCTCTGAGACGTACACAAAACGTACAGGACAGGAGCTGTGAAGTGCTCTTTTACAGCAGTACAATAGACTGCCCTCGGAACTTACTGACACTCCCTTGGACAGCATACTGCGAAACTGTCAGTTGTGTCACCATGAAAGGTGATCACACACCATTTTAACTTTTAAGGCCAAAGTAACTTATGTTCTTGTATGTTTATGAATTTGTATATTTTTGAATAATATGGTTTATTTGAAATGCATTCAGTGCTTTAATTTTGGAGTGTATTACGTGTTGTTGTCCATGCTATTGTTCTGTCGCGTTTCGGTGTAATATCGCTAACCGTTGTCTCACAATGTTGGTATTTGTGTTTTTAACTTTTTGCACATAAATGTACTATCATACATTCAGTGCGCTCCAAAAGTAATATGGAAAACATCAACGTTCAAGGAGACATTCGCAGTTGTTGTTTTGGGGGTTGAACGACTACAATGAGCAACTAAATGGGCTTATAAAAGCATTCGTCCGTTCCTAATTTGGGACCACTTGTTCCAGAGAGAGAGAGAGGAGAGCCACTGCTACAGGACAAACACACTGCTCCTGCTTCATCCGGGATTCAAGCCCAGTACCACTTGAACGAAGGGTCAGAGGCCAGCCAGCACTTAGACCACTGTACCACTGGAGAGGCGTCATTCACATCATATATTCATGTGCGTTCTGTTCGCGCCAGGCGTTATATTGAACATGGCTATGTCCAAGCTATCTTCACATGAAATATTCACACTCATTTAGTGGCTCCAGGTAATATTAAAAATGACGACGTTCAAGAAGCCATTCGCATGCGTTTAAACGCGTTCTGTGCTAGCCAAGAGTAGCATTGAGCAAGTAGTAAAATCATGCAATGCATTTATTATGATACGCTTTCCAACATACCAGAAATCGCACGCAGATAAACCCTCCTCCCTACCCTGACTATTGATTCGTTTAGTATACCTGTGGAACAACATACTAAAGTTTTGTCGCAATAGAAGCATTTTTACTCAAGTAATGAGGATAATGGCTGTGGAATAAATCTCGCTCCTGTGCCCTGACCTTTGACCCCATTTTGATGATCTTCAACAGAACCGGTTCAGTATACCTCCGGAACAACGTGATAAAGTTTTGTCGTAATCGAAGCATTTTTACGTAAGTTATGACGCATAAGGGCGATGGAATGGATCCCGCTTCTATGTCCTGACCTTTGATCCCATTTCGCCTATTTTCAATAGGGTTCCGCCCCAGTTGTCCCCTATCACATACTAAAATCTCATCGAAATCGAACCATTTTTATGCGAGTTATCATGTGGACAGGCAGACAGACGGACAAAGCTGGAGCTTATATGCTTCTTCAACCTACAGTTGGAAAGCGTAAACAAGAGTGTGCCAAGTTTCTCTTCACATGAAATATCCGCGTGCGTTTAGTTCGCGCCAAACATGATGTTGAAGATAGCGACTTCCAGCGTATTCTTCACATGAAATATTTGGTCGACTGGAGGCAGAACAAAAGGAAACTTCCCGCTCATTTTACTAATAATAACGCCTCTCTAACGAGTAGATCGACAGACACATGTGAAAATGACATTGCCAAAATGTGAATATCTGTGTTTTTAGAAACACTATCAAAACTAAGATCAAAGTACTTGAGCACTACATTTAGAACACCTATGAATATTTAAGTCCCACTTCAAGCTGGAATATTACCTTTTAGACTGAAACTATATTGTGCAGTTGAAGTACACACTCAGCAGCTCCCACTCCATAGTCAGGTTAGGTTTGCCGCGAGTTTAGTCATCCAAGTAGAGCCAGGTTCAAGTCCTGATGAGACACCAGCGGTCGGCTTGCCTTATCACTGCGCTAGGTCTCTCCATTTCCTTGAACCAGTACCCCTAAATTAGTAGTAATGAGCACAGAGCCCATTTAAGAGGGGGAGAGGCTAGGGAGGCCCAAATTTTTAAGGGGCCCCAGATTTATGCAGGGTGTTTGAAGAATTGACAGAGTTCTTCAGTTTTTTTTTGTTTTTGTTTTGCTGATAGCATGGCAAAAACTATAAGAAACTACCTTGTGAAAAAAAAAAAAAATATATTTCTTTCCACTTTTTTAGGAGTTTGCAAAAATCCATCCTGAACTCTTTGGAAAGCTTTACAAATTTTTTTTTTATATATATACATCTGTAATTAGGGGAAATTTTCATACATTAAGAAATTGTTTGAATCATATTTGGATCATGATATGTCCAAAGCGGTTTATCGGAATCCCCCATATGCACTGGATTTGGCATCTGCTGATGATTTTCTGTTTCCAAGAAGTGATATTCCTCCTGAATGAGCACCATTTTGTCATCATTTTTTATATTCAAATCAGCGTGATGAGGGATTTAGACAGGTTTCCGAAAAGCCCAGTTCTACAGAAGCAGAGCCATGTGGAAGCTGTACGACTGTGCAAAAGATGTGCACTGAGTTAGGAGAGATGTACTTCAAAGATCAAATGGCAATAAAAAAATTCGTAGAAATTTTGATTTTTTATGAATGTAGTCTTGAAATTTCTCAAACACGCTTTCTATACATAATTCTGTCCAATCTTACTCTGGAAGAGGGAGTATTGTACCAAATATATACACAATGTTAAAGCCACCTAGCTAAAAATTTGTGATTTTGGGAAATCTAAAAGTATGTGGACCATATTGATTATGGTTACAGCTGTCCAGTGTTAAAAAATTCAGTTCCGAGCTCAAGGAACTCAGCGTACAAAATTTACAGTCTTGAGAGAATAATTTACATTTTGCATGGAAAAAATGCAACTGTGTGGGAAAAGTTTGATACAATTACAGTTGTGGAATGCAAAAAGAATTTTCATATGGCAGTTTAAGATATCGTGTCAAATACAAATGCATTCACACCATCCAATGGGGAAAACCTTGCAGTGTACAAAGCAGAAAATTCAGTAAGAATTGTGGTTATGCTTCCAGCTATACAGAAAGATTTTTTCCAATTGGAAGTGGACATATCATACCCAATATGGTAAGGAGAAATTCTGTCACAGGAGTGCTAAAAAATGATGACATGAAAGAATTTGTTCTAACACCTTGTTTTGCCATATTTTTGACAGATATATACTTCTTTCCATATTTCATAGGTATGTTTCTTCATGGATGCAATTCAAGAAATGCAAATAATAAATGTTTCAAGCCTTTTATTATAATATTTTTAACAGCAATTATTAATGGAAGTTTTTCTCTAACAGGCACAGTCCATTTCTGACTTATCATTGTCCTGTAGAAAGAGTGATGAGATTGCTTTCTTCTCCTGTTTAGAAAAACAAGAAGGTAAATAGATACTTTACACTTTTCAATATAAAATTTATGTTTAATACATTTTATATGCTGCAGATCAGTGATCAGAGACACTGGACTCATCAGTAGCACTGCTGGACGGGAACTGGAATGTGTGATAGAAGTGGACATGTCTTTTTTCTGTCCCTAGAAAAAGATCACACATCCATTAAAGTAAACTTTCTTTTTTGGTAACTAATAAATAAAGTAATGCATTTGCTTTTAGTAGATATTGTACTTGCTTGTGAAATCAGTGCATTAATGCTAAATGATTCGAAAACACAAATTAATTTCTGCATGAACTAAAGTATTTTTTAAGTGTTTGATGTGCTAAAGTAATAACTTAAAATGAACAAGAACCTCATATCATAATTCAAAAACTGTTGTTCACTTTTAAAAGTTTGATCTTGCAGCATAAAGAGCATTCAGTTAGGATGGCCAGGTTTCTGAGGATGATTTGAATAAATTCCATTGATGTGCTGATAATAATAAAATGTCAAGAAGGGTAGCACTGAATTCTCTGATGCATTCTCACATCTTGTGAATCCTGTCCAACATGAAGAAAAAATATTTCAAAACAGATTTATCGAAAAAAAATTCAGCGAATGTGATTGCATTCATGTCTCCTAGAGAAAATCTGAGGATGATTTAAAATGCATAATATGTAAGCAGTGTTCCTCATAGTGTGTTGAATCGGTTAAAAAAAGTAACCACAGGTTTTATACACAATCGGCAAAAAATCCACATATGGAAAATAGGTACTTTCAGCCACTAGTGATTGAAATGTGTGCTACAAAAATCACAAATTGTGCGCAAAGCATTTCTCATTACGGATGATACCCAAGGCAAAGAGGTTTTTTCAAATTGGGTTCAAAGAAATGAAAATATGGTTACAAGTATGGTACAAATAGAAATTAACACTTACACTACCTAGTGGCAGATATATGAAACACATTCCTTGCCACAAATGCTATCTATAACAAAAAGAATGTTTGTAATTGGATTTTTAAAAGTGGAGACACCTTCAGTTCAGATATTTATAATAATTCCCCCTATAGGGAAAACTAAACTTTTTGAGCAAAAGAGGACACAAATGCATTCTGTGGGGAGTGGCATCTGAAAAAGAATTTTTCCATTTAGATTGTGGGAATCGAAGATACATCGCAAACCCGTTGAAAACAGAAATATGTTCTTACGCCCCTAGTAGTATGGCATTTTGTCACAAATTATTGTAAAATGCACATAAAACATTCATCTAATGAAAAAAGAAATCTGCTTTTTAGTAGCAGACATTTCAGGAAAAAAATATAATGCACATTTATGCTCCCTAGCGGTAATAAACACCCTGCATTATTTCAGATGGAAACTGTACATAAAATTGCCTTTGTGGTAAAAGGTATTTGGATGAAATGAATATCTGAATTGCTTTTTTTTCCCTTTTAAAGCATGTGACGTACCTGCCAGCAGGACGCACACGACATAAAGGCAGATAGGAATCGGAATAATCGTCTGCGTAGCTCAGTTGGTAGAGCGACTTGTTCCGGAATAAGCGGCCTCGGGTTCGAATCCCGGCGTAGACCAAAAATGACGGAGAAATTTACTTCGTTATAAGCAATATAGTATAGAGTAAAATATATTTTGAATTTAATATTGTGTGTGTGTGTGTGTGTGTGTATATCTCCTGGTGGTGCAGTAATGCAATGTATGGTTGTCATTCTCATAGTTTAGGCTATTGACCACAAAAAGAATTTTTCAAGTCGGTCTAATAATTGCACAGATATGGTGTCCACAGAAGTATGGACAGACAAAGTGATACTAATAATCCCTTCAATTTTTTTTTTTTTGCATGGGAAGGAGGACCTGCTTGTAAAAATTTGACTACAGTTCATTTCAAATTTCAGAGTAGCATATTTTTGTAAATTGCTGAAATCTTCAGTTTGCAAAATCAGATCACCACTACTGACTTCTCAGGTTGTCTTCAAAATATCCTTAAGTCAAATGAGTTATCAAGAATTTTAAGGAGCTAGGAACAATTTAATATTTGATAAGGCATAAATGCATTGGTCTTAGTGATTTAAATATCTACCAAATAAGTAATAACCACATGGACATGTTTTTCAATTTAATGAACCCAGTGAGCATTTTGATCCAGGTACACCCGTCCTTAATTTAAGGTGTCTGGTTCCAGGGAAGAGAAAAATGATTGCTTTTGAGAATAAACAGTGTTTTAAATCTTATTCCAAGCCAGACCCAGTAGTACCCCCCAAAAGAAAGATTGCACCCTAAACTATTCCAAAACAAATGTATTATGTCTGAGGGAATGAGCTCATTAAAGTTTTAATAGAAATCAGTGTATACTATGTTATTTTGTGGGTACCAGATTGAGTGGTGGCTTGCCAGGTGAAGCAAGTAAAGTGCTACTTCAGATAGAATATATAAAAAACAAATTCTTCGAATAATTTGTAGGAATTGTTGAAATTAGTCTTTTTCATTTACAAGTTAGATTTCTGAAAACTGAAGTGGCTTTGGTAACACAGTTCTCACATTTCTGCAAACCAAAAATATTGAAGTCCTTTTAAATTTGTACAAATGCATGAATGTTTATAGGTGTAGCCATAACAAGCACCTGCTGCAATTGTTTCTGTACTACGGCAGAAAGTAAGACAACATTCAAACATGGACTCTTTTGGGAAAGGGGCATGTTATGACAACTGGGGATGTCAAATCTCCCAGGTGGAGATTATAATCATCCTGGTGATGTCAAATCTTCAGTGCAATTACAGAGAACCTATACTAACTAGTGAGCACAATTTTACTTTGTATTGATCCACTTCATCTTGTGCTGATATTTTACCACGTTTGTAGCATTTTTTATGTAGAATTCCATATTTCTTCTTTTTAACATACTGCTCCATTAGTATTGTATTTACACTGTTGTATGTAAAAAAAATAATCCTGAAAATGATTTGGAGTGTACTTTCACGGAGACTCATTTTCTTGTTGGAAAGATGAAGATAAAGAGATTTGCTGGTTTTCAACCAGACTACACTGATGTCTATCTCTATGAAAAAGGCAGGCAAATCTTCAAGAAAGTAAAGTCATAGTAACTAAATTTCAAAAACTCAAGATACAAGGTGTGTTTGTGACCATGTAAAAGTCAGTAGTTTCAAAGACTCTTTATGAATTTGATTGCTTCTCAGGGCTAAAAAAATGTTTGGAAGCATACAGGCCTTGGAAATTTTGCAAATGTAACTTGTGCTTTTCATAAGTATGATGATTCTGTAGAGCATTTGGAATATTTGTTGCAATTTAGACATATGCTAAAAGTTCAAACACTGTTGTGGACATTTTTCACAAATCCTGCAGGCTTCACATGATGATTTTCAACGTTAAATTAAGTGGACTTGGACTTCCTTTCAATGAGCTCTAATTGCAACCAGGAATTTATGCCATCGTTCAATTAATAATGTGTAACTAGTTTAGAGAAATTCTAAAAAAACTGTTGTTTGGTCCAGGATCTCACAGCCTGTTTAGCTTCATCTGTATCCTTAAAACATTGACCACGAAGTCTTTGCTTTACAAGACCGAATAAATGAAAGCCAGAAGGTGTTAAATCTGGGTAGAATAGTGGATGTGGGATTATTGTCCAGCACATTTTGGCAATGGCTTGAGATGTTTCAAGTGAAGTGTGAGGTTGGGCTTTGTCATGGTGTAGGACAGAACAATGAGCCATATCTGGTTTCTTCTTCCAGATAGCTTCTTTAGTGTCTCAATATAGCAAGAACTGTTAACAATGCCACGTGGTTGAAGGAAATCCAGAAGAATGGTGCAATTGACATCCCAGAAAATTGTCACCATTGCTTTTATTGTTGTTGAACCCTGTGTTTCATACTAATTCTTAGGCCTAGGCAAGGCTTTGTGCTGCGATTCCATAGAGTGTACTTTTGTCTCTGGTTCATAAAGGAATGCCCAGGTTTCATCTCTCCAGTAACCACACCAGAAAGAAATGTCTCAGTTTGCCATAAACACATCCCCAATGCATCTCTGCATACTTCAACCCTTTGGTCCCAATGATCCTGGGTTGATTGACATGGAACCCACTTTGCACACACTTTCTGACATCCGAGATTTTGAAATGTTGTTTCCTCAGTGATATGATCACAATACAGTTAATCACAGATAACCTGAATGCATGTCAATCACTCTGAACGAGGTCATCAACTTGCTGTTATTTCTCATTGGTGACTGCAGTTGAAAGCCTTCCTTCATTGTTTGTCTGCCACCAAGATTTCTCTTGCTTAAAACCTCCTTATTCATCTTCTGACATTGCTGATATTGATTGTTACATTTCCGTACAGCTTTTTCAATTTCACATGGAGTTCCGTAGGCTTGCTATCCTTCGATTTCTTAAAACTCTGTAACAACCTTTTGTTTTAGGTGAATATCCATCCTTTGTGTTGACAGATCTAAAAAAGTGTACTTTTATTCAGTCAATCTAGATTTATATAAACTTCCATGTAAATATTTCAAAAGTTACAGGAACATTACTTTTAGGGCAACACTCATACATTCCTGAGAGTGGATGTTAGATGTGACATAGCATTCATATACAGAGGCATTTTCTATGGAGGGATTAACATGTAAAATGTTTAAATTATTATATAGTAACTTTAGGATCATGTGTGATTACTTGAGGACATGTGCAAGGGTCATTCATTGTTTTTCCAACACATACAAGAAATATATGACATAGTGATTCCCTTTTTAATTTTAGCATAGTCCCCAGTCACTGCAGTGCACTTCTCTCACAGTTGCCCTTGTGCTCTGATTCCAGTGGGGAAAAAAATCTTGTTCTTCCAACCACATGTCCTCAGCTACAGCCACCTTCGATGCATATTGCTTTCCACTGGTGTTTTCCTTCAGAATGGGGAACAAATAAAACACTAGGGATAAGTTCTGGAGAATATGGATTGTCTTGAAGGAGGAAGACATCCCTTCACACTTTTTGAGTCATCTTTTCCTTGGTGGCTGCATGTAGTTGGCTGATGAGAATTGTGTGGAATACACTAGTACCAGTGGTGTCTTTACCCAGGCAGTCAATAATAATGCCTTATGCATCCTAAAATGTATGCCATCATCATGCCTGCTGACGGAGCAACAAGGAACTTCTTGAAAGGCAGAAAAAATTCATTCCACCACATTGAACTTAGTTTTCTAGTCTCTAGGTCAAAGTGATAAACCAGTGTTTCATCCATTGTAATAATCCAGGACTAGAAGTTTGTTGAATCTGCATGAAGCATGTTCAAATTAGTGAGGCACATTCTTTCACAGCATGCTGTTAGCTTATCTATCAGCATTCATGGGACACATTGCACCCTGACCTTTTTCATCATAAGAGAATTCGCCAGAAATGAATTGATACTGCCGACTGAAATGCATACAGACTTGGCAATAGGCAAAACAATAATTACTTTTGACATACGTACTGAATGTAGAATCCATTTTTCTACAGTGAAGGATTCTGGTCCATGCTGTGAAGTCATCAGTGAGTGAGACTGAATGTCACGTTTCATATGGTCTTAAAGGGTCTCAGCCAGTTTTAAACTCAGTGTTTCAGCAGATCGAGTGAGGTGGCAGAAGTCTTCCTGTGGTTCTCTGAAATAATTGTGCATAAGTCTATAACAGTTAAAGGTAGAGTTGTTCTGGAATGTGCAAACTCTGCTTGGAGTGGAAATGGTGCATCATCAGAGTCATCTGCTTGTGAATCTTCAGGAGACAGCTCATTTAAACTTCATAGGTAAAGGTACATATAAGAGCAAAAAGATATAAAGAAATAAATACAGAGAGTAATATTAAGAAAAGTGAAATTTTCTTTGCCATTGGATATCGCTGTTTTAAAGCCCAGAAACCCTGAATATCGGTAATAATTTGGTTGTACTTTTTGTTGTCTTGATAACTTTTTTCCTGGTATGTGTATTTGTTTTTAATCATGAACTTTTGTTACATTTGATTGATTACATTTCCTCCCTTGTTGCAGCTTCACACTAACTTCTCAGTGAAAGCTTGCGATTGTCTTTTTGGGAAGTTTGAGTCATTTTTATAGCTTCTTATCCACTCTTTGAAAAAAAACAATAAATTTGTGTTTGCAAATCATAAATGTCATGTATATATGTGTCTTCTGAACAGTTTAAGGATCTCTATAAAAACTAAAGATATAGGAAACACCCAAGCATTCAAATGTACCTTTGTATAAATACTAATATTTATGTATGCATGCAAAGGTACTTCTACACAAATATGTTCTACAAGTGAACTTGCATACACACACAAAAAGGAGACACTGAATTCTTAAGTGTTTTTTCCCCATCTTTTGAATCTTTTCTGACACTAAAACAATACTTCAAAGGAGATTTTTAGAAGAAAAAGTTAATCAAAAAAGAGAACGCATTTTTAGAGAAAATATGAGCATAATTTAAAGTGCACAATGTAAGCAGTGTTCTTTATACTGTATTATTGAACTGTTTAAAAATGAATATCAACCAGATTTCTACACAATCGGTAAAACATCCACAAATAGAAATACTACTATTCGAACCAACAGCAATAATATAGCTTTATCAAGGAATGTGTTAAACAGAATTCTATAACCAGACTGGGAAAACATTAGACTACTGGACACTCCAGCATATATACATTCATCAAACGAAGATCTTCGCTCTTTCCACGTTTATAAGTGAGTCACGGAAAAATTCTCAGTGGCCGCCACCGGGAATCGAACCACGGGTCTTCCAGTTAAGATTCCCGGTGGTGGCCACTGAGAATTTTTCCGTGACTCACTTATAAACGTGGAAAGAGCAAAGATCTTTGTTTGATGTTCCTGATCCATGTTAAATGTCTGTATTAATATATACATTCGCTACATTTTGTTGAAAGTATGTACATCGAAGCTTTAGGGGACAAATGCTGTAATGACTACTTGCCTGTGGACATATAAAGAATTTGGAAAGAGCTTATTACTAACCTGAACTTTAAATTATAGTAATATATACTTACAATTCCAACAATATATAAAATTGATCATAACTTTGTATTTGTCACAAATCCTTGTATTGATATGTTAAACTAATAACTTGTGAAATTATACCCTTTACACTGTTATAATGGCAACATCACTACCCATACGACGTTTGATGACTTATACCCATAATGCATCGTTGCACTACTATATAAAGGAGTACTACATTGCCTCTGTTCCACCTGATGATGGGGTAAATGTTACCCCGAAAGTGCTACTGGGGTATTTTAACTGTAAATATCTTTCGTATTTTATTAAATATCATACATTGACAGTGAGGTTCTAATTTCATTAGAAATACTACTTTTTGCCACTATCGGCTGAAATGTGTGCTACAAAAAAATCACGAATTGTGCACAAAGCATTTCTTATTATGGAAAACATCTGCAGCAAAGGGGAGTTTTCAAATCTGGTTCTTACAATGGACATAAGGTTCCAAGTACGGTACAAATAGAAATTAAAACTTGCTCTCCATAGTGGCAAAACCATGTGGCACAAAAATTAACAAATAAATGAAAAGTATTCCTCACCATAAAAGTTATCAGTAGCAAAGGTAATTTTTTAAGTTGAACTTTTAGAAGCAGAGATATCTTCATTGCAAAGATTTACATTAATGTCCCCTAGCAAGAAAACTAAACAATATTTTGAGAAAAATAATACAACCAAAATGTTTTCTGCTAGTGAGTGGCATCTGACTGAAAAATAATATTTTAGTTAGATTTTTTGAGGTAAAGATATGATTGCAAGCATGTTAAAAACAGAATTATGCACTTATACCTCTAGTGACAAAACATTTTGTCTCAAAATATTGTAAAATGCATGCAACATATTCACCGCTGTGTCCATCTAATGAAAAAAATTAAATCCGATTTTTAGAAGCAGAGATTTTGATAATTAATGACATCATGGCACCTCCAATTATTAATCACAGTAAAAAAAATGTTTAACTATGGGTTTTATCGAGGTAAATTTGAATACATTTTGTGGTCAAATTTTCAAACTAGAACCTAGTTCACAGTCAGAACCATCACTGGAGTACTTATTGCCAATCGGTCAGAAATGCCCAACCACGGTTATCATTTAGTAAGGTACCTTTTCTTCTCACCATTTCCATCCCTTCTTCAAATTTTCTTTTTATAACATGTGATTGATGAGCGATTATCTTTATTGAGTCCCATTTTATGGAGTGTCCATAAAATGGGACACAATAAGATAAATTTAAACATTTTTCCAGAGATTTGGAGGAAAATACAATACGTTTATGCTCCCTAGCAGCAACACCATGCATTATCTCAAATAGAAACTGTACGTAAAGAGCTCTCACAGTGATAGGTAAAAAAAGTTTTTGAATCTGTTTTTTGAAGCAATTGTGTAGAGTAATATATTTTGAATTTAATAGCATGTGCATCTCTGCTCCCTAGCTGCAAGGTTATGCATCAGAAAAAGACCAAAACATGTGGTTTGTCATTTTTGCCGTTCAGGCTTCCTATTGCGAAAATAATTTTTCATGTCGGAATAATAGTTGCAGACATGTGGTGTCTACAGATGAATGAACGGACATAGTTGAAGCCATGAGCATGTTTTTTTGGTTTTTTTTCAAAAGACATGCTAAAAATGAAATATATGCTTTTGTGTGTCTGTGCCTCACAATACTGGTAAGCTAATATTCTTTACTATCAGCAGTTATGGGGAAGAAATAATTAAGCATAGAGTAACTAAACTTGCACCTTCTTCAAGAGACCTTCATAGTGTTTTATTTTCTGCATGCACTAGACAGAAATAATTGAGACTTTTCATGGAGCAGAAGTAAAATGATGAGTAGGCAGAAGGTTTTTTTACGTTTCTGAGTTTCATCTGGTTTAGTCTGACAACTATGCAGCACAAATTTAGAAGGGAATATCAAAAGACCCAGCCAAGTTTATTTTAAAGTGGTATCACACTTTTTCAGAAGATGATTGCATTGGTAATGAGAATTATTCAGGCCAGCCATGTACAGTTGAGAAAACCATTTATTTTCAGCAACTGTTTTTGTGAAGCCCAAGCAAGTCAACATTTAGGCATAGCCATGAGTTGAATGTATAACAGAGATCTGTATGATAAATTCCATGGAAGGACCTTCCTTAATAGCATGTGTACTTGTTGGTACAACATATTTGAATTAGGTCAACCTAGGGATGAGATTTTTATTATTCAACAAGTTGCTAGTGGACACAGACAACAACAACAACAACAACAAAAAAAGCAATGTGATTCCCCATGGCTTTTATATACCTCTCAAGAAAATAGACATCTTCCTAAATCTTCTGGAATAGCACAATAATGCTTTTATCACCGATTATTTATGAAGAACATATGTACATTAATAAATCTCATCCAAGCAGTGGCATAACTACTACTGAGTGATACTGAAGGGCCCAAGAGATTAAAGGGCCCAAAGGGGAATAAGAAAATAAAAAAATTCTCTCAAATCCATCAACAAACTAGGAAGATGAAATATTGCAGGGGGTAAGAAAATTAATTGCAAAAAGCAAGCTAAAGGCAGAAAAAGTTCTTTTCAGTTGCAAAAGTGTTGACAGTGCAGGGGCATCTTTGGCATGATGCCAAACATCAGATTATGGATTTTAAAAAAGTTGATGCATTCAGGGTTAATATGTTTTACAGAATTTTTGACATATGAATAACACAAATTAGAGAAAGATTTATCAGTGTGCAAAAAACTGTCAATAATTTCACATTTTTTTGGAGCCTCAGAAGGTACTTACACTAACAGAAAGTGATATTTTAAAATATTCAGACAACTTACAAAAGACATATGATAAAGATCTGAGTAAAAATTTGTCCATTTAAATTTTGCAAATAGCTTTATAAAAGGAGAAATTAAACCAATAAGTTCAATAAAAATAGCTCCAGCAATATTGTTAATAATGATGTTCAACAGTTTGTCGTGTAGCTATCTAGATGTCTCAACAGCCATTATTTTATATCTAAGACTACCTTGATATATAAACTCTCAGTAAAAAGTAGCTACTTTAGATCATTAGGAAAGCTGAAAACGGCCAAATATTTTTTTGTAAAATACAATGTTTCAGGAGTGACTGCAATATATTTCACTAATTGCAATTGAAGTCCAAGAGAGGCAGATAAATTAAATTCCAAAAATTTAATTAAGACTTTGCCAAGGCAAAAAGTAGAATAAAAGATTTTTTTTAGTGTTTACAATCTATCTATAAAACAAGAACTTTTTGTTAATGAAGTAAATGCTTTTACAAGTTAAAATGTGTGTGTATTTTGATTTTCTTTGTTAGTTTTGCAAATAAAGCTGAAGCTGAGGGAGGGGCTTTTTTATGATTTTGCTTAATGGCCAAAAATTTGGAGTTATACCGCTGCATCTGAGACAAACAGTAATTGGAAAACTGTTCGATAAAGGTTTGATAAAGGAAAGAAGAATGGTCAAATTCAACCAACGAATCATTCTTTGTTATATTAGCCCACTGTTTATGTGCCACCTTGCATATTACTGTTGTTGTAAGCAATATCAGCAAACAACAAAGGCTTACTTACTTAAGAGCATTTTCAGGAACATGATGATTCCTACTTGGAAAGATAAAGCCATTTATTAAATGATTTTCACTGGTAAAACAAATTTTTATGTTTGGAGGAATGCCAGCAGAGTTCATACATAATCATTTTTGTTGTTGTTCGTAAAAGAATTCAAGGCTGTCGAAGCACAGTAACTTTCTGGAGCAGCCAAAGCACACACACCACACTCTAAATTTCCTTTAAAAAAAACATAGGATCTAAAAAACGTCTTTATTTACAATTTAAAATATGGTATATAAAAGCTCTGGCAAGCACTTTCGCGACCACTATGGCCACATCATCAGGCTGCTGAGTGAAACCTGATTAGAACAGCACAAGGTTAAATAGTGACAGATAGGAGCACAAGTAATACACATTATGTAAATGAACATATAAATCATTGCCATTCACCACACATTATTGTTAAAAATTCGTTTTAATCATTGGGATTCTTCTTCCCGAGAGTACTGTAAAATCAGATTCTTCCAGGTAGAGGGAATGTATACAGGCACGTCTTCATTACAGCATTTTGGTCCTAGTTTAATAATATATAAACTCTCAGTAAAAAGCATAGAACATTTATTATAAGCAGTTGACAGTAAGCTCGCATTGTCCCAATCAGGTCTTAAGTCCTTTTCAATAACAGTTTTTGACAATGTTGAAGCAGTTGTTAAAGTAGTTGTTGTTTGTGGTATCATCTATGATGAAGTGAATAGACCAGCAGCAGATTGGCTCAGTGGGACATTTCCCAGTAGGCCAATCAGTGAAATTGAAGGATAAGCCACTACACAAAGTTATCGCCATTTGTTGCAAAGTGTTTCACAGGAAGTTTACCATGGGGTGTCACTAGACTAAGAACTAACACTGGGGGCTGAACAGGGCTTTTTTTTTTCCATACCTTGTATATTTGCCACCATTCCACCTTTTCCATAATGAAAAAACAAAAATTAAGCTGCTTAACGTTAAAATTGATAGTTGTCACTTTTAATTTAATTGCTTTTAAAATTTTAAATTATTAAATTAATTTCCTTACAACAAATGTAACTATAAGATCTTTAGTTTTAGGATTAATATTAATGCAGCATTAATATAATTGAATTGTTGATCTTTTCCCCATCTTTGGTGAGTTTTTGAGAATATGGGGATGGTCCCCAGTTGCTTTTCTGTAGTGAAGAATACTGAGCAGTGCTGCGGTGGCGATAAGGGCAATTAAGAGAAAGAGCCGCAGCAGAGCAAGAAAATTATCCCTGTAACACCTAATTCAGCATGCAAGGCCCAAAGTCTTTGAGCACCTAATGATATCCATGTCCATACAGCATTGCCAACTCTTGAAAAGAACCTATAGCTAAAATCTAAAGAAATATATGAACAGCATTAAATAGCCAACAACCAGTGGGATGTGTCATTAAGCAAGAGATGTTTCTTTGTGCGTACTTCTTTAGCATATATTGGTCAATTATAAATTTGGCATTGACTTTTTTGTCTTCATTTATTTTTTGATGACTGACCATTGATTTAAAACAAAAACAATGATATTCTAAACTTAGCAAAAGTTTAGAAATTTATTTTTTAACTTAAATGGTAAACTTATTTGGAGATTAGTCTAAGATTATTGGGGGCTTTGGGCACAATTGGAGGGGCTGAAGACCATTTTTTCAGGTCTAGTGACATCCCCGGTCATAAGGCAACATGTTGAAACACGAAACACATTGAACACATAGTGAACTTTCATAAGATATATGTCACAAAGCTCTCTCTCTTAGTTGCCTTTCTGAAAGTTACGGGTTTGTATGCTCATTACTTTCTGTTGAAAAAAAAGTTTGTGTTTTCTCTGCACACAAAACTGGAAGGTTTTAAAACAAATATTTTTATGTTAGATGGAAAAACTGCTGGGCTGCCTCGGTGGCGCAGTGGTCTAAGCGATGGCCTCTGATCATTCGTCCGAAAGGGGTCCGGGTTCGAATCCCGGTGAGGCATGGATGTTGTGTTTGTCTTACGGTACTGGCTCTCTCCCTTCCCTGGAACCAGTGACACTAAATTAGGGACGGGCGACTGCTTATAGCCCATTGAGTTGCTCACGGTGGTCGCTAAACCTCCAATTAAAAAAGAAAAAAAAAACTGCTGGAATAGTTTATTTGTTTCCTTCTAACACTGTGAGTATTACAATAATGTTCTAAAGAGTGAAACTTAAACATTCAATAGATAATGCAGAGGTGTGACCTCTTCATCTGCTTATTGAGTGAACACAGTAATGTGAAAGTCATTGAATTGCTTAGATGTGTTCTCGCAGTTATTTCTTCAGCCCAAATTTTATGTATTTCTTTCAGTGCTAGAGCTCACTAAAATGTAAGTAACAAGTAAATTTTAATCAAGACTGTTATTTTTCCTCACCACATGATTGGGTTTACTACAGTTGTAAAGCAAACAGTAATGTGAGGAGAAGAAAAGTGGACACGTCTTCTTGTACTCATGTCTGTTCAGTATTTTGTTCCCAATTTCAACTCAAGGATCTTACTTCTATGCAAATATATAAGTTAGCAATCAAATCATGTTAAAATGAGCACTTTTTTGGTAATTCACAAGCTCCAGTCTATGTATTGTACCATTATTACAACCATCTGAGCAGGGGCATAGCAAGCTTTTCTTACTTGGAGGGGTGAGATTTGAAATTACACCCCTTAGAGTTCAAAAGTTCTCTCCACTCAAATAATGTGCAGTTTTTACTTTCTCATACCTGCGTTATAGGAAAGTGGATTGTTCAGAAATTGCACTTCAAGTAGTTCAAATTTCATTTCTGGTTTTTCACATAACTTTGCTAAACATGTGAAAACTAGGTAAATACCAAAGACACAACTCTTAAAAATATCAAGTATAATGTAAAAGTTATGTGATCACTGATAACACAGCACTCAGCAGGAATGAAGAACAAAAACGAACCAGCACAGAATGAATGTGTATCGGAAAGTGAACGTAACAATAGGAAAAAGTTTTCAGGGTAGGGCTTGAAAAAATTCTGTTTAAGATTAAATGCTCAGAGAGGCTTTCTGCAGAACAACACAGGTGGCTAATTAGCTATTCATCCCTATGGCAGATTTGGAAAGGTCAACAAGGTTAGGCATATTCGCATATTGTTCTTTATGGCTCTATCTGCTATTTTGGACATTTTTTTCATGAATATGAGAGATCCACATCCCACAGAGCAGGTTACTCTGTACCATGGTTAGCTGCATGGAATACCATATGTGGTTAACTAAAGTCTTCAGAAAGAGAAAATATACTGAAGTGCATAACTTCCTTTTTCAGTTAGTTTTTAGTAAATTTATTTATATGTGGATCCCTATTTTTTATGTCCCTCAGAGTACAAAATTATGCTACTAGTATGACCATTTTGAGAGGGCAACTGCCCCCCTGCACCCCCAGTAATTATGGCCCTGCATCTAAGCTTTACAGCTTAGATCATTACATTTAGTGATTACATCTCTTTACAGCTTAGATAATTACATCTAGTGATTCATCTAAGCTGTAAAGCTTAGATGAATCACTAGATTTTCAGAAGTACACATTCAAGTTATATTAAAGTATTTTTCTTTGAACATTTCAAAATTGCATTAGCTAGTGACATTATTTGTGGACAGAAATAATACACTTCAAAATCATTGTTTCAAGCACATTTTGAGCTCAGGCCATATTCCTCTGTGGGCTGGTATTAGACTAACTTTATTTACCTGTTGAGTGAATGGTAGAAATTCTCATAGTAATTCTTTTGCTAATAACTTTTTGCAGCTGGTGAGAAGTGTTGCAAGGATGCCAAGACTATAAACTGCAGCCGTGTCTGCAGAGAAGTGTTCAAAAGCTCATTTACACCTACGAAAGAAGTCAGGTCAGCAGTTAATAAATTCTGTTCTCAAGAAATACAGCAATGTACACGCTCGTACACTCATGTCACGCCAGCGGATAATGCATACAGAAGTGAGTACGTTTCTGTTGAATTTTCTTTTCCAAGTAAGATCTTAAGTCTCTTAGTAAATTATAGGCAAACAATAGAAATAGGATGAACTTTATTTCATTCTCATAAATAATCTTCATGAATTCTGTCATTGCTCTGTCTATTTCTTCTCTTTCTTTCTTTCTTGCTTTACTCTATCAATCACTTGGATTGGATCTGTGGTACTTGTTCTTAGGAAATAAATTTTTCAAAAAGAAAATATGAAAGGGTCCTCTTATGATTTACTTTATTAAGTAAGAAATTTTGATTTTAAAAATCTTTTTTCAATGAACACACTTTTGATCAACCATCAAAGTTGTGGAAAATTTTGTGTACATTTATAAATGATCGATTTGTCAAAACAAAATAATTTTGCAAAATCACATGCTTATCTAACATTTTAGGGTCTTTGCACAAAATTACTTCAAAATAGGTCCATATGTACTCTTACTTGCTACACAGCATTCACTGTTCTGAACAAAGATTGTAGAAATGGGATAATTATTTTATGTATATTCATGCCTTTACAGATGCAACTCTGTGAAAGGCAGATATGTGAAAACATGCCAAAAGTGTTCTGTATATCTGCTTTTAACAGAGTTGCACCTCATTAGCTCAAGTGCAGAATCTTATCTTGTTTCAAGGGATTTGTAGGGAAATGTCTACATGGAGGCAACCACATTCCGTTCTACCTGGCACTTTCCTGGTATGCCCAATGTGGTGCTTTGAAGTCTGATGTTGCAGTTGTGGGTGTTCATAATACCATGTATGCAGCACAGTATGGGAATAATTTTGACCTTACCTTTGTGCATGAAAAATTTGTTGAAAAGCTACTGAAAGCGGACGTTTCAGACTTCGTTGACATCTTACTCAGTCAGATTCTTCCCTTGTGATGGCTTCTTGTTGAAGACTTTTTACTGTGCCTTAAAAAAGCTGTGTGTTGGAAGTGGATGACTCTGTGATATGCACAATGCTTCAATACAGCCCAGAATGCAGGAAAATATTCCTATTCCAGAATTCTCATTTCTGAAGTCTGGGACTTGTGAAACTCTGTATAAGAACAGGAAGTGCTCAACTTCATGTGTGTGTGAGGCTACCAAGAAAGGATAATACACACTGAAATTGTAAAGGTATGTTGAAAGTGTGCCAAACCATGAGATAACAAGGCTGCTGCTTGTTTTTGAACCCATTGTCAGGGTGGGTGTTCTGATGACCAGGCTGGATTTCATGCACCTGAGGGAAAGGAACTAGTCTTTGTGTCTGATCAGCATGAAGTTCAGTGTACACAGGAGGGAGATGAGTCAGCTTCATAGACTGACCCCTTTGACAGTGAGTGTGTACTTGAAAGTGAAATGCAAGTTTGTGTCTATTGCAAAAAGCACCTTCAGAAGCCCAAAGCAGTTAAGTGTTCATAGAAAAAGTCAGTTCAAGACCTCATGGAGGTTCATGGATACATTGCATGATAGATACTGACTTTCAAGGAACATAAGAAAATTCTAGATCTGATGCCCATGCCTGGTAGATATAACTATACCATCTGGTGAAAGTTCTTGAGTAACATGTCTGTCCTTGACAACTCTTTTGGTTGTCAAGGACAGACATGTTACTCAAGAACTTGAAGCTATATCTGGATATTTTCGATGAGTACAAATCATCTTTGCAAAAATTAATGTTAGAATATGAACTTCACTGTGAAGAAGTAAGTGCCGTCTTTGTGGAAATTGCTGTAATGAAGTGATTGACACACACGTTGTAACTGCAAGAGTCAGCTGGTTTTCCAATTGATTTGGGGTTAGTGTCCCACCAGCCCAAACCAAACTTGTGTGTGTGTGTGTGCATGTTCGTGTGTACACCATATTGACAAAACTCACCGGGCACCCCTTCAAAGGCAAATGGACGGAACTGCTGCATTGTTACGATGCGTAGTACTGCTGCAAACAGTATATAAAAACAAGCCTGCAGCTGACTGTGATCATATCGCACTGTGAGGTTGAGTGAAATATTGTGGTGGGAGGGAACTGACTTTGAGAAAGGAAAGATTGTTGGGTGTTATATTAGTGGGTTGTCCATAAGAGAAACCAAGAGGCATTTAAACATACCCAAGTCAACTGTTTTGGATGTACTGAATAAGTGGAAGACACATGGCGTGCCTGAAGCAGCAAAATGTACCGGCAGACCAAAGAAAATCAGTGATAGAGGAAGTCGAAGCCTCAGGAGAGTCATTACAGCTACTCGACGGAGTACTGCACAAGACTTCAGTCTACAGGTGAGTAAAAAGGCTGGAACCTTGGTATGTACATGCACCATTCGCAGAGAACTTCATTCCATGGGTTACCGTGGACTTGCGGCTGCTCATAAGCCTTTCATCTCCACTCGGAATGCTACTCGTCATTTAGCATAGTGTAAAGAACATTTATCGTGGACCGTAGATCAATGGAAACAAGTCCTATGGACTGATGAATCCAGATACACGATCCATCAGTCTGATGGCTGTGTGTGGGTATTGGCAACAGCCGGGGGAATGCTATTTACCACATTTTACTGTTCCTATGGTCAAGTTTGGATCTGCCAGCGTACTCTTGTGGGGGTGTTCTTCGTGGTATGGTCCTGGCCCATTGGTTATCTTGGACAAACCTGTTAACCAGCACATCTACCTCGATATTCTGGACAATTATGCCCTACCAACTCTGTGGCAATACTATGGAACCGAGCCTTGTTGGTACCAGAAGGATAATGCACTGAGCCATAAATCAAGGACTGTTACGCCGTGGTTTGACGATAATTCCGTACCGTGTGTGTGGACTGATCCCTGATCTTAATCCCATAGAGCACCTATGGGATGAATTAGAGCACCGCATAAGAAGTTTGTTATCAAGGCCTACTACTAAGCAACAGTTAGTGGCAGCATTATGTACTGAATGGAAGCACATACCTATCTCTGTGTTCCAAAACCTTGTCGAAAGCATGTCTCGAAGGGTCAGTGCATGCATTAAGGCTAAAGGTGGACCAACACCATACTAATGTATGTCAATAAATGCTATGTTGTGTTTTTATTGTAGGTGTCCAGTGACTTTTGTCAATATAGTGTATATACATAATGTTCCAGTGCTTGTCGGCCAAATATGGCCATTACACTAGTAAATCTGGATAATTATGCCCTACCAACACCAGTAAATCTGGATAAACAAGTATGCACCTGTTATTACACAGTTCTTTAAAATTGCTGTCAGCGTGGTGCACAGTTGACACTGTTCTGTACTAGAACTCCTTATAATGGCCCTCATTATAAAGATTGAACTGCTTATAATGACCCATCCCATACATTTCAGACAATTGCACATTGAGAGAATGCTAAAGCAAATAAAACCATTGTAATTACTGGAGTTTTGCAAATGAATTTCACTGCATAGCACTTCCTGTTACTAGGATTGGACCAAATTGGCTGTCTTGCCACGCTTTTTAATTCTTTCTGCCATGTAGCACATCATTCCTTGACATATGGAGTCCAACCTGCATGAAAGAAAAAAACACCAGAAATCTGCTTTTCTATTTCACTTAAGTTAGGGATTAATTATATTTTGTCAGTCTCTAGGATGCAGGTTTTCATTCTTTGACCTGGTCAAAATCTTCTTTTTGCTATTACTTTTGGCCAAACTTTTGAAAAGCATTTACTTATGAGAACTGTGAATAGTAGTCAGTCATAGGTTTCTGACTAGTTGTCCAAGCTGGGGCTGGGTTTGAGTCCCAGATAAGGCATGGGTGGTGTGTTTGTGTTACTGCGCTGGCTCTCTCGCTTTTCCCTTGAACCAGTGGCCCTAAATTTGGGATGCGCAACTCCTCACAGCCCTTGCAGTGATTCTTAGTGTTTCTTCCACTAAACAAACAAAACAAAATTAGCGACAGTGGCAGCAAAATATTTGTCAGCTAACGATGAGGTTCGAGAAACAGCCAATAAGTTGTTTCATTGACTAGTGTAGCGAAATATTTTCACATTGCTATCAAGAGTGTGCATTTTGCTATTCTAAAGTAATGCTCTTTTCCTCCCCAGTTATGTTCTACTGGATTTGTTATTGAGGTCGATTTTCAGCATTTATACAATAAATGACTGATCTTTTGTGCAGTCATCACTTTTGCTATACCGTTCCCCCCCCCTTTTTTTGGAGGGGGGTTGTAACTAATGGTGTGAGCATCTAAGGCTACAGACGACAGTTGATCTTCCTTGATTTGGGGCCACTGATTCCAGTTAAGGATCAAAGCCAGCACCATGGAATAAACACCCCATCCATGTATTATCCAAGGCCCAAACCTGGGCTCAGCTCAGGAGAAATGCTAGAATCCCATGGCCTCTGACCACTCTACTACAGAGGTGACCATAGTACCTTATAGGGTCATTAAAAGAAGTTGAACTGTGTTTTGTACTTGTATTCATCTGATATTCTCCTGTAGATTTATATTATTGAATCTATCTCTCTTTCCACATGTTTTCAATTTTCAGATTATGTACAGAAGTTGCATTTCAGTTGTGTAATGGTATCACATGTTTTTGCGACCCCCTGTAGCCATCTCAAGGCTAAAAGGAGTCTCCTTTTAGGCTAACTGATTCCAGGGAGAGAACTGTACCAGCGATATAAAATGACCACATTGCTCATGTCTTTTCCAGTACTCGCAATCGGCCTAACTATCTAGAAAGCTGCACCTGTATCTCTAAGCCATTAGAGCAACTTATAAAGCTTCAAAAGTATTATGGAAATAAATATGTGCATGGGCCTGAGCACAAAATGTAATCAAAATCACAACATTCTTCATTAGCACAGCATACCACCATTACAGTGCATTACAATGCTAGTACAAATATATTTAAATGTACTTTTCCAGTGGTGTGCACACTGCATCATGGTTTGAATTACTAACTGGGGTTTGTATATTTAAGAAAGACTCTTCCATACTGACTCGAAACAGTATGGAAGAGCTACTAACAGAAGACACTTACACAAACTGTAAGTGTGTTCTCATTCTTTACTGTGTTCATTAGTACAACACACCGCCATTACAGTGCTAATACAAATGCTTTTAGATGTACTCTTCCAGTGGTGTGCATACTGCATCATGGTTCAAATTACTAACTAGGGTTTGAAAATTTATGGAAGGCTCTTCCATACTGACTTGCCACAAACTCTAAGCATGTTCTCCTCTGTCTGTTTGTGTAGTGTTCACACTTAATACATAGGGGGTCATGGTTTGTCATATTTCTTAAGTAATACTTTGAAACGTGCATTTGTGTAAAAAAATTGTGTGCCAAAATTTCAGGATCGATAAATAACTATCGTTGACAAACACTCCACATTGCGTTTTTTTGTATTTGGTTTAACTTGGATGAAGGGGTTAATGACCCCTTCAACATCTAAGAATATAAGTAGTGTACCTGTAGCATTTTTAATATAGAACCACTGGTTCCCAAGAAGGGATAAAGCCAGCACTGTAGGACATGCAACCACTCATACCTTATCCAAATCTCTACCCCAAACCCACAATGAGCACATGCTGTAGTGGTGGCACAAGCAGTAGAAGAGAATGAGGATGTGGAAGGGAAGACATTTATGTCTGCAGTAGGATCTTCAGCATCTTTTACTTCTATCTATTTCTTGGTTTCCACTGTATATTCGGAGGTTGAAGTATAACATGGCCCAGTAGTCAAAGACTTGTGCTTTGGTGTATTGCTTGAGTTAAGAATGGATTTTAGCTATGTGTGAGGTTTGCTCCACTGGCACTGTTTTTTCCCCCACCTCAGAGGCCAGTCACCTCAAACTAGGGATGGATGTCTCTTTATAGAATTAGATATTCCCAAGGGTTGTTAAACCCAGGATGAAAATAAAATAAAAGGTATGACAGGGGTGGGTTTACCATTAGAACAACCTGGGCTGTGGCCCATTGAGGACACTAAAATTATGGGAATACATGTCACAAAAGCAGTTCTACCTTATTACAGAAACAAAACAAATATAAAATTTGGAGAACATTTCTTTAACAGAACTTACTGACAGCAAGGAGTGAGTAAGGGTGGGAGGTAAGAGAAGATAGTTTTTATAAGGCATTTTAACAAATCTGAGGATGATTGTAGGAAGCCTAGGATTCGAATGGTTGACTTCATGAAGAAAGTTTCTACAAGGTCAAAGCCTGCAGGGTAGTGTGGGTGACAGAAGAGGAGAGTGATCTGGTTACATTAACATTACACTGCATGCAGCCTTAGTTGGATTACTTATCTATTGAATGATAAGTCACTAGCTAAATGCCAGCAATTGCCTGCATTTGGATACCCCTTAGTTTTCATGTTCATATTCTCACTTTCTTCTTTTCAGGGAAATCCTAAATTCTCTTCTCACTATCATTATTCATTAGCTGCAAAGTTTTCTGGATGTGAAAAAAAAAAAAAAAAAAAAAAAAAAAAAAGCTCTATAAAAGATAGAAAAAGGGGGTCATCTTTTTATAAAATGCTAAACATTTTTAAAACAGGCAGAAGATGCCAAAATAATTGAAGATGCAAGTGCAGTGCTTGGTCATGAGATCTAGTGATTAAGTGAAGGATCCATTATATATATCATGGTGCAATGATACAAGAAATATGTCACCAGAACCTGTCACAGAAAATTATAATTTCAAGAGTAGTACAGCAGTAAAAAAGCTGTTTTCTGTAGAAAAGAACATGTGGGCATGCATTTTCTGTGCTATCTCTGATAGCTTGGCATAACAGTTGAAACATCAGTTAGATGTGCACTCCAAAGTGGAGAACATATGAAGGTTTTTAATGCCATTATCTGGTGTTGATCAGATAACTGAAAGATATCAGAAAGGGTAAAATGTCTACTGAGAGTTTATGGTCAAAATTTAGGCCCAGAATTCAAAGAAGAATGTCTTCATTTGCAGAAAGTTTGGCATAATTTAGACATTCTAGTGATAGATTCAAGTGCTCCTGTTGCAGATGTGTTGCAATTGTTTGGAGTAAAAAGGATCGACTTAACTTTTCCAATATTAGTGCTATCCTAATGATTTACCTATGCATAATAATCAGTAACACCTTTGGAAAAAGTTCTTCTCTTTTCAAAATCACCCATAATTGTTTGAGGACATCTAGTTCTCAGAAAAGGATGAGTGCATTGGCAACGTGTCACTTAATGCAAGCATTGTAGAAATATCTATATATTAATTCTATGAGGTTTTTTACTGTAAGACCAGTTGTGAGATAACGGCTGAACGTAAACGTATGGTTGAGGTATCAAAATAAAGGTCTTACCATGTAGATGTGCCAGTCGAAGAAAAAAAATGAGATTGAGGCAATGGTTCGGGCATTGTGGGGCATCAAAGTTCCCATGTAAAGTCTATGGGAGAAGCGTGTGGTTGACTCACACGCTGTTGAAGGCGGAAGTATAGAGGGACTCAGATAGTCCAAAGTCTCTCTTCTCAGCAAACCATTGTGCAAAACAACGCTAGCAGGAATTTGTTTGAAAGTTCTTATAAGAACAGTGAACATTCGAAGACCTGATTGCATTGTACCATTGGACTGTGTGATGTATACATACAATTTAACATTCATTCGATCCAGTTTATTCATGTAGGTAAAACATTTCCCATTATGTAAAGATGTAAATAAACTTTTCAGCTGTTCTCTCACAACTGGTCTTACAGTAAAAAACCTTATAGAATTAATATATAGATATTTGCAGGCAAATGTTTTAGAAGTATGTTAAAACTAAAGTGTATTTTGTATATATGAATTTTACTGTAACAGTTTTAAAATTGTGCAAATTAAACTTGCAAGAAAAGGGCATTTAAACATTTTAATTTAATGCCCAGTTCTAAATAATACATGTAAAAATTTCACAGAGATGTTTTTGAGAATATGCTAATTTATTTTTTGACTAAGAAATCTATATGTAATTTAAATATGAAATTCAAACTGTCAGTAATTCTTTTTTACATGAAAATGCATTTAATTGACATTTAAAAATTTTAATTCAGTTCAGCCTTAAATAATACATGTAAAAATTCCACAGATATGTTTTTGAGAATATGTAGATTCTACCATGAATACGGGATTACACCAATGTACAATGCAAATTTGAAGTTGTGATTCCGTCTATTGGTGTAAATTATGTGGATTCTCTTTGTGATAAAAAAAATATTTATTTAATTTAAATATGAAATCAAACTGGTAGTAATTTTTTTCACATTAAAAGATGTTTGCTTGAGGACATTTTATTTTACCTGGCCTAGGGTGCTGTAATGTTTAAACACACCTCTGGTATCAGGAGTATGGGAGGTGTCAATGTGAACTGTGGAGGAGCAAGTGAGTCTAGGATCTGTGGCTATAAGGAGTAGTTCGTCCATAATTTAGGGCTATTAGTTCCATGGAGATAGAGCAAGCACAACCCATGGAACTTTTTATAAATCAAATTGATTTAATTTTTTAAATGTCAGTAAAGTGGCAAACTAGTACCATGGGTTTAGCCATTTGGGCTCTCATCAGCCATCAGAGTTGGGGGTATATTTAGAGAGGGGGTCCAAGGGGCCTTGCCCCCCCCAAGTGTTTCATTTTTTAAATATATTTTTGGTTAAAATGTGACTTGCATTAGAAAAAAGATTCTTTAACTTTATAAAAATGCATCAACTCTTAAATTAGAAAAAATGCTTTAATTTTTTCTTCTATTTTTCATTAACTTTTATTTTGTTCTGATGGATTTCAAAAACTCCCCACCCCCGAAAAAATTCTATATACACCCCTGATTAGAGGGCATACAGTGTTTGCTTGTGATTCGTCTTCGAATCTCTCAACACAGGGTTGCTGTCTTGTGTTGCCATCTTTTGGCTTTATTTAGGACTACTTGCAAAGAAAATACCATATGCCCTCTGAAGGCAGTAAACCCCAGAGATGCAAAATGGTTGTGCATAACAGGAAACTTAATGACTGACCAAAGCAGGGATTGACTGACCAAAGCAGGGGTGTATTTAGAGGGGAGCCAAGGGGTCCTTGCTCCCTGAAAGTTTTTCACTTTTTATGTTTTTGGTTAAAATGCAACTGACATTAGAAAAAAATGCCTTAATTTAGTAAAAATTTGTCAGCTTACATTAGAAAAAAATGTTTTATTTTTTCTGCTATTTTTCATGAACTTTTATTTGTTTTGGTGAATTTCAAAAACTTCCATCTTTCGTTGTCCTCCCTCGAAAAAAATTATGTATGCACCCCTGGACCAAAGTAAGCCTTGTGTGCTTCTCATTCCTTCTGAGTCAGTGAGGTATTATCTTCTTTGAATGACAGAAGTACCTTGCTACCAGTGGTGTAACTACCACCCCCACAGCGCTGCAGGGGGCGTACGTAACAAAGGGGCATACTGCAATTGCTAGTTCGTTTTATGAAAAAATTTGAACATGCACAATAATTAACCCAAAGATGATTGCTCTGCAATAAGTTGTAAACAATACGAATTCTCTCCAATCGCCCTCTCTCTGCACTGCTAAGGAAAAGAGTGAGGCCACACACTCTTCCTGACTTACTACCCCCCCCCCCAATCACCTCGCACACACCATGAGAAATGCATTCTCCCTCGTGTTCGAAATCCTGGGAAAATTACTGTGCTCAGGGGTGCTGAAGTAAATCCTGTGTGTGTGTGTGTGGGGGGGGGGCATGTTGTGCTAGTTATGCCACTGCTTGCTACACTTTTTCACTGACCATTTTATGCATGTTTTATTGTCTCCATTGTATCTGCCAATCTACTTTTTTTTCTGTAATATCCCTAACATTTTTAGCAATTCAATATCACAGAATAAGCTAATAAAATATATTTTGCTCCTATCAGGAGATTTCAGTAACCCAAAACTTTTCTCCCCAACACAAATGGTGGTCAGTGATTCATAAAAAAATGCATTGAAAGTGTGTCAGGTGTTAGAAATTGTGGTATGTGAAGACTCGTTACAGTTTCCACAGAAGTCAGCTGTTTTGACTGAAAAGCCAGGAACTGATGTGAGTCAGATTCATTATGAAAGAGGAAACAAGTCAAATCTAAATAGCTAGAGAAAGGGGTCAGGTCTGCAAATTTTATCTGATGTGAGATTTCTATTTAAACTATTGAGAGAAGTTATTGCTGTCTTTATGTTGTAAATGGTATTGCTCCTGTTTTTTTTTATGTATCTGCTGAAGTTCAATAATCATAATTCAAAATGGGTCTGAACTCAAATTAAAATCAATGACCAGTCAGAAATCACATCACTTCTTAATTTGAGTTCAAAAATCTATGTGAGCATCTAAGACAAGGAGGATTTGGCCAATCCAGATTTAGGGCAGCTGGTTCCACAGAAGGGAGAGTACCAGTGCCACTAGGAAGAAAATAACATTCACGCTTTACCCAGGATTAGAACTCAATCTAGGAATACGAGAAGCTTGTATCCTAGGACACTTGCCTACCAAATGAATAACTATGAAATGCTGCTCCAGAATTTATAGTAAATAAGATGGATACCATTTAACTGTGAGCACTAAGAACACTTCTTTTGACAAAAGGTACAAATCTAATGTGATAAAGATACACACAGTGCAACAAGTAACTAATGAAACTGAATTAATAATAACAAGAGTACCACTCTGAGAGAAGATGCTAACGAAGCATCATAGTGTGATCTTGGTGGTTCACCAGTCAAAACTAGTTGGCCTTAAATTTTTTGTGCATCATGTCGAATGTAATAAGTGATAAACATCAAGTTTCATATAAAACCCCTGACTTGGTCCCAGAAGACTTTTTCTGTTTAGAAATTGAGAGGATGGTAATTTGATAGTGTTTATGATTTAGAAACTAAATTTTTAAATAGTATGGGTTCTACGAAGGATTTTTTTTTTTTTTTGTAAAATTAAGATGGCAAATTTTGGGAGAAAACTCTTTGCCTTCTTTAGGCAGTTACTTGTCGCTTTTTTTTTCCATTACTATCATGCTCACAGCATTTAGAAGAATGTGAAATTACATAACATCATAACAGACAAGTTTCTCAAGTCTTTCCAAATCTTGTATTGATGCTGTAATAAGTGCTTTTGGTCCCTTGGTAGATTAATTTGAGGGAGACAAGTAAAAGAAAATATTCTTCTTATCCATATTTTGCCTGATTTGAATTCAGTTTCATTCTATTTTTGCTGCACCGTGTATCTAGATATGTATTTTTTTAACTGTGCAACTACTAGTTTTCTGAAAAAGAAATTGAATTTCACACACTGGCAGGCAAATTTTGTAGCAGAAAATCTCCCATGACCAAATGGTCTGAGTCATGGGTTTTTAGCTATGGTTCAAGTTGGTTCCTGGATGAGGCATGGATGTTTGTCTGCACCCTAAGTGACCTAAACTAGGCACAGGTGACTGATTTCTTGTAGCTTTAGGTACTCCCGAGAGTCATTAAACTGCAAAAGTACACAAAAATGCTGTAAAATGTAAGAAAAATCATTACTGTGTGAACTACAGCACGCTTGCATGAGTTTCAAAATTTAAAAACCTAATAATAGGATGACTTTCATGTGTAACTGAAAATCCATATCAAATTCAATGTGAGATTTTTACATCATTTTTTAAACTTTAGGTTTTAATTCATTCCATTATCATATCACACCTAAAAATGGATGTTCAGGTTGATGAGGCATCACACATATAAAGCACAGAAAATAAAACTAAATCTTAATTTTGATTACTTACAAACTTGCTCAATCTCTTTCATTCCAATGCAAGATTTTTTGCTTTCATTACATCAATTTCTCTGTCACCAATGGCCAATTATACACCATCAATCCATCTTGGTCTGTGACTAACTGCCTTAGAATGTAACATCTATCATGGGAATCTTTCTGCTCTTATACAACACACATGCCCTAACTACCTAAGTTCCTATTAACTTTGTCTTCTGTAGAGGAAATACCAAACTCATGCAGGTCTACTATATTAATTACTAATCCTTTCACCCAACTGAATCAGTCTATTTTTTTCTGATATTCCTCTACCTATTTTCATATCAACTAAATCAAACCACCTGATGCGATGCTTACTTTTGCAGCCAACTCTAACTGCCAAGAAGAAGGTAGGTCTAAATACTGCATTGTGAGCAGTCAGCTTTGCTAATTTGGCCTCCCCCTACTCAGTGAAAATAATCTTACACAGCTGATGTGAGACATTCCCTGTTTTGCTAATTGTACTGACAAATTCCTTATAATTTCATTTCATTATTTCTGCTGTTACAGGTTATTGAATAATGATAACAATTATTGACAGTTACAAAATAACAGCAAGGAAGCTCCAGGAAAAGGCCTCATTGAGTCCTGTCTAGCCTGGAGCTCCCTGAAGGAAATTTACAAGTCAAGTACAGCAATGTACACCACCAGCCATTAGTATAACTCTTTCTCCCCCCCCTGTTATTCCCTTAAATAATTAGCTTAATAGGTATGCTTTCAATTTTTTCTTATAAAGGTTAAAGTTATTAATCAATGTCAGTTCTCTGGGCAATGAATTCCAAAACGCTGGCCCACAAAAATTTAAACTTTGTTTCATAGTTAAAGTTTTAGGGAGCAATGGTATAAGTGCCTGTTGATTTCTTGTATTATATTGATGCGTATATGTAGATATTTTAATTAATTCCTGCTCTATATTATTTTTTATTCTTTTGTACATGATTTTACCCAAGTTAAAATTATATAGTTGTTTAATAGTCATTATGTTATATTTGTTAGGGTCAACTCTTGTATATGTATGTATACATGATTGAGAAAAAATAACATTATTACAACTATATTTTAAATCTAATAATCTAATATACTTGTTTTGAAGTATTTGTAATTAGATTGAGTTGTTTGACCCCATGTTAATATACAGTAGTTAAGGTGTGTGTGAACTAAAATAAAATATATTAATTTTAATGTTTTAACAGTAAGATTTGTCAGAACATGACTTACAATTCCTATGTTTTTTGATAATTTATTCAAGAGATTATCAATGTGTTTATTCCATTTTAAATCATTATTAAGTTTAATACCTAAGTAAGTAAACTCATTTGCTATTTCAATTGATTTTATGTCGAGAAGTAATGGTATATTAATAAGTTTACTTGTTTGTTGTCTTGAAAAAAACTGCTTTAGTTTTATCTGTATTTAATACAAGTTCATTAGCAGCCAACCAATTTGTGTATTTTTGCAATTCAATATTACTTAGTAAAATTATTTCTTTTGCATTAGTACTCTTAAATAACAATGTAGTGTCATCTGCATAGAGGATAATGCTGGATTCATTCGATTCGATTAATGCTGGATTCGATCAAGCTTCCAGTTCCATCAATTGCTATACTGTGATAGTTAAAATCTGATAGCTGTTGAAGCACCTACTCTTGAACTACACAATATTTTTAGCAGTTCAGTTTAAAACCATAGATTTAGACTTTCACATTTATCCTGATTTATGTTTTAGTATTTTTTTTAGTTCTTCACAGATGTAGAATTACTCTCATTTCTTGAGGCTATTTGAAGACATAAATACAGGGGATAGCAGTTTGAAATAGTTGAAAATTTACCACACACACACATATTCTGTATATACTGTTGCCTGGTGACATCCTTCATGATATGAGAGCCAGTTACCAAGATCTCTGAGCACTGGTTAACTCCGACTTCTCAATGCAGTCATGGAGTTGACTAAAACAATAAGAGATCTTGGCTTCAGGTTATGTTGCTGCTATAGTCCAGGCACATTAACATTTAGACAGTCATGAATTTTAAGCATGGAAAGCAACTTATTGTTTTGGGGCTTAATGACCTCCATGAGCATCTAAGGTTATATATTAGGGGTCCCCTCCCTAATGTAGTGCTACAGGTTCCAGTGAAGGGAAAGAAACAGCACTAGAAGACAAGACATAACATCCATGTCTTGTGCTGTAATTTTCCTCAAACTGAGCAATACAAGAAATTGAAAACCTATGATGGCAAGGTTTACTTTGCCAATGCAAAAAGTAGGAAAACAGTCTGTATGTATTAGAATATCTACAACCAATCTATCTGGAAAAATATAAGAATTTCTTTTAACGAAAAAATGTTTCTACAAGTTAAAATATATGTATTTTTATTGTTTTTGTTAGTTTTGCAAATAGAGCAAAAGTGGATGGGGTCTTTTCCATAATTCTGATTAAGGGCTGAAAATTTTTTACCTACAGCACTAGTCATGTAGTGATACCATAAATAATTCTTCCTTGGGTGTTAATTCATCATTCATGCAAAAGAGTCATTAGTCATGTGTCATTCACAAGTGTTCCAATTTCCACATTGTCACTATGCTCACTAAATAAATCATTCTTTGCAGGGATCCTGTGTCAAGGCCACAGCTCTTTTTGGCAAACTTCCCAAAAGAGCATGAGCTCTTCAACCAACCATTCATCTTTTTTTCATGATAAAGGATTTACCACAAGCCAGTTTGTAGTGAATGATTTGGACACACCATTCAAATGAATGGCATTCACATATCGTTCCCATTCTTAAGTTTCACCATTATTTCCTACCTGACTGCTTATTGCTCACTCACATAATGGTTGACACTTATTAATTCTTGACATTACATTTCTTATTTGGGAATTCGTTTCTGAACTTATGAGTGCAGAAAGTGAAATGTGCTGCAACTTTAGTGCATGTCACAGCAATGACAGATTGAATGATCATCCACAGCAGTGAGAACAAACCATTTATGGTGAAGAGTCCATTCACTGTGAACAAATTGTTCACGAATGGTCCACCCCTATAGTCATGCCCTCCAATACCAGTATACAATTTTAAATTATTTTTTTCAATGATTATACTAGAAATAGAATTACCTGGGCACATACATAAGAATATTTGCCTGCCCTAGCAGGAAAATTATGCGTCAAAAAGTCAAACTTCTGAGACATACTTGGCTTTTTATAACCTAATGCATAAAAATATTTTTTAAGTCATATATTCCAGAAACAGAAATATCCCATCAAATACAAATGTGCAGGAAAATTGTGCATGAGTGAGGGCCAGATAACATACAGGAAATCTTAACAATAAGATTCTTTCATCACCCCAGTGGTATGGGCGGCTCGCCAGATAAGGCAAGTGAGGTGCCGCCTCACTAGAAATTTTTCGCCCATGAAGAAAATTTTTACATGTGTAAGATACAATACGCCTTTAATTGTGCATGCTAAATGAAACTGAAATTCTCATTGTGATTCGTAAATTTTTGTTAAAAAAGGCTTCAACCAGAGAATGAATCCTGAATTCATGAGCCTTAAATTTATAAAGTTTAAATACTCTTTTTGCAAAGATATTAAAACGAGCATATGTTGAGCACCTAGAGAGGTGATCATCTGAGTTGTCTCTGTTACAACAGACATAAGATGGCGCGGAGATGGAAAAAAAAAACTGGTTCTCCAGGCTTCCTCTACGGATTTTGAGGCAAAACTTGAAGGCCACTTAAAATCAACTGGCGTCGTTGGAGGAAGGCAGCAATTTTGTTAAATAGAAGCGGGCAGATAAGAGCTTGGCAATACAGTTCAGCTCAGTCAGTGAGAGCACATCTGTTTTTATAGTGTATTATCCACACAGCTTTTTGGTCAAAGTGTGCACTGTATTCTATATTTGAGTGCTGACTTTTTGAAATGTGCTTCTTCTGTAGTTTCTGGTTAGGTGAGAAATGTGCTGAGTTTTTCTATCTTAGTATTATTAGTCATAAATTTTGATTTATTAATAATAAAAATTATTATTTTTAGAATTGAACTGATTAATAAAAAGTAAATTGAATGTATTCTGTTGGGCAAAAAACAAATTTTACAGGTAGTCACCTGTTCTGATTTCTGCCATGTTTAAGTTACATGACCTGTTTTGACAAGATATATAGAAATGTGCTTCCAGCTTGATTTCTCCTAGACACTGTTCCCATGGGTCATGTCTTTAATTTGTGGCACAGACATGTTGCTTTTATTCTGGACTCAGAAACATTTTTTGAAAAAAGCAGTTCTTCTATTAAAATTATTTCCTTTGAATTTTTAGAGGAGTGAATGTTTGATTGGTGTTGTGTGTGAAATAATAAGCACTCATTAACTATTGCTAGATAAAGAAATTAAGCGCAAAATGTGCGTTTGTGCTCAGGAAGGATGATATAAAGTAAAACGGGTTAACCATTCTTCTTTTTTTTATTTTTTTTTTCATAAAATATACATTTTCCTATCCGAAACTGTTTCAAATCTACCTCTCTCCCCTCCGCCGTGCTTGATGCCTTCCTATGATTTTGTTGAACTATCCTCGAATAATATATATATATATATATATATACAGAGAGAGAGAGAGAGAGAGAGAGAGAAATAAAAATATACATAAGTATATATTGACAAATGTCAAACCCCGCCTTCTCATGGTGCATCCTGTTCCCACTAAAGGGACTCTGATGACCGCCAATAGCGCCATCGGAATTAGAGGAAATGCTATCCCACACTCACCAACCCGCTTGGCCATCGTGGTGAGTTATGGCCAAACCCCTCCAAAATTACTCCACAACTTAAACCTTGGCCCTCAGTCTCCGGCAGCTGGAATGTACCTGGCCAAGGCAGTGGCCAGTGTGACATGAAGGCAGAGGGTGCTAAGAATCCCCGGAGGACCGGACTAGGGTGCCATCTGATGCTGACCTTGGCTACATATAATGGATGCTCCCTATCTTCTGATTAAAGGCTTCTTGAATTGGAAGAGGAACTACAAAGGATCAAGTGGGACATTGTCGGGCTAAGTGAGGTAAGGAGAAAAGGAGAAGATCTCATTGAACTGAAAAGTGGACATCTCTTCTACTATCGTGGAACAGATACTGGCAGAACTAGTGGTGTTGGATTTATGATAAACAAGAAACTGAAGAATAAAGTTGTAGAAGTTGAAAGTTCCTCTGACAGAGCTGCACGACTCGTTATCCAACTCTCGAGAAGATACAAGGCTCAGATTATTCAAACTTATGCACCCACCACAAGTCATCCTGAAGAAGAAATTGAAGAATTTTATGAGGAAATTCGTCATCTAAATAAAAAAGGTAAGCAGCACTTGAAGATTATTATGGAAGATTTCAATGCAAAAATAGGGCAATGGCAACAGAAGGAAACTTCGGTAGATAAATTCGGTCACGGCAACAGAAACCAGCGTGGAAATACTCTCGTAGAGTTTGCAGAGGCAGAAGGGTTTTTCATCTTGAACTCCTTTTTCAAGAAAAAGCCGCACAGGAAATGGACATGGAGACATCCAAGTGGGACGACAAGTGAAATTGATTTTATTATGTGTAACAAAAATTCCTCATAGAAGACTGCAGTGTGCTAAACAAGTTCAACACAGGTAGTGACCATAATTGGTGAGATGTAAGATGCACCTCAACACTAAACTCGAATGTGGCAAGCTCATAAGACAAACAAAATGTATTGACATAACCAACCTTAAAAAACACCATAATACCTTCAAGTTGGAACTGAAGAACAGATTCTCTGCTTTAGAAGGCCTAACATCGAAAGAAGTGGATATTTCTGAAGTTAACAAAAAAGTAACCAAAGCTCTTATGGAAACAGCAACAAAGTTAGCTGGGTCTAAGAACAAGTTGCATGTGAACAAATTATCAGGAAAAACCAAAATGTTGATGCAAAAAAGAAGAGAGATGAGGACAACTAAACAAGATGTGATTTCCAAAGTGGAATATATAGAGCTATGCAAGACAGTACGAAAAAGTATCACTGAAGACGTAAGGAAATTCAATTGTGAACTAGTGAGGAAAGCAATTGAAAACAACCAAAGCCTAAAGATAGCAAAGGAACATCTCAGTAGGGGAAGAAAACAGATTATGGCACTGAAAAAAGATGGTTCTGTAACAAGAAATGGAGGCGAAATTTTGACAAGAGTGAAAGATATCTACTCCAAATTATATGAAAGGAATGATACATGCACTCCAGACATCATGAAAGGTACCAGAGTTCTAACAGTCCTCCCAGCAGAAGCTGCACGTGCAATCAAGAACATGAAGCAGGGAAAAGCTCGAGGAGAAGAAGGAATTACTGTAGACATCATACAAGAAGCAAGTGGAAAAATCGAAACAGTACTCGCCCAAATTTTCACTCGATGTCTTAATGAAGGAAAGATTCCTGAGGATTGGAACAATGCTGCAATGATCCTGCTACATAAAAAAGGTGACATTGAGGATCTCAGGAACTATAGACCTATCAGCCTCCTATCAGTAGTTTATAAAATCTTCACTAAAGTTCTTTCACACCATTTGAAAGTAACACTGGACATGGCTCAACCGAGAGAACAAGCTGGATTCAGGAGTGGCTACAGCACAGTAGATCATATCCATGTACTGAGAGAACTAATTGAAAGAGCGAAGGAATATGAACTTCCATCGTGCATGGCTTTTATTGATTATGAAAAAACCTTTTATTCGGTGAAACCATCAGCAGTTACAATGGCTCTGAAAACCTGCGGTATTGAAGATTCATACATTAATATTATTAATAATATCTATGAAAATGCAAGTGCAAAGATTCGGCTGTTTGAAAATACAAGACACATAAAAATTGGAAAGGGAGTGAGGCATGGTGACACCATATCTCCGAAGCTCTTTAATGCCACATTGGAAAATGTCTTTCAATCACTGAACTGGGAAAACAAAGGGATAAAGATTAATGGAGATTATCAAACCCACCTTCGTTTTGCTGATGACATGGTCATTTTTGCAACTACCCCATCAGCGCTGCAGAGTATGATCCAGGAACTTGCTGACAAAAGTAAAGAAGTGGGATTAAAAATGAACTTTCAGAAGAAAAAGTGATGTTCAATGCTTTTACAAGAAATAAAGATTTATCGATTGATGGAGAAAAGCTGGAGATAACAAACACGTACGTTTATCTCTGACAGCAGATATCAAGTGAGGGTCACATTGATGAAGAAATTAATCGGTGTATAAAACTTGCCTGGAGAGCTTTTGGAAGAAACAGCATAATTTTCAAGAGCAATATGCCATTATGTCTTAAGAGAAAAGTGTTTGATCAATGCATCCTTCCAGTGCTTACGTATGGGGCAGAGACGTGGACCTTAACTAAAAGAGACATACAAAGGCTGCAGACAACTCAAAGCAGCATGGAAAGGTGCATGCTCGGTGTAACCAGGAGAGATAAGAAAAGGAACTCGTGGATCCAAAAAATGACAAGAGTGGAAGACATCATGGTCAGAGTTAAATCCCTGAAATGGCAATGGGCTGGACATACTGCCAAAAGGACAGGCCATCAATGGACAGCTGAAATTTTAGATTGGATTCCAAGGGACAGGAAAAGACCCAGAAGAAGGCCAGATTGGAGATGGGTGGATGAAATTCGAAAGTATGCGGGAGTAACATGGAGGAGACTGGCACAAGACAGACTTGTGGAGGAAACTTGACGAGACCTTTGTCCAGCAGTGGATTGATAATGGTTGACGATGATGATGATAATGTACACATCAAATTCTTTTCTACAAAATTTGATTTTAGTTATTTTTTTATAACATATATGTTATGGACTGGGTCTTCGCCTCACCAACATTTTACTCCACAAGCCGCCACTGTCCAATAGTCAATTGCATCTATCTGATCGGGAATCTTGTAAGAAGCATTGCCTCTCATGATACACTCGCGTGCAAAAATGAAGGACGAGACGGTTTTTCGAATGTAACGTCATGCAGAAGTGCTCCACATCGACTCAAATCATACCATAAGATCCCCAAGATATAAGAATATGGGACAAGTAAGCAAAACCATCCAAACAAAGAATCCAAAGGATACAAAGGCACTTTATTGAAAAGGTAGCTTCGAGCACAACTGGACAGAAAACAGAAACGTCCATGTGACAGGCGGCTGCCAAGAAAAATCCAGTCTTTAATAGGGGATATGATCACCCCTGACTGCGTTGCAGGATTTACAATGTATGTCCATGCTGAGGACGAAATTGTCAAGGAGCTGTTGAGGCATTGCGGCCCATTCCTCTTGTAGCACCAATCGCAGCTGTGGAATCGTTGCTGGCGGCTGGTGACGTGCTGCCAAGCATCTCCCAAGAAGGTCCCACACGTGTTCGATTGGATTTAGGTCCAGGAACCTTGTGGGCCAATCCATGCGTTGAATATCTTCACTCTCCAACAACTCTACATGAGCCACTGTACGATGAGGTGTAGCGTTGTCGTCCATGAAGAGGAACTCAGGACCCACAGCACCTCTAAACATACGCACGTGAGGCAGGAGAACCTCGGTACAATAGCAGACACCGGTGACTGAACCTCCTTGGAAGATGTGGAGGTCAGTACGGCTACCACGCATGATACCGCCCCAAACGAGAACTCTGCCACCTCCAAACCGGTCCCTTTCAATGATGTTGGAGGTGTGATTGCGTGTTCCCTGCTCTCTCCAGATGTGTATATGTCCAGAATCGCTTGTCAGACTAAATCAGCTCTCATCCGTAAAGAGAACTTGACCCCATTGCTGATGTGTCCAGTTCTTGTGTTCCTGGCACCACAGAACTGCCATCTCTGATGAGCAGGCGTTAATGGCACACACCGTACTGGTCATCGTGCAAATAGACCACCTTTATGCAGCCTCCTGGCCATGGTAAAACGTGATGGCGGACGTCCAGTTGTCTGTTGCATGTGCCTTGCGATTTCTCCCACTGTCTGCCGTCTGTCTCTTCTTGCCTGTAGGACAATATACCGGTCGTCCGCCGCCGTGGTTGCTCATGGACGACCACTGCTTAACTCTCAGACATCTGTTCCTGTCGTTTGAAATGCTCTCCAAGCTCGTGAAACAATGCTGTGAGCGATCCCGAACTCCTCAGCCACACTATTCACGCTTTGACTTTCTTTCAACTTCCCAATGACGTGACCTGGGGTAAAGTCATCCAGATGTCGTCTACTGGATTGCCTGTTGGCCATATCACACGCTGGCAGCAACTTTGACATCCTTTAAACCGATGTACACCGTGCAATAGCTTTCACTGAATTGCTGAGTGTACACTGCCCGTGTGCTTTATACCTTTCCGACACTCCCCCTCCCTACGTCATGCTGCATATATGTGCATGTCCTACCGTACCGGACCCTAGTCTATCTCCTGAGTGGTCTTTTGGTCCGTTCTGCCTGCTCGTTCCGCTCTTATGCTAATTTCTCCTCTTTGTCCTTAATTTTTGCACACCAGTGTAGATAGATCACATATTCATGAACAGACAGAATGATAACAACATGTCACTTTTTACGAGAATGGATGCTGAATAAGGAAGAGTGGTTATAAAACAGTATGCAGTGATAATGAGGTTCCTAAACACCATGTAAACAAAATCACTAATGTCTCTAGCATACAGTTAAATTTCATTTGAAAGTCATATTACAAGAGGTCATTGCTTAATTGCTGCTCTTCACATAGTTTTATACACTGACGGAAAAAAAAAATCCCAACACCAAGAAGGGGTTGTGTTAGATAAATGACAGTTGGTAGGCGGTGAGAGTACATCTGCAAGATGACGTCTATGCAAATTTCCCGCTCGGCGCATACATGTGGCTCTAGTAGCGCCCCTCAGAACATGCAAAGCAGGTTTGCTGTAAATAGGCGCTGTAACGTTCGTGAGCGTTAGTTATCGTTGAGATTCGACGTAGGGTGTTGATGTTAGTCAAGAATGCCTTTAAGAAGACGAAGAAGCCATTATCAACAGCTCACGGAGTTTGAACGAGGTCGTGTAATAGGGCTACGAGAAGGTGGATTTTCGTTCCGCAATATTGCAGACCGACTTGGCAGGAATGTAGCCACTGTGCATGATTGTTGGCAGCGGTGGTCAAGGGAAGGTCCTGCCTCAAGAAGACTGGGTTTCGGCCGGCCACGTGGCACTACTGGGAGGGAAGACCGCCGTGTACGGCTTATGGCCGTGGCGCATCGTCCCGCGTCTGCAATTCGAGCTGCAGTTGCCACCACAGTGACACAACGAACTGTTACAAATCGGTTACTTGAAGGACAGCTCTGAGCCAGACGCCCTGTAGCGTGCATTCCACTTACTCCAAACCACTGCCGTTTGGGACATCAGTGGTGTCAAGCTAGAGCTCATTGGAGGACAGAGTGGAGATCTGTTGTGTTTTCTGATGAAAGCCGGTTCTGCCTGGTTGCCAGTGATGGCCGTGTGTTGGTTAGAAGGAGGCCAGCTCAGCGCCTGCAACCAACCTGTCTGCAGTCGAGACACACTGGACCTACACCTGGAGTTATGGTCTGGGGAGCAATTTCCTATGACAGCAGGAGCACTCTCGTGGTTATCCCACGCACCCTGACGGCATAGTTGTACGTCGGTCTGGTGATTCAACCTGTTGTGCTGCCATTCATAAACAGCATTCCAGGGGGGTTTTCCAACAGGATAACGCTCACCCGCATATCGCTGTTGTAACCCAACATGCTCTACAGAGTGTCGACATGTTGCCGTGGCCTGCTAGATCATCAGATCTTTCACCAATCGAGCACGTATGGGACATCATTGGACGACAACTCCAGCATCACCCCCAACCAGCATTAACCATCCCTGTATTGACCGACCAAGTGCAACAGGCATGGAACTCCATCCCACAAACTGACATCCAGCACCTGTTTGACACAATGCATGAACGTTTGCGTGCTTGCATTCAACATTCTGGCGGTTACACCGGTTATTAATGTACCGGCATTTCACATTTAAAATGGCTCTTCTCGCGCTTACAATAAGCTGTGATCTTGAAACCTTAATCGATTAAATATGTTACCTATACAAATGTATTGCCGCCATTTCATTCCTCTACAACTATTTTTTCGTGGTGTTGGGATTTTTTTTTCCGTCAGTGTACTTTCATCACCAAATAGTAAATGAAGTTTTACTTAAGGATTGAAGTAGTCTCCACATTTTCATTTGACAGAACAACCTAAAAACAGTAAAACAATGATGAAATGTTTCTCAGTTGATATTTTTCAAGAAAGCCAAGGCAATGAATGGAGAATCTCATGAAGAATTCTTTGTCAGTCTTTATCCCTTATCATGAAGCATGTTAACAAAGCCCTTTTTTGTACATCAGTTATTTTATCTCGCAGACCCCCTCCCCACTTTGTTTTTGTGTGACCTCATATATGCACTGCATTATGTTATGATTTTCAATCCTTTTAACCTGGCTTCCAAGCATTGTGCTGCGGAAAAAGGGACACAGTGAACCTCTAAGCATGAATACTGTTATCACATACTAGTGATGAATATACAAGTGAATATAAAATCTGTCTAGAAATTGTATTTAAAATTGTGTGTGCATGAATACTTGCACATACAGTGAAAACAAACTGAACCTGAAAAATCTGGTAGTAATTATCTATGCTAAATATAAGTTACTAATAATTAGTTATTGGAAAAGTAGCTAGCTGTTGCTTGCTACAACTACATTCTTGAAAAAGTAGCTTGCTACCACTACTTTTACCAAAAATTAGCTACTTTCACTACTTTTTAACCACTTTTTCTTCATTTAGTATTAAATTAAATATGCAAATTCTGAAGATCTTTATATGTAAATTCTAACATATGGCATTCAGAGCTAAATACCAGGTAAATTATACAAGTAATATATCTTTGTATTTTCCTCAGCTCTGATAATCATATGTAACACATTTTATCACATTCGGTGGCTTATATATCAAGGCTAGCTGATATGTTCAGGGGAATTCAAATAAAAATGCTGTCAACATGTATCTGCAAATTCTAGTTTTGTTTAATAAAAGTACTGAATCTCGCTATCTGATGTCATCAACAAAATCACTAGCTTGATCATCGCGTACATGCTGTGTTCTCAAACTGACTGAGAAGACTTTACCATAAAAGGATAAAGTAAGGAAGATAATTCTTTATGGTTAACAGTTTGGCTAACTTCCACAATGTAAATCAAGTCAGGTACCTGCAATGGTGCACTCAGTGGGGGTGGCCCAGGGACCAGGGCCCTTACCGTGAGATATCATTTAATCCTTCGCTCTTTGTTATTGATTGCTTACTTTTAGATACATTTGTATGTGTTTTTAAATATATATTTTACTAACAATTGGAAATGCGCTTTATTATGGTGAAGATATTATTTTATCACTTCTTAATATTTTGAGAGATGTTTCCTTTACTTTTTTTTCTTGCATCTTCAATATTTGAACCACCTCCATAAAGAAATTATGGGTGTGCCACTGAGTACATGACTGCAGCCAGGGCACATTTAACGCCCCCTGTCCCAGCCAATGATGTTCCAGAAAATCAAGAAGTGTCACATGATATGAAAATTTTCTTTGTTTCCCTTTTTAAAGTAGCACAATTTGTAGCGTAATTTCCCACTGTAAGCTGCTTTATTTTGTAGTGCACTACCGCTACATTTTTCAATTTGTAGTGATGTTACACTCCATGCTACTGTAAATGTAGTATGCTTCAGTAGCAGCGCTTCATGTAGCGTGCTACTTCCAATCACTGCTAATAATATTACAAGAACATGAAATCTCGTGTATAGTAGCACTATTTTTCCAGTGCTTTTCTGCAGAGTTTGAATAGAACTCTAAACGCAGTCATGTACACAGTTTCTTGTATGCTGAGGTTATTCAGATTAAAAACAACTTTGTAGTACTGTGTTTTTAAGAGAAAATCTTTGTCAACAAATCCATCTCATATATTTAAGCTTCCATAACATTTTATTTGATCAGCAGTTAGTATAAAATTTGAGTTTTATGATTTTGTCTGATTCAACTCTAACACAGCCCCCCCCTCCCCTCTACCCATAAAGCTGTCATTTTGGAAGTGACTAAGCTTGAATATGTGCCAATCCTGCATAACAAGGAAATACTTCCGAATGTTGTGTGGCACCTTTCCTGAAAACTTGCTGCCTTTTATTATATTGTTCAGCTGAGTTACCTGAAAGTTGTGTTACTGAATGTTGCTGAAATATATCAGAATAAAGAAAAATATATATTTTTTTAATGTTTGGTTTAGCTACTATGATAATGTATCTTACACTTTTCAGTGTGCATCTAGAACATTTGTTTAAATGCTCTACCAAATGTTAATTTTCTTTGAATTTTTCTTCCCCTTTTCCTTTTAGATTTGCATTGCTGCGAAAAGTCACCTAATAGTCAGTGTCGACAAAACTGCAGGACAATTCTAGAAACCGAAAAAATTGCAGAAGAGATAATTGACAGTTTGCAAAAAGGTGGATGTGGAGAACCACAAGTTCAAGTATGTACTGAGTTGCATTTTCAAAAAAATCTTTCATCTTTTAATTCTATTTTGTAATACATGATGTTTTCTGTGTCATATGTGATGCTTTCATGTGCTTACATATTTCTTTCAGGGCTAAATCTTTAAGGTATTTAAGTGAATTTAGATTTTAAAAAATACATTTTTTGTGTAACTACACTATCATTAGGTTGAGAGTAACAGTAAATAAATAAACATACACTATATTATCAAAAGTATTTGGACACTGCCAAATATTTGCATAAGTGCAAACAATGGTTGCTCAGGAAGGTGTGCCATTAGTGGGGAGGTACGTATATAAAGCTCAGATGTTCTGTCATGTTTTCAGTAAATTTGAAGCGGATATGCTGCATGGACGTAAACTTTCAGATTTCCAGCATGGGCTGGTCATTGGATGTCATTTGGGTAACGTTTCCATTTGGAGCATTGCAGCTAAACTAAACATACCAAATTTGACAGGACAGTGCAAATACAACAAAAATAATAATAATAATAATAATAATAATAATAATAAAAATTCAGGAAGGCCACACAAACTGATGAAACATGAAGAGCCATGGTAAGAAATGTTAAGAAATCCTGTTCTTCCTCAGCCGTTTCCATCACTGCTGAAGTAGGAAATGCTTGTTATGGCTCAGTTAGTACCATAACTATCTGCAGAGAGTTGCACAATGTGGGTTGTTATGGTATAACAGCTGTGTACAAGCCCCACATCACTACCATGAATTCAAAGTGGTGTCTCCTGTTGCAACTGGAAAGCTGTTCTTTGGAGTGATATGCTTTTCACTCTTCCAATCTAATGAGCATGTTTGGATTTGGTGACAGCCCAGCAAATGATTTTCATCAGATTGTGTGCTGCCAACGTTAAGTTTGGCAGATGCTCAATCATGGTAAGGAGTCATTTTTCATGGATGGAACTTGACCTGTTGGTTATTATACCACAAACCATGAAGTCTGAAGTGTACCTCAATGTTCTGGATAATTCTACCCTTCCAACAATGTGGCAGTATTTTGGAAATGACTGTTGTCTCTTCCAACACAATCGAGCTCCCTGCCATACTGCATGGTGTGTGTAGGATTGGTCTCTTGAAAATGAAGTGAAATTGTTAGACTGGCCTGCTCAGAATCATGATCTTAATTCCATAGAACACCTCTGGGATGAACTGGAGTAACAGATACAAAATCAACCACAACGACAGTCTTCGCTCTCCACTCTGGCAGCAGCTTTGCAGGATGAATGGTGAGCCATTTCTGTCAAAACCTACCGCAAATTGGTTGATAGTATGCCTCGATGTGTTGCCACTGTGATACAAGCAAAAGGTGGACTGATTAACTACTAATTGTGTTAATAAAGCCATTTGTTCCAAAACATTGTGGTGTCCGAATACTTTTGATAATATAGTGTACCTACAAGTTGGCTGTTTCTTGTTAGTTTTACAATATGATATTTTGAGGATCTGTCATTATTTGCAGCACATTTTTGCAATATTCAGAGAATCTTTATTTACTATTTGGGGTTGGGGGTTGCTTTCTTTAAGGATTTTCTTTCACTTTTGGGTTTTTTCCATTGTATTTTATTATATATAAATGCACAGTGATATCAGAATAATATGACCACCCCCGGAATCACAGTATACCCACCCAGGCGTGTCAGAGTGCACGTAACAAGGAGGTTAATCACATGGATATATAAGCGGCCGACCATGATAGATAAGCTGTAGTGAGTAACCTGAGCACAATGGGTAGAGGTAGTGATTTGATGGACGTTCAAAAAGGAATGATTGTCAGCTACTGCACCAAGGGTGGAAGCATCTAAGAAACAGCAGGCTTCGAGGGCTGTTCGCGAGATGCTGTAGTAAGGGTGTACCAAGAATAGACAGCTGGCACACTGAGTACCTCCTGACATCATAACTGTAGAGCCCCAAAAGGCATCTACCCCTGAGGATAACGTCACCTCCGTCGAGTGGTAAAGGGCAATCGACGCGCAATGGGCAGCAGTTGACCACCACAAATGAATGTTGGGCCACCCTGGTACATGTCCCCGATAACAGTAGAACAAACCCTGTTACACATGGGTCTCCGGAGTCAATGCTGCGTCAAGGTGCCCATGTTAACCCAGGTCCATTGGCAATGATGCCTGCAGTTCATATGGGACTACCATCACTGGACACTGAAAGAGTGGGAAAAGGTTGCCTTCTCTGATGAATCGAGGTTTCTACTTCAAAGAAGTGATGTGCAGTGGCAGATACAGCATCGGACACACGAGAACCAACGCCCGGACATGCTTGTCGGTCAAGTACAGGCCGGCGGTGGCAGTGTGCATGTCTGGGGGGATGTTTTTCTGGTATGACCAGGGACTGCTGGTACAACTGGATAGGTCCCTGAATGCCAATGGCTACCTGTCCATTCTTACTGACCACATGCATCCCTTCATTTTGGACGTTTACTCTGGTGGTGATGGTGTCTACCAACAGGATAATGTGCCATGCTATGTCAGTAAGGGGGTGCCTGACTAGTTCCAGGAACACAACAGCAATGTCTCCTTTCTCCCTTGGCTTGCAAAATCACCCCACCTCAATCCCATAGGTGAATCAACACCTATGGGATTGAGGTTGGTCACGTCGAACCTATTTGGAGCAACAGGTTCGACATGCTGACCCACAACCACGTCATCTCCGGAATATCCGTGCTCTACAGCAGTCTGAATAGGCATGTGTGCCTTGTGCAACCTTCCTGGCTCTTATTGCATCCATGCCACATCATCTCACTGCTGTCATCCGGGTTTAGGGGTGGTTATTCCCATTATTAGGTAGGTGGTCATATTATTCTGATATAACTGTGTGTGTGTATATATATATTTAACTAATATTAATTAAAATTGCAATGAATTTCCTATAAAAAGAAAATATTATTTTTAGTTAGTGAAGTCATGGCAAACTCTAGTGATGATATAATGTTTAAATTTGACTTTAATTTTACAGAGATCACTGGGATGAATTTTTATTATCCTTGGTCAGATTTTAGGTTGTAATATTATTTTTAGTTAGTGAAGTCATGGCAAACTCTAGTGATGATATAATGTTTAAATTTGACTTTAATTTTACAGAGATCACTGGGATGAATTTTTATTATCCTTGGTCAGATTTTAGGGTTGTACTTCTTCAACTTGTCATTGGAACTGACTCGAGCATAAATTTTGCCACTCGTGTGGTAAATCACAGCCTTTCCAAGAAAGTCTTTAACAGTGACTCTTTAAATTTCCACACCTTCTAACTTCATTTCGTAAAGTGCTGCTGATGTGATAGAAATTTGGAGTCCCAATTTATTGAATGTCTGGTGTTTATAATGTGTCTACTGAGTTATGTTTTGCCGATTACATTTTTATAGCGTCTTTATGTACTGCTACTTGGGTCCAAAATTATCACCCAGTTTCTTCCCAAAGCTACAGTTTTTACTGTAGATTACTACTCCTTGTTGCAGGATACTGTCTTCTTTTTGCTTTATGGAAGGGAAGATTTTTTGTTTTCATTATTTAGGCTTGGAGCAAGTCAAACATGGAATTTTGTGCTAATTCTCTTAAGTTTTCCAAACAAACCTTCATGGTAGGTAACTTCCTTAGTTAGCTTAATGTTATTACTTAACTCATTTTGATTTAACTTAATTTTTTTATTAAATATTTTTTCAATTACTGTAGAAGTATAATTGTGTATTGCAAGTGTAACTTCTAATTGTTCATAGAGTTTTTTTTATATAATATTCGTGAATAATCCAGTTTATCTATTATATACATGAATTGTGTAGCCACATTACATTTAATATTGGTGGGGTGGTAAGAATGATAGTCAAAAACTTAATTAGTATTGGTAGGTTATTATACAACTTTATAGAGATTTTTCCTTTTGAGGCAGGTTATTATACAACCTGCCTCAAAAGGTAGGTTATTATACAACTTTATAGCGATTTTTCCTTTCCAGTCAAGTCTAGGAAGTTCAGGCTATTACCTAGTTGCAATTCCAGTTTGAATTCCAGAGAATTATCACAAAATTATTAAACACACTGAGAATATTTTCTGAGTGAGTGTCATTATTGCTGTCAACCAGCTCCATAGCCAGACAGAGAAATTAGGAATTAGGAGGGGTGGTAGATGATTTAGGTCATGCAGAAGATCAGATATTTTATTACTATATAAGTATGTGTGTGTGTAGAATATCATCTGTGTATCTTACATACTGGCAAAATAACAAAGGTTGGGCTAGGACTAATAATTTAGCTTCAAGTTTTCCCATATAATAATTTGCCAGAAAAGGAGCCAAAGAAGAAACCATAGATAGGCTTAAGGTGTGTTTGTAAAATTTATTATCAAATTGAAAGAAGTTATGTTTGAAAGTCAGGTCCTTATTCATGCATGCAAAACTTGATCTTTTTTCCCCTTAGTATTTGTGTTCCTTTTTATCCTACTTCTTTTATCAGTGGACTTTGATTTTAACCATGCTGCAATTTTTGTTACTGGGAGCTACTTTTGTTTGTTTGAATAAATATTGAACTTAATTTCTTTATTTTTCGATCACCTATTTACATTTCTATCTTATAACAAAATATGCCAATGTGGATGTGATATATAATGAAGTAACAAACCATTGTGTATAGTGCAGTTCATCACAACTCCTCTATAAATATTTCTTATATAAACCAATAACTTTCTGTTTCCATCTGAAGAAGAATAATGAGAAATTTACTGATTATATCTACAATTTTTGGATTGATTATGGATTAAAATTTCATCTCCTGCATAAGTGAATCCTGTTGTTGTTTATGATTTCCTAGTAATCCCCATAATTTAATTGCATTCTAGTTGCCGTATATACTCACGTATAAGTCGAATTCGCGTATAAGTCGACCCCCCACTTTCAGAGGAAAAAATCGTAAGAAATCGGAAACTCGCGTGTAAGTCGATCCCGGAATGAGAGAAAAAAATTTCAATGAATTTATTCAAAAACATTTGAAAACGAAAAAAATATATATATATAATACTAAATTTAATTTGCATACCCAAAAATTTCATCGGAACCCTTCAAAATCCGATTCTGAGTCAGACTCACCAAACAGTTCAAAAAAGTCTTTCTCCGTCATCGGCGCGTCATCATAAACATCAGTATTCCCATCTATGCCTGTGTCATCAGAATCACTGTCATCATCACTCATAAAAATCTCATCATCCTCTGTGCCATCAAGTTTGTTACTAATGCAACATTTCTTGAATGACTTCACGACCATTTCCGCAGGTATCGCATCCCAAGCATCCTTGACCCATCGCGCAATCAAAACGATATCCGGCTTCTTTAGATTTCCGCCCTTGGTTTCAGTCAGCAAATCAGAACTTATCCAATCTGCCCAATACCTACGCACATTGTCCTTGAAGGGCTTATTAAGGCAGACATCTAGTGGTTGAAGAACAGATGTCAACCCACCTGGGATGACAGCAAGAGTTGTTTTTGAATTTTCTGCAGTTTTTTACTTCTGCACAACGGTGTGCAACAAACATATCTCACACCAAAAGAGAAGGTTTCCTCAAAAGTGCACCTGGCCTTTTGTTCCACACTTCTTTAACCAGTCAATTGTTCCGGATTCGTTCATTCATCCTTTTTCATGTGCACGAACGAGCACACCAGACGGAAAGACAACGCTTTTTGGCAGAGTTTTGCGTTTGAAAATAATTACCGGAGGTAGCTTACTGCCGTCGGCCAAACAGGAAAGAACAACCGTGAAACGGGATTTTTCGTTGGTCAGTCGTTTTGATCAAGATATTTTTTTCGCCCTTTTGGTTCACCGACTTATTTCCAGGAAGGTCAAAACACATGGCGGTTTCATCCATGTTCCCTATTTGGGAAAGTTCAAAAGCAGTCTCTTTTCTCTTTTGAATTACATACTTTTGAAATTCCATTATCTTTGCTTCGAGGTCACTTTTGTGCAATTTTGGTGCGCTGGCGTAGACACAATCCATAGCGGTTCATGAACCTTGTGCACCAACCTGGTGAGGCACGAAAAGTGTTATTTGCGGCTGAAAACTTTTCATCTTTTACGAGCTTCATTGCTCGCAAATGTATACCAGTTCACGTTACAATGTAACCATTTTGTCTGCAGCCCACAATCCAATCATTCAAGACACTTTCCAGCTCTGGGAAAGATGTCGTTCCACGGCGCAGCGCCTTTTACGATTTTGGGATTTTCACCAAGTTCCTTTTTTTTTTACGCCAATCTCGAATCAGTTTTTTGTTAATGCCAAATTGACGTGAAGCAGCAGAGTTGTTAGTATTTTCGGCAAAAGAAACCACTTTCAACTTGAATCCTGCGTTATAGGACACCCGTTTCTTTACACAATCCGTGTCACCCATAATAGGAGAAGCGAGACACGTGCGATTAAGAACAAGCAACACCTACCACTGGCTCTCGCATGGCTCTGTTACGTCGAAGGTCAGCGCAATCAACTGGTAGTCGGAAGGGCAGAGCTTTCTATGCGCGGCTGTGACTGCGCTAAGCCAGGAGAGAGGAGACTTTTCAAAGCGTGGAGAAATTCGGAGGGTTGCGATTTCGTAATTCTACCACATCGGTGTTTTTTCTTTCTTTCTTTTTTTTTTCTTTCGCAGGGTTGCAATTTCGTAATTAATATTGCATCGGCCATTTTATTTCTTTTGGGATGGACTGCCTTTTGCCTCACGGGAAGAACTTTTGGACTTACGATTTTTTAGACCCTGCGTATAAGTCGACCGCATTACTTTGAAGCTCTCATTTTGTCCCAAATTTCTCGACTTATACGCGAGTATATACGGTATTTGGGATGTAAGGTCAGGTGATGCGTAACATCACAGCCTCTCCTTGACAAATGTCAACCCCTCCTTCTCGTGGTACATCCTGTTCCCACTAAAGACGCTCTGACGACCGCCAATAGTGGTATAACTATGCCATCGGGATTAGAGGAAATGCTATCCCACACTCACCAACCCGCTTGGCCAGCGTGGTGAGTTATGGCCAAACCCCTCCAAAATGACTCCACAACTTAAATCTTGGCTTTCAGTCTCTGGCAGTTGGAATGTACCTGGCCAAGGCAGCGGCCAGTGCGACATGAAGGCAGAGGGTGCTAAGAATCCCCGGAGGACCGGACTAGGCTGCCATCTGATGCTGACCTTGGCTACGTATAATGGACGCTCCCTATCTTCTGATTCAAGGCTTCTTGAATTGGAAGAGGAACTACAAAGGATCAAGTGGGACATCGTCGGGCTAAGTGAGGTAAGGAGAAAAGGAGAAGATCTCATTGAACTGAAAAGTGGACATCTTTTCAACTATCGTGGCCAAGCTGCATGTGAACAAATTATCAGGAAAAACCAAAATGTTGATGCAAAAAAGAAGAGAGATGAGGACAACTAAAGAAGATGTGACTTCCAAAGTGGAATATATAGAGCTATGCAAGACAGTACGAAAAAGTATCACTGAAGACTTAAGGAAATTCAACTGTGAACTAGTAAGGAAAGCAATTGAAAACAACCTAAGCCTAAAGATAGCAAAGGAACATCTCAGTAAGGGAAGAAAACAGATTATAGCACTGAGAAAAGAAGATAATTCTGTAACAAGAAATAGAGGCGAAATTTTGACAAGAGTGAAAGATTTCTACTCCAAATTATATGAAAGGGATGTTACATGTACTCCAGACATCATGAAAGGTACCAGTACCACAGTTCTTCCAGTCCTCCCAGCAGAAGTTGCAATGCAATCAAGAACATGAAGTGGGGAAAAGCTCCAGGAGAAGATGGAATTACTGTAGACATCATACAAGAAGCAAGTGGAGAAATCGAAACAGTACTCGCCCAAATTTTCACTCGATGCCTTAATGAAGGGAAGATTCCTGAAGGTTGGAACAACGCTGTTATGATCCTGCTATATAAAAAAGGTGACATTGAGGATCTCAGGAACTACAGACCTATCAGCCTCCTATCAGTGGTTTATAAAATCTTCACTAAAGTTCTTACACAGCGATGGAAGGTGACACTGGACATGGCTCAACCGAGAGAACAAGCTGGATTCAGGAGTGGCTACAGCACAATAGATCATGTGCACGTACTGAGAGAACTAATTGAAAGAGCGAGCGAATATGAACTTCCATTGTGCATGGCTTTTATCGATTATGAAAAAGCCTTTGATTCGGTGAAACCATCAGCAGTTACAATGGCTCTGAAATCCTGCGGTATTGAAGATGCATACATTAATATTATTAATAATATCTATGAAAATGCAAGTGCAAAGATTCGGCTGTTTGAAAATACAACACACATAAAAATTGGAAAAGGAGTGAGACAAGGTGACACCATATCTCCGAAGCTCTTTAATGCCACATTGGAAAATGTCTTTCAATCACTGAACTGGGAAAACAAAGGGATAAAGATTAATGGAGATTATCTAACCCACCTTCGTTTTGCTGATGACGTAGTCATTTTTGCAACTACCCCATCAGAGCTGCAGAGTATGATCCAGGAACTTGCTGACAAGAGTAAAGAAGTGGGATTAAAAATGAACTTTCAGAAGACAAAAGTAATGTTCAATGCTTTTACAAGAAATGAAGATTTATTGATTGATGGAGAAAAGCTGAAATAACAGACATGCACGTTTATCTTGGACAGCAGATATCAAGTGAGGGCCACATTGATGAAGAAATTAATCTGCGTACAAAACTTGCCTGGAGAGCTTTTGGAAGAAACAGCATAATTTTCAAGAGCAATATGCCATTATGTTATAAAAGAAAAGTGTTTAATCAATGCATCCTTCCAGTGCTTACGTATGGTGCAGAGACGTGGACCTTAACTAAAAGAGACATACAAAGGCTGCAGACAACTCAAAGCAGCATGGAGAGGTGCATGCTTGGTGTAACCAGGAGAGATAAGAAGAGGAACTCGTGGATCCGAAAAATGACAAGAGTGGAAGACATCATGATCAGAGTTAAATCCCTGAAATGGCAATGGGCTGGACATACTGCCAGAAGGACAGACGATCGATGGACAGCCAAAATTTTAGATTGTATTCCAAGGGACAGGAAAAGATCCAGAAGAAGACCACATGGAAGATGGGTGGATGAAATTCGAAAGTATGCGAGACTGGCACAAGACAGACCGTTGTGGAGGAAACTTGGGGAGACCTTCGTCCAGCAGTGGATTGATAATGGTTGACAATGATGATGATATACAGTATTTGCTAAAGTTCTGATTTCTTCCCCATTCACCATACCAGATAACTTTGAAGAAGACTGAGTTTCTTATAGTCAGATATGAAAAGAACTTGCACTTAAGACCTGGTATTTACAATATGAGTGAGTGCTATAAAGTCATTATAATGCAATAATTTCACTGTTTTCTGTGCTGCTTTGTAATGTTCAAACTGCTGTGCAATTTTTCACTTATTCATACCAATTTGCATTCATTTTCTTTTTATTCCACAGGACAGACTATGGCAGTGTTTTTTGACTAATTCAAATGATAATGTGGAGCCTGGAGGCTCTCTGATTTTATCAGAAAAGGTGGGAATGGACAGTGCCAAACTTCAGTGTTGCTTCAGAGCTGCTAATGTGAATTGTCAGAGACTTTGTATTGAGGTAACTAGTCTACTCATACATTGTTAACTTTACAACTGTTTTTAGTTAGCTACTTATTCAAATTTTTATATTTCATTTTAATAACTATATGGAGACAATATAACAGACAAAAAAGAAAGTGGTTAGGAAGAAGGTTAGAAGAGAACATTTACTTTGGTTGGCAAAAGTCAGTAAAATAGAAAAAAAAATATTTGGCATTTTCATAGATCTAAAACAGCTTTTGAAATTGTTTACCAGATGATATTGTTGAAGAAACTTGAAAACTATGGAATAGGTAGAACTGTTTTAAATTGGTTTTCTAGTTGTATTTATTGGACAGATAGCAGCCAATAAGAATGAATGGTGTGACATTAACCTTGAAGGATTCAATTCATAGTGTTTCACAAGGTATTGTACTGGGGCCACTACTTTTCCTGGTGTACATAAATGATTTGTGGAGATATCTGGATGGTGCTCATTAAATCTCTTTGCAGATGATGCTTTGTTACACCTTGTGGGTGAAGATGTGCCATGTGTGGTATTGGTCTTATTAATTATATCAGAGGCTTTGAAGACATAACTTCATTAGGATTTACAACACATACACACAGGCACACCAACAGATTCCCATAGTCTCCCCTGCTCTTGTCGGAGCACATAAACAAACCTCCTTGCCGGTTACAGTTAGTCACAGTTACTGATAACTCACTCCACTCCATGTATTTTTGGGGATATGAACATGGTTTTACGGAAACTTTTATCAGTGGCTGTGCTTTATAAGGCTCAAGCTCAATATTAATAAAACAAAAATATGGTAATTCCTTCCAGTCAACATTTTCTCAATACTTATTTTAGTTATTCTGTGATCAAAATTAACAGTTCTGTGATTGAAAAGGCCAACTCTTTAAAATATCTAGAAGTTTATATTGATGAACATTGGGGCTTAATTAGGTATTGTTTCTTGCCTCGGGAAACTGGGAAGCTCCTTTACAATTAGTCAGTGTTACCCCAATTTTCTTATTGTCCAACTTTGTTATATAATAGAACCAGGGAACATTTGGGAATATTACAAGAACTGCAAAACAGAAGGATGAGAATCATCCTGGTAGCAGCAGGGACACTTTAAGAACCTCTGAGGGCCCCAGCGCTTCATGGCACGAGGCCCCCTTCTTCCATTCCCTGAGCGCACAGGCACATATAATTCTATTTTATCACCTAAAATCTAAAAATATTGCTAGGTATATCTTTTCCTTTTCATCTCAGGAAAATATGATAAAAATTTCATGCAGCATATATTTGGCAATACATTTCCATATGTAACTGATATATACTATTACATTTACGTAAAAAATCTGTCATATAAATAAGACAGGGAAAAGAGAAAATAATTATGCCACATTAATCCCAGACCTTGAAACACTGGAGATTAAGTAGAAGCACATGGTTTATATCAAAGTTGAGTGAAATTCTAGGTATTGGTGCATTTTGCTGGTTTTCAGTAGATCCACAATAAAATAATCAATATAAGTGTTTATTGTAAATAAATCAAATCAAATAAATAAACGAATTTCTAAAAACATATTGGGGAAAAAACTGTTCTCAACAAAAGCATCTGAATGTCTTCAAGTATGTGGCACATTGGTGGTATGATTAATTTAGTGACCCAGACTAAAGCCACGAGGTTTTGAATGAGAATAATGTAAGGTTCAAGAAGGGCTTTAAACTTACTGTTTTTGCTCATTTTGTTTGTTTGTTTTACTGGGGTTAATAGCGCAAAATCCAGGGTTGGCCAGAGAGTGCGAAGTACAGTAAAAAAACCAATTACATAGTCAGTTAGGGCCATGGGGAATGCCATCACCCAATCAGCTGGAGCTCCAGCTGACTCCATTTGGGTATGTTCATTTTCCACAACAGCTCATGGGGCAATAAACTTGTTTGCATTGCATCTTTTTTTCTTGTTTTTTATTATGGAAAAGAGATCCAAGTAGGCCTACAAAAAACCCGAGCACTGTGTTTAAATTTGCTTCAAACTTTAAAGTGTTTATTTTTTTTATTTCATGTCTGTATTTCCTTTCTCTCCCCCTCTCTCTTTTCAGAACATATGTTTTCTACATTTGCATGCAACAAAATCTGTAATGATATCTGAAAAATAAATTTCTTTTAATACGTTGCTTTCAGTGCTCATCGAACACATGTTATTCAGTCTCGGTTGCCTCATGCAGTTATTTCACTCGTTCTTTATTAGTCTGAGTTTGGAAAACAAATGTTCTGTACTTGCGTTTGTTACCATCATGCTCAAAAAAAAAAAAAAAAAAAGAAATCCTCATTGCAATCTCAATGTTAGGGAATATTGTAAGGAGTGCACTTTCATGTAGGTGCCCGTGCAAACTTTGGATACTAATCCTAAAACATTTTCCTGCTGCTTCATTTTCTGTCTCCTCCTCTTTCTTTCCCTCTTCAACATTTTCTTCTCCTTCTGAGATGTTCATGTTGCTTGAATTCAACAAGATATCTTTCTCTTGCACAATATATGATTTCAAATGGAGACATTCAGAGGCAAGTTCGTTTTTACTGTTATCCGTATAGTAGATGGATAAATTGTTAGTGTTTTCTGATTTCACTTTCCTCAAAGTATGATAACTGATCCAGAGAACCAAATCTTTCAAAACTATGTTGTACGATGCAGTTCTCTTTTTTAACACACACCAGAGAATCAATGACAGGTAAAAAAAGTTTAAACTTTTTTGCTTCCTTCTGGAAGTTCAACCGGGGTATCTTTGCTATCATTGTTTAAATTGTAGATATGGCTGCTAATGTTTTTCATCCACTTGCTCACTTATTTATATACAACTGTGGAAGATTTCTCTTTCACTTGAGCTTCATGTTCATCAAAAAGATCTCTTTTGTCTTCTATGTATGATGTTAAAGACTTTATTATTTTAACAGCTACAGACACATCGATTTTCTGGCACTGCAAAAATTTGCTGGTTGTGTTGAGATGTGACAAAATTTTGATCCATAAAATCGTTAAAAAGATATTTTCCAATTTATCCCCTTTTTCTTTGTAAACTGTTTGTGACAAACTGTATGTCCACAGACTACATATTATCTTTAGCCAATCTATCCAAAACTGACTTCATTTATTTGTAGCTTTCATTTAAAGCAGCAACTGCCTCAACACGGGCAGACAACAAGCTTTACACAAGCATTTTACCACCTTCTGCTTTGGACCTAATAGTGATAACAGAACTTCCCAACGATGTGTTGAAGAGGGGAAAATTTATATAACAGTTGAATAAAATCAAAGTAAATGACAACATTCATGCTACATTCTGCCACTTGCGCACCGACTAAATTAATGGAATGCCCTGTACATATTCAGCAAACTTATTTTCCCCCTTAATTCTGGTCTGTAAACTGGAATAATGTCCTGCCATATTTGAAGCACTGTCATAAAGCATTGTCTTCACCCCCACCCTCTCAGCTGAAATTTAGATCGGATGCAAACATAGAGACTGTTTCTCTGGCTGCCCCTGTGTAAACCAATTCCATACAAATGAAATTTCTGCCTTCTGGAATCAATGAGTGTGAGTAGATAATATAGACTGGTCATAAATAGAAAGGTTCAGCTTTCTAAATAAAAGCACTGACAGTAGAGTAGCAATATACTGCTATTTAGCAGGGAAGTACTACACACAGAGAGAGAGAGAGAGAGAGAGAGACCGACCGACCGACCGACCGACCGACCGACCGACCGACCGACCGACCCACCATCTACAACCATCATCTTACAACCCACAACCAGCACTCCCTTCCCCATTTACTTTGTCTGCTTGAAGATACAGTGTGAGATTCTGTCTCAGTCTAAATTTACTGCACTAAATGTCTTTGGACTATTTCCAGAAGACGGATCAAAGGAAGCGTACCTTCTGGGGAAATAAAATGAAGCACAACAGACACCGATGCAAATTGTTAACAAGTCTGTATGAATCTCCCTCCAACTCATGCCGCCACCCCTTTGTGAATAAAGAGAACAAACTTGCTCTATGATTCAGTAAATCTTAAAAGGAAATAGAAAACACGCTTTCTGCAGTGTTAGTCGTATTGAGAAAATGGCGTAACATAGATATCTTGCGCAACTCAGTCAAAATGGTGTTTAATGGAGGCTCCCGGTGAATGCCAGGTAACACCATGCAATAAAACATCTCTGGGAAGCAGAATGTTATACACCAATCAAAACATTGCTCTCAAAGTTGGACTGGCTGGCCATTACCAAACTGTCAAGAATTAAACTTTAATTTTTATATTTAAAATAATTACAGTTATCTTCCTCCATTACCTGCAAGAGTTCATCCATCATAGAAATAATATTCATGTCTAGAAAACAAGGATAAAAATGATTTGGACATTCCAAGAGCAAATAGTAGACATTGGATGGATTCACAGAATTTGTGGCAGATTTCAAGGAATTTAATTGTTTGCCAAATGAAATAAAAATGAATATTTCTGTGAATAAATTCAAAAGAAAGGTTCCAGAGATCATCTGTAATCATACAGCGTGTGAATGTTTGTCTACTTGGATTTTTTATATTTTCAAAATGTACAAAATTTTGGCTCATTGTATAAATTGTATTTAATAAACTTTTCGTTTAATAAAATGGTTACCTTAAATAAACATGTAAATTTTTTCTTGCTTAAGCCCACTTTTCTCCTTTCAATTACAAAAAATGTTCTACTGCATGAAAAATATAGACTTCACTATTAGTAATACTTAACTCTAAAGTTGCTGGAGAAATCACTTTATCTTATATCAAATGTTTCAATTTACTTCCAATATTGGAGGGTATTTTTTAACGTGCATTAATGCATTTGCATTTTTGAACTTCCCTTTTTGTTGGTGAAGTTCGATTAACACTTACCGCACGTGGGCTTGGCTTTCAATTCTTATTTCCGTTATGTGGATGCAGCATGGGGGTTTTTCATTTAGTTGCGGGTCCACTTCATTCCCCCCGTTGGTATTTATCTGGCCCGTCACTAAATGAGTTTTTTTCCTTTGCTGCCTCCTCATTTACTTCAATAATTTTTCATAACCCAAGTACATTCGGTAATAACCCATTACCGTCATCTAGGGGACGCTTTGCTCCGACTAGCACGGACCGTGTCAGCTGGGCATTTCGGTGGTTCTCGCGGGCTGCTTCTGTTATCGGCTAGCGCTTCTTCTTGGGCGCTGTGGCGCCATCTCTTGTTGGTCACTGATCTCATTTTTCGAACTTTTTCATTTTTTTGCTCAATTTTAATTAAATTTCTCCACCTGTTTCTCAAAATATTAGGGTCATTATGGTTGCAAACTTTTGCCCTATTTTTTTCAATCATTACCGACTCTGCTATTCTGAGGTGTTTTTCGGATTTACAGCTTTTAATGATTTTTATATTTTCGAATTTAGGATATTTTTGGTTAGACAGTATTGAATAAGTGCTTTTTTTCTTCTTTTTTCTGCCAATTTTTTACGTGTTGTTTTAATCTGTGTTTAAGCTTATTTTTGGTACTTCCTATATAAGCCATTGGAGGATTTTCAGTAATAGGAATTGAGTGAATACCTGCTTTTTCTAAAATTTTTATTTTTTCATTATTTTTTATTACCATATTTTTTGATGGTATTTACTTTTCCTCCAATTTGAATATTATCCTTTTTACAAATATTATTAATTTCATTGGTAGTACCTTTAATGTAAGGAAAACCATTTAAATATTTGACTTCTTTTTTATTTACTACAGCATTATTTTTTATTTTCTTTATTACTTCTGTGTTCCATTTTTTTATTAAATGGTTGGGATAACCAAACTACCTGCAATTTTTTTTATGAATTTGATTTCTTCATTGATGAACTGACTATTTTCAGAGTGCGTATATGCTCTTTTTATTAAAGTTTTTAGACTATTGCATTTTTGAGGATAAGGATGTGCCGAATTGTATGGGATAAGAACAGGAACAAATGAACTTTTCCGATAAACCCTGTATAGTAACTTATCTGTGGATTTGATAACTTGTACGTCCAAACAGGCTATTGCATTATTTTTTTCTATTTCAACTGTGAGTTCTATAGTTGGGTATAAAGAGCTGTAACATTTTGTTAATTTTCTTAATTCTTCTTCGTTCAGTTTTGATAGAATGAAAATGTGATCCACGTATCGACAGTACAGTTCTGGTTTTTCTTCCATACGATGCAGGACATTTTCTTCAATCTCGTTCATCACAACCTCAGCATATAAAGTTGATAATGGTGAGCCCATTGGGCCTCCTGAATTTTGCTTGAATATTTTGTTCTTGTATGTAAAAACATTATTTTCATATAAATAGAATAAAACTTTTTGAATTCATGAATTTGTGTGTTATTTAAAATTTTAAGATTTTGCAATTTCTTAATGATAATTTCAATAGCTTCTGGAACAGGAGTGCTTGGATATAATGCTTTAACGTCCATGCTTGCCATATTTAAGTCCTTTAGGCCAGTTTTTACATTTTTAATTTTCTCAATTGAGAAAATTATCCTCAAAAATGCAATAGTCTAAAAACCTTAATAGTATCCTCAAAAATGCAATAGTCTAAAAACCTTAATAAAAAGAGCATATACGCACTCTGAAAATAGTCAGTTCATCAATGAAGAAATCAAATTCATAAAAAAAATTGCAGGTAGCTTTGGTTATTTCAACCATTTAATAAAAAAATGGAACACAGAAGTAATAAAGAAAATAAAAAATAATGCTGTAGTAAATAAAAAAGAAGTCAAATATTTAAATGGTTTTTCTTACATTAAAGGTACTACCAATGAAATTAATAATATTTGTAAAAAGGATAATATTCAAATTGGAGGAAAAGTAAATACCATCAAAAATATGGTAATAAAAAATAATGAAAAAATAAAAATGTTAGAAAAAGCAGGTATTTACTCAATTCCTATTACTGAAAATCCTCCAATGGCTTATATAGGAAGTACCAAAAATAAGCTTAAACACAGATTAAAACAACACGTAAAAAATTGGCAGAAAAAAGAAGAAAAAAAGCACTTATTTAATACTGTCTAACCAAAAATATCCTAAATTCGAAAATATAAAAATCATTAAAAGCTGTAAATCCGAAAAACACCTCAGAATAGCAGAGTCGGTAATGATTGAAAAAAATAGGGCAAAAGTTTGCAACCATAATGACCCTAATATTTTGAGAAACAGCTGAAGAAATTTAATTAAAATTGAGCAAAAAAATGAAAAAGTTCAAAAAATGAGATCAGTGACCAACAAGAGATGGCGCCACAGCGCGCAAGAAGAATCGATAGCCGATAACGGAAGCAGCCCGCGAGAACCACCGAAATGCCCAGCTGACACGGTCCGTGCTAGTCGGAGCAAAACGTCCCCTAGATGACGGTAATGGGTTATTACCGAATGTACTCGGGTTATGAAAAATTATTGAAGTAAATGAGGAGGCAGCAAAGGAAAAAACTCATTTAGTGACGAGCCAGATAAATACCAACGGGGGGGAATGAAGTGGACCCGCAACTAAATGAAAAACCCCCATGCCGCATCCACATAACGGAAATAAGAATTGAAAGCCAAGCCCACGTGCGGTAAGTGTTAATCGAACTTTACCAACAAAAAGGGAAGTTCAAAAATGCAAAATTATATCAAATGGGTTATAAACAAAAACATTCATATTATTCTGATATACTTCTTTGGGTTATAGTATTGCTGTGTACATTACATTGTTTCTACATTCATAACAGTACAAAATTGTTAGTCATTTGAGAGCAGTTTTGAAACTAGAGAAATCATTGTAATGATAAATGGAAATGTTTTTTTTCCTTGTGAATATACAGCTTTATCTACCTCTGGTAATGAAATATGTAATTCATGAGACAAACCTTTAAGGGTTGTCTTATGTTATAAACATGCTTTAGACTAAAAATACATAATATCTAAGGTATTATTACCTGATATTGGCAAAGTATTTCGCACGTTGTTGCTCCATGAGGCACGTGCCTCACGGAGCAACAGCATGCGAATTACTTTGCCAATATCAGGTAATAATACCTCTGGTAAGTGCTGAAAGATACCAATCACCATTTAATAGTGCTGCAGCTTTTAAAAATTATCATTTGATAATATTTTCTAAACTACCATTTATTTTATGAAATGTAATGACAAATTATTTTAGATTTGCATTCTGTTAAAGAGACGACAGGCATCTCTTTTTGTTAAGTTCCAGGAAAAACTAATGTGTTTTATTGGTCCAAATGCAATACATTTAGACATGGTGTTATCAGTGGATTGCTTTTTTTATATCTTTGCTACTGCAATAGAAAGAGGACAGTATCTTTTGATTCCTTACAGCAAGATAACTTTAGGCATCTGTTTCACACAGCCATTCACCAGTGATGGATCAGTTATGGCTTTTCATAACTTCAAAAGGGCTACCAATTGTTTTTCTTCTGTTGGATACTGAATCTGTCTCTAAATTCTTACTGCATATTCTGGCATTGTTTTTCCTATTAGCTTTAATTCTTCTCTCGAGTTGTGAATTTTATTGTAGGTTATAAAAACATACACAGTTCTCAAAGTCAATACTCAAGGCTGTATCACTTCTTAATTGAATCATAATAATGAAGGCAATGAATGCCACTCCTATGAGTTTTAGACTTGTCTAAATAGTTTTTAAAGTCAATAAGGAAATCTTAATTGATAAAAATGAGAACGTGCATACTTCTGAAAATGAATTAGTACCAAAAAATTGCCTGTATTCACATGTGTTCTTTATAAAAATTAGTAAGCACTACTGTCAGTAAAACTGAAAAGATGCAAATTCTGTTAGATTTATGAATAAAAATTCTGTCTCTTATATTGCTTTGGAATAATGAAAAAAAGTAATTAGCAAAATAAATAGAAAGTACACATGCAAATATTATTTACATCTGCTTGTACCTGAAAATGAAATAGGCTGCATAAAAGTAAATTTCAAATGTACATGCTTTTTCAAGTGCTTGAGCAGTTGTTTGCTAGGTACACCTAAAGACAAAGTAATAAAAAAGATGAATTAGTCTTGATAGGATCATTAGTAGTTTTGATGTGTTTAACATGTATGCACGGAAGTAGTGTTTTATTGGTACTGTGCGTTTTGATACGATTCCAATGTGTCCTTTTGGAATTGTGTCCATACAATGGCCTTTTAAATAATATGCAATAAAAATTACTACTTGTAAAGCACTTGGGCTGCAGTTATTGCAGATCTGCAGTTATTGCAGATCTGCACTTTGCTGTTGTGAAGCTGATATGAGGATTGAATAACACTACAACATGCATTTTCAATTCTTTTCCTGCACACCTTATAATTGACAGTAGATTTTCAATATTTGTTCTCCATTGCATAAATTTTAGCATGTTGGTTTTATTGTTGGATATGCAAACAATATAAAGCTGTAGAAATTAATCTTTTTGAAACTCTTAACGTGATTTCAATGGGGTGGGGGTGGGGGCATGTATCCATTACAATATGTATTCATTTTCAGATGCTGCTAAAAAAGGAAATAATTGATGTGACCTCACAGCATTAATACATACAAAATTCTGTGCACCTTTCATTATGTTTTTTTTTATTTTCAATATATTGTAAGTTATTCATATGCAAGTTGATGAAGATATCATATTTTAACTTGTGTTGTGAAATATACATTTTTGCTTCCCCTTCCCCCAAATGAAGCACCCCGATTAAAAAGTTGTTCAATCCTGATGAAACTCTACATTCTAGTACCTCAGGGCTGAATATGCAAATAATTAAAAAATAACTACCAGTAACTACATAGTGGCCCACCACAGTGCATGGAAACCATGCATCAAGGAAGTACATCAAGGGTGAAGCTCACATGCATGGAAAATTTGACAAGAAATTGCAGTTGCATTAACCTCCATGTATTGTGATGATGCTTCAATGTCAGATCCTTGCACAAAATATGAGCTGCTGAGCAAGTATGAGAGATGACGTATAATTGGGCTGAAAGAGGCCAGTTCATCTAGTTGCTGTATTGCCAAGCATTTGGGCCAGAGTGACACCGCAATCAGATGATGTTTGTGCCATTGGGTCAAGGAGGGCACAATCCAGTGGCCGGCTGAGGGCAAGACAGAATGCAAAGATCAAGCAATTGTGAGAGCTGCAAGAACAGAATCAAATTCATTGCTTTCAACCATCGGTGGCCATGTTGCATCATCTACAGGTACAGGAGTGGCCAACCAGACCACTTCCTGATGACTTATGACACAGGGACTACATTCAAGGAGGCCACTCCACTGCCTACTACTGCCCAGTGAGCATCGCCGGCACCTGCGATGCTGTTGTATGCACTGAAGACAACACACCATTAGACATTATCAGCATGGGATAGTGTCCAGTGGTGTGTTGTCTTCAGTGATCAGTCACGGTTTGCACTTGGTGTCAATGACCAGTGCATACGCATCTGGAGACAAGCTGGCCAGCGCACGGATCCTGCCTTTACCATGGAAAGGTGTACGAGGAGTGACTGTCTGGGGAACCATTTCCTACTATATCCAGACACCCTTGGTATTCTTTCATACCACCTTCGTGGCTGAATGGTATGTTGATGAGATTCTATGACCTGTTACGTTGCTATTCCTGTTGCAGCATCACTGAGCAATTTTTCAACAGGATAATGCCTAGCCACACGAGGCACAGCTCTCCCAGGCCTGACTTCATAATGTCAACAACCTTCCATGGCCAGCCCAATCGCCTGACCTCTCACCAATTGAATACGTTTGGGACATGATAGGATGCCACCTATGACCATCCTGAAATGTCGGCAAACTGGCCTACAATTTGGACACCATCTGGCATGCTATACCTCAGGACAATATCCATGAACTGTATACATCTATGCCATACCTGGTATCCGAGCCATACTGTCTTGTTCCACTCATTTAGATGTTTGATTTTAATAAATGGTCCAACTGCTCTGGAATTGCAATCATTTCCTTTCCTATACATGTGCATTGCACTTACCAATTTTCATCCCGATTAGATGATTCCTTCTGGGTGCTTTTTTTTTTTTTTTGCTAAGAGTGTATTATGTCATTTTCACTTTCTCATATTTCTTTTGTTTCAGATGTTTAATCATCCATGGACTAAGAGTATAAAGGATTTCGATCGCTTGTGCCAATACCAGTTAGCAGAATCGGAAATGGTACGGTGTCTGGCAGAAGGTAATTTTTTTCTTTTTTACACTATATCTACACTGACGGAAAAAAATCCCAACACCACGAAAAAATAGTTGTAGAGGAATGAAATGGCGGCAATACATTTGTATAGGTGAACATATTTAATCGATTAAGATTTCAAGATCACAGCTTATTGTAAGCGCGAGAAGAGCCATTTTAAATGTGAAATGCTGGTACATTAATAACCGGTGTAACCGCCAGAATGTTGAATGCAAGCACGCAAACGTTCATGCATTGTGTCGTAAAGGTGCTGGATGTCAGTTTGTAGGATGGAGTTCCATGCCTGTTGCCCTTGGTCGGTCAATACAGGGATGGTTAATGCTGGTTGGGGGTGACCCTGGAGTTGTCGTCCAATGATGTCCCATACGTGTTTGATTGGTGAAAGATCTGGTGATCTAGCAGGCCACGGCAACATGTCGACACTCTGTAGAGCATGTTGGGTTACAACAGCGGTATGCGGGCAAGCGTTATCCTGTTGGAAGACTCCCCCTAGAATGCTGTTCATGAATGGCAGCACAACAGGTTGAATCACCTGACTGACATACAACTGTGCCGTCAGGGTGCGTGGGATAACCACGATAGTGCTCTTGCTGTCGTAGGAAATTGCTCCCCAGACCATAACTCCAGGTGTAGGTCCAGTATGTCTCTGCCGCAGACAGGTTGGTTGCAGGTGCTCACCTGGCCTCCTTCTAACCAACAGACAGCCATCACTGGCACCCAGGCAGAACCGGCTTTCATCAGAAAACACAAAAGATCTCCACTCCGTCCTCCAATGAGCTCTAGCTTGACACCACTGACGTCGCAAACGGCAGTGGTTTGGAGTAAGTGGAATGCACGCTACAGGGCATCTGGCTCGGAGCTGTCCTTCAAGTAACCGATTTGTAACAGTTCATTGTGTCACTGTGGTGGCAACTGCAGCTCGAATTGCAGACGCGGGACGATGCGTCACGGCCATAAGCCGTGCACGGTGGTCTTCCCTCCCAGTAGTGTCATGTGGCCGGCCGGAACCCGGTCTTCTTGAGGCAGGACCTTCCCTTGACCACCGCTGCCGACAATCGTGCACAGTGGCTACATTCCTGCCAAGTCGGTCTGCAATATTGCGGAACGAAAATCCACCTTCTCGTAGCCCTATTACACGACCTTGTTCAAACTCCGTGAGCTGTTGATAATGGCTTCTTCGTCTTCTTAAAGGCATTCTTGACTAACATCAACACACTACGTCGAATCTCAACGATAACTAATGCTCACGAACGTTATAGCGCATATTTACAGCAAACCTGCTTTGCATGTTCCGAGGGGCGCTACTAGTGCCACACGTATGCGCCGAGCGCGAAATTTGCATAGATGTCACCTTACAGATGTACTCTCACCGCCTACCAACTGTCGTTTATCTAACACAACCCCTTCTTGGTTTTGGGATTTTTTTCCGTCAGAGTATATTAAGAAATAAAATGGATAGCTGCTACGATTTTCCATTCATTTGCATAAATTAGTAAATATATTATACTAAAAAATGCTGAAAAATGCAACATTTCAATTAATTGCTATTATTCAAAGTGGTTATTCTTTTTTTCAAAGAGAAGCACATATCTGCATATGTAGAATAACTGAAATTTATGTGCTTTGTAGGTAGCATGTTATATGCATTTGAGCATGTTTTTGTGGGAGAGGGGAGCATGATGAAATAGCATTCTCTCAATCTTTTGCCGTAAGTGGCATGTACACGGGTGTACTCTATGCAGTGTGCACAGTGGCGTAGCCGAAAATTTCTTAAGGGGGGGTGTCCATGGATTTGGTTCACTGGTGAAAGCCCATATATTGCCTTAAATTTGTGCTCAATTCCCCTCAAAGGGACGGGGGTGGTCTGGACCCGAGGAACCCCACCCCCTTCACTACTCCTCTGAATGTGCATGTCATACATAAAACATCCAAGAGATAAGTTGCAGTGTTACAGCCTGCCTATAGAAATGAAGACCTTTATTGTAAATTTAATTTCTTCCCACAAATACATAGCAAAACTATCTGGTGTCCTGGCTCAATCAAAAAGGTAATATTATACTGCTCTTTTACATCCATATTAAGCCAATTAATGATAAGTGGTGGAGAACAATTTGAAGAGCATGAATCAAAGAGCAAATTTGGTTGCATAACTGCAGGTTTTAAACTGCTCTACTTTGTGATGGATTTTTACTGTAAGATCAGATATTGCTAACATGAACACATTGTAAATTAACAAATGGTTCATGTGAATTAATAAAAAAATAATGAAATTCTCATGTTAAATCATAAGTGTTTTATGTGAAGTCTTCATAAAAGAAAGTTGTGTTTTGATTATGTGTTTACCAAAGACTAGATGTGAGCTTTATTCAAAGAATTAGAACAGAGTATGGGTCAGATACTTGGCAAACAATAAAGAAAGTTCAACATGCTACATTGAAGATGGAAAGATCCATAGCTCAAATCAAGTTCCTGAAAAATTGCAAGGTAAATAACTTTATTCCAAATTCATTTAGACTTAGAAAACCATTTAAAGATTTACTTTCAGCCAACTTCGTAAGAAAAATAGAGCAAAAAACGTTAAAAAGAAGTATTGAAGCAAAATATAAAAATGTTGCTTATTATAAAAAAGTAAAAGTAGAAAATGAAAAGAAAATTTCTGGAATCTTAAGGGATACAGTAAAAGCAGAATTGGATGATTGGCTAAAAATTGGAGTAAGAAACAAAAATAAGAAATTTGTTAAAAAGCTGAACCTTAAAGAAGAGAAATTTTTGAAGAAAAACTATTCCAGTAAAAACAAAAAAACTGCAGTTCTTAGTCATGTGAAGGACAACACTGCTACTGGAGTTAGCCAAGAATTATTACAAGTGATAAATAAAGGAAGTAATTTCAATCTATCCAAAGAAAAAAATAAATCCAGAAAAATTGGTAATTGAATTGGAAAGCATCTGCAGCACTTTAGAAAAAGAGGACCAAATTAAAGCAGACCTCGTCAGAAAAGATTACTACAATAGCCTTACAAAATTCCAGAAGCAAGTAAGGAAACCTCAAAAAAATTTTGATAATAGTCAATTAAAAGCTCTTAAAGATTTCAGAAAAAATGAAAGTATAGTTGCTGTGAAAACAGACAAAAGTAAGTTGATTACTATTATGGATAAGAAAGATTATCTAGAAAAGATGGAAGAAGAACTAAAAAACCTATGTATGAAGAAGTAAAAGAAAACCCACTACCAGATTTGATTAAAAAAGTCTCTAAGCTTATTTCACTTCAAAAAAAGAAAAACCAGCTTCCATAAAACTATAAACAATTCTCAAAATTACAGTTCAGATTACCTCAAATATATGGAATAGTCAAACTGCATAAAGAACACCAACCAATTAGACCAATAATAGACTCAAAAAACTCTATTCTTTCAAATCTAAACTATTTTTTAAAGTCACACCTTCAGAATCTTTTAAAAGAGCCACCTAACTTGATTAAAAACTCAATGCAGCTAAAAGAAAAACTAGAACTTCTTCCTAAATTAGATTCTCCTATTATGGGTAGTTTAGATATAGTGTCTATGTATACTCACATTAATATAGATCAACTTATAGACTTTATAGCGGAAGACTTGGCAGACCTAATAGTTTTTCACAACAAAGAAAAAAACATATTAGTAGGAATTTTTGAAATGCTTACTTTCTCTTTGCAGAACAACTACTTTCAATTTGGGAAAACTTTTTTCATTCAAAAATCGGGGCTAGCTATGGGCTCCCCACTCTCTTCACTCTTAGCTAACTATTATGTGGGAAAACTAGAAGAAAAGATACTAGTACAACCCACATACTTCTGCTTATATAGCAGATACATGGATGACATCTTATTTATAATAGATAGCTCAGAAATTGTTCCAGAAAGAATTCTAGACTCATTCAATGAATTAGATGATTCCCTTAAGTTCACTATTGAACTTCAAAAAGAAAGAAGAATAAACTTCTTAGATATTACTATCTATTATGAAGATGAAAAATTCCTCACTAGTTGGTATAAAAAACCAATGAATACTAAAAGACTACTGGATTTCAATTCGTATCATCCAGTTTCTATTAAGAAAAATGTAGCAAGTCAGTTTTTAGAAAAATTAATAAAATAGTTTCTACTGCAGATAAAAAAGAAGCCCATAAAGAACAGCTTAAAGTCATACTTGCAGAGAATAACTATCCTAAAGAAGAAATTGAGAAGCTTCTGAATTTTAATGGTACGAAGAACCCACAAAAGCAACAAGTAAAATTCACTAGAAAAATTTCTTATCACAAAGGTTTATTTGAGGCTTTAAAGAGAATTAGTAAAAATACAATATTAGGCTAGCTCCAAGTTTAGAGAACAAAGTTAAAAATTTTTTCCCTAAAATAGTTCAAAGAGAAGAAGATATTTTAAAAATGCAAGGAGTAGTTTATGAAGTAAATTGTAGTTGTGGGCTATCTTACATAGGTGAAACAGGTCGCAGACTAGAAACTCTTATAGCTGAGCATAAAGCAGCTATAAAAAATTGCTCCAACAAGACTGGATTAGATAGGCATGTTAGAGAAACTGGGCACAGCATGGATTGGAATTCCCTTAAAGTAATCAGTTTCCAAAGCAATTTCCAAAAAAGAAAACTGAAAGAAGGAATAGAGATTGAGAAAAATCAAAATTTCATCATCAATGACTGCAAAGGATTTTCCCTGCCTAACATCTGGCAGGATTTGTTGAAAAATAACCTAAACCGTCAAGGTTAACCGTAACCGTCAAGGTAAACCGTAACCGTGATAGTGACAAGTAAAAAGTGACAACAACAAGACAGCCTGAAGAAGGAGAAGAGTTTTCTCCGAAAATTTGCTATTAATGAAAAAATTTCCTAGTAAATTCCCATAAGTTGCTTTAGATTATTAATAATAATCTTGTTAAAAACAGTGAGATTGTAACTTTCCAGGAATTTGCCTTAGATGGCATGAATTTTAAAATGCATTTCTTTTCTTGTAATTTTAAAACATCTTAGTTTCCTTTACTGAAATTATTTAAACCAATACCTAATTTCTATGGATAAATTAAAATTAATCCACAGTGCTGGTGACCAAGTTGGATGAATTTGCCAAACTGCATGGTCTTCGAGGTTGCTACTTTTCATTCAGAAAAATTTCCAGCGATTCTTCCAGTTTATAGATATACTTGTTTCCTTAATGCTTAATCACCATTATAGAGTCCCAGTCCATTTTGTGTCCAGTTTGCTGTGTGTGTGTGTGTGTCAATCCAATCCTGTTTTATTGGAAATATTTTTAACAGTGTCTTTAAGTTTATACGTATAATCTCTCCTATGCATGGTAATCTACAGGAATAATTTAAACTATAAATGACTTCTTCTTGGAGTAAAATGTTTTTTTCTGACTGTTTTAATGATGGCAAGTAATTTTTAAATTTTTTGTTCAAACTAGGAGTGATTCTAATGTTTTTAAAAATATGTGGAATTGGAAAATTTGCCTGTCAATTCACCTTTATGATAGGTTATTTTAACATGCTATATTACTTAAAATTGTTTTTGAGTTTATTTGGGAACTCTATTCTACTAATAGTACACCAAAAGATAACTTACCTCCAAATCTTGCATAGATTTTTTACACAACGCGAGAGTAAGCAGGAGACAAAACTGCACATTTTTGTCTCCTGCTTACTCTCGCGTTACGTTTTAGTCAACTCAGTTTTAATACCAACTAATATTTTGCATTGTTGTTGTAAGTATAACTTTGTTTTTTGACAAATAAAATGATAATTAAAAAAATAAGTTTAAAATACCTTTGAAAAGTAGCTAGCTTCCAATGATAATCACATGGTCATCGTGCAACACAAATTCGAACACATAAAATTTATTGTGCAAATTTTAAAATTTATCATTCAGAATTAAGAAGAGCCCACTGCAGGTTTTAATATGTGAAAAGCCAACTAATACATTACATCAATAGTTTTTGGCAACATGTGTTTCCATCTTCTAACGACCGATCATTGTATTCTGCAAGATCTCAAACCTCAGATGTTTGTCTTTGAGTGCTTCTCTTCTAAGTCAAGCATCTGAGATGATAAGACATTGTGGAATACAAATCCAGTATCACCATTTCATATGAAGCGCAAACAGAACTACCAGGTAACTGGTTATGGTTTTTCATTGAAGGTTTTTATGGTGTGATACGTTTCCCTCTAAAATGTAGCTAATTCTACCTGACCTCCATTGGAACGACGTCTTAACATAGTTGAAATTGGAGCATTCTTCTTATTGCTTTGATCCCTCCTCTTCTGGCATTCATATGTTTCAGCACTCTAAAAGTTCTCAGGGAACAGTGTAATAGAATTTTAGTTCAGACACTCCGTAGAGGGACAGTGTGTTAGTCAGGGCTTGGTTTAGGAAGTAGCTGCAGGAATTTAAAGCAAACAGAATGAAGTGCTCAGTGACTCCATGGAGTGGTAAATATTTAAGTTCCCTTATTTTGAATTTGATTGTAGGATTAGTGCTGTAGGCAGAGGGACAAACATTTAATTAACATTCTTATATTTGTTACTGTTTTTTTTTGTTTTTTGTTTTTTTACTTGATGGCATAAGGTCAAAAACACCTAAAACGTTTCCTAGGCATATTTAAATGTGCTTAAAGGATTTTAAATTTGTAAGCATAAGAACGTGTGAATACACATACGTACCCTACAATCTTTGTAGAAATACCACTATTTTCAGCATGTTTACATCAATTCAGGATATGAACGTTGTGTACCTGATTTTTTTTTAAAATAAATATATCTTTAGAATGATTAATTATTTAATAATTTATTATACTGTAATTAAATACTATTAAAAATATCAATAGTAACATTATTTCCATAAACAAATGACATTTAATTACAGTGTAATAAATTATTAAACAACAGATCCCTCTAAAAATATATTTATTTATAAAAAAACCCCAAAAAAACCTGAGGTACACGACATTCATATTGCGAATTGATGTAAATGTGCTGAAAATAGTGGTATTCCTACAAAGATTGTAGGGTAAGTGTATGTATATTCACACATTCTTATGATTACAAATTTAAAATTCTTATATTTGATTCACAGAGGTTTTGCTTTTTTATGTTACCCATAAATGTATGTGTATATGTCCAAAAATATGTATAGAAGTGAATGAAATCCTGAGGCATATTTCTTTATAACCATGTGAAATATTGTAGTGCCTTTTAAGGGTAAAACCTCAAGTTTGCATTAAAATACTTGTATCACTACTTGCAAGTTTGTAAGTATTATATGTTTCAGTGCTGTGATGGAATGGTAAATGAAATCATTTGACAGATGTCCAAAAAATTCATACCATTAGCAATATTTAGAGCTGAAAAACTGTCACAAATAATTCCACCACCACTATATAAGACACATGAGAAGTCTAGTTGGTTGTGTGACTGGCTATTATGGGGAACATGAAGCATTATCTTCAGAAATGGAGGAAGGCATCAAAGGTAAAGCTCCTGACTTTGCCGTACACATTTGTTGCACAGGTTATGTGAAAAAAAGGGATATTCTGATGTGGTCAGCTTCTCAGAAAGCAACAGAGCAAAGTGATCTTCATCTGTATATCAGAACAACCATATGTGAATTGAAACCTCCAAACACTGCCAAGAGAGAATTGACTTCTATGAATAGTTCATGCTATCCTGGAATACATATCAAATACAAATGATGCCAAATTTAATAGGAGTGGGTTATGTTTACACTCACAAAACAATAATGGAAGCAATCAAGAATAATAACCTTAAACTGCACAAAATACCTTTGCATCTTAGAAGATTGGTTTGTAGAATGGAATGCCAGCTACATAAGTTACTGACCAGTTTACCTTCATGATCCCTAAATTCCAAATGATATGCATTGTTCTTTAATGGATATGTTGGCCATCTGAATGATTATGAACTTTGTCAAGGTTGTTGCCAGTAATATTAAATAATATAACACATCATCCTCCTGCAGACTTTCTGTGAGGGAGATTTGGAAGGATAGAATCTACAGGATTCAAGGCAATTCTGAACTTGGAACAAACATCCAGCAAGAAGTAACAGCATTCAATGTACACATTCTCCATAGAACATCTAAAAACATTATCACTGAGGTTAAATCTTACATAGAGAATACATGTTGCTGTTTCCAACATTTTTTTGTGATAATGCAAATCACGTCAATACAGATATGTAGAAATTTTAATTTATTTCAGTGTATGTCTTGGTGGATGTAAGGTCAGGTGATGCGTAACATCACAGCCTCTCCTTGACAAATGTCAACCCCGCCTTCTCGTGGTGCATCCTGTTCCCACTAAAGGGGCTCTGAGGACCGCCAATAGCGGTATAACTATACCATCGGGATTAGAGGAAATGCTATCCCACACTCACCAACCCGCTTGGCCAGCATGGTGAGTTATGGCCAAACCACTCCAAAATGACTCCACAACTTAAATCTTGGCCCTCAGTCTCCGGCAGCTGGAATGTACCTGGCCAACGCAGTGGCCAGTGCGACATGAAGGCAGAGGGTGCTAAGAATCCCCGGAGGACTGGACTAGGCTGCCATCTGATGCTGACCTTGGCTACGTATAATGGACGCTCCCTATCTTCTGATTCAAGGCTTCTTGAATTGGAAGAGGATCAAGTGGGACATCGTCGGGCTAAGTGAGGTAAGGAGAAAAAGAGAAGTCCACTTTTCAGTTCAATGAGATCATCTCTTCTACTATTGTGGGACAGATACTGGCAGAACTAGTGGTGTTGGATTTATAATAAACAAGAAACTGAAAGATAAAGTTGTAGAAGTTGAAAGTTCCTCTGACAGAGCTGCACGACTAGTTATCCAACTCTCGAGAAGATACCAGGCTCAGATTATTCAAACTTATGCACCCACCACAAGTCATCCTGAAGAAGAAATTGAAGAATTTTATGAGGAAATTCGTCATCTAAATAATAAAGGTAAGCAGCACTTGAAGATAATTATGGGAGATTTCAATGCAAAAATAGGGCAATGGCAACAGAAGGAAACTTCGGTAGATAAATTCGGTCACGGCAACAGAAACCAGCGTGGAAATACTCTCGTAGAGTTTGCAGAGGCAGAAGAGTTTTTCATCTTGAACTCCTTTTTCAAGAAAAAGCCGCACAGGAAATGGACATGGAGACATCCGAATGGGACGACAAGTGAAATTGATTTTATTATGTGTAACAAAAAATTCCTCATAGAAGACTGCAGTGTACTAAACAAGTTCAACACAGGTAGTGACCATAGATTGGTGAGATGTAAGATGCACCTCAACACTAAACTCGAATGTGGCAAGCTCATAAGACAAACAAAAAGTATCGACATAACCAACCTTAAGAAACACCATAATACCTTCAAGTTGGAACTGAAGAACAGATTTTCTGCTTTAGAAGGCCTAACATCGGAAGAAGTGGATATTTCTGAAGTTAACAGAAAAGTAACCAAAGCTCTTATGGAAACAGCAACAAAATTAGCTGGGTCTAAGAACAAGTTGCATGTGAACAAATTATCAGGAAAAACCAAAATGTTGATGCAAAAAAGAAGAGAGATGAGGACAACTAAAGAAGATGTGACTTCCAAAGTGGAATCTATAGAGCTATGCAAGACAGTACGAAAAAGTATCACTGAAGACGTAAGGAAATTCAACTGTGAACTAGTGAGGAAAGCAATTGAAAACAACCAAAGCCTAAAGACAGCAAAAGGACATCTCAGTAAGGGAAGAAAACAGATTATGGCACTGAGAAAAGAAGATGGTTCTGTAACAAGAAATAGAGGCAAAATTTTGACAAGAGTGAAAAATTTCTACTCCAAGTTATATGAAAGGGATGATGCATGTACTCCATACATCATGGAAGGTACCAGAGTTCTTCCAGTCATCCCAGCAGAAGTTGCACATGCAATCAAGAACATGAAGTATGGAAAAGCTCCAGGAGAAGATGGAATTACTGTAGACATCATACAAGAAGCAAGTGGAGAAATCGAAACAGTACTCGCCCAAATTTTCACTCGATGCCTTAATGAAGGGAAGATTCCTGAGGATTGGAACAACGCTATAATGATCCTGCTACATAAAAAAGGTGACATTGAGGATCTCAGGAACTACAGACCTATCAGCCTCCTATCAGTGGTTTATAAAATCTTCACTAAAGTTCTTTCACACCGTTTGAAGGTAACACTGGACATGGCTCAACCAAGAGAACAAGCTGGATTCAAGAGTGGCTACAGCACAATAGATCATATCCACGTACTGAGAGAACTAATTGAAAGAGCGAGGGAATATGAACTTCCATTGTGCATGGCTTTTATGGATTATGAAAAAGCCTTTAATTTGGTGAAACCATCAGCAGTTACAATGGCTCTGAAATCCTGCGGTATTGAAGATGCATACATTAATATTATTAATAACATCTATGAAAATGCGAGTGCTAAGATTCAGTTGTTGGAAAATACAACACACATAAAAATTGGAAAGGGAGTGAGACAAGGTGACACCATATCTCCGAAGCTCTTTAATGCCACATTGGAAAATGTCTTTCAACCACTGAACTGGGAAAACAAAGGGATAAAGATAAATGGAGATTATCTAACTCACCTTCGTTTTGCTGATGACATAGTCATTTTTGCAACTACCCCATCAGAGCTGCAGAGTATGATCCAAGAACTTGCTGACAAGAGTAAAGAAGTGGGATTAAAAATGAACTTTCAGAAGACAAAAGTGATGTTCAATGCTTTTACAAGAAATGAAGATTTATCGATTGATGGAGAAAAGCTGGAGATAACAGACACGTACGTTTATCTTGGACAGCAGATATCAAGTGAGGGTCACATTGATGAAGAAATGAATCGGCGTACAAAACTTGCCTGGAGAGCTTTTGGAAGAAACAGCATAATTTTCAAGAGCAATATGCCATTATGTCTTAAAAGAAAAGTGTTTGATGAATGCATCCTTCCAGTGCTTACGTATGGTGCAGAGACGTGGACCTTAACTAAAAGAGACATACAAAGGCTGCAGACAACTCAAAGCAGCATGGAGAGGTGCATGCTTGGTGTAACCAGGAGAGATAAGAAAAGGAACTCGTGGATCTGAAAAATGACAAGAGTTGAAGACATCATGATCAGAGTTAAATCCTTGAAATGGCAATGGGCTGGACATACTGCCAAAAAGACAGGCCATCAATGGACAGCCGAAATTTTAGATTAGATTCCAAGGGACAGGAAAAGACCCAGAAGAAGACCACATGGGAGATGGGCGGATGAAATTCAAAAGTATGCTGGAGTAACATGGAGGAGACTGGCACAAGACAGACCATTGTGGAGGAAACTTGGGGAGACCTTCGTCCAGCAGTGGATTGATAATGGGTGACAATGATGATGATGATGAAGATTATGTCTTGGCGGATATACACGTGTGTCATTAGTTTATATAGCAAAAAAAGAAAAAACAAGAAAGAAAAGGAAAAAGCCCTGCATCATTGCATCTTGAAAACTTTCTTAATAGTATGTACAAAAAAACAGGTTTATGAAAAACTAATTACTGAGAATTGTATATATCACTTGGTGAATTATGTTTTTCTTATTTCTGGACTGGAAGGAGTCAGTTTTTGGAGTAACATTTACTTGAGAAAATCTTCATAGTAGAAATCTTACAGAATGGAAGAACTGAAGTACTGGAATTAAACAATGGTTGCTCAGTTAGTTGTCAGAATGTGCAAATTCTATCATGCATACTGTAGAATGTCTCCCAGTTTTTGGTGGAAATAGAAAGGAAATAAAACAGCAACTTTATTATCTGTATGAACTTACACAAATTGCAAGCATATGTGCATAAATTTGTATGTGTTATTTGGCATCAAAAGCAAGATTGTTTTTCCCAGAAGAAATTAATGCTATATGTATGAACAATTTATGATCAACCTGCAGATTAATGGGATCTGATAACTGATTTTGAATCTGAAAGCTTCATATATGTATATATATGTATTTATGAAATCACCATTTGCCTGTCTTAAAATCTCCCTTGCCAGCAAAATAGTAATAAAATAAAATGTATTTCCACCAAAAAATAATAGTACAGTGAAAGCCGGATATAACGTGGTCGATTATACCATGGATTCAGATATAACGTGGGTCTGATCATGTCCCCAAATCATGCTTGTAGATTTACCTACAAATTCTTACATACATCATAATGAATATATTTGTGTAATATCAATAAGTAAATACAATTTGTCAAAAACCATTTGAATAATATATTGAATAAGCTCTGAATGTTTCAAAAACATAGAGAGTTTAGGAATCATTCTATAGCTTAGGGCTCAAAGCATTCAGATTCGGATATGCCACTCATATCTCTATAATGCTGTTATTACCTTGTCCCCGTATACCCACATTATAACAGGCTTCTACTGTAGTATAGTATACAGAATTCTTTTTGTTACACAATGCTTTGTGTGCTCCTTTCACAATGACATTCTTGTTTATGAACCATCATGTTGTCCTGTAACTTTTTTTAATGATTGTTTTGTTTCTTATTGTTTAGTTGATGAACCTTGTGAATTAGGTTGTGAAGGCCTGACATACTGCACAAACTTCAACTATAGGCCGACAGAACTGTTTCGGAGCTGTGACAGTCACCATGATACTGCAGCTCACGATGACTTTATGTTATGGGCAAAAGGAACTATCTACTTGCCAATGATGACAATCCCTGTGTTGAACATCAGTGAATGCCATCCTGAAACATGGAAAGCCATTGCTTGTACACTGCAAATAAAACCATGTGTCAAGGATGCACATATCAACATGATTTGCAAGTAATTAGAATTTGAATTCAACATTATCATATGTATTATTACATTTATGTGAAAAAACTATATTTCAAATGAGTTAAACTTTGTAGCTTCATATCAAATGCATAATGGCTTTCACTGATAACAGGAATTTAACATTGGTTGAGAAGCAAAAGTTCAGCTTGATCTTTTTAAAATACTGAAGTGAATAAAAACTATGTAATGAGCTTGATCATTAAATCTATGAATTTCATATTTGCAAAAAGGTAATGGATTATGTTATGATTTAAGTGTTATGTATTTCGAGGTAAGTGACTCCTCTAGGTTTTGCTCTAGTCTGCCAGAGGACGCAATGAATTACAGTGTCATAAATTGTAAAAGGAGATCTGGCATCCTGCTTCAGAGTTGGGTTTCCATGATGGCTGGACCGTGAGTGTGATCCTAAGTGTAAATAAGTATATAAATGTATTATACATCTTGAGTACCTTCTTCTTCCTTTCCTTCCCGCGGTGTTGTGATTACTTCGGAACAACTTTCTTTGTGATTACTTCAGAATGTTACTTTCGAAGGCCTGGCGATGAGTGATGGAATACGACATCGAGTGGCTGAATCACAGGATTTTGGCAATCGTGTTAAATCAAAAGTGCAATGGCGGGAGCCTTGCGGAATTATAAGAATTATAATCGTGTGGCATCCTTCAAGAATTGAGGTGAGAATTTTTTTGTTCATAACTTGCTATTTTCGTCAGCTGGGCTGTAGTGGCAGTGGGCCAAATTTCAACGTTCGATATTACTAATCCTGCCTCATGGAGCTTGTATTTGGAGCAATTGAATTTTTATTTTGAGGCAAATGGTATTGTTGAAGCTCCCGGGAAGCGTGCTGTTTTGCTGTCGGCTTGTGGAACAGAGACACTGAGCATTGCTTGTTCGTTAGTGTCACCACTAAACTAATTGATAAATCGTATGATGAATTGAATGAATTGTTAAAAAATCATTTTTGTCCTAGATCCTTGGAAATTTATTCCTGTTATCGGTTCCAGAAACGTATACAGCGTAAATGTGAAAGTATTACTGACTATGTTTCTGACCTCCGATGTTTAGCGGAGCAGTGTAATTTCAGAGATACACTGAATGAGCGTCTACGAGACCAGCTAGTATGTGAAATATTTGATGACGCGATACAATGCAGGCTCTTAGCTGAAACGGAACTGACTCTTGTTGGTGCATTCTCGAAAACGCTTGCTGCTGAAACAGCTACTAATGAGGCAAAGCGAATATTTTTTTAAACTTGCACTCGCGGGAATTTTTCAGAATCGATATATAATGTGCAACATACTTAAAAGTAATTCTAAGAAACAAAATGCAAATGTTAATTCAAAGTATACCATTCCTTTTAATGGAAGCATATGCCATAGCTGTGGTGGAAACCATATGCGTTCTATGTGTAAATTCAGAAATACAGTGTGCAGATTTTGTAGGAATATGGGTCACATTGAAGCTGTTTGCAAGAAAAAACAACAAGGCAAACAGCAAGGCATTAGTCCTAATTCTAACAGAGGAAAGCCAAGAGTAAAATGCACAAATATGGAAATAAATTCTGAATATTGCGTAAATGTATTACGTAATCGCACAGATTCTGTTAGGAAACAAACTGTTACATTAAGCATCAAAGGTAAAGACTGCAGCTTAGAGGTAGACTCTGGATCCTTTCACTCCATCATTTTCACATGATACATACAAAAGGCTCTGGCGTGCAAATAAGCCAGAAATTCAGCCTTCATCAATACGTTTAACTGATTTTCAAGGGAATGCCATACCCCTTCGCGGAATGTGTGTTGTGAATGTACAGCATAATCAGCATGGTGCTCAACTGCAGCTTTTGATCTCTCAGAGAAAGTGCACCAACATGTTAGGTTATGCATGGTTCCATCCACTTGGAATTACAATAACAGGGGTAAATGCTATTTCAATAAACCCTGTAGATGATGTGGTGAAAGAATTTAATGATTTATTTGAGGAAAGAGTTGGTTCATACTAGGGGCTAGTAGTTTTGCTACCCCTAGATTCTCAAATTCCTCCCATGCGTTTTAAGGCAGGAACTGTTCCACTTGCTCTTCATCCCAAGATTGATGCAGCACTTGATAAGCTTTTTAGCTGAAGATGTAATTGAACCAATCTCAAATCCAAAATGGTCTACACCCGTGGTACCAGTGGCTAAATCTTTCGGGGAGGTTAGACTCTGTGGTGATTACAAAGTGACACCGAATACTGCTATGAAAGCACATCCATATCCTATTCCTGCAGTAAATCACTTATTGTCAACATTGAAAGGGGGTGGATTTTATGCAAAAATTGACCTCGCTCAATCATACTTACAGCTGGTAGTTGATGACGAGTCTGCAGAAGCACACACTATCGTTACACACCGGGGAGCATTTAAGGTAAAATGATTGCAGTATGGAATAAATGTAGCCCCTGGAATATTCCAAAACATCATTGATGAACTGTTTACTGGATTAGAGGGAGTCATACCCTATTTTGATGATGTGCTAGTTAGAGCAACATCTCTGAAAGAGCTAGCTTCTAGGCTTCGCAAAGTTCTCGCTCAGCTTAGAAAGGCTGGACTACGTGCTAAAAAAGAAAAGTGTCTGTTTGGCATCACAGAAGTGGAGTTCCTGGGATATAGAATTGATGCTTCTGGAATACATCAATCAAAAACTAAAGTCGAGGCAATTCAGGCAATGCCTGTTCCTAAGAACAAGCAACAACTACAAGCATTCCTGGGACTCCTTAATTTTTACCACAGTTTCCTTAAGTCTAAAGCTACTGTGGTGGAACCATTGCATAAAATTCTCAAGAAAGATTATACATGGTCTTGGACTGAAATTCATGACAATGCCTTTAAGTCTGTAAAAGCATTGTTATCTTCTGATGCTGTGTTAATTCCTTTTGATGAGAAGCTGCCAATAATTCTTACTTGTGATGCATCACCATATGGTGTAGGTTGTGTGTTAAGTCATAAACTTCTAGATGGGAGAGACTCGCCCATTGCTTTCGTTTCAAGGACCTTAACTTCTACTGAGAGAAACTACGCTCAAATTGATAAAGAAGCACTGAGTATTACAGTGGGAGTTAAAAAATTTCATCATTTCTTGTATTTTTCAATTTACTTCCGATATTGGAGGTTATATTTTAACGTGCATTAATGCATTTGCATTTTTGAACTTCACTTTTAGTTGGTAAAGTTCGATGAACACTTACTTCACTTTTAGTTGGTAAAGTTCGATGAACACTTACCGCACGTGGGGCTTGGCTTTCAATTCATATTTTCGTTATGTGGATGCGGCACGGGGTTGTTGTTTTTTTTTTCCATTTGGCCACGGTTCACTTCTTTTTTTTTTTTCCGTTGGAATTATTTTGCCTCATCACCAAATGAGTTTTTCCTTTGCTGCATCCTCATTTACTTCAATATTTATTCTTAACCCGAGTACTTTCGGTACTACTACTATACCGTCTTCGAGGGGACATTTTGCTCCAACTAGCACGGGCCGTGTCAGCTGGGCATTTCAGTGGTTCTCGCGGGCTGCTTCTGTCATCTGCTATCGCTTCTTCTTGGGCGTTGTGGCGCCATCTCTTGTTGGTCAGTGATCTCCTTTTCGAACTTTTTCTTTTTTTTGCTCAATTTTAATTAAATTTCTCCAGCTGTTTCTCAAATTATTAGGGTCATTGTGGTTGCAAACATTTGTCCTATTTTTTTCAATCATTACCGACTCTGCTATTCTGAGGTGTTTTTCGGATTTACAGCTTTTAATGATTTTTATATTTTCGAATTTTGGATATTTTTGGTTATCCAGACAGTATTGAATCAGTGCTGTTTTTTCTTCTTTTTTCTGCCAGTTTTTTATGTGTTGTTTTAATCTGTGTTTAAGCTTTTTTTTTTTTTTTATAGGAAGTACCAAAAATAAGCTTAAACACAGATTAAAACAACACATAAAAAACTGGCAGAAAAAAGAAGAAAAAACAGCACTGATTCAATACTGTCTGGATAACCAAAAATATCCAAAATTCGAAAATATAAAAATCATTAAAAGCTGTAAATCCGAAAAACACCTCAGAATAGCAGAGTCGGTAATGATTGAAAAAAATAGGACAAATGTTTGCAACCACAATGACCCTAATAATTTGAGAAACAGCTGGAGAAATTTAATTAAAATTGAGCAAAAAAAAGAAAAAGTTCGAAAAAGGAGATCACTGACCAACAAGAGATGGCGCCACAACGCCCAAGAAGAAGCGATAGCAGATGACAGAAGCAGCCCGCGAGAACCACTGAAATGCCCAGCTGACACGGTCCGTGCTAGTTGGAGCAAAATGTCCCCTCGAAGACGGTATAGTAGTAGTACCGAAAGTACTCGGGTTAAGAATAAATATTGAAGTAAATGAGGATGCAGCAAAGGAAAACTCATTTGGTGATGAGGCAAAATAATTCCAACGGAAAAAAAAAAAGAAGTGAACCGTGGCCAAATGGAAAAAAAACAACAACCCCGTGCCGCATCCACATAACGAAAATATGAATTGAAAGCCAAGCCCCACGTGCGGTAAGTGTTCATCGAACTTTACCAACTAAAAGTGAAGTAAGTGTTCATCGAACTTTACCAACTAAAAGTGAAGTTCAAAAATGCAAAAACATTTCTTGTATGGTCACCAATTTACTATTGTTACTGATCATCAACCACTTCTAGGATTATTCACCAGATCAAAAGTTACTCCAGAAATTCTTTCTCCTTGTATGCTGAGATGGTCTATAATGCTAAATGCTTATGACTTCACACTCGCACATCGACCAGGCAAGAAAATTCAAAATGCTGATGCATTAAGTAGATTACCTCAAGAAATTCCAGATTGTGAAATTCCACCTCCACGTTGTTTACAGAAGATTTAGACAATCCGCCATTACAAGCTTGTGAAATTGCTAAAATGACACTTCGGAATCCAATTCTATCATGTGTTCTCAACTGGGTGTTGAGGGGATGGCCTGAAGGAAAACAGTCTCCTGATTTCTGCATCTTCTTCTCCAAGAAAAATGAACTTTCTGTTCATAAAAATTGTTTGTTATGGGGAAATCGTGTAGTCATACCTACATGTGGATACCAGCATGTTCTGGAAGAATTGCATCTTGCTCATCCAGGTATTGAGCGAATGAAAGCTCTTGCACGTTCATATGTGTAGTGGCCGCACATGGAAGATCATATTACTTATCACGTGAAAGACTGTGTCCAATGCCAAGAAACTAGACATTCTCCTCTTCGTGCTCCTGTTCATCTTTGGGAAGTTAAGACTAAACCTTGGTCTCGTCTACACGTTGATTTCGCAGGACCATACCATGGACAAAATTTCCTAATCCTTGTGGATTCCTACTCAAAATGGTTGGAGGTTAGACACATGCCATCTACTTCAACCAGTGCTACTATTGATGTCCTGCGAGAAATTTTTAGTACTCATGATATTCCTGATGTAGTGGTTTCTGACAATGGTCCTCAGTTTACATCTTCTGCTTATGATGCCTTCCTACATAATAATGCTATTTGACGAGTCTTGATCTCCACTTAACGTCCTGCTGCTAATGGTCAAGCAGAAAGAATGGTACAGACTACTAAGGATTGTCTCAAAAGAATAACACACGGGTCTTGGAGGAAGCACTTAGCTAATTTTCTGCTATGCCAAACACATCACTCCTTCATCTATGGGTTTCAGTCCAGCTGAACTGTTGATGTCTAGGCAACTAAAGACATACTTAGACTGCCTCCATCCAGACCTTACTACTGATCATAAAGTCAAGCAAGAAGTTTATGCGAGGAAGCAGCTCGAACAACATAGTCTACGTAATTTTGAGCCAGATGATCCTGTGTACATCAAGAATCATCGAGATGAGCCAGTGTGGATTCCTGCTACCGTTTCTCAACGTACCGGTCCTGTTTCCTACAGGGCGATAACACCTACAGGTGACACTGTGAAGCACCATGTGGATCAGATGCACCAACGACAAGTAGAAGCACCTGTAACTGTTCCTGAAGTTTCAGATTCCAGTGCTCTTTCTCCTCCTTTGGAAAATACTTAGTGAACTTCCTGCTGAACCAGTGTCTAAAGACTCTGATGCCAAATTGACTCCAAGAAGACCATGACGACAAACTGTGAGACCGAAACGTTTCGAGGACTTCATAACTTAGGGGAGAGGGGTGTTATGATTTAAGTGTTATGTATTTCCAGGTAAGTGACTCCTCTAGGTTTTGCTCTAGTCCGCCAGAGGACGCAATGAATTACAGTGTCATAAATTGTAAAAAGAGATCTGGCATCCTGCTTCAGAGTTGGGTTTTCATGATGGCTGAACCGTGAGTGGGATCTTAAGTGTAAATAGTGTAAATAAGTATATAAATGTATTATACATCTTGAGTACCTTCTTCTTCCTTTCCTTCCCATGGTTTTGTGATTACTTCGGAACAACTGTGTTTGTGATTACTTCAGAATGTTACTTTCGAACAGATTACATGATGAATGTATATCAAAATTGATTTTAGGCATTGTTTAACAAAGATGAATGCTTCTAAGAATTTGATGCAGTGAAACACATACGACCAAAAATATTACATGGCTAAATAAATTAAAAGAATGAACCTCTATAAGTGTTCTTCATTTATTGTTCAACACATTTTATAGTCATTTGATTAAGACTCAGAGGAAAATGCAACAAGGTAGGGTACATAATGAATAAAAATAACATTAATACTTAAAAAAGGAAATAAAAAGGAAATTAAAATAACATTAATTGGTGAACCCTGCCTTTTTTTTTCTTTTTTTAACTATTTAATATTATTTTTATTCATTATGTGCCCTACCTTGTTGCATTTTCCTCTGAGTCTAATATCAAATGAGTATAAAACATGTTAAACAGTAAATTAAGAACACTTATAGAGGTTCATTCTTTGAAAGATGAATGCATCAATCACAGTAATTAACTTAAGAAAAAAATTATGTATTAAACTAAAGAAAAAACATTAAGAATTAACTTAATAACCAAGATCAGTATAGCAACAGCTTAACATCCAATAGACAATTATTAACGAAACTTGAATGAACATTCGACTACAATGGCAGATGAGGCACATGTGCAAAACAACTCTCACATAAATTAATTTTCAATGTGTTAAAGAGTGTTAAAAAACATTTTGCTATTAATTTTAGTTTTTACACTTAAAGATTTTACAGTCTTCTATATTTTAAGAAGCACTGACATGGTGAACATTTTATTAATTTTGTAGAGATTAATGAAAATAAGTCTTCACAAATAAATGGAAGACACAGTAGCAGATCCAGTGAGGGGGGAGGGGCAACTGAGGAGATCCCCCAAAGCAGGTTTTTCCTTTTTAAATGGCCAAAATCTAAATAATTAATGGATTTATTTTTGTAAAACTGTAGTAATAAATTCACAGATTTTTGTAAAGTTTTCATAAAAATTAAAATTTGCTGCAAATTTGGAGACAAAATGTTCAGTTCTAGCTTCAGCAGAAAAAAAATGACAACAAAAACAACTAGAGGTTCAGTAAGAGAGAAAGATGAGAGATATTTACTGATAATGAAAAGCAATGGAGTGAGATTTGTTCTGGTTTTTAAGTTGCCTGGCATCATTAGTAATTGGGAGCAGGGAAAGTCACCATGTGGGCTAGACTTTGAAGTGCCATGAACAAAAACTAGTAACAAATTTCCAAGCTGGAAATTTTTCTATTAAATTAACCCATCTGAATAGAAGGGATCAAACTTGATTTTGAAAGATTTCATCCAGATGTGAGATTTAAAAAGCCTCAAGTTGGTTTCCTCAAAAAGTGGGCAATTGCACACCATGGAAATAGTGCTGGTTTTTGGTTCTCATTCGCAGTTTGCAATTTAAAAATTTAGAACAATTTTGTAATAGAAAATTTTGAGGCCTTGCGATGCCAGGAAGGGGCAGTGCTGCAAGTTTATGGTGTGTGTGCGTGTGCGTGCCCGCCCCCTCCACAAAGTCATTTTTTTTTAGACTTTAGCAACTGCCCCCTAAGATGAGCTTCTAGATCCACTACTGTGAATATATAAAAACATATTATTTTTACCATATAAATACTATATTCAGCTGTTACCAAGTTGTCAACTCCACAAAAATCTTGAAATTTTATTGTCTATGAGAAGGAATCAAACCTGTATCTCCACCACCATTATGGGAGAGTCTTCTGAGATGAGCTTCGGTTCGAGTCCTCGATGAGGCATTGCAGTGGGTTTGCCTGATTGTGCTGGCTCTGTCCCTTCCCTGGAGTGGCCCTAAATTAGGGATGGACAGCTGCTTTTTATAGCTGTTTGAGTTTCTGATGGTGGTTGTTAAACCTTGAAATAGAAAAACAAACTGCAACTCCCATGTTCTATTAAAGTATGCTAATCAACAGGGCTGGATTAAGAAGGAATCATAGGGGATATAGCCTTGGGGGCCCACCATGACCAAGGGCCCAGGAGGCATGACTGGGCAAGTAATAGATAGATAAGGAGAGAGAGGGGGATTATAAAGTAGTTTTACTTTGTTCTCGTAGTATTTCCACTTGGTCAGAAACAGAGGCTGGAAGAATAACAGATTTCAAGGGAGTGACTCACCAAGCGTAAGGGTTTCATGTCACTGTGTACAGTGGGGTCGGTTTGACAGTTTCAGATTTTTCACTACCATCCATCCACACCTCCCAATTTGCCCTTGGAACCGTTAATGGTCAAAGTCCCCTGTGGCTTCACATTGCATAACAAGAAAGATGCACTAAGAAAGGTATGCAATGCTAAATCATTAGAAAATCTAAGACAAAATCTAAGAATCTTAAGCTTTTAACTTATTCTTGTGTGAACAGTAGGAAATGCAGTGACTTATTAGAAAAACTCTGCAGATAATTTAGTAGTTACAGTGAATGAAATCAATGAATGAAATACGGGATTACACCATTGTACAATACAAATTTGGAAGATGTGAATCCCTTTTTTGGTATAAATATGACATGGATGTTAAGTCAGATAACATCCGAAAACGTGAAAATTTCATCGTCCTGGAGCAGGAATCAAACCTGCGTCTCCCAGATGGCACCCAAATAGCATACTCAGGTGCCATCTGGGAGACACGGGTTCGATTCCTGCTCCAGGATGACAAAATTTTCCCATTTCTGGATATTATCTGACTTAACATCCATGTCATATTTATACCAATAAAGGGATTCACGTCTTCCAGATTTGTATAGTAGTTACAGTGCCGTGTTTTAACAGATTTCATAATAATTCCCCTTCATAAATTCTTTGGTGGCCCACTCAGATGTCTTAGCTTTGGAGCCCACTCCAGCCTTAATACAGCCCTAATAATAATAATCAATGCACACCACACAGGACAATGCATTTTGAAGTAACTGAAAAGTAGGAATCTCAAAAAGATTTGTGATAGTTGATGCATGTAGAGCAACATTGTAGAGATGACCAATTCAATTATGGTAATAGATCCAGGCTATGAATCACCAGTTCTGCAGGTTGAAATGTAGGCATTAATGTTGGCTAGCATACTCATACAGATAACGATAGACAAAGTTTTCAATTCCTGCTCCATGCTTATGCACTTTTCAAATGTTTTGAGGAATCTGTTGTGTAGTAAGCATTAAATATTGCAATTTCGTGCCAAATAGTAATGTGCTTGATTGATTGCCTGCCTTGTATGTGAGAGTTGTGCTTTTTTATTGATGATATCTGAAGAACTGGTGATAACTGGTCTGCATCCATTGCTAGATTGGAATAGTCTTCACTATGAGGAGAGATTGATATATTGGCTATGCAATCTGATCTTTATTTGGATTTTGGTTTTTCAATTTCTTGAAAATAGATTGTACTTGTGGTGGTGGTGTAGTTACCACAGCTGGTCAGAAGTTTGGATTCTTGTTCCAGGATAATATTTTTTTTTACATTTTCTGGTAGTTGGCTAAATGGTAACAATTGAATATTGCATTTCTATGTCCAAAAAATAATATATGTGATTCTTAACATGAAAGGGATCAAGTTCCATGTAACCATCAGATCTGTAAAGCATGTTTTGAATTCTTTTTTTTTTTTTTTTTCATTATACCTAAATATGGAAAGCAGGATTTTTGCTCACAGAAATACTTTCCTCATTCTTCTCAGAAGTGACCGTTTTTGTTGTTGTTGTTTTGTCTGAATTGGGAATCACAAGTGGAAGCTTTTCATGTTTCAGAGGAGTTTTAGAAAATGATTGGGAACCATGCAGGGCATCCGTCAAGAAAAGATCATGCCACCCCGGTAGTGCAGTGGTCTAAGCGATGGCCTCTGATCATTCGTCCAAAAGGGTTCCGGGTTTGAATCCTGGTGAGGCATGGATGTTGTGTTTGTCTTATGGCACTGGCTCTCTCCCTTTCCTGGAACCAGTGACCCTAAATTAGGGATGGGCAACTGCTTATAGCCCATTGAGTTGCTCACTGTAGTTGTTAAACCTCCAATAAAAAAAAATAAATAAATAAATAAAAAAGAGATGATATGACAAGTTTAATTCTTCCTGGTTGCCCTCACCACAAATGCACAGCAGTTAATTAAAAAGGAGATACAGCAGTCTGCAGCTACATTTTTAAGTGGCAGAAGAAGAACACATTTTTTTTGTGTGTGTGCTAAATTATGGTCACAAAATGAACTGGGGTACACTTAAATTTATTGGACCTGAACAAGTCGAGTAAATAAATCCATCGCTCTTTCCACGTTAAGCAACGCACAGCAACCAAAAAATTGCACATAAATTGCACAAAAAATTATGCATAACACCGTGAATTGTTGGCCGCTGTGGTGTAAGGCTAACACGCTCGGCTAGATATTGAGAGATTCGGGGTTTGTTTCCCCGACGGCAGCCGAATAACAATTTTTCGGTTGCTGTGCATTGCTTAACGTGGAAAGAGCGATGGATTTATTTACTCAACTGACCCCACGTATTTAGATGATTTTCACCCTGAACAAGTCATTGTAAAAAGGAAATTAGTATGACTTCAAGCTGAGAAATAGGACTTCATCATCAAATAATGGTCCTACATGGTAACCATAAGTGTTGCAAGGATAGTAAATGGTAAAAATAAAAACCTGATGAAGAAGATAAATTGTCTTTGACAATTTGCAAGTTAAAAGCTACAAACTCTAGTGGGTAACCCACATAAACTTTAAGGAAAATTAGTAAATACCTGTTTAATGAAATAAGTTCAAACTTGTTCCAAATAAGTGTTACTTTCCCAATTGATTGATAATAAACAAATCTGCCATTTAAATACCTGAGTTTTGCAGTAGCACAACACAAAATACTTCACTGTGGTTCATTCTAAAGGCAGCATTATATATTCGATATGAATCTTTTTTAAACATATTTTAAAACTTTGTTTTCATGGTTCCCTGTTTTTTTCCCTTCATATAACTTCATAAAGTTATATTAGAGCAGCATTTCTAATTATCTATCTTTCATAAGGAAGCTAAAATTATTCTGTTTCAAATTTTCTGAATTATGGTAATGATATTTAGAGTATTTATTTCAAATATTAGCATGAATTATGCAAAAGTAAGTCTCACTAAATTTCATACTATGAAAATATGCTTTTTCTTCTTTATAACTTATATTTTGTACTTTGTCTGCATTAAATGACTCTTTTACTTAAATTTATAATCACTGGGGATCCTTTTCTTTTGAAGGTCAGATTGCATTGACATCCTTAGCAAATGTGTTGACAGAAAGCGACTTGCTCCAAACCAGACACCTTACACTCTGTGTGAAGTATTGTCACCACCAGGAAATGATACTCCTTGTATTCAACTTTCTACATATCTTGGTACATAGAAACTAATTATCTTGTTGCCTTCATACCATATGTTCTGTAATTTTTATTTATTTAAATTGTTTACACTTGAAATAAACTCATTTTTATTTGGTTATTTTTAGTTATTGTTTAATAATTCCATATTTTCATATTTTGAGAATTCTTATGGGCATTACTAGAAATGCACTATGGGATCTAAAGTGTCTAGACACTGCTTTGGAGTAGTGGATTTACCCATACAAGTCACAGCCATGATCTATACAAGTATAAAAAGATGCATGTGGCCAGGCAAATGTAATTGACAAGCATGAATGGTAGAGTGGGTCGTACAGCAAAACTCAGTGACTTTCAACATGGCATGGTCATAGGATGCTATCATAGCAACAAATCAGTTTGGGAAATTTCTGCAGTACTGCAGCTGCCCCAATCAGCTGCAAGTGATGTGATTGGGAAGTGGAAATGCCTAGCAGTAACAACAGCAAACAATCACTATCTAGTAAGCCATGTAAACTTGCGGAGTGAGTTTACATGGCTTACTAAATCAGGAAAATCGCCTAACACACTCTCCACTGAGTTAAAAACACCTCAGTGGTGAGTGTGTTAGGTGCAGGAAAATCGCCTAACACACTCACCACTGAGTTAAAAAACACTATTACAACACTCTCCACCTAGTCCCAAAATTCCCTTAGAAGCAATGCCATCACTTGATGGTTTGTTTATAGCTGAAGGGAATGGGTTCCCATAGCCAAGCAGCCACACACAAGCCTAACATCAGAAAGAATAGCGCCAAGTGTCGGTTAGAGTGGTGTATAACTTTGTGCTTGTGGACTCAGGAGCAGTGAAAATGTGCTCTCTGGAGTGATAATTGTGCTTCACCATTTGGCAGTCCGACGGACGAGCCTGGGTGTGGAGGATTCCAGGTAAATGCTACCTTACCGACTATGTTGTGCCAACTGTGAAGTTTAGTGGAGGAGGCATCATACTTTGTGGCTGTTTTTCATGGTTTGGGATGAGCCCCCTAGATCCAGTGCCTAAGAATCTTAACACTGCAACCTATAAATGACATTCTTGACAATTCTGTACTCCCAACATTATGGCAACAGTTCAGTAAAGGCCCTTTTCTTTACCAAGAGAACAATGCCCTTGATCACAAAGCAAGGTCCAGCAGGAATGATTTGATGAGATGGGTGTAGAAGAATGACTGTCCTGCACAAAGCCCTAATATCAATCCCATGGAACACCTTTGAATTGAACTGGAATGCCGATTGGGAGCCAGGCCAAACCACCCAACATCAGTGACAGATCTGACTAATGCTCTTGTGGTAGAATGGAAGGCGATTCTCACATTAACATACAAAAGATCCAGTGGAAAATCACTTCAGCTGAGTGAAAGCTGTGGTAGAAGCAAAGGGTGGGCTAACTCAATATTAATTAATTTCCTATAACAGGGAGTTTAAGAATAAGCAAGTGTCCTAATACTTTTAATGTATTACAACGATTTCAGAATTATGAGTTTTTTCTAAGGAATAAAAGAAGATTAAGTCAAATTTTCAGGTAGTACCCCTATCCTTCCTCTGGACTTCAGCTATAGTAGGTGTTGCCATTCCTGAGGTAAATACCAACCTTTCAAATAATTTAATGTTGTACCTCTTCTCTATATGTAGTCCTTCTGACAATTTTCATTTGAAAAAGTGCTGTTGATGTGTCAGAAGGGAAAGGTAAGGGTATTACCCAAAAAATTAAACTTAAAAATCTCCTTTATTCCTTAGAAAAAAAAAACATAATTTTGAAATAGTTGTAATGCATTAAGTCGAGGAATAGCCATGTCATCAATTATTACCAAACTTCATGTATGTTTTTAAAAATCAGGAAATTTTCATAGATACATCTTCTTCATCACGCTTATTCAGGAGAATTCACCTCCCTGATGGATGCCCTCAGGGAAGTGAATTCTTCCAAATAAGCCTGATGAAGAAGGTAAGTTATTTCCAAAAATTTGTGAATTTAATAAACACAAATTTCTAGTAACACCAATAAAGAATTTTCAAATCTGGAATTATTTACACTGTTATGTAAAAGTGTTTTTGTTACTATTCTAAACATATTGTTGTGATAATATATCCCAGTTTCATTTCAGAATAGACTTTATTTCTTAATTTAACTTTAGTGTTCTACATTGTATCAAATCTCCCATTTGCTACCTGTTCTGTCTTACCAGAGACCAAGTAAATGGAAAGATGAAAAATGGTATACTTTCTTTTACTCTGGAATGAACACTGACTGCAAGAAAGTCATGTTTGAAGTGCTTTAACAGCAAGTACAGTGTTGCTACTTTCTTTTTTTATTTACTTATTCTGACATTATAACAAAGCCAAGTGGCAACAAAACAAAGGGCAGAAAAACTTTAGATTTACTCTCATAAGAGCCTGCTACTTACTGTATATTTGTGAGTATTACAAACTCTCAAGAAATATAATTTTCTATAATGATTCCACGAGCAGTCAATGCACATCTTTGCCTTTATGGGTTCACTGCTTTCTGAACAATTAATGTCATAGTTCCCATGAACAATTAATGTCATCGTTCCCATGTAGCTGCATGGACTGAATACAATTTGTATGTATGTATGTATGTGTGTGTGTGTGTGTGTGTGCATGCATGCATGCATGCAATTTACCCTTTCTGTAAAAATTGGTGAAAAGCATTCACAATCAGAACATAAAATAATGAGGGCATGAGTGAAATGCCTGGTGTAAATGCGTATATCATTTATAGGCATTGGATTCTTCGGTAAATTTGTGGAATTTCATCATCATTTGGGTCATTCTTTGAGGTCAGTGCAAAACTGAAAATAATTTTTGAGGTGAATTAGTTGGGGGTAAGGGTTAGTTTTCTGTCTTTCAAAACTTGCAAAAACAGATGTTGGATGCAGTAAAGATTTCTCCCGTATTTCTTTCTTTCTCTCTCTTGCATTGTTTCCTCTGTCCAGTATTGTTGTTAAATATCATTTTATTGCATAAATGTTTTGTATTTTATGCTTTAAATTGGACAAAAAATTTCTGAAAACAGAAGCAGGATTGAGTGAAAATTTTTCCGATAATCGTAATTTTTTCTTTCATGATGTTACTATATCCTGTATTTCAGGATTACAGAGTGGAAGAAATATTCTCCTCATTTAAGGCTCCTTTTCAAATTGTGTCAGTTGAAATACATAAGATTCTTAATGCTGTTGAGACACGATTAATAATGGAAATAATTGCAATTTTAAAAGACTATACTTTATTTACAATTAAATAAAGTATCGTCTTTTACTTTCCTATAACAGGAGTTTGAGGGTGAAGCACCGTGGTTATATAGAATATATAAATATATATGAACCCATAGTGGGTTTGAAAGATCTTGCCACTATTTTTAGCTGGTTTTAATTGTAAATAAAGCATCATCTTTTAAAATTGTAATTATTTCCATTATTTATCATGTCTCGACAGCTTTAAGAATCTTATGTATTCTCTTCATAATACGTGGCAAATACATCATAATTAAAACAGCAATCAAACATTGCTGAATTGACTGTAATTATTGTTTCACACATGAATTCAATCACATCAGAAAACTTGAAAATTTCATCGCCGTGGAGCAGGAATCGAACCCGCATCTCCCAATTACCGTTTGAACATGTTATCCGTTGCACCACCCACGACGGCGAATTCGCAAGTACCTAAGTGTTAAGAGCATCGAAATATTCTCCGACCACGTTCTTAATCAATGCAGATTCTGCTGCCATCTACTGTTGTTAAGTAAACCTCCAGTTGTTCAGGAATACAGAGTGGAAGAAATATTCTCCTCATAATATGTGACAAATACGTCATGATAATTAACACAGCTATCAGACATTGCTGAATTGATTGTAATTACTGTTTCACACGTGAAGTCAATCACAGATGAAATTTTCAAGTTTTCTGATGTGATTGAATTCACGCGTGAAACAGTAATTACAGCCAATTCAGCAATATCTGATTGCTGTGTTAATTATGTCCTGTATTGTTGTTAAATGTTATTTTTCCTGCAATAAATGTTTGCATTTAAGCTTGATAAGGGAGGGTAAAATTTTCAAAAATGAAAGTGACAAAATAGGAAATTTTGTAAGAATTAATGCATGGTGTTCAAAAGTATTCATATTCTCAAAGTTGCACCATCGATCTAAAATTCTGAAATAGTGAAAGTTTTGATATCATGCTGGAAATTCTTTCAGTTTGGTGGATGAAAGCATAGTCATAAAGGCGAGAAGAATTAGCATGAAAACTTACGTATTCATCTGCAGTTCAGTTCTTCAGTAAAATGCATTATTTGGAAGAAGCTGTTGATTCCAACTTTGCCAAAATCTGAGGGAATCAAAAAAGCAACAATGAAGAAATGGAAATGGAAGAATATTAGCATAAAGAAAAAATTGGAATAGATGCTGTGCCGCTGTAGAGTCAACAAAAGACAAATATGGATGTGGAACTTGCTGAGAAGGAAACGAGGCTTGTGTGTGTTCACAAGAGGAAACTTGAGCTAATGTGCAAACACATGCAACAAAACAAAACAAGAAAAAAACTGAAGTAATGTCTTTTAAAACCATTTTTTTTAATTCAACGATTTTATATTGTGAATACAGTGATGTGTTCCAGTTTAATATTTATGTAAATAATTTAGAGTGAACAATTCCATCTTGCCTATGTTGTGATATGTTAATTTTTTCACTGTGTATTCCAATTTTTCACCCAGTCAAAAGAGTTTAGCTTTTTTCTTTCTTTGTCAGTTTCATGTATGCATTTCACAAGAAACTTGAAATTTTAGACCTTTCAAAAAAACCATTTAGGAGCTATTACAGAATTCCATGTTAATGGAGGCAACATATCTGCAAACTGGAACAAATTGGTCCATTGGGACAGCAGAACGCTTCCCAGTGGACCACTGCAGAAGTGGCTCAGTTTCTGGTATTCTTTTCGTCTGGATTTTTTGGAATAAGTGAATAATTATTTTAGTACTTATGAATAATAATTAACTTCATTTAAGCCTTATTTCTGTCAGAAAAGCTTCATTAAAAAAAAATTGTATCTCTACATTGGGCATTTGCTCTGAAATGACTTAGCAAAATGATATGTACTTAATGTAAGAAAAGTGACACTGAACCAGGCAAGTTGTTCATAATTAAAACAAAATTAAGCTTTTGAAGCTAACTACAACTAGATATAGGTCACTGTACTTGGAACCCATGATCTTGGAGCCATAGTCTAGTATGACCTACTCTCCTTGTGTAATCTTGAAGGGGACACTAGTATCCATTGTGATCGTCCATCTCCCTCTCCACTTTGTCCATGGAGCACAAAGGGATTCTCCGGCTGAGTTATTACAAAATCCATATTTCACCCACAATTATCTTGAAAGAAACAACAATTAACAAGTTTCAATTTACTTCCGATATTGGAGGTTATATTATTTAACGTGCATTAATGCATTTGCATTTTTGAACTTCACTTTTAGTTGGTAAAGTTAGATGAACACTTACCGCACGTGGGGCTTGGCTTTCAATTCATATTTCTGTTATGTGGATGCGGCACGGGGTTTTTCATTTGGCCACGGGTCCGCTTCTTTTTTTCCTCCGTTGGAATTTTTCTCATCACCAAATAAGTTTTTTCTTTGCTGCATCCTCATTTACTTCAATATTTATTCATACCCTAGTACTTTCAGTAAAACTCCTTTACCGTCTTCGAGGGCGTTTTGCTCCGACTAGCACGGACCGTGTCAGCTGGGCATTTCGGTGGTTCTCGCGGGCTGCTTCTGTCATCGGCTATCGCTTCTTCTTGGGCGTTGTGGCGCCATCTCTTGTTGGTCAGTGATCTCATTTTTCGAACTTTTTCATTTTTTTGCTCAATTTTAATTAAATTTTTCCAGCTGTTTCTCAAATTATTAGGGTCATTATGGTTGCAAACTTTTGTCCTGTTTTTTTCAATCATTACCGACTCTGCTATTCTGAGGTGTTTTTCGGATTTACAGCTTTTAATGATTTTTATATTTTCGAATTTAGGATATTTTTGGTTATCCAGACAGTATTGGATAAGTGCTGTTTTTCTTCTTTTTTCTGCCAGTTTTTTACGTGTTGTTTTAATCTGTGTTTAAGCTTATTTTTGGTACTTCCTATGTAAGCCATTGGAGGATTTTCAGTAATAGGAATTGAATAAATACCTGCTTTTTCTAACATTTTTATTTTTTCATTTTTTATTACTATATTTTTGATGGTATTTACTTTTCCTCCAATTTGAATGTTATGCTTTTTACAAATATTATTAATTTCATTGGTAGTACCTTTTATGTACGGAAAACCATTTAAATATTTGACTTCTTTTTATTTACTACAGCATTATTTTTTATTTTCTTTATTACTTCTGTGTCCCATTTTTTATTAAATGGTTAGGATAACCAAAGCTGCCTGCAATTTTTTTTATGAATTTGATTTCTTCATTGATGAACTGACTATTTTCAGAATGCGTGTATGCTCTTTTAATTAAGGTTTTTATACTATTGCATTTTTTGAGGATAAGGATGTGCTGAATTGTACGGGATTAGGACCGGAACGAATGAACTTTTCCGATAAACCCTGTATAGTAACTTAAGGGTTTATCGGAAAAGTTCATTCGTTCCGGTCCTAATCCCGTACAATTCAGCACATCCTTATCCTCAAAAATGCAATAGTATAAAAACCTTAATTAAAAGAGCATACACGCATTCTGAAAATAGTCAGTTCATCAATGAAGAAATCAAATTCATAAAAAAAATTGCAGGCAGCTTTGGTTATCCTAACCATTTAATAAAAAAATGGGACACAGAAGTAATAAAGAAAATAAAAAATAATGCTGTAGTAAATAAAAAAGAAGTCAAATATTTAAATGGTTTTCCGTACATAAAAGGTACTACCAATGAAATTAATAATATTTGTAAAAAGCATAACATTCAAATTGGAGGAAAAGTAAATACCATCAAAAATATAGTAATAAAAAATGAAAAAATAAAAATGTTAGAAAAAGCAGGTATTTATTCAATTCCTATTACTGAAAATCCTCCAATGGCTTACATAGGAAGTACCAAAAATAAGCTTAAACACAGATTAAAATAACACGTAAAAAACTGGCAGAAAAAAGAAGAAAAACAGCACTTATCCAATACTGTCTGGATAACCAAAAATATCCTAAATTCGATAATATAAAAATCATTAAAAGCTGTAAATCCGAAAAACACCTCAGAATAGCAGAGTCGGTAATGATTGAAAAAACAGGACAAAAGTTTGCAACCATAATGACCCTAATAATTTGAGAAACAGCTGGAAAAATTTAATTAAAATTGAGCAAAAAAATGAAAAAGTTCGAAAAATGAGATCACTGACCAACAAGAGATGGCGCCACAATGCCCAAGAAGAAGCGATAGCCGATGACAGAAGCAGCCCGCGAGAACCACCGAAATGCCCAGCTGACACATTCCGTGCTAGTCGGAGCAAAACGTCCCCTCGAAGACGGTAAAGGAGTTTTACTGAAAGTACTAGGGTATGAATAAATATTGAAGTAAATGAGGATGCAGCAAAGAAAAACTTATTTGGTGATGAGAAAAAATTCCAACGGAGGAAAAAAGAAGCGGACCCGTGGCCAAATGAAAAACCCCGTGCCGCATCCACATAACAGAAATATGAATTGAAAGCCAAGCCCCACGTGCGGTAAGTGTTCATCGAACTTTACCAACTAAAAGTGAAGTTCAAAAATGCAATTAACAAGTGTTCCTTCACACATGGGTGAAAATACACTCATCGTCAAAAAAACAGTTGCACCCAGAAGGACTTGTCTGAATGCAATGCTATTTGGGAGGAAAATAAGGGTTACCAGGAACAATAAATTATTAAACATTGCGACTGATATGGGCAATATTTATTGAGCTACATGCTAATAAGTAGTGTCTCTCACTATGGTGTCGGGCTGCCATGTTTGCTCATACAGCATGCCGGACGTCTCGGAATGGAGTTGTACTGGTTCCCAATGGTGTCCTGCGATACGCCATTCCATGCAGCTTGAATCTTCTCGCGTAGTTCCTGCAGATTGTGCGGTAGGGGTGGAGTGTGGATAGCCCATCCAACAACACATCCTTCACATTTTCAATCGGCGATAGGTCTGGTGATATGGCTGGCCATGGTAGAGTGTCAGTGCTTTGAAGGCAAGCTCTCAAGATAGCAGCAGTATGCAGACAAGCATTGTTCTGTTGGAAAATCGCACTGGAGTGAGCGTTCAGAAAATGTAGGGCCACTGGTTGCAGGACCTCATTAACATAATGTTGGGCGGTCAAGTGCCTGTAATGAACACCAAAGGGGATTTGGCATCGTAGGCAATTGCACCCCACATCGTGGCGCCAGGCCTTCTGGACATGTGACGCTCAACAACAAACCGTTCATCTGGAAGCTGACCATGGTGCCTCCACACACGGATTCGGTGGTCGTCTCCTCCAAGACAAAAACGGGACTGGTCACTGAAGATCACCTGCTGCCATTCTGAATGGCTCCATGTCAGTCTGGCATGACACCATTGCAGTCTTGGGCGACAATGCAATGGTGTTAAGGGCAGTCATCATAACGGTCTGCGTGTGTGTAGTCCTACATCCTACTGGCACTAATCGGGTGATGCATGGAGGGCACCACAGCTTGATGAATATCTGCAATCATGGCTGTTGGGTTACTCCACACATGTAGGACAACCCATCAGTCCTCTCTCTCTCCATGGTTCATCTAGGTCTCTCCCAGACCCGTCCTGTTGCTGCTGCATGTATTGTTCTATCCACTGCTGCCAACAGTGTGCTATGGTAATATCCACACGATTGGTATGGTGCGCAATACGGTGACAAGACCATCCCGCTTCCCTGAGCCCAACGATGCGGCCTTCTCGAACTCCTCCAACTGTTCGAATTGCTTCCAAACTTTTCTCTGAGGCATACTGAACTTTCAAAGGATGCAACCAACACAACATCATGAGTCAGAATGGGAAGCACGCGCAGCAGGACAACCTTATATAGCTGGTCAGGCACAGTGCTACGACCCCTCCTTACTTGCATCACATGCACGGCCGAGCATAATACTTGAATCATTTGCATGTCTCACGATGTCAAACCTACCCATTAAGTTTCACTCCTGTCAGTTACTTCCTTCTGGGTGCAACTACTTTTTTAACAATGAGTGTAATAGTAGATATAAAAAGGCATATATTTAAGGAGAAAATACCAATACCAATGTGCCATAGGTGACCAGTGTCCAAATAAATATAACAAAAAAATGATACCAAATTTTCAGTTGTAATGAGCATGTCTTTTGGGCACATTCACGAATTGTGCCCCCCCCCCTCATTTTTTTTGTCTAGAACCGCCACTGAAAATAAGATGTGCACTATGCCCCTGGCAGAAATGTCATGCATCATTTTAAAAAGAAAGTATTCTCAACCGGTTTTCGATGCAAGCAGTATCAGTCCACGTAAGAATTTTTTCAATCGAGTTTTCAGGAGCTCAGATTTTGCTGCAAATGCACCGGAAGCAGAAATAAACTTACGCTTCCTGGTGGCTAAATCATTCTTTACCAAATATTAGAAATTATATGCAAAGCATTTTCCATCGGAAGCTGTATCTGGTGCTGAAAGAATTGTTCAAATCGGAGTTTTAGAAGGGAAGATAAAGGGGAAATCCTAATTTACCTTTATGCCCCCTAGTGGAAAGTCTATGAATTACTTGAAAATTTTGAAGTTCTATAAAAAACATTTTGCACTGGAGACTATTCAACAAAGAAGGAATTTTTTAAATCTGTCTCTTAGAAGCAGAGATATCGACAAAAATAAGATATACATCTATGCTCCTGGCAGAGATGTCGGAAGGGTATAAAGCACACTGGTGGTGTACGCTCAGCAACTTGGTGAAAGCCATTGCACGGTGTACATCGGGTTGAACGACGTCGAGTTGCTGCCACCATGGGACATGGCCAACAGGCAATCCAGTAGACTATATCTGGATGACTTTACCCAAGGTCGCGTCATTGGGAAGTTGGAAGAAGGTCGAAGTGTGACTAGTGTGGCCTAGGAGTTCGGGATCGCTCACAGCATCGTTTCACAAGCTTGGACAGCATTTCAAACGACAGGAACAGCTGTCCGAGAGTTTAGCAGTGGTCGTCCACGAGCAACCATGGCAGCAGACGACCAGTATATTGTCCTACAGGCGAGAAGAGACAGACGGCAGACATCGCAAGGCACATGCAACAGACAACTGGACGTCCGTTATCACGTTTTACCGTGGCCAGGAGGCTGCACAAAGGTGGTCTATTTGCACAACGACCAGTACGGTGTGTGTCATTAAGGCCTGCTCATCGGAGACAGCGGCTTCTGTGGTGCCAGGAACACAAGAACTGGACACATCAGCAATGGGGTCGAGTTCTCTTTACGGATGAGAGCCGATTTAGTCTGACGAGCGATTCTGGACATATACACATCTGGAGAGAGCAGGGAACACGCAATCACACCTCCAACATAATCAAAAGGGGACCGGTTTGGAGGTGGCGGAGTTCTCGTTTGGGGCGGTATCATGCTTGGTAGCCGTACTGACCTCCACATCTTCCAAGGAGGTTCAGTCACTGGTGTCTGCTATTGTACCGAGGTTCTCCTGCCTCACGTGCGTCTGTTTAGAGGTGCTGTGTGTCCTGAGTTCCTCTTCATGGACGTCAATGCTACACTTCATCATATAGTGGCTGTCGCAGAGTGAAGATATCTAACTCTTCTAACAAGTCTGCTGATCTAAAAGAAATAAAATGGATTATCAACATAGCACAAGAATTTGGATACAACAAGAAACTGATCACCTCAATCTGTAGAGATATCAGAACCCCTAAAAAATCTACCGGTACCACCAAAGAAAATAGACAATACTGTGGCAAATTACCTACAATACAACCTATTTACAACATCCTTAAAAAAGAAAAGAATGCAACAGAAACAATTTAGAGCTGGCTGAATCAAACTATGATATATTACAACTGCTAACCAACAATAGCAAAAAATCAATTTTAAACTCAGCAGGTGTATACATGCCATTCCCACCAAAAAGAAGCTGAAAATAACCAAGCAGATCTTCTATACATAGGTAGCACAAAAAGATGTTTCCAAACTCACCTACATGAGCACCTCAAAAACGAGCAAAAAGGAAGAAAAAAAAAAAACTGCTTTAATACAACACTGTATGCAAAACAACGCTATCCCATGCTGACGTGAATCAAAAAGTTTAACAACGCATGACACACATCAAAAAGCTTTTCACAGCAGAAGCAGTTTTAATTCAGAAAATGCGAGAAACTAATTGCAACAATAACACCCCAGTAGACTTACCCTTTGCATGGAAATTCCTCATAGAGCAAGAGAAAAAACAAAAACGGATAACAGAAAGTAAAAGAATTTCGAAAAGATTTATCCACAAAAGTAGACTTTAAAGACTATAAAGATCTATAGATGGCGACGCTATATATCTAACGTGAGGAGAGACATTTGAACACAGATGGCAACAAAACAAAGAAAAAAGATCATCAATTATGGCCGCAGCTAAGTGCCTAATAACATCAAGTACTAAAATGTTAGCACAAAAAACTCACTGAAGAAGGCTTATACATCGAAAGCTGAAACTGGTAGGAGGAATAATACGTTAAGAAGACGATGCCAATACTTCACATTCCTGGATTTTATCAAGGTAACCATTAACTGTTCTTTGGCTAAAAAGAAACACTTAACCTCAATAACATCAAGAACCATCATTGTCAAGCCTATTATCAAAAGACAGAATGACTATAAATAATAACATTAAACTTGTGTTTATTACAAAGTTTCTAGAAACGATGAAGTACAACATTAATTCTTGATGATTAGAACTGAAATTAACGTGTGATACAGTAAATTAAACCACGAGTAATTATACTCTTGACGTTATATTAAAGCATTTAAAACCCTTTTGCTACAAGAGTCGATTTCCTGTGTAAGGCATATACTCCCTATCCTTCTTGTATTACAAGTAGTCTTTGATTCTTCTTTTAAAACAAATTAAAAAATAATGAGCCGTTGTTAATATGATAACTTTCAACCTTTAAGAAATAGACCTGAAATTTTTCCATCACAATAAATGTAGCAATTGATTTTACTTGGAAAATTTACATGCTTGCTGGTTTAAGTGCTAATATCAAACAGAGGTCATTGCTCTTTCCACATTTATAAGTGAGTCACGGAAAAATTTTCATTGGTCACCACTGGGAATCGAACCCAGGTTCTTCCAGTTAAGCGCCAGATATGCTTCCACTGCACCACAGTGGCCTCGAAATCCTCCAGACTCGCACACACTAACTTCCAAGCCAATTTAGCAGGTTCCTTCTTGGAGATCTGCACAACGCTGGGTATTCACCAAAGATGGTAAACAGCAACTGAACAAATAATTAGAAGGTGAATGAATAATTAATACAGACATTTGATGTGGACCAGGAACATCTTTGGTGAATCCCCAGCATTGTGCGGGGCTCCAAGAAGCAACCTGCCAAATTGGTTTGGCAGTTAGTGTGTGCGAGTCTGGAGGAATTCGAGGCAGCTGTGGTGCGGTGGAAGCATATCCAGCGCGTAACTGGAAGACCCTGGGTTCGATTCCCAGTGGCGGCCAATGAGAATTTTTCTGTGACTCACTTATAAACGTGGAAAGAGTGATGACCTCTGTTTGATGTTCCTGGTCCACATCAAATGTCTGTATTAAGTGTTAATATGTATAAGATAATGCTGCATCTGTTTCACCTTGTGGGTATATAGGTTTATTAAAAATATTTCATTTTTTTACACAGTTGAGAGCAGCCATGGTGAAAATGCTTTAGAAGTTACTCATCCATGTAGACCTAATAGATGTGATCCTGATGAAGTCTGCATGGTCAACAGGGACTGTCATTTTGAACAGCCATGTTATCCACACATCTGTGCACCAGGTATGAAAGCCAAATTATATTTTTTTGTAAAACTTTTGAATTATATTGCCTAAAAAGAAAAATCATTACTGATTTCATTCACTAAGTCTATTTTTCTGTTATTCATGAAGGACAAGTTATCATAAAATTAGGTATCCGGGTCTTCATAATTATGACTGAAATAAGATTTTGCATTCATTATACTTCAGCTCCTGTAGATAGAATTCCATAAAAAGCCACCGATACTTTATAAAATTAGGTTCATTTAGAGAAACAACTCCACAACTTGAATCTGTTAGTTGACACTAGATGTTACCATGTCAGCTTGCTCATATCACGCAGTAGCGTAGCCTGAGATGTATGTTTTTTTAGTTTTCTTTTTAGAAATGACTGTTACAAGGACATTTGATGTGTAGGAGAAGCAAAGAAATATTTCTTCTGAAGAAATACCAACATTTTGTTTTTTACAAATGCAACATAATAACCTCTGGTAGATAATGAAGAGGATAAATGTTTCCTTTAATATCCTAAATCATTTGGCTGGAGCTTTTTGCAAAAATATATATATGCATTTTTATTAGCATGTAAATTATATAAAATGGCACAGAAATTGAAGAAATAAAATATTTTCTTAAGATTTTTACCATAAAATATACCTGCAAGTACAGTGACACATAAGATTACAGCAAACCTCCCACTGCTCTGTGGCAACCATGTTGCTGATTTGCGAAAATGATAGTAATCAGTCTTGGTAGGCGCAATTCCATGGTAAAGCCCAGTAGTCTTCAGAGCTGCTGTAGGAATGCTTAGAATTGCAGCCAGAGTACTGCATCCATTATCAGGAATCAGAGGATGATGGATGCAGAGTCTCGCATCCATTATCAGGAATCAGTAAACTGGCTGTTACATATTTCATATTCCACCTCACTCCTCCGTGAAGCTGTAACTTGCAGATTGCAATGAAGCCTATTTTTGAGTATTATTTCATTTGTGACAAATAATTGCTGACCAATAACAAAATCCTTGCATCACTGTGAAGCTTACGCAGGAGCACCTAGGGCAGGGATGGGGAACCTGTGGCCTTTTGAGTGAATCCAAATTTTGCAGAACAAATCTTTTTATTTTTATTAATTTGTTTTTGTTTGTCTTTTATTATTTTTATTTTAATCTTAAAATGACCATATTTAAAATACCAAGGAGTAAAAGAAGATTCAATGAAATAATGCTCCCCAACTGATGGTCACAATTAAAACATTTTATGACTTACTAGTCATAAGGGCTATTTTGACACCTGCTACACTCATGATTTCATTCTATGACTCCTAAAGGACTACAGATGGAATTGGTTGAGCTCTTAGAAGATGATGTTCTAAAGTCCTTATTTAACGCTAAGAAAGATCCAGTTGAAGTATGGGAAAATGCAATAGAATACCCATGCCTTTGGCAACATGCACAAAAAATGCTTTTCAACCACTTATTGCTGCGAATCTACATTCTCCTACCTAACCCAAATCAAGATTCCCTTAAGACCACAAATAATGGATACCCATCTAGAAAACCAGCTAAAAGTGCAAACCTTCATGTTGCAACTAAATATTCAAATGCTTTCCAACAAAAAGCAGTCACAACAAAGTCATTAAAAGGTTAGTTAACTTTAGAATTAACATTTTTTTTTCATTTTTTGAAGTTAGTACACAGTAAGATTTTCACAAAATGTACTGTTTGAAGTATATTTAATTGAAATTTCTTGAATGTTGCAATGTTGCATTGTTAGATTATAGCTAACTTAATGTGGCCTTCCAACATGAAAAGGTCCCCCCCTCTGACCTAAGGTAGCAAAAACTCATGAGATTCCTGGACATATCACCACATGAAAGTTCTTCATGTGGAGATATGTCTGAAATGCAGGAGCATTAAGATTGATGAAGCCATGATATTCACCAATTCCTTACCCGAGAAGTAAGGATTATTTTGTTACATGCCAGAGAGCTTATGTTGCATTCATATGAGATGAAATGACAGTTTTTCTTTAGAAGAAATACTTTATCTGCACCTCCAACAAACAAAAACATCCTTTTAAAAACAGCCATTTAAAAAAAAAACAACTAATAAAACCATCATGTATCTGAGGCTGCATATCACATGACAAGAAGGATTCGTACACCTGAAATTTAAGGAGAACTTAAACAAGCCTTTTTCTCCTTGTTTCTCCTCAGACTCTTGAAAAAGTCCTTAAATTTAATTGACTCCTGGATGTTATTGTACTTGGAACATTTCTGACGTCTTCCATTGCTCATTTAGTGGAAACCATTTTTATTTTTTCGAAATTCACTATTTTCCATCATCTACTGGAAGCTAATTTTGAGTTCACCTTTTCCAACTGACGTGCACTACATCCTCTCCTGGTTAAACTTCATCACTTATATTGGCATTGCTTTGGAGAAGACCCAGGCACTCCCAAGTGCTATGGATTCTCCATAGTCACTATGAAAATCGCTGGTTCTCTATGGAGTACAGGAAACCGAATATACAACGGAAATCGAAAATCTCAGTGAAATGGTAATCAACATCTGTGTAAAGTTTTTCATTTTCTAAAAAAATTAGCTAATGGCTTACAATAGGTAAGAAAAATTTCTTAGAATCCTGTTGTCATTTAGCTTCATTCATGTGATTGAGGAAATTGTCTCAGTAAGTTGCAATGTAGAGAAAATAAGTCTATCCATAACCAGGTAGTTTTGTAAGAAAACTACTGGACCACATCTTTCCGGAGATAATACCCTTACTTAATTACCATGTCTTCATTTCATTTTATAATTCACCTTGTTCAGTTTATAGTAACTCTTACCTGGATATCATTTCATAAGCTTCAAAAACTGCTAATCAAACATTGATTGGTCAAGGTTTATTGATTTATTAATTGGATTTTGTGATTTTTCATCTGAACTACATCAAATAGTCAGCTGTTAGTTTTCCACTATGCAGAAATGATATGGACTTATAAATAAGCATTTGATTTTATCAGTCTATTTTTGCTTGACAAGTTTTAAGGTATTCAATTGCCTCTATTTTCTTCAATGAATCACAATTATTCCACTATTTTTCATGTAGCCTTCTCCTCAGAAACTTAAATTCCTTTGGTCTGGAGTGGGAATTAAACCTGCACCTTCCTGGTTTTCTTTAGAGTATGCTACCATTTTACACCACCAAGTGCAATGAATTTCCAAGCATCTAAAGCTATGCAATTTAGCATTGGAATCTAATCAAAATTAAGATTTGAGAGATGTGGATTTGATTCCCATTCCAAGGTGCTGCAATTCTCAGGTTTTCTGAGGACATAGAAAACAGTGAAATATTGGCAGTTCAGTGCAAAAAATGGAGGCAATTTGAATGCCTTATGTATTTTGGAAGAACTTGGAGCAACTAGCATGTACTATGTACTTTTATTAATTTCTGTGATGAGTAGAATAATTCTTGATGTTGACATATCACACATAAGTTACGTAAAAATTACAAGTGGTGGGACGTTTGGGTAGTGACTTCTACCTTCATAAGCCATGGAATGAAGCACGTGGTATAAGCGTTAGTTGTTTCCAGATTTCAAAATAGCTTTTCGAATGATAGGTATGTTAAAAGGTGCGTCTGTATTACAGGTGTTAGGAGTAAAGAAGATTTCAATGCTTTACGACGCACCTTTTAATATCCTATCATTTAGAAAGCTATTTTGAAATCTGGCAACAACTGATGCTTATTCCACATGTTTAATTCCATGGCTGATGAAGGTAAAATTCACTACCGAAACGTCCCATCACTTGTAATTTTTACGTAACTTATGCATGATATGTCGACATCAAGAATCATTCTAATGTTTTGTGTGTTATGTGTTTCACTGCCAATTATTCTCACTATGATTCTGTGATGATATTTGGTGCACTGGTGATTTGAGACTTGGATCCATTCCGGGAGTAGAATGGTCTGTCCTCAATGCTGTAAGAAGGCATGGGATTGCTTTGACTAGCACAAATCTGATATTTCCCTCCCAGATCCTTAGGCTTCCATTGCTTGGAAATTCGTTGTCCTGGGTGGTGTAACAATGACATAATCAAACAGCTTTTGGGAGATGTGGGTTTGACTTCCATCCAGAGTGGTGCAATTTTCAAGTTCTCTAAGAAGGCTTCGTGGGGAAAATGTGGAATAATGGTGATTCAGGGCTGAAAATAAACGTGATTGAATGCCTTGTGTATTTGCCATGTATCTGGAAGAACTTACAGCTGCCTTGTACCTTAATTAATTTATGTGATGACATCGGTTTTAAGTTTACAGTTTTTCTTTGAAGGAAGTTCTTGATTTAGATGTTGTATCAGTTCATTAAAGTACAACAAAGCATTCCTCTTGGTCTTGATGTTCAAACAAAAAGGTTTCATTCCTAAGACTGTAAGAAACAATGGAGTAGTGAAAGGAAGTCTGTGTTTCAACTATTGAAACATCAAATTCTCCGTATAAAATGACAGGGAGTACCCCTCTCTCCAATCTAAAAAATGAAAAACTGCGAAAAAATTTCCAAGTTTATACAGCTGCCATAATACATTTAAGCGAAAGGGGCTGAAAATTATTTGACATGTGATGTGGAAGAGAATTATCTAGCATATAATTATTTAGCTGCAGTTGCTTAAAATATTTTGTTCTTTATATTATTGAATTTTGCTTTTATCTGCACATAAGAAGTACAAAGTTTTCTGCAACTGTTTTTTTCTTTGTAGGGTGCAGAATGGGAGATATGTCTCAACTAGTTGTTCCTCGAAATTCATATGTCAGAATATTAAGCAATACTGATGGTCCAAAGTGTCATATGGTTTGCCACTGTACTACTCATGGTGCATTAGATGATTGTGAGACTCAGCCATGTTCAAGCAATGAAAACTGTAATGTAGATGGTCATAAATATAGTAAGTATATGCTGTTAAAGGATATTCCATTATATGAGATTTTTTTTTATAAAATAATACATTAACTGTCATCATATATTCATACAGCATTGCAAATGTCAAATGTCATCTAGTTGCTTAATTATTCACGTGCTATTTAGACAATCTATATTTTGAGGTTACTCACCTTTATTCCCTAAATCTTTTAGGAGGTTTTTCATCTCTACACATTTCCAACACGTATTTTTCTTATTTATTAAAAAAATAAAATACGTTGTAAATGAATTTATGGCACCTCTAGTCATAGTGATTGTGGAATAACTTTTCTACGGGTCTTATAGAGGTTATTTTTCATGAAAGTTGGTTGTCAAATTTTCGAACTACAGCCTAGTTCGTCATCAGGACCAAGTGATGTAGTCCTGATGACGAACTAGGCTTTAGTTCGAAAATTTGACAACCAACTTTCATGAAAAATAATTTCTATAAGACCCGTAGAAAAGTTATTCCACAAAAAAATACGTGTTTTCCAACACATATTTTTTTGAAGTTTTAGTTAGACTAATGTGTTTTAGGGAGTTCAATTGTGTATATTTGTGGTAGATTATTTTGAATCTGAATTTGGTCATAGGGAAAGGAATCGAGGGGAGTGAAGTTTGCGTGAGTTGAAAATGTTTTTTTTTTTTTTTGCGGCCTCAAACCACGATGTAAATAAGAAAAATATGTGTTGGAAATGTGTTGAGACGAAAAACCTCCTAAAAGATTTAGGGAATAAAGGTGAGTAACCTCAAAATATAGATTAAATGTCATGTCAGGTTTTGTTTCAAATATTCTGATTTTGACATTTATTGAAGATCTGATGATATATATACATAATGCACACACACACACCGGCCGTTTCTAGGTGTTTTGCCGCCCTAGGTGAGAATTGAAAAATGACGCCCCCTCCCTTTTACTACCATCACTCTCTCGCTCTCCCCTATATCCCTCCCCTCCCTCCACCACTACCAACATCCAATGGCACAACAATGCAAATCTTCTAATATACTTTTAATCATTAAACCAGTTAATTATATTTATATTTTACACTTACATTAGTTATTTTGTAACATTAGGGTATTGTAAATAGTAAAACAATTGCTACATGGTATAATTGTTTAATTTCAACATTTTATATTTTTGAAACATGAGACATTAAGGAAGTAATATTTCAAAATACAACATTGTATCATTCACGCTGACGCTAGAAGGCTTAAATGCATTAGATATAAAAGAACTTGTATTCAAAATTAAACAACATAAACAATAAAACACATCAAACATTAAATAACTAAATAAGCACTGTTCATGATATTTTATGTCATTTTTGAATTTCTCTCTTCTAACTTCAATGGTGTTTTGTGTTCTTCCTCTTAATTCAATGGTACCTTCCTTGCCTTTATTTTAGCAGAGTCTTTAATAAGATCTCTAATGTCAAGCTGGTAAGCCATGTCATTTTCTACTTAAATTGTGGCTAGCCCCAAGAGTCTCTCTTAGCTCATTGAACTGCGCAGATAGGTTTTTATTAATTTGAGTTTTGAGTAACTCCTCTCCGCACTTGCCACCGGTATCGGTAAAGTCAAAAGGATACGAAGAGCTACGACCAAATTAGGAAAACCATTTTCCAACTGGTTTTGGTACAGATAATTCAGCACATATTCGGGTTTCACATTTTTTGGTATTCGATGTCTTATTCCTGAAAGTTCAGAGCAGAGAGCTGCCGCGTCAATGTCCTTTAGAAAAGATGGGTTTTCTCCAGGGTTACGCCAGGTTAGAGCTGTTTCCAATTTGATGCACAAATCCATGAGTTCTTTGGAAGTTTTTATATTGAGGTCACTTATATTGTATAGAAAACCAAATAATCTTGCAATTTCATTCAACTGTGTGAATCGTTCTTTTACAGAACTAATTACTGTGTCCAATATTGCAAAATAGTAATTTACTCTGAACTTCTCTTTGGGGTCAGTGATGGGTTCATCTTCTGATTCGTAAGCGAACAGTTTCCTTTTCCTCCTTCTTATCTCTGGCTGAAAAATTGGCTCAGTATTGATTTTTTCAGCTAGCTCTCGAGCATCACCCCAAACTCTCTCAAATTCCATGTCACTCCTCATGTTTTTTAAATACTTCTGTGTATTTTTAAGCTCATTTACTGTTTTCTCAAGAGCAAAGTGCTTCTCTTGCAGCAGTTTACTGGTCAAATTGATTTGAAATAATATACTGTGCCATGTTACAACAGCCACAACAAACTTAGATCAAGATATGCTGTTCAGAAGACCTTCAGCTTCTACCTTAGTCATGATACCAGAAGAGCCATAGAGAGTTGAATCTTCAGTAATTTCAAACAACGGATCATACACATGCAGTAACTGGTACCTGATAGGCGTTCAGGCATTGATCCTTCTTGACCACCGAGTATCACTCAGAGGTTTTAGAGTCAAAGATGGTATATGACTTTGCAGTACATCCCATCGACGTGGCGACGCAGCAAAGAATACATACAATCGTTGTATGACATCAAAAAAGGCTGTTGCTTCTGTGCAACATGAAGCAGCATCATTGACCATGAGGTTCAGAGTGTGGGAGCTGCAAGGGGCATAGAAGGCACACGGATTAATATCCAGAATTTTCTTCTGCAGACCAATTTCCTTGCACTTTTATGTTGCTCCCGTTATCATAACCCTGACCTCATAGGTCTTCAATTGACAATGGCAAGCTTTGGAGCTGATTGATCAGAACATGACTTGCCAATTCACCCGTGGTTTCGATTATTGGTACAAATCCCAAAAAGTGTTCTTTTTTTTTTTTTTTTTTTTTTTTTTTTGCACGAGGCTGCTTTCTAGGAATTCATCAGAAGACTGAAATGACTTTGTTCCTGAAGATTGCACGATGTCCACAAATCTTATGATCATGGTCATTTGTTCCATGTGGCTGATATCTGGGGTGCAATCGAGAATGATTGAAAAATACTTTGCATTTTCTACCAATGAAATTATTTTGTCTTTGATAGCGTTTGATAACACTTGGATCAGTTCATTTTGAATAATGTTGCCTAAATAGTGAGCATGTCTTCTATCCTTATTTCTCTGCGACAGGCACTGTATGTTCATTCATAATAGGATCAAACAAGGCGAGAAGTTCCACAATTTTAAGAAAATTGCCATTGTCATGAGCATGCAGTTTATCACTGCTGCAACGGAAGGCCAAATTTTGCGCACCTAGAACTCTTACAACAGATATTACATGCTGTAAAATCTTATGCTGGTACTTTTCTTCTTCTTCAAGCTTTTTTGTATTAACACTATCTATAGTTATGTCTTGTTTTAGACTTGTATACAGGCCCTTTCAGTTATGGAAGTTTGTAATATGTTCAACACTCTTTTCATGTAAAGACAGAATCACTGACATGCTATGCCAATCGTTGCATCCATTCTGAGTGAGACTTGAACTTGAATTTCCACCAAATACTTTGCAGCAAAAACAGAAAACTTTATCGGTTGACACAGAATATTAGAGGTATTCACTGTAAACTTCTTCTCCATTTGGCAGTTTTCTTTTATAATGTACAGCTGAAAACTTCCTTTTTTTCTCATCTAAAGGAAATTTTTTGCTCACTTGTTTTGGCCCATTTTCAACCAAAAGAGTTCTTTATTTTTCTCCACTTATTGGTAAGTCTTCCCAGGAAGCAGGATCTGAATAATCTATTTTGATGCTTTCTTCAGTTATTTTCGGGCGTTTACTTTGATCACCGTCTTCATCTTCAAGGCTATCCTTTGCAGTAGCCACTACAACGTGTTCTTCTTGCTCTCAGCTGTTAACTTCTATGTCCGTGTCTGGTAGGCCTATGTCGTCATCATTTTGTGAGGTTGAAGTTGATGCTGCAGCGGTTTCAGGAGAACTCTCTGGAAGATGTAGAAATTTTTCAAAAGACCCCTTCAATTTGGACGGTTATATTTCTCTATCCGCTTTTCTTTTTCTCTACTGAGCATCTGAGAGTTTTTTCCTGTCTGCCATTTTTTATCCTTTCTACCTGAAAATATATAGGCCAATAATAATTCTGATTATTTGTATAGAATAATTCTGTATATTACATTAGAAAATTGTAATAACATTATTACCGAATAATGTAAGAAGCCAGTAACATTATTGGAAACGATTTTCGTAAATCTATTTCAAAATCAATGTCTTTATTTTAACTCATTTCAGGTATTATATCAAATAGTAAGATGATATTTTTGCGTATACATCAAGTTTTAAGAAAACAACAGCTAATTTGTTTGAGAAAAGACACAGTAGTTCTTTTCTCATGCTGTGAGTCACAGACAAACTCAGAAACAGACACCACCTCATTTTTATATATAGGTACACTGGTGTACAAAAATTAAGGACGAAGAGGAGAAATTAGCATAACAACGGAACGAGCAGGCAGAACGGACCGAAAGACCACTCAGTAGATAGGCTAGGGTCCAATACGGTAGGGTATGCGCATATATGCAGCATGACGTGGGGGGGGGTCGGAAGGGTATAAAGCACACGGGTGGTGTACGCTCAGCAATCCGATGAAAGCTATTGCATGGTGTACATCGGTTTGAACGACGTCCAGTTGCTGCCACCGTGTGATATGGCCAACAGGCAATCCAGTAGATGACATATGGACTTTACCCAAGGTCGCGTCATTGGAAAGTTGGAAGAAGGTCAAAGTGTGACTAGTGTGGCCGAGGAGTTCGGGATCGCACACAGCATCGTTTAACAAGCTTGGAGAGCATTTCAAACAACAGGAACAGCTGTCCAATAGTTTAGCAGTGGTCGTCCATGAGCAACCACGGTAGCGGACGACCGGTATATTGTCCTACAGGCGAGAAGAGACAGACGGCAGACATCGCAAGGCACATGCAGCAGACAACTGGACGTCCGTTATCGCGTTTTACCGTGGCCAGGAGGCTGCACAAAGGTGGTCTATTTGCATGATGACCAGTACGGTGTGTGCCATTAATGCCTGCTCATCGGAGACGGCGGTTTCTGTGGTGCCAGGAACACAAGAACTGGACACATCAGCAATGGGGTCAAGTTCTCTTTACGGATGAGAGCTGATTTAGTCTGACGAGCGATTCTGGACATATACACGTCTGGAGAGAGCAGGGAACATGCAATCACACCTCCAACATCATCGAAAGGGACCGGTTTGGAGGTGGCGGAGTTCTCGTTTGGGGCGGTATCATGCTTGGTAGCCGTACTGACCTCCACATCTTCCAAGGAGGTTTAGTCACTGGTGTCCGCTATTGTACCGAGGTTCTCCTGCCCCACGTGCGTCTGTTTAGAGGTGCTGTGGGTCCTGAGTTCCTCTTTATGGACGACAACACTACACCTCATCGTACAGTGGCTGTCCCAGAGCTGTTGGAGAGTGAAGATATTCAACGCATAGACTGCCCCGCAAGGTTCCTGGACCTAAATCCAATCGAACACGTGTGGGACCTTCTCGGGAGACGCTTGGCAGCACATCACCAGCCGTCAGCAACGATTCCGCAGCTGCGATTGGCGCTACAAGAGGAATGGGCCGCGATGCCTCAACAGCTCCTTGACAACCTCGTCCTCAGCATGGACAGACGTTGTAAATCCTGCAACGCAGCCAGGGGTGATCATATCCCCTACTAAAGACTGGATTTTTCTTGGCAGCCGCCTGTCACATGGACGTTTCTGCCTTCTGTCCAGTTGTGCTCGAAGCTACCTTTTCAATAAAGTGCCTTTGTATCCTTTGGATTCCTTGTTTGGACGGTTCTGCTCACTTGTCCCATATTCTTACATCTTGGGGATCTTATGGTATGATTTGAGTCTATGTGAAGCACTTCTGCATGAGGTTACATTAAAAAAACCGTCTCATCCTTAATTTTTACATGCCAGTGTATGATGAATGGCACTTACCTTTTACTCCTTTTAGATATGTTGAAAGAGAAGTACAAAACCTAGCTTGTTTGATCGATTATGCAAAGGAAATAATAGTAGAACTAAAAACATCAACAGAACTACTCAATACAACTGACACTTGAGAAATAACCTGCAGAGACAAAAACAATAAGAGGGACTGAGGGAGGTATGTATCAAGTCGCGACATGAACGCCAGCCAGCGCACGCCCCCCCCCCCTCCAGTGCTTGGCAGAGATGAATCCAGGTCATGTTTGTTTCCATTTTATACTTAGTAGCTGCTGCTTTAGTTTTGAGGTAGGTAGAGGCAATGTGTTTACATTCGTCCAAGTAAGTAAAGACTTATTAAGTAACTGTTCCATATGCTTTTGAAAACAATTCGATGTTTTAATGTTTCCTCTTTTTCATTTTTTCTCATTTGCTCAATTTTCTGGCTGTTTGATTTTAAATTAATTTTTTTCCACCCTTTTGCCGCCCGTAAAGTTTTGCTTCCCTAGGCGGCCACCTTGTCTTGCCTAATGGTAGAAACGGCCCTGTTCCAGATGCATGTCTGTATCCTGTCACAATGTAACCCAGCCCGCCTATGTAAAAGTGGAGACTTTACTTACAGTTGTGTACACCTAACAGATATTGTTTTTTTTGTTAGATTGAAAGATAACTAATTAATTTTTTTCTATTATAATGCTGCTCAATAGATGGATTTTGAGTGTTTTTAATGTAAGTATATTCTTTATTTCACTTTGTTAAAATAATTTTGATGATAAAAGTTAGTATTTTACATTTTCATAATGCTAAGTTTATTTTTTGTTTTTGATGTGCCTCTAAATCATGCTTAAGTACTACAATCAGTGTCTACTTAATAAACTGGTCTTTTTCTTGAGAAGCATTCTATGAGTGGATAGTCAACAGGGGAGACAAGGCAAGTGCTTTTTGTAAAAGGAACTGCACTTTCAGACATCAACATTCATATGCAAAATAGATTATTCCAAGTTATAACTGTGTATACAAAAAAAAAAAAAAAAAAGACTTTCAACCTTTTTTAAATCCTGATGTTATATTAGTATTAGCACATATAACCATGCTGAATTAAATTATAGTAATTAATGACATCATTGCACCTCTAATTCTTATTTCCAGTGAAAAAATTGATACTATAGGTTTTATAGAGGTAATATGTATATATTTAGTGGTCACATTTTCTAACTGTAACCTAGTTCTTTGTCAGGACTATGCCACTGGAGTAGTTGTTGCCATTCAGTTGTGAGTGCCCACACGCAATTATCATTAAGCATGGCATTTCTTTGCTCTCACTATTTCTATTCCTTCTTTAAGTTTCCTCTTTACTAAGTGCAATTGGCGTGTGATTATTTTTTTTTATTGAGTCCCATTTCATAGTGTCCACTTGCTTGTCTGCCTAATCCTATCTTCTGTGCAATATTTCTATTAGCTGCCTTATGTTTTTCCATATGGACTGCCATATTTCTCCCTTCACCTATATAGGTTAGCACACAGGTACAGTCTATGCTATAGACTACCCCTTCTTGTAATTGGACGTCTTTTTTCTGCTATTTTATGGATGGAAGGAATTTTTTAAACTATTCAGATCTGGGGCAAGCTTGCTTTTATATTTTTCACTAATATATTTTAGTTTTTGAAAAGTCTTTTGTGGTAAATAATTTTGCTAGTAAATTTGAAGTTATTTTTGTGCTGCTACTTTTTTGCCTTATTCCTAAAAATATTCCCTATGAATAGGGAGGCAAAATTGTTTTCCAACAAAATTCTTTGGAGTTCTTCTCTGTGGATGTCTTCCTGAGCTTCTGTCGAGACTAGAAAGTTGATTTTCTATATACCAGTAAAAGGCCATTTTCTTCACTGTTAAATTATAGTGTGTAGCTCACATTTTTTAAAGAGTAAATTGATACAGCACATTTTTTATCTTCAATACTTGATCCCTTTTTAAAAGAACTGTGGAGAATTTTGTGGTGAGGAAGGAAAGTTTATTGCAAAAATGCTTAGTTATAATGGGGTTTTGTTAGAATACCCAGGCAAAAGTGCTTGAGATTTTGGAGAAGAATCAGATGCATCCTTTGGGGAAATTGAACATCACTCCAACTGATCCAGGCGATGGAGGTGCTGTCAGTGACATGATTGTGTATTTTGAAAGAATGCCTGCCTCTATGGAAATCCTCAGCACTATGTTTTTCTTGTGGATGTACAGCTCCTTAGTGGAAATTAAGTCCTTTATGATATTAGATATAACTCCAGCAACTACTCTTCATATATTCAAATCCAGATCCTGGAAAAACACTTCAAACTCTCTCAGAAACTTGGATAAACTTCTGGTATCTGTGGTTTTGTTTTACCCAAGTTTCTTCAGATTTCTTTATGACTTAAGACCACTGAAACCCTGCAATGTTAAAAGTGGAAAAATGAAATACTCTGATAGGTGTAAAATACTGCTGTAAAGTGTGATCTAAAGAATGAATGCACTGTAAATTTTTTGAATGAATTAAATCATCGCAAATCTTGGTGATGTGTTATTATTTGTATTTGACTTTTGTTTTATGAGGATTTCCTGGATGAATGTTCATTATTGTTCATCTTATTTTTGGTTTGTACTCCAACCTGTCATTGAGACTGACTCAAAAGAGGTGCTACCACTTGGGTGGTAATGCCCATTAAATTTAATGAGGCTACACAATTCCTGGGTGAAATAAATGCACTGTACTTTTGAAAAATATCAAAGAAACACCATAAAGAAGAATCAATAGTTCCATTCATAGAAAAAATTTATCCTCCTTCTACAATAATGAAAAAATATTTAACAAAAAATAAAGTTAAATCACAAGCAGTCAAGCAATAACATTAAGCTTACTGGGAAAGTTACCTACTATGAAGGTTCGTTGAAAAACCTTGAGCAAATTAGGAAAAAAAAAACTATTTTTGAATTGCTCCAAGTCTTCTCTCTCAAAGAGCAAGAAGAGGGCAGTGCTCTACTACAAGATGTAGTGTACATTTGAAACTGCAGTTGTGGGGGATCCTATGTAGGGGAAACTGGAAAGCAATTTAGAGCCAGGGTAGCAGAACATAAAGCCACTAAAAGAAACATTACCAGCAAAACAAAACTTGACAGATTAATTCAAAACACTGGTAATTCAATTAAATGGGACTCCATAAAAATTCTGTCACATCAGTAGTACTTAATGAAAAGGAAGTTGACGGTGTGGCAGTTAAAAGGAGCCACATACACAATTATCAACCAGAAAGGCTGGGCATTACTACACAGTGGCACCACATACTCTCTCAAGTAAGTCCTGATAACAGGTTAGAGTACAACCTAAAAATCTAATGAATGGTAAAATTTATCCTAGTAATCTCCGTACAATTAGTGAAATTTGAATGACTATAAATATTGTAAGAAAATGACTACATCTCATAAAATCTAAAAGCAGCTTCACCATGTGAGGAACAATAGAGTAACATGGTCAAACAATGACAATAGCGTTGCACTAGATGTTATCTGTTTTGCATTTAGTAAACACAGATGAGCTACTTAATGGATTCAGGCATGGATGACTGAGGAATTTAAACTATTAATGATTGGGTAAAAAATGTTTAACTGTAGAATTTTACACTCTTACCTGAAATTGAAAAAATTAAACTACTGCATGGTTTGAATTGATCTAAATTTCAAGTTTAACAAAATATTCTCCTGCATTAAATACCTGTGTTCTCTCAGATACCTAAATGTGTGCTTAGTATAATTATATTTAAGACTCTTCTTCTCAAATTCTCACCAAAACAAATACTCTTTTTATATTATGTACTCTCTCCACTTCCTGAGTGATATATCTTTGATGTATACCTTTTCCAAGCAGGTTTTCTTTAGTATAAATAAAAAAGGGAGGTTTCTTTTCTGCCAATTAGTATGAATTGGGAAAAACTTCCGAGATTTCTGATTAAAGGTTGCTTATCTTAAAATAAATCCTGAATAAAAACACATTAAACTCTTAAGGACTAATCATGTCCTTTGGTTGAAGTTGAAATGGCATTGGTCTTTCTTCACTACTGTTCTTTGCAAAGCTGGTTCTCTCAACTTCCATAAAATGCTTAAAAATTAAAGTGAAGAATTATTTCTTCAGAGAAATTAGTTTCTCAAATATATGATGCTTAAAAATTGTTAAAATTATTTCCTATGGATATAATATAAAACATGTAAGAAGACTGTTAATTCATTAATAACTGAAGTTTGTGGATGCATTCCAGTGTTGGCAACACATTTCACTGGATCTTCAATATTAAGCATCCTCATGTCATGTGCTGAAAGAAGAGTGTACATTTCCTCTGGGGTTCTCTTCCCTGCCCCTTCATAATATCCCCTAGACACCCACAATCCCTCATTGTTTGTGTTCAAGTAATAGTTTTTAAATTTTCTGTTCCTTATTTTTTTAAATATAGCTCATTAGTTTTTTATATGATTTTAATTTTACCTCTGGCTTGGTGAAATAATATTTTCATTTTAATTATAATTTTTGTTTTTAGTCTCTTGATGACTACTATTTCTGCCAGTCCAATTTTGTGTTCTAAGTAGGTGTTGTATAACATGTTTGAAGTTTTCAAAATCTGGTATTCGTTTATTGTACAGACAATGTATGTGATTCAACTCTGTAGGTTTCAGTTTTCTTTTATGTTGGTTTAGTCTGTCTCTTTTTTTAAGCAGGTTTTGGTGCTTCTAGTGTATATTGAAGTTTTTAGTTCATGGTCAGTTGTACTGTTGGGATAGCATATTCACCATGTTTATTTAAAGTACATTTTTTGTCAAGAAATTTTATTAAAATAATAGAACTATAAATGGCGCGATTCGTAATAAATTCAAAACTATGGAGCAATGCGAACGAATAGAAGCTCATATTTGGATCTCTTCATTAGGTGAAATTCCGGAAGCAGAAAAGAAAAATATTGATAATTGGTTAGCTAAAGCAGTGAGAGATAAAAACAAAAAGTTTAAAGAAAAATTGAAGATTAAAGAGAATAAGTAGTTGAGTCCAAAGTTAATGTCTACAGCTCCTGGCCCACAGTTAATACCATCCCCCACTAACAAACATGTCAGATCTGATGGAAGAAGGAGTAAATGGAAACTTGATTAATCTCCTCAATAAGGGATATAATTACAACTTTTTCTCCGCAACACTTGGTAAAAAACGTATGCTGATTGATTTAGAAAGCATCTGTAGTAAGGTAGAAAGAGAAAATGAAAATACAGCAGCCACTTTAAGGAAAGAATTCTCAGACTGCGTCTCAAAATTTGTAAAAAAGCCAGTAAAAGTTGCTTACAATTTAAATAGAAATGCCATTACTGACCTTAAAAAATTCAAAGCCAATGATAAAGTTGTAGCACTGAAAGCAGATTAAAGCAAAGTTTTGGTATTGGTAGAAAAAGAGAAGTATTACAATAACATGGAAGCTGAATTGAGCAAGCCTTATTATGAAGAACTCAATAGTGTAACCCTATAGATCAAACTGTCAAAAATCTTAAGAAATTAATCAGCTCTTTAAGAAATAAAAAACAGCTAAATGAGCTCTTCAAAAACTTCTCCAAAATCCAGTCAAGAGTTCCACAGATCTATGGTACAATAAAAGTTCACAAAGAAGGCCATCCAATAAGACCTATAATAGACACTAGAAATTCGCCACTCTCCAACATTAATTATTATTTACTTGGTCACCTCAGAGATATTTTCCCTTCTCCTCCCTACCTACTAAAAAATTCCCATGCAGCTAAAAGGAAAACTGGACAACTTGCCAGAATTAATTCATCCAGTAATGGCAAGCCTGGATATAGTATCTATGTATACCAACATTAACCTGGACCTCCTGCTGGAATTCATTGCGGATGACCTCACGGAAAAAATAGTATTCCATAATCACAATAGAGAAATACTACTTGGCATATATGAACTGCTCCTATTTTCCTTCAAGAATAATTTCTTCCAGTTTAGAAAGAAATATTACAGGCAAACTTCAAGACTTGCAATGGGTTCTCCACTAGCACCTCTGCTAGCAAATTATTATATAAGTAAACTAGAGGCAAAAATCCTTATACAACCCTCCTTATTTGGTCTCTATGTAAGATACATGGATGATGTCCTAATTATAGTAGATACTGTGGACCAATCTCTACCCTCTCAGATTCTGGCAGAATTTAACTTACTAGAGAATACCTTGCAGTAAACCTGGAACAGGAAATAGACCATAGCATCAATTTCCTAGATTTAACCTTGACCTCAAGAGAGGGGAAATATTCACTCAGCTTTTTAGAAAACCCACCAACACAGGGAAGATGTTAGACTTCTGCTCATTCCACCCTGATTATATTAAATCGAATACGGCGAGACAATTTTTGGAAAAAATTGAAATCCTGGTCTCCTCAGCTACTCAAAAGATCTTCACAAAGAAGAATTAAAGGAAATATTGGCAGAAAACAATTATCCCTCCCCATATGTTGAGAAAATATTTAGACAAGTGCCAAAAAAGGAGCAGGAAAAAACCACTTTCAAATTCACCAGCAAAATTACGTACCACAAGGGACTTTTCGAGAAACTGAAAAGGATCGGAGCAAAATATAATATCAGGCTAGCTCCAGATCTTAATAACAAAATAAAGAAATTCCTGCCAGCTTTAAAGCAGAAAGAATTGGACGTCCAATTGCAAGAAGGAGTAATTTATTGCATCGACTGTAACTGCGGACTCAGCTATATTGGAGAAACAGGGAGGAGTATTAAGGTCCAAATGAAAGAACACCAAGCAGCTATTAGGAACATTAGTAACAAAACAGGGCTAGACAGACATATACAAGCAAGTGGACACTCCATAAATTGGGACTCAGTAAAAATAATCGCCCACCAGTCAAACTTAGTAAAGAGGAAACTAGAAGAAGGGATCGAAATAGCAAGAAGAAGAAGTACCACAATTAACAATAATTGCGGTTGGACTCTTCCAACTGAGTGGCAGCAACTACTCCAGTGACGTAGTCCTGATGACGAACTAGGCTTTAGTTTGAAAATTTGACCACCAACTTTCATGAAAAATAACCTCTATAAGACCCATAAAAAAGTTATTCCACAATACATTTTTATCAGTGTTTTTTATTCCTATTTTTGTATGTTTATTTTGAAAACTGTGTCTAATATTTCATTGTTAAAGATAGTTTTAATATTTTTGTTTCATGATTTAACTACTACCATGAGCAACTCGTAAGAGCTATAAGAAGTTACCTGTCCTTAATTTAGGGCCACTGGTTTCAGGGAAGGAAGAAAGCCAGTGTTGTGACAAACACACCACCCTTGCCTCATCCAGGACTTGAAAGTTGTCCTTGCTTGTATGGCTAGCCAGAAATCAGTGCTTTTGACCACTGCAGCTCTGGGTTGGCTTAACAGATTTTGACACATGCTTACTGTATGTTATTCTGCCTATAAATTTGCATTTTTGCATTGGGGTTGTTTGTGTTAAAGTTTGCAAAGAATTTGGTTGATTTAATTTTTCTTCATATAGCCAATTTTTTTAATAGATGTTTTTATCCACTCGATTTTTCCGTTCTCCATTTTTGTCTATTGCGTGAATGCATAATGCTATTTTCAATTCAATAAAAAAATAAAAAACTAGAAGCACAATGGATCCTATCCCTATTATCTGAAGCCATACGACTAAAGCTGGAATATACATAAATATTTTTTATTTGTTGTTTCTGGTATATCTTACATATGCTGATATCATAATAATATGACAGCAGCACTCTCAAGGAGAACTGCAACTTTTAGAAATGAGTTAACATCCTCTTATGACACAACAAATTTCATGAAGAAGAAAACAAATAAACAACTACCCTTTCGTGATCTGTTATTACTAAGTAAAATAGATAACCAAGCTTATACAAAGACAACATATATACCCAATATGATCCTGATCCCAGCTAATTCAGCATGTCCTCCCTGCCCCCTTCCTTTCAAATTGTAGCAATAAATATAGTAAAAGGAGTATTTATGCATTCAAGCAGTAGAGAAAGTAGAAAAAAGGAAATCAAGTGGATAAAAACAACTATTAAAAATCTGACTGTAAAAAAACTAATCAACCAAATTATTTACAAAATTAAACAGACCCCAAAGTAAAAAATGCAAATTTATTGGCAGAATGAAATAGAAGTAAACCTGTTACGAAAATCATTAAATAATTTTTTTATAATGAAGGATTAGAAAAATCAACTCAAAAGTAAAAAAAAATGCATGTATGCCATCCTAACAGTAGATAAGTCAGGAACAAAAATATCAACATATATCAGAAGAACCAAAGACTGCTTAAAAAAAGAGACTAAACCAAGATACAGAAGAAACTACAACTATCAAAGGGGAAAACAAAAAACAATTCAATTAATGTCTACATAACCAACAAATACCAGATTTTGAAAGCCATATACATGCCATGTCATATAATATCTACTAGAATCCAAAATTAGGCTAGCAGAATCAGTAGTTAATGGTCTGGAAACCAAAATTAAAACATAATTATACCAAATCTATGAAAAAATCATATTAAAAATTGATGAGCTATAATTTAAAAAACAGGAAGAGAAGATAATTATTTTATTTTTCGACGACCCTGGGTAGACCAAATCTATGAAAAAATCATATTAAAAATTGATACCAAATCTATGAAAAAATCATATTAAAAATTGATGAGCTATAATTTAAAAAACAGGAAGAGAAGATAATTATTTTATTTTTTCGACGACCCTGGGTAGGTGGCACCATTTCTGAAACACAATGAGGAATTGAGTATGTCTGGAGAAAATGAAGGGCTAGAGCTGAGAGCACCAGTGGAGGTGAACACTGCCTTATTTGAGCACATTGCCTGGAGATGCTGGCAAATGAAGAACTGGAGAAATACGTCACCAACATCAGAAAACATGCCAGCAATTTTACCACATATACCAGAGGGATTATTGAATGATAATCTTAAGTGTTTTATTTTTTCCATAAAAAATAACTTAACGTTTTTATCGATTTTGAGGAAACCAGCCGGGTTTTATACATAGAATGATAGCAAAGCAAGTCCAATGCCCGGGACCAGGAAAATGGAAAAGCTCCCTATCGAAACAAAATCTTTCACCAATGCTGAGCACTAAAGATCTCGTGTGACAATAAATATATATCATCTGTAAATGTTCAATAATTCTTAGTAATCTTAGAATTTATAATAAATTCTAAAGTTAATAGATTATGGTCTTGAAGTGATGCAGAAATTTTAGAGAAAAGCAATAAAGAGCTTTGTGAAAATTACGACTGCTACTTTAATGAAGGCATTGGAGATTGACCAGTAAGAGGGATAAGAAACCCCACTTAAAATATCACTTTTGTAACAATGACAATACATAATACTAATACCGTAAAGCAATAATAATAATAATATCATTATAATAGTAATCATGGAAAAAGAAATTCAACAATGATTAGAGCGGAAACAATTTATTAAAAAGGTGCCTGTGCGATAATCTGGCCTAGTCTACTGAGCCGAAGAATGTTTATTATTTTTGAGAGTTTTATATGTTTTTACTCAATTTTTATTTTAAGATAAAAAATTTTGAACAGAAATATATTCCCATTACATGGTCATTAGCTTAAAGAAACCGTTTTTTCATCTGTACTTAAGAAAACATACCTGAATAATACATGTACATATAGTAAGAATGTATCCCTTGAAGATTGAGGAGAGCACACAGCACTAAAGAATGTTCATTTTGGCAAGACTTCAAGCAGAAGAAGTAAGTTTCTTGCAAAGGTAAGTTTCTTTGTCTCTGAAAATCTCTTTGCACTGGCTAGTGAATTTTAGGTGTGTTTACTGTACGAATAAGTCCTATGTCTTTTCTTTTTTTCAGATCATAATACTCACTTCAAAATTGACTGCAACGAATGTTTTTGCTATGCTGGTGAGGTGACATGTTCAAAAAAACAATGCGGATCAGGTAAGGAAAGTCCCAATTCTAGTGTGCAATTTCTTTTTTATTTCTCTAGTGTAAATATATAATTTCTTTTGAAGAAACCTGTTATCACATTGTTTACTTTTTATTAAAATAACCATTACAATTTGTTGGCATTGACAAACTATTTCACATCCATGTATGAATGTAGGTCAACATATCTCTTGTACATATTTATATATAATGTTATTTGTATATGCTTTTCATGTAGTTATGAAGAATTAATTCTTCATGGGATTCACACACCTTCCATTGATTTTTACGACCTGGAGATAAGCTGACCTATAGCCATACATGGATGTGAAATGGTAGTCAACACTATGATGAAGCAGGGATTGCTTAGACTAGTGCATATCTGGTACACTGTTCAGATTACTAAGCAACATCTGCTTATTTTCAGTTGATTAGAACTTTGTTGCCCTGGGTGGTCTAAAAGTAGTGTGTTGAATAATAAATTGGGAAATGCATGTTCAATTCACATTACACAGTGATGTAATTTTCAAGATTTTTAAAGGAAGGCTACATGGAAAACAGTAAATAATATGGCACCTATATGCTAATAAGGATATTTTTCTGTTCTCTTTATTTTAGAAATCAGTAACACAACTTCCTAAGTGTCTATTTTTAACTTTTATAAATATTAACTTTGCACTACAGTAGTTCTTAACATAATAATTTTGCTCCTTTAAGCACAGTTTGTCACTTTGTATAGAGAATGCCTGGTTGTTTTGTTACTCACCATCATTTGTCATTGCCATCTACTTTTGTTGAAATAGTTAAGCAGGAGCCACATTATTTCTGCTTTACGCATGAGCACCTACCATGTACTTCTTGTCTTCTGCAGAGGCCACAGCAGAATGCCTCTGCTTAGTATTACCACCACCATCAAGTGGCTGGTGCACACTTACTGATTGTGCATTTCTGTTAAACAGATATTCTGCTGCATAAGCTTCTGTCTTTGCCATTTAAGAAGGTTCTTTTGGTTTTGTTATTTCTTCAGTGGAAAGTGGGATAATTTATAAAATATTAATGCAATTGTTATTGTATTAAAGAAAGTTATTTGATCTGCATGAATAAAAAAGTACTTTCACCATACATTATAATACTTTTGTTCTGTTGTGAGTGAATTCATTTTGATAATTATGTTTTGTACTTTGTTAGTAATTTTTTAGTTAAAGCAAACAAAACAGGAACTTCCTTTGCAGATCTTTTACAAATGACATATTTGTAAATCTTGATTAACACACCTCAAAAATGTACCCTCCTCCCATTGTGATGTCCCATTCAGAATTTTTCAAATACATATGATCTCATTTTGATGTAATTCCTGAATAATAACCACGTTAAATCTCTGATAGAACAGTTGTTATAACACTATTTTGGCATACAAATTTCAGTGAATAAATAGATATAAAAATTTGTGAAAAATTCCAACCAACTCCATACTCGGTGGCAACGACAACCCCACCCCACCGGATTATTGCAATGTAAATAACAAGTCTTGGCAAAATACAAACCATCATTTTCAGTGGTTCATAGCAAACTGTCATCAAGTTGGTTGATTTCTCTTCAACCAAGTTGACTAAATATTGATTTTTTTATTTAGTCACAATATTTGTAATCTACGATTTGTAATAACATTGCCTTTGTTTATAATTGTCTGTATTTCACAACGGAAAGTGCAGGCTGGACTAGGTCAAGCTGATGCACATGACTTTTTAGATTCCTGAAGTAAATTTATTTTTTATTGTATGTAACAATTTGCTTGTTGAAATGGTGGTCACATGCATTCATCATGAGTTTCCTGAAGATCTTACTATGGCCTATACAGTAGTCAGATCACCACCCTGGCGGCACAGTGGTCTAAGTGATCATTTGTCTGAGATGGGTCCATGTTCGAATCCCAGTGAGGCATGGGTGTTGTGTTTGTCTTATGGCACTGGCTCTCTCCCTTCTCTGGAACCAATGGCCCTAAATTAGGGATGGGTGACTACTTATAGCACATCCAGTTTGCTCATGGTGGTCGTGAAACCCCCAAACAAGCAAGCAAAAATTTGGATCATGTGGAGCATTTCAGCAACTCTTACGTACCATATTGTTGAACTGCAAATGCTGAACTACAATTACTTGTGAGCCACTGAACTCAGACGAGAGCTCAGTGAGAATGGTTGTCAATGGATCACTGCCAACAGACTGGTTGAGGATGTTTTTATTTACTGATATTAGACTCCCCTGATTATGGCATATTTTTGTGGCTCATGCACTTTCGCCACCACTAAGCTTGAGAAGCACTAGGAACAGAAACCGTCCTCTCTCTCCTTCAACTATTCATACACGGTCGAGTCACATTATTGTCACCACCAGCTAATATCCAGATTAACCACTGTGTGCAGCATGCAGTTAGACAGGCTGGGAGTGACTCAATAAGGTGCTGGAAGGTGTTCACAGGTATGTGGAGCCATGCTGACTGCAGTGCATCTGACAGCTGCTGGAGGGTGCGTGGTGGAGGATCCATAGAGCGAACAACACAATCGAGGTGGTCCCACAGATACTCAATCGGGTTTAAGTCTGGAGAATTAGGGGGCCAGGGAAGTACTTTGAAGTCTTCATCATGCTCTTCCAACCACTCTCGGACATTTTTAGCCATGTGACACGTCACATTGTCGTGCTGGAAGATCCCATCTGCCCCAGGGAAAACAATCAGCATGTATGAATGTTGTAAGTGTAAGAGGTTTGCAAGGATGGATTCATAACGAATTAGGTTCATAGTGCCTTCCACAGGTATGAGTGGACCCAGGGAATGCCACGAAAACATTCCCTAGACCAATAACGCTGCCCCACCAGCTTGTGTTCTTCCAGCAATGGTTGAAGAGTGTTTATTCTCCAATGTTTCTCGCCTTATATGCCAACATTCATCAGCAGAAAACGTGACTTGTCGGAGAAGGCAATTCTTTGCTAATCAGCAGAGGTCCAATTCCAATTCTGCTGTGCAAATGTAAGCCTTTTCTGCCAATGCACTTTCGTTAACATATGTGCAGTAACCATCCGTCTGCATGGGAGCCCGATACGCAGCAGAGTTCATCGAACTGTCATTTTAGAGACACACTTCCAGTAGCCCCCTTGGTTCATTCAGCCAGTGAGTTGCTTCACTGTAGCATGTTGATTGGCCCTCACGCAATTTGCAGCTGATGTTCACCTCTCACATCAATGGCACATGGTGTTCCACAATTTTCACGTCTCTTATTTGCAATGGTACCATTTCTCCAATCACAATACACTTTCACCACAGCAGCACGTAAACAGTTCACAAACTGCGCTGTTTCAGAAATACTGCCACCCTTGGCCTGAAAGCCGATGATCATTTCTTTTTGCAAATCTAATAAATCGCTCTTTTTATCCATGACAGCAATGAGTGATAAGTTTTCAGAATGCTTACAGCACACCTTATATATCCTCCAAGCCAGCTCACAGCACATGCCTTCTTTCATTGGCTACACGCTATTGACGTCAAAAGTAGGAGGTGCTCACAATAATGTGACTCGACTGTGTATTACTTGGGCACCTTCAGTAGCTTTCAATCCTTTAAATTGCAGAAACTTCAGTGCTAAACTAATTCAGTGCAAAACATTTTGCACCATGATTGATACTTGCGATACTGATGAACAGATGCAGTGGACCTTATTCTTTCACTTGGCCCTACATGCAGAGATATACAAGTTCAACACAGTAACATATCAACATACAAACTTTGCATAAGTAAAAATACAGACTTATACATCACCCTAGCACCTCCATACCAATTAAATCAGAATCAAACTTATATTTACATTTTTTTCTTGTGTGAACCATCAATTGCTTCACTGCAGAATTGATTAACTTAGTGTTATTTTCATGCTACTAGGACTTCCATGCAATTGTCCAGATCACTATGTGCCAGTATGTGGTGCCAATGGCAAAACCTATCCAAGTGCTTGTCTTGCCAGGTAATATTAAATTATTTTTATATGAAACTACTTATACTGAAAATTATTTATTTTTTTAATTTGCAGTTCATGTTTTGATTTTTTTAAATACTTTTCATGACCTTATTAGAGTATTCCCTTCCTTACATTGATGTTTAAAATACCTTTTTATTTAGGTATTTGTTTCAAAAGCTTTGCTAGTTAATTATCTTTAGAAAATTGCAACTCTATAGTAGCATTCAAACTGGAATCAAGAAAAGGCAAGCAGGTCGAATTAATTGAAGAACGTGGTTAGAGCATAAGTTGAAGGACAAAGTATTTCAAGGATTTAATTAGCATTAGATCTTGTACATGAATAGAGTTTGGGATTTCTGTCCTTCCTTCTTATACCTCCAGTCCATCAAGAGTCAGCTGTAAACTTGAACTCCCATGTTTAATCACCATAATACCGAGATTATAATGGGTTCTATAATTCTTCAGATGCATAAGTTTCTTTGCATGATATGCAATGATATGAAAGAAAGTACAAATAACATCCAAATTGAGTAAGGTTTTGTCCTATGTTCCCATCCTTACTGAAAGGTAAAATGTAGTGAAAGGAATTTCAAACTGGAAAGTTTTTTTTTTTTTTTTATATAGAAAGACCCAACTTTTGTTTGCTTTGTCAATTCTTTAAAGAAGCAAACAGAAAACTAACTATATGGGTTTCTCTTTCAGGAATTCTCGAACTTTTTTGCCCAAGTATGCTGTACTTAAAATAATTAATGTACTAACACACATAAGGGTGAAAAATTCCACTATCTTTGTGCTTATTGCTGTTGAGCTGGATAGTTGTGTAGTGCTAGTGTTAGTACCTAGAAACCAGCAGTAATGTATCTGCCTTTTCTCTTTCTGGTTCCTTGCAATATGTTTGAGCATGGATTGAATTCAGAAGTGCCTAGTTAAACTGAAAACCAGGCAGGATGACTTTTCTGACATAGCTGTTTATTTATAAATGGAATTCATTGCTCATGAGAGAAGTGTTTGTTTTATGTAAAATTGATCAGAGCTAAGCAGATTTCTGTGATTGAATTTTTAGTATGTCTTTTGTAAAAAAAGATCGTGCTTATGTTATTGGTTTGTATGTCAGTCTGTCGGCCTATGGACACTATATCTCTGTAACTATTAGTCTGATTTGAAAAATTCTTTTTGCATTGAGAAGCTTGGAATATGCGAATGGTGATCCTTCATCTCGTTTCTTTTTTTGTTTTTTTTGTACGATGTACAATCGTGTCGCTAGAGGGCGTAAATGCAGATTATATGGAATTCAAAATACATTTTATTCCATATATATTTGCCTCTAAATATCTGATGGAAAAAATACTTTTTCCTTTTGATTCCATTTATGTCAAAGAGTATTTTAGGTATAGTCACCTTTTCAAGTTATGCATAGATTTTCCGCTAGGGGGCGCAAAGGTAAATTGCGTTTCCCCCGATATCTTTCCTTTTAAAACTCCGATTTGAAACAAATTTTCTTCAGCGGTGACAACTCCTGATGGAAAATCTTTTGCATATAATTTCTAAGTTTTGGTAAAGAAAACTTTGGCCACCAGGGGGCATAAGTGTTAATTTCTGCTTCTGATGTATTTGCCATAAAATCTGAGCTTCTAAAATCTCGAAAAAATTCTTGCCGCCCCATGGCTTCTGAATCACTTGTCCGAGATGGGTCCAGGTTAGAATCGCAGTGAGGCATGGATGTTGTATTTGTCTTACAGCACCGGCTATCTCCCTTTCCTGGAACCAGTGGCCCTAAATTAGGGACGGGTGACTGCTTATAGCCCATCGAGTTGCGCACGGTAGTTGTTAACACCCCCCTCTGCCCAAAAAAGAAAACAAAAAAATTTTTCGTGGACCGATGCACTTACGTCAATAAACCTTTTCCGAATATTTTCTTCTTAAAATATTGCATGGTTTATCCACCAGGGGGCATAGATATATATCTTATTTTTGTCAATATCTCTGCTTCTAATAGTCCGATTTGAAAAATTCTTTCTTTGTTGGATAGTTTCCGGTGTGGCATGTTTTTCATATAACAGGGTGACTACCAGGTCACGAAATGAAAAAATGGTCATGGAAGTCAAGGAAAGGTCACTGACTTGAGGTTGTAAGTCACTGTCGATTTTTTTCGTTTTATTTTGTTATTTTTTTTCCTTTGTGCCTTACCCCGTAAAAAGAAAATTTCATCTTTGAACAAAAAGGAGAAGTCTTTGCCAATGACTATGACGTCATTTCCTTCCTTTAGACAAGTTCTGAAGGGACACACTGTGGTACCGTTCTCCCCTTCAGCGTTCATTGACTCCGTTTGGCACTTTGCCAACCGTGGTTCTCTCAACTGTGCGCCAACAGTAAGGTATTTTTGTTGAACATAACCAATAATCTGCTTGTCTGCTTCGCAGAAAAATTTGTCATGGGTCATTCGGGCTGGGCGATGTACCGGTATATCGTGAAAAACCGGTTTAAGTTTTACATCGAGGCTCCAATTTTTTTAGCTAATGGTACTACAATGTGTCTTCCTTCACGATATCGCAATGCGATGTATCGTGTAGTATGATGCTGATGAAACCACTCGATGGCGTCGCGAACATAGGAGCTTCTTCAGGAATGATGGGAATCCATCACGAAGCAAACATGATTTGCATTTTTGAACTTCACTTTTAGTTGGTAAAGTTCGATGAACACTTACCGCACGTGGGGCTTGGCTTTCAATTCATATTTCCGTTATGTGGATGCGGCACGGGGGTTTTTCATTTGGCCACGGGTCCACTTCTTTTTTTTTTCCGTTGGAATTTATTTTGCCTCATCACCAAATGAGTTTTTTTCCTTTGCTGCATCCTCATTTACTTCAATATTGCGCCATCTCTTGTTGGTCAGTGATCTCATTTTTCGAACTTTTTCATTTTTTTTTTGCTCAATTTTAATTAAATTTCTTGATCTCATTTTTCGAACTTTTTCATTTTTTTGCTCAATTTTAAATGAGATCACTGACCAACAAGAGATGGCGCCACAACGCCCAAGAAGAAGCGATAGCCGATGACAGAAGCAGCCCGCGAGAACCACCGAAATGCCCAGCTGACACGGTCTGTGCTAGTCGGAGCAAAATGTCCCCTCGAAGACGGTAAAGGAGTATTACCGAAAGTACTAGGGTTATGAATAAATATTGAAGTAAATGAGGATGCAGCAAAGGAAAAAACTCATTTGGTGATGAGGCAAAATAAATTCCAACGGAAAAAAAAGAAGTGGACCCGTGGCCAAATGAAAAACCCCCGTGCCGCATCCACATAACGGAAATATGAATTGAAAGCCAAGCCCCACGTGCGGTAAGTGTTCATCGAACTTTACCAACTAAAAGTGAAGTTCAAAAATGCAAATGCATTAATGCACGTTAAAAAATATAACCTCCAATATCGGAAGTAAATTGAAAGCAAACATGATGTTTAAACCGGTTCTTATCAGGCCACCGCGTGTCGATGATGTCACCAATCAAAGAATTTGCGTGTACTGCTATTTGCCAGCAGAGTGATGTTCGAACAGGTTTTGATCAGTACGATTCCAAAACTGTAAATTGTTCTAATTCATAATAAAACGCTGCTGCACGTTTGTATGCCATGACTGCAATCTCCGGGATCTTGGGAACTTTCCGCAGTCTAGGAAGTAGTTGGCAGGTAATTAGCATGTCTTTTGTAAAAAAAGATCGTGCATATGTTATTGGTTTGTCCGTCCATCCGTGGACACCATATCTCTGCAACTATTAGTCCGATTTGAAAAAATTATTTTTGTGTTGGGAAGCTTAAATGTGAGAATGATGATCCTGGCATTCCGAGTTTTTCGGATGCGCAACTTTGCCGCTAGAGGGCATAAATGCAGATATCGAATTTAAAATGCATTTTATTGCATATATTTGCTTCTAAATATCCGATTGAAAAAATTATTTCTTCCTTTTGATGCCATTTATAACGGGCTATTTTAGGCACAGTTTCGTTTTCAAGTAATGCATAGATTTTCCACTAGGGGTCGTAAAGGTAACTTGCGTTTCCCCCAATATCTCCGCTTCTAAAACTCCAATTTGAAAAATTCTTTTTGCATTGGATACTGCTTCTGATGAGAAATGTTTTGCATATAATTTCTAAATTTTGATAAAGTATTGTTTGGCCACCAGGGGGCGTAAGCATTTATTTCTGCTTCTGATGTATTTGCAACAAAATCTGAGCTTCTGAAAAAGTCGACTGAAAAAATTATTTCATAGACCGATACTGCTCACCTCGGAAAACGTTTTGAAAACACCTCCTGCTTAAAATAGAGCATAGTTTTCCCTCCAAGGGGCGTATAACTTATTTTTGTCAGTATCCCTGCTTCTAAGTGTCTGATTTGAAAAATTCTTTCTTTTTTGGGGAGTGTTTTCGCTGTGAAATGTTTCTCATATAATTTCAAATGTTTCTTAACGCACGTCTGCCAGTAGAAGGCGTAAGCTCACATTTCCGTTTACAGCAATATCTGCGAGACCAAAAACCCGATATCAAAGATTCTTTTTCGGTCAGATACTACTAATCATGAAAATTCTGTGTGTATTTTCTTCCCAAAATAATGTCCAATTTCGCCACTAGGGGGCGCCAGTGTTTAATTTGTTTTTCTTAATATCTTTGCTTCTAAATGTATGATTTAAGAAATTATTTCAGCACCGGATGCCATTTACCTTTTGGAAAACACTTTAGGTTAGTATTTGAGGAGTTTTATAGTTCACAGTTCTGCCACTAGGTGGTGTTTGTGTACTTCTGCTTGCAGCTGTATATCTGCTTTTAAAAATGCTATTGAGAAATATCTTATTTTTACTGTATGCCATTCTCCACAGTAGAGATGTGGTGCATTTTCGTCTTTAAACAATGCACAGAATTCCCATTAAGGTGCATAAAGGTCAATACCTTCTTCTCACTGGCTCTTCTTCTGGGAGACATATTTTAAAAGTTCTTTTTTGTTAGCATAGTTTTTTTCAGGAATATGTTTTTACTTTCCCATTAGGTGTACACAGTGGTTGGAAAAACTACTTTTTATTTGTATCGAACTACAACTACTTTATGATACATGCAGTTAACTACAACTACATTTTTAACAAAGTAGTGACTACAAACTACTTTGAAAATGTAGTCATTACTTCACTACTTTTAGGACCCGAATTTTGCGAGATTATTCAATACACACTCAAAGTTAAAGATGTTATATTACTACAAAATATTGTATATCCCATATACACCAGACTTTACAATGTAGCATATCATATAAAATGAACTGCACAAGACTGTACAATGTAGCATATAGAATATAGCATATCATATAAAAACTTGGTTATGGCATATAATTAGGGTTACCAGTCGTCCGGGATTGGCCCGGACAGTCCTGGATTTGTAATGACGTCCGGGGCTGTGTCCGGGATTGAAAAAAGTCCGGGAGTTTTAAATGAGTGGTTATAAAGACAGCTAAAAATACACATAACTAATTATTTATTTCATTGCTATTAGTACTGAAAAATTTGACTTACCTCTATGTGCAATTCCAAATTAGAGGCGGATGACTCTGAAACCGACAGCTTCTTATTTAACGGGCAAAGTTTGCATGTGACTGTAAAATTCCTGTTTACTTGCTTCTCGAGCACTGTGAAATAATTATTATACGGCAACCAAGGCAGTTCAATTCTTTCTTCATCAAGCTGGACAGTAGCTGCCATATTTCAGGAAAACAGAAAAATTTATAATCACCTGGAAACATAAGTTAAATAAGTCTTCGAAGCAAGGAAAGCAAACACGTTCGTATTCACACGAGACGAAAACGACAAGACAAGTGTTGGTGTTGCCAATCTATGCTAGAAAACTCTGTGCTTTGAAACACCAAACGTTTTTATTCCGAGATCCTCATTCTTCATAACCTGTCCATTTTAATCCGCTGCATAGCAGATATCATGAAAGAAATGCTCGCTAAATGGCGATACTTAGCGCTGGTGCTGTGCATGTAGAGTTTCAGACTGAACTGTTTCTTGAATCTCTCGGTAGATGGCAGCAGCAGCATGGCGGAGAGAGTGGAGCGGAGGCAGGTAGCAAGATGCAACATGAAAGATGTGTGTCATTGAAAATATGTCTTAGAATAATAGAATTATGTGTTTGTGGTCGTGTTTGCAATTAAATAGTTAGCTACAAGAAATGGTGTTTGTATTTCCTGTTGTGCACCACTGGATTATTTGTTAACAGAAGAACATTTTAACTTTTAAGCAGGATTACAAGCTACGACCTTTAGGATTACCTGTTCCTCGAACAGATGCCAAGGTAAGTGATCTTACCGTAAGCGGATGGATAGAGCTTCGCGCTGTGACGAAGAAGACAAGATGGATGCTCGATTCCGCGAGCCTTTGCCTAGTGTGCGTAATGGTTAGATACGTACCATCAGGCCATTGATCACGTTAGTGGGGAGGGAATAATGTGTTCCCTACAGTGCAGTTCAAACTAGGAGTATTAGCGTTGTGTCGCAAACACACGTGATGGTCAAGTGATATGTAGGGCACCTTGTTTGTTTACTGAAGTAACGTTAAAAGTAGTGTCGAAACTCGCTACAAACTATAGAGGTTTGCATCGCACTACACTACTTTTTTTGTTAAAGTAGCGCGTTACATTACAAACTACGTGGAAAAGTAGTGACTACAGTAGTTTCGCTACTTGTAGCGCACTACTTCCGACCACTGGGCGTACAGTTATATCATGTTTCTTTCTTTATTTCTCTCTTTTAACTGTTCGATTTGAAAATCTGTCTCCAATACCTTCCTTCTGCTGTGAGAAACTTTTTATGCACAGTTTGTTAATTTTCATTACATACTTTTTAGCTGCTGGTGGAAGTAAGTAGCTGTTTTCTATTTCTGGATGTTTTATCCATTGAAGAAATCTGGTTGATATTTTTCTAACCGGTTGCATTGGCTTTGAATAACTTTGATAAATTTAAATCGCACCAGAAAAGATTAAAGACATGCTCATTACAACCCAAAAGTCATCTTTCTTGTTTTCTTTTTGGTTCACATTTTAGTAAAACAGTATAAAGAGATGTATGGGCATTTAAAATTACATCTGTATAATTTTCCGAATGTCAGTCAGTGCACTTTCACTCTTTCGGAGAATTATTTCATTTTTTTCAACATTTTCAAAATATTTAATCAGGCCTAGCCTTGGGGGGGGGGGGGGGAAAGCCTAACATCAGATTTCGGTACTTCCCGATGGAATTGCGCCATAAAAATTGGTATAAATGCACTGTATGTTGGGTAGACAGACACAAAATATTGCACTTTCAAAATTTTTAGTCAGGCCTAGGCTAGGCACCAAAAAAAAAAAAAAAAAAAAAAAAAAGCCTGACTGCAGATTTGGATACTTTCCGACAGAATTCCACCATGAAAATAGTTATAGAATAACTGCATGTTGAGTAGACAGACACAAAAATATCACACTCTCAAAATTTTTAATAGGCCTAGGCTAGGCGCGCGCACACACACACAAAAGAATAAATAAATAAATAAAAATAAAGGCCTAACCATAGATTTGGGTGCTTCCTGATGGAACTTCACCCGAAAATCTGTACAAATGTACTAAGTGTAAAGTAGATCGACAGAATAACATTATATTAAAACAATAATAATCAGGACACATATTCAACATATATTCAAAATAATAAAACTAAATGCTGCATCAAATGTAAAGAAGCATTAAGAAAACAGAAAAGTCAGCAAGCAGAGAAAGAAAAAGAAATCAGATGTGCTGTGGGAAGAATTAAAAAACTGAAAGAAAGAAAAAGTTATTGGAACAAGCTGAAAAGAAGCTAATGCAATAAAAACAGAAATTAAAGCAGCATACACATACACATACAAACAAACTGCAGAGTTAAGGCTATGTCATACATTGCATTTGGATCGTTAAAGCTCTTCATTAGTGACCTGGAGGCTAAATGTTATCCAATGAGGAAGTGTTTGATTTAGATAACTTTTTTAGTTTTATGTATGCACAGTAATACTATGCCTTACATGTCTACTTAATGCATGTTCGCTATAACGTATATACAACATTTTTACCCATTCCCGACATAACTTATTTAACATCACGCTGAAAATTTCCACCTATTGGAAGCTGCATACTTTGAAGTCTAGAAATATTTGTTTATGGTACACTTGTTTCTGGCTTCTCTGATCAAAGAAGGAGGAATTCTCATTGGTACTGCTTTTTTATTGATTTACTAAGGACATTCTTGTAAAAATGTCTTCCAATAAAAGAAAAAAGTGGTGTTGAAAGTGAAATATTGGTAAAATGTCGCAGAAAGTCATAAATTACAAGAAAAAGTGGACATAATAAATATGAGGCTGGTGAGTTAATAACTAAACTTTCAAACTCCATGAAATGGTCCTAGCCACCCCACATATTCAACAGACCATACTCTTATGTAATTTTTTTCTTTTGCTATGTAACAAACATACCTGAAGTTCAACCTATGGGACAAGGAGCTATTGCCACTTTTGAATCGTATTATGTATCACATCGTGATCTGAAGACAACTTATTTTAGTAACGGTTAGTAAGGATAAGGCAACTGTTAAACAGTTTAGTCATGATTATAATACATCCACGGACAAAGAATGAAATTTGTGCACCAAGAAGGAAGCATCACATTGAACTGAAATTTTATGGATGTAATGATATACAGTAGATGAATGATACACATGATTTCAAAAACAGAGCTGCAGGACAATTACAGAGGGATCTGTGGCATGCAGTCAGTCCGGTCATCTTCAACAACGCATCGCACCGCCTCATGCGGCTATACATGCTGCAATATGGTCAGGCACGGAGGTAAACAGACCTGATGTTGTCTATGGGCAGACTGGCCCAGACGTGTTGGATGGTGTGCTCCAAATCCCAAATAGTGCGGCACGGCGGGAGCAGGCATTTCAACTGGTCCCACACATGCTCGATAGTGGACATGACGTAGGCAGTCTTGGGCAACCTGAGCCATGTGGGGGCGGGCATTATCCTGCTGGTATATCGCACCTGGAATCCTGGCCAGGAATGGGAGCACATGGGTCCGTAGGATCTCATCCACATACTGCTGGCCCGTCAATGATCCACGTACCACTACTAAAGCTGATCAGCTATCATAGGCAATGGCTCCCCAGAATGTAATGCCTGCAGTGGGGGAGGTGTGGCACTTGATAGCGAGGTTGGGATTGTGCTGTTGACCCGTGGTCCTCCACACCAGCACACGATCATCTGTCCCCAAAACGAAGGAGCACTCATCGCTAAACACCATATGTCGCCAGTCTGTGGCGTTCCACGTCGCTCTGGCCTGGCACCACTGCACATGGAGCTGGCGATGTTCTGGTGTTAATAGCACCATACGTATGGGGCGATGGGATCGCAGATTCGTTTCCGCGAGGCATCGGGAAATGGTTCGTGGGCACACAGGAGCCACTACATCTGCCTGTTTAGTGGACCGGGTCCCCATGGGATCTGTTCATGTCTGGCGCACGCTCTGTTGATCCTCTCTACAGGTGGTCCTCCTGGTCCGTCCGGAGCTGCTCTGCCATGTAGCAGTGTCCACTACTCCCAACACAGTCGGACGGTATGGGCAGAACAATCCACGTGGCGGGCTATGCAGCGCACCAACCACCCTGCGGTTTTCAGCCCGATGATCAGGCCTCTCTCAAAGTCCGTAAGTTGCGTAAATTGATGTCTCTGGCATCTACCTGGTATTCTTGTCACTCTGTACTCTTTGTTTGCGTCGTCCGGTGCTTTTTGCTTTCATGAGGCATTGACTACACACCAGTTTATAAGGCTGCCGGTTCCTGCTTGCAGCGCCACTACAGGGTGTGCGGTCTTGTGCACTTGCCCCAAACGTGGATCATTTGCATACCAGCACGGACTCTAGCTATTTGCAAAGTTTCGCAGTTGCAGTATGTTTTCTTCTAGGTGTGCAAATTTCATTGTCCATGAGTGCGTGTTGTATGCAGTATCACAGGAACTTTGATAGTGCATGGAAAATGATGACATGGTAATGCATGGTTGGACTTTGACAAACAACTTTTTGTCCACAATTTGTGACTGATTTGGAAGGATTTGAATCAACTGTTAGATTAATAATATTGTTCAAGAAATTCTCCAGCTACCTGAAAAGCTTGATTTAGAAACTGATGATGTGAAAGAATTGTTATCCTCACACAGTAAGTAAAAGACCTGGCACCGAGGGCTTGACTGAACTGGAAACATTTTCAGGGAAAGTGGCTCATAAGAAGACTCAGTTAAATAGATTACTAAAGAAAACCTGCACTAACAAACATTCTTGATAAAACTTTCAAAATCATAGAACAGCCTGTAAATAAAATTGGTAAGTGTGGCCCTGATAAGTGCAGTTCTTCAGTTATGTATATGTTCAGATACTTTGTGCAACAGTGTGAAGCTTGTTATGAATAGCATTTATTTGCTGAGTAAATAAAATAGTGTTATCAAAAATTGAAATAAATTGCTATTAATTTTAATTGTTGATAACAGTCTAAACCTTTATAATGTACTTTCTATACTCGCTTAACATATTTTTGTATAACATGCAGGTTTCCCGGTAACAAGTAATTCTTTATAGTGTGATATTTTGAGTTTTTCACTAAATGCAAGCTTATTGGTAAAAAAATTGCTATTTATTTTAACTTTTTAGAAATCATTTTATATACTCAATTTACCCTTTTAATTTCTTAATTACATAATCAGATTTTATATTTAATTATTTAAAATGGCCAAACTCCTACACTATTGACAGAAAGAATAGTCAAAAAACTTAGCTTTAGGGTCAAGAAATGTCCAGTAAAAGTCAAGGAAAGGTCAAGAAATTGAGTCTCCTGAAAATGGTTAGACACCCTGTATAATTTCAAAATTTTCAAGTAATTTATAGACTTTCTGCTAGGAGGCGTAAAGGTAAATGCCCCCCCCCCCCTATCTCTGCTTCCAAAACTCCAATTTGAAAAATTCTTTCTGCACCGGATACAGCTCCTGATGGGAAATCCTTTGCATATAATTTCTAATTTTGGTAAAAAATTGGTTTGGCCACCAGGAGGCATAAGTCTTATTTCCACTACGGATGTATTTGCAGCAAAATCTTGATTGAAAAAACTTTGTTTTTGGACTGATAATACTCATGTCGATTTCTAAAACTGCAATTTGAAAAATTCTTCCTGTATCGCATACAGCTCCTGATGGAAAATGTTTTTCATATAATTTCTAATATTTGGTAAAGACTGGTTTGGCCACCAAGGGGCATAAGTGTTAATTTCTGCTTCTGATGTATTAGCAGAAAAATCTGAGCTCCTGAAAACTCTACTAAAAATTTTTTTCCTTTGACTGATATTGCTCACATTGAAAAAAGCTTTTGAGAATATTTCCTAAAATAATGCATGGTTTTCCTGCTAGAGGGTGTAGATTCATATCTTATTTTTGTCCATATCTCTGCTTTGAAGAGTCCTATTTGAAAAATTCTTTCTTTGTTGGAGAGTGTTTCCGCTGCCAAATGTTTCTCATATAAATTCAAATTTTTCTTAATGCACAAGTCCGCAACCAGAGGGCGTAAGCTCACGATTCTGTTTACAGCAATATCTATGGGATTAAAAACCCAATTGAAAAACTTTTCTTCCATCAGATATTGTTTTCCATACCAGTTCCATTGACTTTGAATAGCTTTGATAAATTTAATTTGCATCAGAATTAATTCAAAAGATGTGCTCATTACACCCAAAAATTCAGTGTAATTTTTCTTGTGATGATTGCAGTTAATTTGTGTTGAGCATTTTCATTATCAAGTGAAATCTCATTAGTTTATTAGTGCCTTAAGTTACTGTGACATACATGTACTGTATTATGCTGTTAAAGACAATCCTCAAGCCATGTATATGAATTTCTGGCAGAATCATAATAAAACTGGTTTCGTAAAAGCAGTATTGAGAAAAGAAATATTTGGATTAGACAATTAAAATGCTAGTCTTAAGCTTTGATCAGAATATGGATTCTAAAATACTGAAATTCATCAGCATAAAACACCAGTTAAGCAATCTGGTTTTAGAAGAGAATGGAAGGTGGCTTCTTCCCACAATGTCTTCTTTTAAAAGCACCTCATGATAACCTACATGCCATGAGAGAGCAAACAGCAGTATCTCACTGGTAGAAATTAGTCCCCAATCACTTTTCTCTGAGTGATGCAGTCTTACCATGGCTTTGCACGCACATATTCAAAGTAAGTTCCTATTCACATGTTGCCATTGTATTACTGTATTTTCTGAGAATAATGCAGACCAAGTGTAACACCACAGTTCCATTCATTTCCTTGGTTTGTTGTTGGGAATAATGCCACACCAAGTTTAGAGCCACAGGTTAGTTTATCACAAGGAATTTTTATTTGAGGACCACTCCTGCCAGCATCTAACTACAGTCAGGTTTTATTATTAAAAATAAATAAATCAGAAGACCATAGCAGTCAGCTTGTTGAAATTAAATTGGAATCCCTGCAAGTGGGGTATTTGGGGGATGGGTAGCATTACAACAATTAGTTTTAATAACACTTGACTTGCCTGTGCAATTTGCATGTAAAAACATTGGAAATGAAAGTACTATAGACATGCTGGAAGCGCTGCATTAAATGGACATCACAGCCACTATTTTCTTGCTATAACTGTTAAACTCTTCCTCTTAATGAGTAAAAGAGGTTCACACCCTGTTTGCAAAAGAGGAAGAGGTTGAAAGGCTGTGAGGGTTTCACAGCAGGGCATTTTGTTGTAAATCCTGCTGTACTGGGGTAGCTCATTTGGGGTTGGGAGGAGAATGTTTTGTTTAGCCTGTGGTTGGCATGTGTAGAATGCTTTAGATTTGGAAAGAGGGAGACATTTCTCTAATTTAACATGTGAAGATGGTTCTTTGTGAGACATGCTTATCCATTGTACTATAAGTAAGGTAGAAAAAACAGCAAACATGTTTTTTTCTGCATGAGATGGGAAGCAAATTGACCATAGGTGATACCTTAATTTTATGACCCATCTTGCAGCTGCTGCAAAACTCAGATAAGGCTGGGGAGGATGGAGGGGGGGGGGGTCAGTCACTGTAGTAAAAGAAAAAGTTTATTTTAAGTTGTTTAATTTTAAAAGTTTGCCATTATGAAGTTGGTTATTTTAAAAGTATTTGTTCTTTTTTAATATCAAATTTTTTATTACTAATATACACTCATTGTCATAAAAATCCGTGCACCAAGAAGGAGGCATCAGATTGAAATGAGATTTTAGTAGTGAGATGGTACATACCAAGAACAGAAGTGATTACAATATCACAGCAGCAGGACAATTTCCCACAGATATACAGTACACATTCCAGTCAGTGTTAATACTGGGTCTGACTGCCTCATGCTTGGATATATATGGTGATACGGCATAGCATGTAGTCAAAGAGACGCCGTATGTTATCCTGGGACAGATTGGCCCACACTTCTTGCAACTGATGCTCTAAATCATGAACACTGGGACATGGAGAAAGCTGGCGTCCCATCTGGTCCCACATGTGTTCGATAGGTGAGAGATCAGGCGATCTGGAATGCCACAGAAGCATTGAAGCATGATGTAGACAGTCCTGGGAAACCTGAGCCATGTGCAGACGGGCGTTATCTTGTTGGAAAATGGCTCCGGGCCGCCCTGTCAGGAAATGCAGCACACGGGGCTGCAGGATCTTCTGTACATAAGGCTGGGCTGTCAACGTCCCTTGGATCACTGCGAGGGAAGTCCGGCTGTCATACATGATGGATCCTCAGACCATCATGCCTGCAGTTCGGGACATGTGCCGCTGTACATTGAGGTTGGGATTGTAGCGCTCACTTGCAGTCCTCCACACTTTGACTAGGTGGTCATCCGTTTCCATACAGAAGCGGGATTCGTTGCTGAACACTATAGGTCGCCAGTCCGTAGCATTCCACATTGCTCGCTGCTGACATCACTGCAATCGACGCCCATGATGATCAGGTATTAATGGCAGAAAACGTAAGGGCCGTTGAGAGTGCAGATTCGCGTCTGGAAATGGTTCTGGTGGACACAGGAGTCCCTTGTACAGTCGTCACATGTCTCTGGATATTGGACAAGGATGTCAGTGCATCTATGTAAGCCGCTCTCATGATCCCATGGTCCTCTCTGCTGATGGTGTGTCTGGGTCATCAAGAGCCAATCCGCAGTGTCTGGGTGCCTTTCCGTACCCATTGCTCCCAACATACATACGTATCACTAAGCTGTTCTCTGAGATTCAGAGATTAGCTCCAAAAAGAAATACAAACTTCCAGATATTTTTACTTATTGTTGTCGTATCAAACTTCGCCATTTACAGCGATCTTGACATACAACTCGTGCTTCACAGATATCCATTACACGCCGTACACAAGATCTTTTATACTTCATACTCATAATCTTTTTCTCATGCAGACACTCATGAATCTGATCCACCCATGTCTTCCTTGGCCTTCCTCTGCCTTTTCTTCCTGCCACTTGGGCTGAAAATATTTTCTTAGTAAGCATTTCATCACTCATTCTTTCAACATGGCCAAACCACTGAAACATATTGGTCTCCACCTTGCTAACAACATTTTGCTTTACATCACACAACTGCAATACATCTTCATTCCTCACACAATCAGATCGTGTCTTGCCACAAACCCCACATAAGTAACGCATTTCTCCAGCACACAAACGACTCCTATGTTTCTTCTGCAGTACCCAGGTTTCACTGCCATACATCAGAGTTGGACCAATTACTGTTTCATACACAGCCATGCGGGACTCTCTAAAGAACCCATCATTCCTGTGAAAATTTCCCAGAGCAAGCAGCTATGACTTTCAAAGAATTATTCACTCGCCTACTGATTTCACCATCTAACTTGTTCTCTCTGTCAAACATGCTTCCTAAATACACAAACTCACTCACCTGGTCAATCACAGTGCCATTTATACTTACATTACATTCAGTGCTACATGTTCCTCTCTCAAACACCATAACTTTGGTTTTTCCGTTATTTATACTCAGTTTGAATTTCATGCAAACTTCGTGCATCCGACTCAACATACTCTGCAACTCACTTTTGCTCTCTGCCAACAGGACAGTGTCATCAGCATACAGCAATCTGCACACACGGATATCACCAAGACATAAACCACTATTATCTATTTTGGCCTCACGCATGCATGCATCCATAAATATATTAAACAGCCATGGTGACATTACACAACCTTGTCTAACTCCTGCACCAATGGAAAACCATTTTGATAAAACACCATTCACTCGTACACAAGCTCTACTACCAGCATACATGGCTTTTACACTATTAAGTAGATTCCCAGTAACACCATATTCATTCAATACCTTCCACAAAAGTGTCCTATTGACTCGGTCGTTAGCTTTCTCTAAATCTATGAAGGCAGTAAAAACTTTCTTCCCAACAGCCAGATACTTTTCAATCATCATGCGTAATGCAAAAATCTGGTTAGTGCAGCCTTTACCAGGCATAAAACCACTCTGAACATCCCACACTTTCAATGATGTAAAACCCCATACTTTTTCAATAACAACCTTACCAAACACTTTCCCTGGCACACTCAGTAGGCTAATACCACAATAGTTCTTGCATTCAGTCTGATCACCTTTTCCCTTATACAAGAGAACAATGATAGCATCCTTCCAATCCCGAGGGACCATTCCTAACTCCCAGCACAACTGGCAAATTTCAGTTAACCAGTCAATTATAGTCACCACCATACTTCAACATCTCTGCAGTTATGCCATCAACTCCTGGAGCCTTACCATTCTGAAGAGATTTTAGAGCTTTACACACTTCTTCTCTTGAGATCCCTCCTGTGCTTTCATCCCTTATTGTGACATCATCTGCATCTGTCTCAGAATCATTTTTGCTCTCCTGATCTAATAACTCACAGAAGTATTCGACCCATCTGTCACTTAACTCATTGGGCTCCCATATCATTTCCCCAATCTCATTCTTCACACAACTTATAACTTTGTTTCCCCTATTTTTCCTGAGTCTCATGTACTTCCAGAAGGACTTTCTATCTTTCCAAAAAGCCAGTTCATGCCTTTCCACTTTCTCTTTCCTATCTTTTGCCTTACTGTGCCGAACCAGCTTCACGCTTCTTACAGCGATATTCATCCACAGAGACTCTACCTTGCAACATCCCCAAATAGGCTTCCTTCTTTTTCTTTACTGCCTCATCAATCTCACTATTCCACCAAGCATCACCTCTATTGTTACCCACTATTGTGGTGCCACAGACCTCTTTAGCAGCAGTAACAACACAGTTCTTAAAACATTCCCACTTCTTTTCTACATCCCTCTCACAAGATTTCAGATCCTTCAGTCGTTCTCTGAGTAAGTCAGATTACCGCTGATGACCCAACATGATCACCCTGTACTGTCCGACTGGCCCAAATAGTGGCAGATTCAGTGCGCTGGCCACCCTGCCTCTCTCATCCCGATGATACGGCCTCATTCAAACTCCATCAGTTGCCCATATGCACATCTATGGTGGCCCCTCAGCATATCTATTGCTCAGGGATCTCACCTGACTCTTACCGTACGTACACTTCAGCACAAATGTGGAGTCCTCTGCGCAGTGTCTTATCAGCCCCAAGGATTGTGATTGCAGTGCCGGTCTTGGATGCATGGGCATGCAAAATTGCACGAAACTCTAATCATTTGCATGTCTGCCCTTCCCATAGCTATTCGCAGAGTTTCACATTAATTACACAGTTTTATCTTGGTGTGCGGGTTTTAATGACAATGAGTGCGGTTAATAAAAATGGTGATACCCACTTCTACCACAAATGCCAAAGAGTTACCATGGGAGCCAGTCTAGAGCATTTTTCACAAAATCTACTTATGATAAAAACTAAACGGTATTGCTCCAAATTACTTAGTCACAAATAAACATGCAAATGTCTAGACTTAACTTCATTTGCAAGACAATAATCAATGAAGAGTCAGCCCTCCAGCTTTTTTTATAGCTCTATTTATATCACAAATATGAGAAGTGTTTATGTATCATGAACAATGGTTAGAATCTATAATGTTAGTAAAACTGGTTATAAGTCACACTTTGTTAAATGCTGCATTTTAGAGCTGTATGTTTGTAAAATTGAGTTTAGTGCCAAAGCATTACTATCAGAAAACACAGTACTGTTTCTGTCATTCTGGGTACCACATCTTGTAGACATTTACTGACTTCACTACTGCTACATGACAAAAAGTTTCATAAGGTATCTAGTGTCCAAAATTGGCACTCAAGTAATATGGTAACTAATATTTACTACTATCCAGTCATCTGAACTTTCTATTGGCAGTATTTCCAAATTTTGGTGATTACAGTGAGTTGTATTCTAACACATTCATTGTGTGACTGATATCTGTTTTCATATTTACTTTGTAATGTCCTGAAAATCAATGGGCAAAATAATTAAATTTTGTGCCTAATTTTTCATTATTTATAACTGTTATTAGCAGTAAAAACCATTACCAACCTTTGCTCACAAAACCTTTTAAAATTATTTTGTGATTTCTTTAGGTGTGCAGGACTTTCAGATGACGACTTTGAATTCGGAGCTTGTTATGATTCTGATCCTTGCAGTCCAAATTCTTGTCATCCATATGACAGGTATATATGAAAATTTAAATTACAATGCATGCCTTTTGATGGTTTTAAGTTTAGAATATTACATCCACATTACTTACTAAAAACTGAAATAGCCAGAACAGTTCAGCCAGTGCACAAAATTCCTTGAAGTAGATATATATCAGTGGGTGTAATGGTTTTGAAATTTGCCTTGGGTCATTTTGTAATAGAAACTGCTTCTTTTTCATCATTCTGGGGGAAAGGGGAGCGGGCACAAAGCCCCAAGCTTCCACCCAATTCTGTCTCCCCTGAGCCAGAACTTTGTACTACATCTTTTAGCATTCTTGTAAATATATTGTTTTATTTGTTATAACTATTCATCAATAAAATGATTCTATATTTATTTTTTACATCACTAGAGTTCCTTTTATATTAAAATACCTCTTATAATCTCGAACTTGTGATGGAAATAATGACATGAATCCAGAGCTACGGCTACCCGAAAGTCAGTTGCCCTCCCAGAATGGTCAGTCTAAGTAAGGGTGTAAATTCATGCTTTGAAAGGTGTAAAAATAAAGATACAAAACACGAATAAATTTATTGAAAATTGCAATGAATAAGAAAGTAAAACACTCCAGTATTTTCTTTTTTAAAGGCCTTAGTTGGGCACATACAGTGTTCCATGTAGCTAACCATGGTCCAAAGTAAACTACTTCGTGAGGTGTGGATACCTCATATGCACGAAAGGAATTGTCGGAAACAGCGGAGAGTGGCATATAGAACAATATGTGGATATGCCTGACCAAGGGATGAACAGTCAGTCAATCATCTGTATTCTATTGCAGAAAGCCCCGTCTGAGTGTTTAACACATTTGCTGCTGCCATACTAATATAAGTGGCAAGAGTGTGGTTCCTGTATGAAACCCGTGTAAATCTCCCATGATACCACAAGGCATCACGCAGCACCAACGATTGAGCTTTTATGCGTTTGGACCAACCAGCCATGGGCTTGCATCTCATAACTTTGCATGACTTAGCAATTCTAAAATACGAGAAAATTTATCCATAATTGATATTTGTAATTATAATTCTGCCAGCAATAAAATATTATTCTGATCCTGAAGTAGACATTTGCTGTATACATATTTTGCACATTGGTGCATGTAAAACAAGAGAAATAATACTTACAAATGCCAAAGAATTCCATAAATAGTGCCATGATGCATAACTGGATAAATACAAAATCCATACATTTTGACTTTGGTAGGGTAAAAAATCCCACACGCATACAGTTCGACTTGGAACATACTTTTTTTTAGCAAAATAGGAAGACAAAATATTTATTCCTTATCTATGATGATACAATTTGAAGCATGACTGAAAGCACAGTGCAGGATTTTGTGGACACTGGGCACAGTAATAGAGAGTGTCCCTGCAAATCCCTTTGGCAGAGCACATTTTGCATCGTCTCCTCAAATAACATCCCTTTTTTTTTTTTTTTTTTTTTTTACTGGAAGATGGCCACATCTTTTAATGCTTTAGATGCCTTCACTCGGGAAGTTGATGGCTCTTGATTCAGAAGTTGACGTACAATGGATAGCCGAAAATTGTAGAGGCTTATCTTCTTCCCTGAGAATTTATTATACAAGTTGTGGGAAGTGATTATCATCATATGAAATATATGTATTCCTAGCTTCTTGTACCATCTTATGGTTTTCCTTTCATAAGGATAGTACACTAGCATTTGATCTTGACAATCTATCCCTGACATTAATTTATTATAGTTGATAATAGCCTTTGGTTTTTCTTTTATCTGTCCCCTTTTATTTACAGTTTGAACTAAAATAGTCCTCAAACTCTGTGGTAATGAAGAGAACATCCCTTTTATCTTTCCATTTGCACACTGCAACAGCATTGGAATTTCTGTTCCCCCTTCAAAAGTTTAGCTTTCGTGACATCCTAAGGAAGATCTCGTCGGTTTGCACGAAGAGTTCCAGTGCAAATAAGTGTCATTGTTCAACAATTATCCACATAAATAGCATGACCAACATTTAGCTTCCCTTCCATCAATTTTAAAACTACATTAGCAGAATGACCTCCCCCCCAGGGAGTCCAGTTGCCTTGTGTAAACCAAAGCTTTTAGAATAATACCATTTGGTTCTGTTAGCATATAAAGTTTCACCCCATATTTATGATGTTTTCCTTTCATGTACAGTACTGTTTGAAAATCAAACGACCTCTCCCTAAAACCATTGATTCATTAATCTTAAGTTCTTTTTCAGGGTAGTATATGCTCTCTATGGTATCATTATATAAATCCAGTAAAGGCATTATCATTGCAAGGCGGTTGGTTGTAATCGCTTTGCCAGGTTGAGGATTTCTTGCAAAATGAAGGTACCGCATGATCAGAAGGAAATGATTCCTGCTCATATTTGAAGAAAAGCAGTCCATTTTGAATAATGGATCTATTTTCCAGTAATCTTGGGGGCATTTGTACAATGCCCATATGAAACAGAAGGCCCAGAAAAACTTTCATCTCATCTACCGACACATCCTTCCATTTATTTATTCATGAACCTTCAGTAACTCCCGAGATAAACACTTCTACAGTATATGCATTACTTTCCCTAACTAATAGATTGTAAAATTCCTCATTTGCTAAAAGATTAAAAAAATTGATTGGCTCAGTACCTATCACATTAATTTTCAGTCCTGGTACACCAATGAATGGAATTCTTCTCATGATGTCGGGATCATCTCACCAATGTGTAACCAAAATCCATTGAGGCTGGAGTATGAGAAAGAAGGCGGCATTCTTCATTCTCACTGCTGGTTGTACTACAGCTAGAAAAAAATGTTTCTGTACTTCATGATAGATCATCGGCATCATCTCCTATTTTCATGGAAGAATGTGCCCGGCGAGGAACTTTTGGTTGAGAGGGACCAACAATAGCGCTTCCGAATATATCCATTGTTTCCGCAAAACTAAGTATTGAAGTGAATATGAGTTTCTTTGAATCCTGTTAGCTTCCTCAATAAGCCTCCCTGTGATGTATAAACTCTAAGTAGCAAATACTTTTTATTGCCACTCAAGCATTTACTTATTGATAGTTTCCTTCACTGCAAAACCAGTGGCATTCAAAGGAAAATAAACATTGCAGTGAAAAGCGCACGCTGTGTTGTCTATGGGAAGTAAACTTATTTTCCTTTCTCTAAACCATGTGGGTAAAAAATTCGCTATCCCAAAACTGCGGTCACTTTTAGACAGTTGGAGACTCATTCTCAGTGCCAGTAACAAAATAGATAACTCTCTTCAAGTACCGAAGGTTTTAGGAAGCGAAATATGAAGCCATGATTACGACGCTGTTCGGCGGCGGCAGCACCTGGGCTAAGTATTGTATGACGCCGTTCGGCATCGCGGGGCAGTGAGAGTGTTAAACTGAAGTTTTTCAAACCCTATCCCAAAAGCAATTTCCAATTTTTGCATTCATTATCTGATGCTCATTGTTCAGTGCTGGTTTGTTTTTCATTCTGCATTTCTGTGGAGTGCTGTATTGTTGGAATTCACATAACTTTTGATGATAACTCAAAATTATGGGTTTTTACGAAGGAGTAAAAGGATATTTATATGCCAAATTTTTGGGTAAGTACCCTTACCCTTCCTCAGGTCTACAGCTGTAGTAGGCATTTCCATTCATAGATAAATTTCAACCTTTCAAATCATTTAATGTTGTACCTCTTCTCTCTATTTCCAGTCCTTCTGACAAATTTTCTTTGAAAAAGTGCTGTTGGTGTGTCAGAACTTTGTGTTCCAAAGTACTTTATGTCCTGTATTTTAAACATTTCTGTCTAAACCTGTTTTGTTTGTCATATTTGTTATTTGCAGCTCTCTCTCTCAATCTGGTTTTACGCTGCCTGCCTATTTCTCCCACATAGCTGACACCACACCCACATTTTATGTTGCAGACCACACCTTCCTGTAAAAGGATGTTTTCTTCTTCTTGCTGCAATTAAAAATATGACAAATAAAACAGGTTTTGATGGACATGTTCAAAATATAGGACATAAAGTGATTTGGGACACTGTAGAAGTTCTGACACATCAACAGCACTTTTCCTAAAGAAAATTGCTTGAATTACTGGAAATAGAGAAAAGAGGTAAAACATTAAATTATTTTGAAAGCTTGGAATTTATCTCATGAATGGCAACACCTACTATAGCTGTAGTCCTAAGGAAGGGCATGGGTACTACCTCAAAATTTGACACATATCCTTTTATTCCTGAGTAAAACCCCATAATATTGAAATATTTGTAGTTCATATGTCTAGGAATAGCCATATCATCAATTCTTACCAAATAACTTTCTTGCTTTACTTGATGTTTACAATAGTTGGCACTTGGGTATTTATGAAGTTTTCACATTTTTAGTAAAATTATATCAAAAACTGGCAGTGCAATATTTGAACAATCAGCCCCCCCCTGCTAAATAAAGCTCCTGGCTGCAGATAAATAAATGTCATGTAAGCTGTTCTGTCATCACATATAACCTTTGAGTGCCAAGGTACTTATCAATAACTACAAAATGGAACTGGTACTTTTATATCACTTGAATAGGAAAAGAATTTAGTTTTGAACAAAAGGTATTATCAAAATATGTATCATTTTCCAATGCCAAGGACCTTATATTACAAACCTGTAAATATTCTTTCTTTCATTTTCCCACAGATGTGTTCCTAGAAAAAGAGTTTGCTTAAGCATCAGGCATAAGAGCTGTAAGCAGTATGACTGTGGTAAGTTCCTTGAATTATTACCAAGAATTTGCTTTCTGAATTATGAAAACTGATTTATCACAAACTTGTTGCTCTCTACCAGGTGCTTTCTTCTTGCCTTCTTAACTGGTACTATAACTCTAATATGATAAAAATTATATGATTACAATGTGATAATTCAGGAACAACATGTAATAAAATATGAACTTCTAGTGTTTGTCTACCATGTGATTTTGTAAATTTATTTTTAATTAATTTCCAACAATTCTCAGTAGTATTGCTATGTCAGCACATACTATTAGCCAGTGATAATACTATATGCCAAACAATCATTACTTGTACAGTGCATCTGTAATCATAAAGTAACAAAATTTTTCTATATAATCATAGTAGCACTCAACTGTCTTGAACATTTTTCAAACAAGAATCATGGAAAATTTTCATCACACGTCCTGTAGCTAGTGTTTTGCATCCCTCACAGATGTCTTTCAGATTTTCCAAGAAAGGTTAATCTAATGTCACAAATGCAGGGCAAAACAGCCTGTGTTAATTGCTTTCATGGTTTACAAACTAGTGTGTCATTTGGCATTGTCATGGTGCAGCAAAATCCTGTGGTCAAACACAGATTGTCCAGACATGTGTGAAGTTCTTGCAGCATCTGTATTATGCCTCTAAACTGATGGTGTTCCTTTTGGCATGATGTCAAATGAAGTACTGTAATTTTCGTCGTATTATCCGCACCAGCGTAAAATCCGCAGACTGCAAAATTCACATAAAATTATTTTTTCCCTTCATATAATCCACAGACTGTGACATTCAGAAAAAAGATCACCGTATAATCCGCACATCATAGATGTTGAACAGGAAGTGGAATTTTCGACAGAAAAGTCGGTCACACAATGATCCATGAGTCCGAAGAAGTAAGAAAAAATGATTTTATTAAATGAAGAAATTCATTTTTAAAGGTTACTTTTCATATTTTTATCTCCAGACAGATAAAGCTCAGTGGCATGGCATCCATAGATCACGGCAATGCAGCTCCAGAGTATTGTATTACACCTTGCCAATGACGAAAGGCTGATACAGAACCAGTCATAAAAATACTGTATGCACTCGCGCATAAGTAGAAAGTTTTTGGAGGAAATCCTGCTTTCAGAGCTGGGGGATCGGTTTATATGTGGGCCAATAAAAAATAGGGCTGGACTTCCGTGAATTATCCCGCAGAATTTACCGATGGATTAGTTTAAGTTTTAGATCGTGGCAAAGCGGTGTTCCGCGTGTTTTACTGCACGATTGTTTTCTGACCTCAAAACTATCGTGCAGTAACTCGATCATATCCTCAACTGTGTTCACCACTTTCAGTTTAAATTTGGCAGTGTAACTGAAACGTTTTGTTTTCAAAGACATCATGAATAGCAATGAATGAAAACATCAGCAGCAAAGGTGTTGGTCAACTCAAAACGGCAAAGGGCGAACTGAACAGAGAGCATGATGCGTATGAGATCCCCAAGATATTATAAAAACCATCCCCCAACTCTGAAAGCAGAAGGGCCACAAAAACTTTATTATTTTAAAATCTGCGTATTATCTGCATCGGCGTATAATCCACAGAACCTATATTTTAAACTTTTTTAGCAGATAATCTGCGGATTATAAGACTAAAATTATGGTAACTACTATCATATTCCAAGAAGGACAGTTGCAATTACACCTGTCCACAATGGGCACAGATTTAGATTTTTATCTGTGGAAGAATTTGCATGATGCTATTCACTCATTTAACTGCATGAATGGGAGTGGGGGCAAACATACTTAATCTGTTATCAGGATATATACAATAAACTCTTGTACATTATCAAACTGCACTAAAAATACAAATAAGTATGCTACTCAAAAAAAATTAGGGAATACTGCAGTAGCAAATGATCTGGATACGATTCTATCCAGACATAATATTTAAAAAGCATGGTGCTCATTTCCTTGCAAAGCAGGCAGTTGAATGCCAGTAAAATAGTGCTAATTTTTCAGTTGTTTTCCCCACTTTGTGATTTAATTGGAAAGGGGGTGGTGTTAACGACTGCAATAGGCAACTCTGTAAGCTATAAGTACTTGTCCATCCCTAAATTAGGGTAAATGATTCCAGGAAAGGGAGAGAGAGCAGGTGCCTTAAGGCAAACACAACATCCATACCTCACAGAAACCCGTCTCAGATGAATGGTCAGAAGCCAGAACTTAGACCACTGGTTTAAAAAATTTATCATATTTTTTATTTTGGATGGAAAAAGTTTTTAAAAAGCTGTACAGTGCCAGGGAGGGACAGCTCTGTCAGTTTGTGTGTGTGCCCCTCCCACTAAGTGTTTCTATTAACCTTTCTTTTTTTTTTTTTTTTTTTTTAATTTAGACCAAAGCAACAGTCCCCTTCTTCCCAAGGGTAAGCTTCTGGATCCACCCTCACCTCACTTGCATAAGTTTCTGACTGTCCTTCTCGCACTCATTTAATAGTTGAAAAAAAAAACTTCTGTCCTGTAGGAATGGCTTTCTTTAATGGAATCCACACTACCACCAGTGGTGGAAAGCCAGCGTTTCCTAATCAAAATATCTAAAAGTTGGAATGGTGTGCGTGTAACAAATAATTTTGTAGCATGCATATCAGAAAAGATTTCTGTGATGTCATTCTTGAAGAGTTCTTGTAAAATTGCTTTTACTTTATTATTTTATGAAATATTCCTTGTATGAGTAACTGTGTCATGCCTTTTTTTTTTTTTTTACTCTAGTAAATATGCAAGCAAGGTGTAGTCAGCAACCAAAATCACCAGTTTGTGACACAGATAACATTGAACATTTAAATATCTGCTGGTTGTTACAGAGAAGAAAAACACTAGCCCACCATGGAAAGTGCATGGTATGAATTTTTCAAAAGTCACATTTTCCACATGTGCATTTAAAAAAAAACTGCTAATTAACTGGCTGTATTTTAAAATTTTATCTAAACTTTGAATTGCAAAAACTTAACAACTTGCAGTAATTTTGGTAGAAGAGGTTACTCTGTAATATTACTCATTTTGGACCTGAAAAAAAAAAAAGAAAACTAAGGTACAGAAGAAGAGAGATCATAAGAAACTGAAATCTAGATACCAGTGCAAGACATATGTAATTCAGTTATTAAGGATGAAGTGTTTCAAAAATTAAAAACATAATTTCAAGGTGTTCAAGAATGATGGAAGTAAAATGCTGAAATGGTTTTGAAACTGGCAGGGAGCAAGATTCTGGGAGTGAATATGGGAATACCCAGAAAAGAATAAGAAATGTGGTGGCAAAATGAAATACAGTAGAATTCTATGAGAAATAAACTAAGGCTGTATGATGGACAGCAATGGCTTATCTTGGGTCCAAGACCTGGGCTATCTCTCCCCCCCACTCAATATTGTTTTTTAAAAATATTGAAGTTTATTTTTTAATTGTTAAGTAATAGAAGTAACATTTTTCTAAATTTTAGGTTCATGCTATTGCTAACATGATACCAAATAATTATGAGGTTTAGGATTTGAAGACTTGTACGTGAACAACTCCATTTTTCTTTCCTTTTGTGTGAACTTGAGTGTTACATTTTCACAAAAATGTTTCTTCCGAGTACTTTTTCGTATTTAAAAATGTTTTTCTCTATTAACAAACCAGCCAAGTTGCTCGAATGTGCATGTCCTTGGGTGGCTCTAAGATATATCTTGATTCTTTTTAATACTGAAAAACTTCTTTCGGCAGTTGCAGTTGTTGATGAAAAGTTTAATATTAGATCTTCTAATTTGTACACCTCAATCAATAAACACTATGTCCAATTATTCAACTTTATGTAACAAGTAATGTCTCTTACTGATTTGTTTTGTATTCATCAAGGAAATAAAACACCTTCAGTTCATTTTTTAATCTAGCTGTATCAAAATTTGAAGCATAGAGTTCTTTTAAGCTCTGACTAGATGTTCAGGGAAGCTTTCACAAAATGTATCAAAACAGTTCGAATCCAACATATAATACATTGTATCACTGATTTTAATTCATTGGCACTTCACATAAACTTAAACAACTCACGAAACACGCGCTGGAAGCATGGAGGTACTGAGGTAGTCTGAAGTCTTCATTTTTTTTTTTTTTTTTGAGTGAACCCTTTGCGCCAAGCAATAGTCTACTCAGCTTATTCATGTTATCATGGAAACGCTAGCAGGCGATAGTATGGAAGCTCTTTGCATCAGAACAGCGAAGGCTCTCGAAGACCTACTGCGTTATGCCGTTGATCATCGCTCGCCAGACTGATTCTCATAATTGAATTCGCTCATGTGTTTTTTCGCACCGAAAGCATCGACATACCTTAATACTGGTGATAATTGACTTTTATTTGTGCATTCTCTGGGCTTCGTAGCTAGCCTCGAATATACGCCACTGATGGACAGGATGTATAGGATGGGATATACAAAGCAGTTAGAGAAGCAGCTGAAAGGCAACTCAGTGGCAGTTGCAAAGGTGCATTATCTGAATAGAAACTATGAACTGTGTACAAGAAAGTAGCAAAAAAAAAAAAAAGTCGAAATTGCAAATCCAAAAAATGTGCAACAAAAGATATTAATGTTAAACAGATGAAAAATTAATGCAGGGCAGAAACTAGCATTCATATTATATTGATTTTTTTCTGTAGCGAATGTTTCATTTCTTGACATTTTCAATGATTTCCTTTTCTGAAAAAAACATAAATGCAGTACATTAGTATTTTTGAATGAATTTTTTTAATTGCTAAACTTCTTAAAAGTACTTCCAATACATTCATTTCATCACCTCTAAAAAAAAGACTTATTTCTGCTGTGCTGTGTAGATGCTTAGTTGTCAGTCTATTTTCTTTTTTTATTCTGAATGGGGAAGGAGAGCAAAAAAATTGAGCAATATAGTTTATTTACAAAGGATGACAGATTATTCCTGTGGTACCACTTTCAATACAATAAATTACAAACCCAAAATAGTGGCAGTTGTTATGAGTGTTGTGAAATGTGCAAGCCTGAGAGTGTTTATTGCACTATGTAAATGAAGTGCTTTGCTAAAAACTATTTTTAATACTAGTTACTAAGTTGCTAACTTACAACAGACCTATGACATTAGTTCTTGTTTTTACTGCATAGTTTTGCATTATTTGACAGGGTTACAAAGTATAATTATGCAAGGCAAGAATTTTTTTTTTTTTTTTACTTGAAGGTAAATAAAGATATTTTTAAAATAATAAAAAAAGTATTGGGTTTCTATGGAGCAAACATTTTTAATAGCTTAAAGGTAACATTGTAATGGAGTTCATTTTATCATTGGTGAATGGGTAAAACTAGCATAGAGGGCTTTGCTTTCTGATATTATTAAATTGTGTATTTTTAAAATGTGGCAATATTGATGCTATGAATGATGATACTAAGACAATGCTGTCTTTGTGGAATCAGATAATAAAGAGTTCATAACTAGTGAAAATGGCTTATTTTTATGTGTATGACAATCATCAGATAATTCATTTTTATGTGTGTGACAATCATCCAAAAATAACAAAAGTAGCTAAATTCCTTTTTGGAAATGATGAAACTGATGACTTCTGTGGCATTGACTAAAATTCCTTTCATCAACAAATAATTTTTCAAACAGTTGCTTAACCCTTTAATATTGAGGAAATGCTACTGATAACAGAATATTTTATTTTGCAAAATGCATGAAATATAAAAAAAAAAAAAATCTTTTGGATCAAACAGTTTTTCAATGTTCACCCATTCATTTTGCCAAAATGTACAAAATTGATCAGTGTCTGCAAAGCTCTCAATATATGTACAATATTCTAGAGGATAATGCTTACCTTGGCATTCCTTGCTAGCGATGCGAACATTTCACGCACATGTTTTCCGGTCTTTGTTGATGTTATTGTCCTAAAGTCCGTTGTACGAGATGAATAGCTTTACTTCACACTCTTTTCGCTGGGTATACTCATTGGATCTTCGCTTTAGGATTCAAACACACCAATTTTTACCGTTCTTTATACTCGAAATTTTCGGCCAGTCTCTGGGCATCCTCAGGAGTGTGGCGACTTTTCCACCGATGTTCGTGGTTAACTTCGCGCTAATGGAGTCCGATACTCCTTGTTGCCATTCGTCGAATATCCGACGAATATACTCCTTGTTGCCGACGAATGGCAACAAGGAGTATCGGACTCCATTAGCGCGAAGTTAACCACGAACATCGGTGGAAAAGTCTCCACACTCCTGAGGATGCCCAGAGACTGGCCGAAAATTTCGAGTATAAAGAACGGTAAAAATTGGTGTGTTTGAATCCTAAAGCGAAGATCCAATGAGTATACCCAGCGAAAAGAGTGTGAAGTAAAGCTATGCATCTCGTACAACGGACTTTAGGACAATAATTCTGATACATTCTTTGCTGGCTAGAGGGTTAGTGCGACACGTACCATGGGCTTGCTAGTGTAGAGTCCTTAGCCATCGTGACCCAGTTCTGTTGGAAATTTTTTCACCTGTGGCTGCAGTGCCCTTGAGAGACAGTTCTTGTGCAGTCATCTTTGGGCTCCATTTCAGACACTACAGCAGAATCGTCAGTTTGGATTGACACAGCCATCAGATGACCTGGGCCAGCTCTTCTTATAATGGTTTCAGCTTCTTGGAACTGCTTCGACAATGTCAAAACCACCTTTTTCAACACATTGTGCCATCTCAAACAATTATCTAAATGATGACTTGTCATCTTCAGTACTTTTGATTAGCAGAGATTCAGAAATGAAACAATGTGGAAGAAACCTGAGTGTTTATACTTATATGAATAAGTAATTTGCCTGTTGCACAAATGAGAGGCTGTAGATCTGTTTTTATTGGATATTCTGAATGCGTATAGTTGATGGGGAAAATAGTTACTCCAATTTTGTTGACTAGTGTATTTCAAACAATGCAACAGTTCCTCATTAAAAATCATATTGTTCGTCTTGTCTGATATTCCTTATTGCATGACATTGAATATTAGTATGAATTACTAAATAAATTTACTCCAATTGGATTAAATTTTTTGTTGGTTGTTTTAGCACCACTGTCGAGGCCATGGCCCCGTGTGTGGACACAATGGTGAGACTTATGCCAGTGAATGTGCAGCATGGGCAGAACGTGTTCCAGTAGATTATAAAGGGCAATGTGTAGCTGTTGGATCATCTTGTAAGTATTTTTGCTTTTACGTACCATAAGGGAGGTTACTTTGCACTACTTTTTCTGATTTTGTATATGAAAGCATTTCAAGATTGTCCTACTGGAGATATAAATTGTCCTTTTCGTGTTCATAATATCAAATGTCTATGAAAACCACTACCTAAATCATAGACTTGAATCTTTCAGAATGTTTTTTTTATAGCACAAAAAAAAAGTGGCACAAAGTATCCTCATAGGAGGAGGATATTTTGCACCACTTTCAGAATTACATGAAAAATGGGTCAAGAAATGTACATGGAGCAATCTTGTCATCTTTTAATAATACTATACACCAGTGGTTCTCAAACTGTGTTACGCGTACCCCCAAGGGTATGCGAGCAGCCCTCACACTCTAATGAATTTTGTTCAAAAATTCTAAGTATAATCGTTTATTTATTAGAACATTTTTAAATAGTTCTTATTTATTTATTTATTCACGTGTATGAATAAGTAAATAAAAGCACTACTTTCTATTTCTTGTTATACTGTGTTTTGCTATGCTACAATTTATAAAGAAAACAAACAAAAAATTATAATAGTTACTTCACAGGTTGAAAAACAAATGGCAGCATGATGGCAACATAGGTACTTTTTGCCAAATTTAGGGAGTTTTCAGGTGAAATTTGGAGACTTGAGTAACTGTAACAGGATGGGATGTTTGGCATCATTGATGTCAGTTACACATGTTGAAAATAAGAGTCGCGAGTTTACGTAGTAGAATTTCAAACAAAGATCTTCGCTCTTTCCACGTTTATAAGTGAGTCACGGAATAATTCTCATTGGCCGCCACAGGAGTCGAACCCAGGGTCTTACAGTTACGCGCCGGATATGCTTCCACTACACCACAGCGGCCTCGAATTCCTCGAGACTCGCACACTGTGTAGCGGAAGCATATCCGGCGCATAAATGGAAGACCCTGGGTTCGACTCCCGGTGGGGGCCAATGAGAATTTTTCCGTGACTCACTTATAAACGTGGAAAGAGCGAAGATCTTTGTTTGATGTTCCTGGTCCACGTTAAATGTCTGTATTAAGTAGTAGAATTTGTACTGAATTTTCATTGTTTTTGTTTCACAAACGATAGAGAAGTGAAATATTACAACTTAGTTATGTCTCCTTTAATATAATCAAGGTTGCATAATTAACTCTCTTAGCTTTTGGCATCTTCTCCTGCTGATGATGGTGATAATCCATTACTTGCATCACTCACACGTAATCAACTTTACTAACTCAGATTTATTCTAAAATCTAATTCTAATCTAAAACAAAACACGTAATTGTAATACATAAGTACATCATTTGCCTCTCCAAACAACAACAATCTTCCTCTTCTCCTCCTGGCATCCCTCCTTAGCGCCTTCTTGTGGTAGCATCATTTCTCGGTCAGGCTTCAAACAAAACTCCAACAGGTAGACTGGTAGAGCTTGAAGCCTTTCTTTACCCTTTTCTCATATCGGTCAAGATGGATAAGTGGGTAATGAAACAAACCCGGCCTGTTAAAAAGCAAAGACTTGAATCAGAAAGTGAGGTTACCAGTGATGAAGATGATGATTCTAAAAACATGTTGGTGAGGCAACGGAAGCTGGACCTTCTTCACTTAGAATTACTCATCAGAAGAAATCTCAGCCTAATGTAAGAAAGTATGATTCAAAATACTCGTCTTTAGGATTTTCTTATGCAGGAAATGAGTCAGAACCTACACCCCTGTGTGTTATTTTTCATGAGACCCTTTCCAACAATTGAATGAAGCTGTCATTACTAAAAAGGCAATTTCATACGAAACATGAGAACCTGGAAAATAAGCCACTTGAGTTTTTTAAGCGAAAGGAAGCAGAAATAAAATCTCATAAACAAAAAAATTGCATCTTTTTCATCTCTGAATATGAAAAGCTTTGAAGTGTCATTCAAAATCAGTTTAAGAATAGGAAGGGCTAGAACCCCCCCCCCCCACACACACACACTGATGGCAAGTCATATTTACTGCCTGCTGCCAAAGACATGGTGTCAAGTGTTATTGGTGAAAAACAAGCAAATCAGCTGGATGCTATCCCTCTGTCCAATGACACTGTGTCTTGCAGGATCTCAAGTATGGCTAATGATTTGGAGGAACAACTCATCAGTAAACTGAAGTCAGCAAAATAATTTGCTGTACAGGCTCTAGTATCCAGGAAATGTCCAAATGGTATAAAAATAGTATTGCAAGAAGCAGTGAAGACCATTAATTTCATAAAATCAAAAGCAGGCAATTCCAGATTATTTGCAATCTTGTGTGAAGAAACGGGTAGCAAGCATGAACATCTCTTCCACACTGTGGTAAGGTGGCTTTCCAAAGGAAATCATTTTGCTCGTTTGTATGAATTGAGACAAGAAGTTCAAGTTTTCCTCTGACAGTAAGTGTGAGCTTCGTGACAGATTTACAGATGAACAGTGGTTGTGCAGGCTAGCTTTCTTGGCTGACATCTTCCAGTGGCTGAATGAGCTGAACAAAGGAATGCAGGGTAAATACACAACACACCCTTTTTGGTTCATGATAACATAAAATCTTTGAAAAAACAAACTTCAATTTGCAGCAACAGAAGGTGTAAATGGACAACTGTCATTCTTTCCATTCTTAGAAAATTTCATAGAAGAAAATGAACTTGAGCTTCATGGTTCTGTTGTCAACTGCATAAAACAGCATTGTCTGGGTTTGATTGAAGACTTTGACAAATCTTTTTGAGATTTTAGACAGCCAGTTCTGGATGCGAGACCCTTTTTCTGCAGTGGAAGACTTAAGGCTACCAAATTTCTTTTCAACAAAAGAAAAGGAAATTATTGAACTGCCCTGTGATGAAACACTCAAATCCAGTTTCAAGAAAACATCTTTGACAGACTTTTTAGTTGCAGAGACTGAACAAGTTTCCACATATCGCTTGACCGTGCCATCAAGTTTATGATGCCTTTCTCCACAACGCATCTATGTGAGAGTGGTTTCTCATCCATGGTGTACCTGAAAAATAAGTACCACAATAGGCTAAATTTGGACCTAATCTCAGCTTGATAGTATCAACTGGACACCCAGACATCAGAAAGTCATGTGAAGCCATGCAGACACACCCCTCTCACTGGGAAACCTTGAGGATTCATAATCTCTCAACTCCAGAGTAAGAATTTTGATTAGAAAAATACTGTCCAGTTTTTTTTTGTTCATTATTTTTTAACGACTTACTGAAGATAAGATTTTTCTGCAGACTTTTCTCAATAAAATTGTTTTTTTTTTTAACTGTTCATAATGATTCTCAATAAGCGATAATAGTAAGGTAATAAAAGTAGGATTCTTTAAATAGCTTTGCCACATTTCAAATATTTTTATTATAGATGTGTTTTTTTTTTCAATAGATTAAAACTGCCTCAATAATTTGCCAGGTATTCATAAAAAAATTTTTAAACCTTTCTTTTGGGGAAATTTCATGAGGGGTGGTGGTGGGGGGTGTACATTACACTTTTAGTCATGACCAAGGGGTACAATCTGAAAAAAAGTTTGAGAACCACTGCTGTACACTACAATTACAACTATGCTCCTTAATTAGGAATAAAATCAATACAGTCTTACCTGATTATCACTTCAAGAAGTTTGTGATAAACATAAAAGTTATGGTACAAATATTTTGCAAGTTTTTCAGCAAAAAGTTCAGTGGTGCCACTCATGGGATATAGGACAGTCAAATGTTTTTCTGAAATGGCATTGTGGTGCCATTTGTAGGAGAATATAAGAACTAAATGCAACTGATTGATATTTTACATGATAGGTCACCAGAGGTGTTTTGAAAAGTGGTGCACTTAAAATAACACCACTTTACGGTACCCGATTTTTAAAAAAATTGAAATGTGCAGTGCATGCCTGCAAGTTATAGCCTCAGTTGTTTATTGATGCTTTGGCATTCATCAGAAATCAATATTTTTATGGCACTTGTTGAGTTTTACACACTGAAAGAGGATCAAGAGCAGCTCTTCACCCAGTGTGAATTCTATTTACTTATAGTCTAATCAAGATTAAAAGGTACATTACCAGCACAATTTTCAAATTGGGTGAAGACTTCGTAGGTAACCCTTTACATTTATATTTCATTAAATCTAAATTTTCTCAAACATACACCATTATATCAAAAGTATTTGGACACTACCAAATATTTGCATTAGTGCAAAGAATGGTTGTGCACAGGAAGGCACACTGTGAGTGAGGAGGTATGTATATAAAGCTGATATACTCTGTTGTATTATCGGTAACTTTGAAGCAGATATGCCGCATGGGCGTAAACTTTCCAAGTTCCAGTGTAAACTGGTCATAGGATGTCATTTGAGAAACATTTCCATATGGAGCATTGCAGCTAAACTAAACATACCAAGATCAACTGTAAGTGATGTCGTGAAAAGGTGGAAGCAGGACGGTACAACTACAGCAAAAAAAAAAAAAAAAATTCAGGAAGGCCATAGAAACTGATGGAATGTGACAGAAAAGCCATGGTAAGAAATCCTCTTTTTCTTCGGCCATTCCCATCACTGCTGAAGTAGGAAATGCTTGTTGTGGCTCAGTTAGTTACGTAACTATCTGCAGAGAGTTGCACAGTATGGGTTATTATGGTAGAGCAATGGCACACAAGCCACACATCACTACCATCAATGCAAATTGCCATTTGGAGCGATGTCTCTCGTCGTTCCTGGACTGTGGGTGACTGGAATGCTATTCTTTGCAGTGATGAGTCAAGCTTTCCACTCTGCCAATCTGATGGGTGTTGGATTTGGCCACAGCCCGGTGAACGATTTTTGTCAGACTGTGTTCTTCCAACCGTTAATTTCAGCGGAGGCTCCATCATGGTATGTAGTTGTTTTTGTGGATAAGACTCAGCCCGTTGGTTATTATACCACCACCCACGAACTCTGAAGTGTACCCAGATGTTCTGGGTAACTCTGCCCTACCAACAATGTCACAGTATTGTGGAAATGACTGTTGTCTTTTCCAACATGATCGAGCTCCCTGTCACACTGCACGTTGTGTGCAGGACTGTTTTGAGATGGAATGTAAGACTGGCCTACTCAGAGTCCTGATCTTAATCCCATAAAACACCTCTGGGATGAACTGAAGCGCCGGATACAAAATTGACCACAACAACAGTCTTCGCTCTCCACTCTAGCAGCAGCTTTGCAGGACATATGGTGAGCCATTTCTGTCAAAATCTACCAAAAATTGGTTGATAGTATGCTTCAACATGTCACTGTCGTAAAAGCAAAAGATGGACCCACTAACTACTAATTGCAATAATAAAGCCATTTGCCCCAAAACACTGTGGTGTCCAAATAGTTTTGATAATAATATAGTGTAATATTTTACCTAAGCAAGAATGCGATTCATCTTGGCATTTTATGTTTGTGGTGCTTAGGTACTCTGTCTGAATCCAAGCTATGTATTTTATTCTTCAGTCCTGATACTCTTCCCTTCCTAGTTTTAGCAGTCCTAAATAAAAGATGGGCAATTTCGCCTAACTTGCAATGCTCGTGGGTGCTATTAAACTAAAAAAGAAAAAAATATTCTCCCAAAATGTTACTTTCTACAATACGTTTTATGTGTATTGTAGTCTTTCCAACACCTACCTCTTCCCATCTGCTTTTCTCTGTTTACTGCCCTTATGATCTTGTCCCCATCATTTTCATAGATTTCAATTTTAACCTTAGTAATCTAATACCAACCAACACTTTAATTCATCATCAGTGTTTTAGCTTATTCAGTTTTAATGTGTCATGAATGGATACTCTGTAACTAGATCTTCAACCTTTCAAAATACTGATGAATAAATAAATAAATAATCCATGCTAACTTCATGTGCTACTACACGAGAAAGCTAAAAAAAAATTCAGGTCTGCTGCTACATTTTGAATCTAGATATGCTGAGCAGTATTACAAAGCAACTGTTTTTATAATACTGTTCATCAGCAATCACACTTTTCTTCAAGCACCCACAATTTTTGTGAAACTTTTCTGGATTCTTTACACACAATCTCCTAAAAAGCAAGATATTAAGCTGCTTTCATTTTCTCTAATTTTTGAAGTTTATTTTTTCCAAATTTATTTTGCTCCATTAGCCAGTTAAGGTTTTCATTCTGGTCTATATTGTGACATATTTGTTAAAAGATTTAAAGTATAGGGTTTCAGAATAATGCAGTAAACTGTATACACATTTAAAATTTAAGAATTAAATTTTGTCAACCAGTTGATATGCCACTAGTCAAAACTAACATAATTGTAGCTGTGACAACTTAATAAACGTCAAATTTCTGTTTCACACGTTTATTTTAAAGTATTTAAACACCATGGAATGTCCCTGCAATAATATGCATCTGCAAGATACACCATCTAACTACATACTGTAATTTGGAAAAAATTGATTGATTTAAAAATCCCATGAAAAAACTTCTGCGATAAGGTGATCAATGGTTAGTCGTATTCAGCAGATGACAAATATACCAATATTTACTCATGAAAACTGAACATTACATTTTAATATATTTACATACACCTTTGAAAATAATAAGCATGGTTCTGACGTAGAATATCATACATTCATTCCCAATGTTATTGGAAGAAGACTAAAGAAAGACGACTGTCTGAGCTTGTTAAAAGTCACCACAACTAGATGAAGATGTATTTTTATACCTATAATCATCTCATATGGGCCAAAACTTTAATATAATTAACTGAATGTGTCCTTAACACTCGCTCCTCAGACGGCTGTCCAACTCGGTTGTAGAAAAACACAGTTCATGCCCAGATGTGAAACAGGAAAGTTCATTGCAAAACACCTCACATAACATGTCAATTTGGTGCACGCTGAAGTATCCAAAATATGACTGATGAGTTTTAAAATCCATAAAAAGTTAAAACATCTACTTGACACCAAGCTATGACATCATGAAAACATGGCAAGGAATAAGAAATCATGAAACATGGCAAGGAATAAGAAATCATGAAACATGGCAAGGAATAAGCGATTTGCATTTTCCCAATTACATGGAACAGAAGCATACAACGTGCGTACTAGAGATCTTGATATGACGGCGGGGGATATATTTTCAGGGAATGCGTTGACCAGCTTTGGGGTTTGTGCAGATGTATTACGATCTAGAGCCACTGAGGATATCCTCGAAGATGAGGACAAAACGCGCCTGGCAACAAGCACTATGTCTGAGTATACATCTCTGTGTGATATTAGAGTCTGCGGGAGCCATCCATATACATTTGAGTAAATCTAAAAAAACAGCATTATCGCCATGTTTCATGATTTCTTGGGATGTAGTAATCGGTGAAAGCTGCAAGCGCATTTCATATGTCATAGCTTGGTGTCAAGTGGATGCTTTAACTTTTCATGGATTTTAAAGCTCATCAGTCATATTTTGGATACTTCAGCGTGCACCAAATGGACATGTTATGTGAGGTGTTTGCAATGAACTTTCCTGTTTCACATCTGGGCATGAACTGTGTTTCTACAACTGAGTTAGACAGCCATCTGAGGAGTGAGTGTTAAGGACACATTCAGTTAATTATATTAAAGTTTTGGCACATATGAGATGATTATAGGTATAAAAATACATCTTCATCTAGTTGTGGTGACTTTTAACAAGCTCAGACAGTAGTCTTTGGTCTTCCTCCAATAACATTGGGAATGAATGTATGATATTCTACATCAGAACCATGCTTATTATTTTCAAATGTGTATGTAAATATATTAAAATGCAACGTTCAGTTTTCATGAGTAAATATTGGTATATTTGTCATCTACTGAATATCGACTAAGCATTATCACCTCATCACAGAAGTTTTTCATGGGATTTTTTTCAATCAATCAATTTTTTTCAAATTACAGTATGTAGTTAGATGGTGTATCTCACGGATGCATATTATTGCAGGGACATTCCATGGTGTTTAAATACTTTAAAATAAACGTGTGAAACAGAAATTTGATGTTTATTAAGTCGTCACAGCTACAAGTACTGATAACCACGTAATACAGCAGTATGAATACTTTGATTCTTAAGCTAAACTAACTAACATAATTGTTCTTTCTTTTTATTAAAATGTACTGCTCTGTTTTGCAAAATGCAAGACTCTGCTTATGGACAATAAAAAGTTCTATTTTCTATGTGAATTGCCGCCAGTACTGTGCAAAATCAGCATTTCTTCACAAGAAATTTTAGGTTTTGTTCATTCAAGAGTCACATTTACCATATCAATAGCATGCATCTGCTGAGCACAGGTAGTTTAGTGTTGAACATGTCATATAACATTGCACTAAATGATATATCAGGTTGTAAAGAAAGTTTTCGGCAAAATTCATATGTGACGTGTGTAATGCAAGATACTGCAGAACTGTGGTGATGTAAACATCCCAGTGCTGTGCGCAAAAGAATAGATTCTAAGGACGGAACGTACACTATTGTGGTGAAGATTAGTTACACATGGCAATGATATGATAGTGATATCGAAGGAAGGTGTGCTTGCAATATTGCCCTAAGAATATTGGAATAGCATGAAAGTTACGGAAGCACTTGGAAAATTGTGAAATGCGTTTGGTGATGATATTATAAGAGTACTTGCTATGACTGGTACAGGAAACTCAACACTAGTGTACGGGATCTGTCTGATGCACCCAGAAGTGGCAGACCCAGTAAGGTTGAAGATGATACACTGCAATATGTGCGATCAACCAAGCGTGATGCAACACTATGGGAACTGAAGACCTTCCATATGTCTATCAACACCCAACTTCGAAAGTTGGGATATTTGTGTAAACTGTGCAAATGGGTACCCCATGCTTTGTCTGACCAGAATCAGATGCAACACTACTTCATTGCTGTCGCGCTATGTGAAAGAGAAAAACAGGAGAGCTTTTTGCCTCAGTTTGCCATGGGTTACATAAGTGAATGCTATGCAACAAACAACATGGACCAAGCAGGGACAACTCCCATAGAAGCAGTTGCTAAGCCATCCCTTTATGTACGGAAGGTGATGCTGAGTTGCTGGTGGGATTATCACTGTGGATTCACTATGAACTCTTTTACTGCAGAACAATACCATCACAGCGGATGCTTACATTCAACAGTTGGACCGTCTCTATGCTGTACTGCAAGAAAAGCACCCAGCATTGATTAATTTGCAATGGAGTTGTTTTTCACTGCAATAACGCTCATCCACATGTCACTTTATGAGCCCAGCAAAAATTGCACGAGCTGGAATGGGGAATATTTTTGCACCCTCCTTATTCCCCAGACCTTGCCCCATCCGGCTTTCATCTCTTGCGGTTTCTGTAAAATTTTCTTGCTGAGAAAAACTTTGGGAATGACGATGTGAAGCATTGCATAGATGACTTCAACTCTCACTCGCCAGACATGTATTACCATGGGATATTTCAACTTGCAGATCGGTCGTACAAGGTCATCAGCCCTGATGGCCTGGATGATTAGGTTAAGCATTTTGTACGATTTTTTAAATTTGAAATACATGCTTCTCTATTTTCTGGATACTTTCTTCACAACCTGACAAAAGTTGCCCAGGGTTTGGCTAATTTATTGAAGCTCGGAAAGAAAGTTCGAGTTCAGTTCTGACGTAAAAACCAGAATTTTATTCAAGAAACTTCATTTGAATATTTTATGTGGGATTTCATACAGATGCTGATTTTAAGGTTTTGACCAAATTTGCATTCTAAATGCACATCATTGGGGTATCTGCTGAAGTAGATGTTACAGTTGGTAACATTCGCTGTAACCCAGACCTGCCAATTTTCAAGAACTGAAATATGTAAGAAAAAAAAATTCTGCGAACATTTAATCGATAAGTTTGGTTAGCTGATGTATTAAAGGTATTGACTAAACATTTCAAACATATTGATTTAAAAGCCAATTTATTATGCAAATGATTTATCAATTTTAACCTATTTCATATGCCATAATTAATTTGGTACCCTTTCAAATTCACCATGATTAAAATGCAATTCGTATGAAATATTCTCATTAACCCTATCATTAGGTTACACATGCAGATAAAATTTCCATTTGGTATCACAAAATTATTGCACTATTACAGTAATGTCTTACTTTTACTGAGGCTTTGACATTAAATTTTGTTTGTGGAATAACTTTTTTACGGGTCTTATAGAGGTTATTTTTCATGAAAGTTGGTTGTCAAATTTTCGAACTAAAGCCTAGTTCGTCATCAGGACTATGTCACTGGAGTAGTTGCTGCCACTCAGTTGGAAGAGTCCATCTGCAATTATCGTTAATTGTGGTACTTCTTCTTCTTGCTATTTCGATCCCTTCTTCTAGTTTCCTCTTTTCTAAGTTTGACTGGTGGGCGATTATTTTCATTGAGTCCCAATTTATGGAGTGTCCACTTGCTTGTATATGTCTGTCTAGCCCTGTTTTGTTCCCAATGTTCCTAATAGCTGCTTGGTGTTCTTTTATTCGGACCTTAATACTTCTCCCTGTTTCTCCAATATACTCGATGCAATAAATTACTCCTTCCTGCAATTGGATGTCCAATTCTTTCTACTTTACAGCTGGCAGGAATTTCTTTATTTTGTTATTAAGATCAGGGAGAAGTATTAAGGTCTGAATGAAAGAACACCAAGCAGCTATTAGGAACATTGGGAACAAAACAGGGCTAGACAGACATATACAAGCAAGTGGACACTCCATAAATTGGGACTCAGTAAAAATAATCGCCCACCAGTCAAACTTAGTAAAGAGGAAACTAGAAGAAGGGATCGAAATAGCAAGAAAAAGTACCACAATTAACGACAATTGTGGATGGACTCTTCCAACTGAGTGGCAGCAACTACTCCAGTGACATAGTCTTGATGACGAACTAGGCTTTAGTTCGAAAATTTGACAACCAACTTTCATGAAAAATAACCTCTATAAGACCCGTAAAAAAGTTATTCCACAATCACTTTGAATAGAGGTGCCATAAATTCATTTACAACTTAATTTTTGTGCCAGCATGTAAGAATACCTTAAAAAATGTAATTTTATGTCTTATGTGGGAAGGCTAATATTTTAAAATTTTCTCTCTGTTTAAGCAGTTATTGTCAATCCTAATAATTTTACAGAGTCTTTTCCACTAGCAGAGAGGGTTGGGGATGCAGAAGTGGGTAAAATTGTGATCAAGTAAAGCAGAAAATATACAGGCATGTTGGTCCTTGGGACCACTTAATTCCTTTTTGAAATTGCACCAACCTGGGGAGAAAAAAAAATCTGTAAAACACTCAAAACCCCCGCACGGGGATAACTGGTTTTCCAGTTATTTGGGGAGTGGCGCCCCCACGGCCCGAGCTAACCTTGTGACAGTTTCTCTTGCCTCTGCGGCTTTAACGATTACATACCGAAGGGACAGCTGTTCATCCAGCTGATGGGGGATGGCATCCCCACGGCCTGAGCCAATTTTCTCTTATAATTTTGCTTTTTCGTCTTTAGTTCATATATTGACATGTACCCGCCTCAGTTGTAGGCTGCTGAGGTTGTGATGAGGCGCCAGCTCCGGGTTTTGTTCCTCGTTCCCTTCCCTGTCTTTTCTCTTTTATGTTACATTTTCTGTTTTTTGTTTTTTCCGGAGCTGGTTAGCTTAGACCTACCTGCACGTTTGCCATGTGCGGTGACCCGTACAAGTGGAAATGAGGATGCTGGAGGCTGGGGTATTTGGGGGCCGGGTTGTAGTGTCTCCAGATGCCAACACTCCTCTTTGCCCTCTGCTTCACCCTAAATGGGAGGCTGGGAGCTAACTCACTCCTAGTCAGGAAGTCTGTGGCCGAGTGGTGTCCAGACTTCTAGCGGCTTGTCGTTCTGTTCGGCTGGGTGAGTTTGGGGGTAGGGTGGGCATGCCAAACGGGTGTTCTCCAGGCACGGGAAAGTCTGGGTGCACGCCGAGCACATGTCTGCCCTACCAACTTGCTATATCCGCTGACTATCCCTAGAGCCGTGTCCTGCGTCCTTTTGGGCTTGCGGACCTCCGGCTCTCCCTCGTTGGGCTCGGTAGTGAGTGGGGAGGTCGGCGAACGAATCTTTTCACTTCTTCATGGAAAACCCAAGTGTTTCCCATGCTAACACTTTAAAGCGCCCTGTGGAGGAAAGTACACCTTCCTCCACAAAGAAACTTGTCACATCTAATTGCAATGCTCTGTTTCTTTTGATCAAATCTGGTGACTCTTCACAGTCACTCAGTAGCAAGAGTCCTTTCTGGATCAACAAGGCTCTGCAAGCTGTTGCTGGCTCTCCAAAGAGTGTCAAGAAGCTCCCTTCCGGGGATCTTCTCGTAGAAACCTCTACTCCACGCCACAGTGCCACCTTGCTGGAAACGGCCGTTTTGCTTGGCGTTCCTGTTCAGGTTTCTCCCCATGGTTACCTCAATTCCTCTCGCGGTGTCGTCAACTCCTGCGACCTGCTTGAATGCAGCGATGAGGAATTGCTGGAGGAACTTGGTGAACAGCATGTCATTGGGGTTCAGCGGATTCTTTTTAAGCGGGATGGGAAATCTATTCCTTCCCGTAACATCATCCCTAACCTTTGACTCCCCAAACCTGCCTACTTCCATCAAGGCAGGTTATTTACGGCTTGATGTTCGGCCGTATATCCCGAACCCCTTGCGATGTTTCAGGTGCCAGCATTACGGTCACTCCCAGCAGTCTTGCCGTAATGTTGCAAAGTGTGGTCGCTGTGGTTCCACAGAACACTCTTTGGCGGAATGCTCTGCAGAGTCTGATCATTGTGTCAACTGTGAAGGGTCTCATCCTGCTTCTTCTAAGCAGTGTCCAAAGTGGATAGAGGAACAGGCTATCCAACGCCTAAAGGCAACTGAGCATCTCTCTTATCCTGAGGCTAGACGGTGGATCGCCCCTTTACAACCAGGCCGGCGGTCCTATGCTTCAGTTGCGGTGCAGAAGGCTTCAGTGGCGGTCCAGACTGAGGTGACCATCCCAGCGCGATGTCCTTATGATTTTGAGGACATCGTTGTTGCTGGATTGGAGGTGCTGAAGTCTCGCCGCATTTCATCCAAGGCGACATCAACATCGTCGCCTAAACCTTCCTCTATGCCGAAAACATCTTCTGCCAGCACAGGGACCCAGGGCACGGCAAAGAAGAAGCCGGAGAAGGTGAAACCAGGCTTATCCTCCCCGAAACAGAGCAGGCAAAAACCACCTCTCAACACGGGGTAAACACAGCCCTGTGTTACCTCCAGACACTGCTGATGGATTGGAGGTGACGGACAACATGGAGACTTTCTAGTAGTCTGTCTTCATTCTTTCATTTCATTTTTCATTACGGCCATGCCCATTCAGTGGAATTGCCGAGGTCTGCGTTCACGCATTGATGATTTAAAAGGCTTACTGTCTTCGCACACACCTGTGTGCGTGTGTCTACAGGAGACAAAGCTTCGCACGACGGACACTCCTTCGCTGCGGAGACATTCTTTTTTCCGCAAAGATCACCAGGACAGCGTTATTGCCTGCGGAGAAGTGGCCGTCGTTGTTCCTCATGGTATTCCTGTCACTGCAGTTGCCCTTCGGACGACTTTGCAGGCAGTGGCAGTGAGACTATCTGTGAACACTCTGTTCACAGTGTGTTCCATCTACATACCACCAGATGAAGCTGTAAGCCTTTCGGATCTGGAAGATTTAGTTGACCAGCTGCCGCCTCCTTTCTTCATCTTAGGAGATTTCAATGCACACAATCCGTTGTGGGGTTCTACCACTCGAGACTCCAGGGGCCGTGTTGTTGAGTCTCTTCTCTCCAACATGTCCCTCTGTCTCCACAATATGGGAGCTCCTACTTATTTTCAGAACCCACTCGCTCGTACTCAGCCATTGATTTGTCTCCGAGTTCACCATCATTATATCCTGCCTGGTGATCCCCTTGGCAGCGATCACTTCCCATCTTTCTCCGTCTAGCGAGTGGCGGGTACCGTTACCCTACTCGCCCTGCTAGATGGAATATTGATCGAACCAAGTGGGACACATTCACGGCTTCGGCATGTATTACCCATGCTATGGTGACCTCAGGAACGGTCAATGACGCTGTTGCGGCGGTAACGGATTGTATTGTGCAAGCGGCAGAACTTACCATCCCCAGGACGTCGACTAAACTTCCACGTTGCCCGAGACCTTGGTGGAATTCCACTTGCATGGCAGCTCGTCAGGCCCAACATCGGGCTTGGGGTAGGTTTCGTCGGTACCCCACCGACGCGAACCTACTTGCTTTCAAGAAAGCCAAGTCCTACACGCGATTGGTTCGTAGGCGTAGTCAACGGGAGTATTGGATACACTATGTATCCGGGATTAACACCACTACCAGCCCTAAGATCGATTGGGACAGGATCCGTAAGATTCGGGGACAGTACCCATCTGGGGAAATCTCCATTCTTGAGAGTGATGGCGGAACGGTTGCTGACGCTCAGGGTATTGCTGACTGTCTGGGCGTCACTTTTTCTTCGGTGTCCAGCAGCAGCAATTACCCTGCTTCATTCTGGCAGTTACAGCCGCGGCTTGAACGGTCCAAGATTTCTTTTGGACCGTTTTCTTCCGCAGATTATAACAACCCGCTGACTGCCGTGGAGCTGAAGACCGCTCTGAATAGGTCCGACCGGACATCTGTCGGACCAGATAACATCCATTACAAGATGCTGAAGCACCTTTCTCCGTCCTCTCTTGAATGTCTGCTAATCCTGTTTAACAGGATTTGGCAAGAGCATGTCTTTCCCGAATCTTGGCACACTGCCATTGTCGTTCCTGTTTCCAAACCTGGTAAAGATCCCACCAACCCGTTGAACTACCGGCCAATTGCTATGACGAGCTGCCTTTGCAAAGCACTTGAGCGCATCATTAATTTTAGTCTCATTTTTTATTTGGAGTTTCATCGCATTTTTTCACCATATCAGAGTGGATTTTGCAAATCTCGATCCACCACCGATCATCATCTTCGCCTTGAGACATCTGTCAGGGAGGCGTTTGTCCGGCGTCAGCACATGGTCTCCGTGTTCTTCGATATGGAGAAAGCTTACGACCGCACCTGGAGATACGGCATTCTCCGTGATCTGCACGAGTACGGATTGCGGGGAAACTTACCATCTTTCATCGCCGGATTTCTCCAGGACCGGAGTTTCCGTGTGCGCGTCGGGTTGACCCTCTCTGCGATGTACCCGCAAGAACAGGGTGTACCGCAAGGCTCTATTCGTTCCGTTATGTTGTTCATCTTTCGTGTCAACCATGTTTTCCAACTACTTCCTCCGACGGTTCGTGGAACCATGTACGTGGATGATCTACAGATCTCTTGCGCCTCTGTAAACATGCGCACCATCGAGAGACAGCTCCAGTCTGCCATTACCAAGATCTCTCACTGGGCTTCCCAAAATGGATTTGGCTTCTCGACGCAGAAGACCGTTTGCGTGCATTTTTGCCGCAAACGGGGTCTTTACCAGACCCCAGCCTCCGTCTGGGGTGTTTTACCATCCCTGTGGTGTCAGAAGCCAAGTTCCTTGGGCTAACTTTTGACCGAGCGCTCACCTTCCGGCCTCACCTTCAGTCTTTGAAGGTGAAGTGCACGAAGTAATTGAGTATCCTGAAGGTCCTCTCTCGAACATCTTGGGGGGGGGCTGACAGGTGCTCAATGCTTCGCATTTACCACTCTCTCATTTGGTCAAAGTTAGACTTCGGATGCATTACGTACGGTTCAGCACGTCCATCGGTTTTAAAGCCTTTGGATCCCGTCCATCACCAGGCATTGCGGCTATGTACTGGTGCTTTTCGTACCTCTCCCGTGCATAGCCTGTATGCGGAGGCTCATGAGCCGCTGTTATGCATCCATCGTAAGCAGCTGTCTCTTCAGTTTTACTCAAAACTGAAATCTCTTCCTGATCATCCGCTGCATGGTTCCATCTTCCAACCGGACTGTGTCCGCTTGTTTTCCCACCGTCCCTCCTGTGTTCCGACGTTCGGGATTCGGATGTCTGCCATAGTGTACGATACTGGTCTAAACTTGTCAAGGATTGGTTTGACCACCTTTTTCAACCGTCCTCCTTGGCAGCCCGTTCAAGCAACGGCTGACCTTTCTCTTTGTGTGTGGCCAAAGTCTTTCACTCCTGCTCTGGTGTACCAGCAGCTCTTTGGTGAATTACAGTCGGTCTACTCGGATTTCGTGCCTGTGTTCACCGATGGCTCGAAGTCCGGGGATGTCGTTGGATCCGCTTTTGTGTGTGGCGATGCCTCACATGCTGAGAGGCTTCCGCCTGAATCCACCGTCTTTTCGGCAGAGATGCGTGCAGTACACCTCGCTTTGTGCCACATACAGTCTCTATCACATCGTCGTGCTATGGTTTGCTCCGATTCCCAGTCCGTCATCCAGGTTTTATCTCCTCTGGAGGACATGGACTCACCTGTCATCCGTGATGTCTGTCGTCTTCTTGGAACTTTGGAGGGGGATGGCTTTCTGGTCTGATTCTGTTGGGTTCCTGGCCATGTTGGGATCCGGGGTAATGAGCTGGCTGATCTCTCTGCCAGGTCTGTTTCCTCCATGTCACCAGCTCGGCTGCCACTGTCTTTCCGCAATATTCGACCTTTGATCCGGACATTTCTCCTGGACGAGTGGCAGTCCCTGTGGTCTCAGCAGGGCAGCAATAAGCTGCATTCTATCAAACCATAGATCGGACTTTGGAAGTCTAGTTTGCGGAAGAACCGTCTTGAGGAAGTTGTTCTTGCATGTCTCCGCATTGGGCACTGTCGTTTTACTCACCGCTTTTTGCTGTGTGGCGAGGGTGTCCCGGTGTGTGAGGCGTGCAACTGTCGTCTCACTGTCCTTCATGTTTTGTGTACTTGTGTTCAGTTTTGTGATCATTGTTTTCGTCATTTTCACTTTCATTTGTTGGACGAAGGAGCAGCTACGCTGCAAACTATTATTGGCGAAGCCTGCGACATGAGAGCAGTGTTTTCGTTTTTACAAGAAATTGGCTTTTTTAAACTCATCTAGATTTTAACTTGTTCACTCTCATATTTCATTTTTACCACATCAGCCTGTTTTTAACCTTGTGTACGTTTTTTACTGATTATGTTTTGTTTTGATGTCTTTTGTTTGGCGCTCTTTGGCCAACTATGGCCCTTGCGCCATTAAAATCTACCAACCAACCAACCAACCAAACGCTCAAAAAGCAGCCTGAGAAAGTTGTTCGATCCTGGTGAAACTTTTGCATGTAAGTACTTCATGGCTGGACATGCAAATGATTTAAAAATGACCACTGACTAAATAGTAGCCCATCACAGTGCATGGAAACCACACATTGAGGAGGATATATCAAGAGCAGAGCTGGCATGCAGGGACAATTGTGATTGCAGTTGCATTAACCTCCATGGACTGTGAGGATGCCTCAACATTGGATCTGTGCACAATATAAGCAGTTGAGCGAATTTGAGAGGGCGCATAATTGGGCTGAGAAAGGCAAGTTGGTCAACATTCCGCCAGGCATTTGGGTTGGAGTGACATGACAATCGTAAGATGCTGGTGGCAATGGGTGGAGGAGGGCGCACAACCCAGTGGCACACTGGCAGTGTATGACCGAGGGCAGTGACAGAATATAAGGATGAGTGAGGATAGAGTGACTGTGATAGCTCCATAAACAGAACTGAATGTCGCTCTCGACCATCCATGGCCATATCGTGTAATCTACAGGTACGGAAGTGGCCATCCGGACCATTGCCAGAAAACTTGCATCACACAACATTCCATGCTACTCTGCCATTTACTAGCACATGGATCCTGCCTTTACTGTTGAACAGCACATAGCTTGTACACCAGGAGTAACTGTCTAGGGAGCCATTATCTACAATAGCCGGACACTCTTGGTAGTCCTCTGTACCACCCTCATGGCTCAACGATACGCAGACAACCTGTTGTGTTGCCATTCTAGTCACAACATCACTGAGCAAATTTTCAACAGTATAATGCCCGGCCACACACAGCACAGCTCTCCAAACCTAACTTCATAATGTTGACCCACCCCTTTCCATGGCCACTGCAATTGCCTGACATCATTAACATGTTTAGGACATGATGGGACGCCCCCATGCACATTCCGGAATGTTCGTGAAGTTGCCTGCAATTTGGACACCATCTGGCAGGCTATACCTCAGGAGAGTATCTGTGAAATGTATGCATCTATGCAACGCTGGGTAACCGCTTGTATCAGAGCCAGAGGTAGCCCTAAAACATGCGAACTTGTTCCACTTGTGTAGCTGTTTTATCTGAATAAATGGCTCAACAACTGCTCGGGAATTGTAATCATTTCCTTTCCTATACATGCACATGCCAATTTTCATCTCAGTTGGATGATTCCTTCTAGGTGCCGTTTTTTTTTTTTTTTTTGCATTGAGTGTATGTAGTCTGTAAATTATCCATACAACAAGCAGAATTTTCATAAATTTTATGGGCATACTGTAACCATACAAAGTTAGGTTTGCCTTCCTGCGAGTAAGCTAAATTACTAGATATGGTAACGTGGTGCCGTCCTAAGGGGTGGGCCAATGGGGAGAGTTCCAGGGCCCCCACCTAAGCTTATGGGTTTACAAAAAGTCATTCTTTCACCAGTAGGTAAATATACATAATATCTAAGGTATTATTACCTGATATTGGCAAAGTATTTCACACGTTGTTGCTCCGTGAGGCACGTGCTCCCAGCCCGAGAGGTCTATTGTTATGGGTTTTTCGGTTAGTTAAAAATTTTTAATAAATGAAACAATTAGGTTATATTATTATCAGTTCACATTCATTCATTCGCACAATCAAGAGTTTTAAATTTACTATTAATCAAAAGATTGTATTAGAAAAAGTTATACTCATCGGGTCGGGAGACGTCTCTCAAGAGGCTTTTCGTTACGTTGTTATGGCGAGCGCTTTCGGCACCGCCAGTGTGCCATCGTCGGGCCTTCTGCACCTACATGAAGGTTTCCTCGTGTGTGTGTGTAGCTGCTGGAGTTGCATGTCGGGAAAGGAAGGGAAAGTTTTGCGGGCTGTGTGTGTTAGGTGATTGCTTCTCATGTGTCGCGATCTATTGGATGAGTTGGTAGGTATATCAGTCGTAAGTACAATTTTTTTCTTTTTTGTGTAGCTATTTTTGAGCTATTGTTATTTATTTGTAGAAACAGCCGTATTATTTTTAGTTCTTTATTCAAATCTTTTTGTTGTTCAATTATAACGCTTTCAGAAATCCTTCATTCTTTTTCGTTTGTGTGGGTGGCTAGCAATTTAATATTTTCAAAATCAGGATATTGTTTATGATTAATGCAGTGTTGAATGAGTGCAGTTTTTCTTTTTTTTGTTCGTTTTTTATATGTTGATGTAATCTTTTTATTAATCTATTTTTTGTGCTACCAATGTAAGAGATGTGGTCTCCAGAACTCTGTGAAGCAATAGGAATTTCATACATGCCTGCTGATTGTAGTATATTATTGTTATATTTTTTTATAACGAAGTCACCAATATTCTGAACAAAATGACCAAAAATAATGTTTCTTTTCATTGATCTTAAAAATTTTCCACTTAGTCCTCTAATAAAAGAAAAATAACCTGAAAATCTGTATTTCTTTTTTGGAATGTTTTTACTAGACTCCTTTAAATTCTTTTTGTATTCAAAATTCAACCTTTTAACAGTTTTTGTGTCATACCCATATTGTTTGGTTGTGTTAATAATCCATTGGATTTCTTCTTCTCTGTACTTTCTATTTGAGGAATGTGTGAAGAGGCATTGACGGCTCACACCGCCACATCACGAACGTTAGCGTAGGAATTAGGGTGTGTTCTGCAAGAACCTGTGTCAGCACATACCGTTCGACGTCGTCCGCAGAAGCGGGACTTGTCACACGGCGCCCATTACATTGACGTTACACCACCGGCGAGTGCGGTGGCAGTGGGCCGTTGAATGCCACACCTGGACTACGGAAGGCACGACATTGTCTTCTCCGACGAATCCCGCTTCTGCCTGCAACACCATGATGGTCGAATCCACGTGTGGCGGCACCGAGGTGAGAGACTGTATGACACCTGCATTATGCATCGCCATACCGGTCCATTGCCTGGCGTTAAAGTTTGGGGCACAATTGGATATGGCACCCGTCTGGTACGCATCGCTGGTACGCTCAACAGCCACCGCAACATCTACGACGTTTTAGAGCCTGTAGGCCTCCCTTACCTGCAGGACCTGACAATGCACGTGGCACGCATCGTGCAACAATTCTTCACGGCCCACCAGATGTCACTGCTGCCGTGGCCTGCGTGTTCTCCCGATATGTCGCCCATCAAACACGTCTAGTCGCTGATTGGCAACCGAGTAGCCAGGCAAGCACTACCCGCGGCTACGCCTGATGAACTGTGGCAATGTGTGGAAGCAGCCTGGTCCAACATACCCCAATCCCACATCCAAAGCCTCTTTCGTTCAATGCTGCGGCGTGTAGTGCCCATTATTGCCAGCCATGGGGGCCACACGAACTATTGATGTCTGCGTGTTCCGCAAGTCGCACAGGCCTGTAAGCTCAATAGTTTCATCTTTGTATCTGTTGTTATGTGTCCAGTAAATCTGGCTTTGCTATCTCGTGTCCTTCTTGGTGTTGCATTTTGGGTGGCCAGCAGTGTATATACAGGAGTTGGAAAGAATAATGTGAACACCACACTCAGAGACGTGACTTTTAATGCAGCTTCATATGTCGCAATATGCAAACGGTATCCACCACTTTTTGGTTGTAATAGCTTTGTTTAGAACTTCAATGTCCTGTTTAAGTGCATTTAAAGTGTCTAGTTGCAAAATTTCTTTCAGGGTGACGACAAAATGAGCAATCTAACAGACTTCGAAAGAGAGCTAAACAGGTAGTGGTCTGCTAATTGGTGCCTCCGTGACAACACTCGCTAGGGTACTGGGGTTATCGAGAGCTACTGTGTCTAGCATCATGACAGCATACTGTGTTCATGGCCAAACCTCAGCTACGAAACACGAGCAGCCAGAAAATGACCCTGATTGATACAGATAGGAGAGGATTGCTACCTATAATAAGTCCACAAGACTGCAAATTAGTGTGGAACTCAACCATAAGACCCCAGTATCAGTGAAACAGTGCCCAAGGAAGTCAGGGTTCATACCCTTTTCTGTGGGGAAAAAAATACGGACTTTCTAAGGACCTACACTCCAATTGGTATTTTGTCATTGGAATATCACCAGGTGTGTGTATATGCATATATATATATATATATATATAGCAGATTAAACAGCACTAATGGCCATTTACCAGGTGTTTTCCCCAAATATAACCTACTTTGCCTACAAAGAACAAAATTAAACACATGCCAAAAAAAAAAAAAAAAAAAAAAAAAAAGCAGGTGACAGTGCCAATGATGCAAAGTGAGTTGAGTAGAACAGTAGACACCAGATAGATCAGACCACATGAGACAACTGACACCATAAATGGTGAAGTCAAACAGAACTCCACCCTCCTTCACCTTTGACCTTTGCTTTGACCCTCCGACTCCTAAAAGGACACAACACAGATGTTGATCCCACTGGTAAGGTCACGCAAGGTAAGTAGTCATGCAGGCTACAATGGGAAAAGTGGGGGGGGGGGGTAGAACATAGCAGGGGATTATCTCCCTTCAATGAGCTAAAAGAAAGTTCCTGTGGTGAACGGGTTAGCATATTTACAGACACACAAACAAAAACGTGGGCAGGGTTGTGATGCCCGTTACTGCAGTGCAAAAACAAGATGGGGGGGGGGGGGTAACCACTTGTTTTAAAAAATAAGGAGGGCCTTAGAAATGGAAATCAAAAATAAGGAGTTCTTAAGGACTATTAAGGATCGTATTAACCTTTGAAGTGCATAAACAAGATATTCATTGTGGAATAACTTTTTTACGGGTCTTATAGAGGTTATTTTTCATGAAAGTTGGTTGTCAAATTTTCGAACTAAAGCCTAGTTCGTCATCAGGACTATGTCACTGGAGTAGTTGCTGCCACTCAATTGGAAGAGTCCATCCGCAATTATCGTTAATTGTGGTACTTCTTCTTCTTGCTATTTCGATCCCTTCTTCTAGTTTCCTCTTTACTAAGTTTGACTGGTGGGCGATTATTTTCACTGAGTCCCAATTTATGGAGTGTCCACTTTCTTGTATATGTCTGTCTAGCCCTGTTTTGTTCCCAATGTTCCTAATAGCTGCTTGGTGTTCTTTCATTCGGACCTTAATACTTCTCCCTGTTTCTCCTATATAGCTGAGTCCGCAGTTGCAGTCGATGCAGTAAATTACTCCTTCCTGCAATTGGATGTCCAATTCTTTCTGCTTTAAAGCTGGCAGGAATTTCTTTATTTTGTTATTAAGATCTGGAGCTAGCCTGATATTATATTTTGCTCCGATCCTTTTCAGTTTCTCGAAAAGTCCCTTGTGGTACGTAATTTTGCTGGTGAATTTGAAGTTGGTTTTTTCCTGCTTCTTTTTTGGCACTTGTTTAAATATTTTCTCAACATATGGGGAGGGGTAATTGTTTTCTGCCAATATTTCCTTTAATTCTTCTTTGTGAAGATCTTTTTGAGTAGCTGAAGAGACCAGGATTTCAATTTTTTCCAATAATTGTCTCGTCGTATTCGATTTAATATAATCAGGGTGGAATGAGCAGAAGTCTAACATCTTCCCTGTGTTGGTGGGTTTTCTAAAAAGCTGAGTGAATATTTTCCCCTCTCTTGAGGTCAAGGTTAAATCTAGGTAATTGATGCTATGGTCTTTTTCCTGTTCCAGGGTGTACTGCAAGGTATTCTCTAGTTACAACTAAGATATTCATGGCAAAGCTGCTATTGCAATACCTCTGGTGATCCAGGTGAATGCACAACAGTGAGGGCAGTGGTTCTAGGAGTATACAACATGGACTGCCTATGCATGGAAGCTTGTAATGTGGTCGGGATGAATCCATATGCACACTATTCCCTACAGCAGAATGTGTGAAGAATGCTGTCAGAAGAGTGTACAATCCAGACTGTATGCTCCCAACAGTGCAGTATGGTAGTGGTTCTGTCATGCTCTGGACAGTCATATCGTGGTTTTCAGCAGGTCCTCTGATCACCTTGAAAGGACGAATGCCTGGCAGGGCATATGAAACCATTTTAGCTGACCAAGTCCATCCAATGGCTCAGGCATTGTTTCCTGCAGGGGATGCCATCTATCAAGATAATAACGCCCCAATTTACAGAGCTCAGAATGTCCAATCATGGTTTGAGGAACATGAGAAAGAACTTTCACACCTTCCTTGACCTCCCCAATCACCCAAATTAAACATCATCGAACCACTGTGGTATGTGTTGGAAAACAGAGTAAGATTCTGTTATCCTCTTTCAGTTTCTGCATGAAGAACGGTGTAACATCCCACTAAACACCATCCAGGATTTGCATGTGTCCATTCCAAGAAGGATTTAGGCAGTTTTGAATGCCAAAGGTGGTCCCATACCCTATTAGGTACGTAAAACCGTCTTTTCCTAGGTGTTCACATTATTCTGTCCAACTAATAAATATATAGATCATCATCAACCATTTTCAATCCACTGCTGGATGAAAATCTCCCCAAATTTCTTCCTCAATTGTCTGTCTTGAGCCTGTCTCCTCCGCGTCACTCCAGCATACTTTCGAATTTTATCCGTCCATCTCCCATGGGGTCTTCTTCTGGGTCTTTTCCTGTCCCTTGGAATCCAGTCTAGAATTTCAGTTGTCCATCGGTGGTCCGTTCTTCTGGCAACATGTCCAGCCCATTGCCATTTCAGTGATTTCACTCTGGTCATGTCGTTGTCCACTCCTGTCATTTTCCTTATCCACAAGTTCTTCTTATCTTTCCTGGTTACACCAAGCCTGCATATCTCCATGCTTCTTAGAGTTGTTTGCAGTCTTTGCATGTCTTTTTTAGTTAAGGTCTATGTCTCTGCTCCACAATATATAAATATATTATGAGTAGAAACTAACATTTGGTCCGAAAACTGCTGTATACAAGATTTTGTTTCGAAATTCCCATAAACCCCTTCCTCTTAGACTCGAGAAACCATGGAGAAAATATGTTTTATCTGTTTGCTATGTTTGTTTAAAAACTAAAATGAATATAAACGGGTGGTGGAGCCGATAAAAGTTTTCCGGCTTAGATAAAGGAAGATCGCTTTTGGCTTTGGACAGGGACATTTCCAGGATGTTCATGCAAAGTTATCCCATCTCCCTTCAAAATTAATGCAATGGTAGGGGGCTGAATTGCACTCTCATGTATCAAAACATTAAAAAACAAAAAGAAGGAAGACTAACTTCTACCAAAGCAACTGACTAATTACAAATTTTTAATCAATTCAGGAATTGACAGCAAAACTGAAAAGTAAGAAATTTTGTCAGTTTTTTTTGTTAATTGTTATAAGAAAAATTCTTGTTTGTAGTTTCACCACATTTAAGCTTTAAATTATTTTTGTTTGTACTTAGCTTTGGATAGGCTACATTCCTCCCCCACCTCCTAACATTTTGCTTTGCTCCTGGATTGGATTTGAATGAGTTACATGAAACTGTAGCCATCAAATTCTTTTTTAAAGGAAAGTAGGGGATGGTGAATTTGTTTATGCCTAGGGGGCCTAGGAGTGGCAAAGCCCTAAATCCATCTCTGTACATGACAAAAATTGTAGATCTTTATGGAGTTCTACAATTTTTGTCATGTACCATTTTTCATTCAAGTGGTATTTAAGAAGTTAATGTGCATTGATCATTCAGAATCGTGCTTAAAGAGTATAACGCTATGCACAAAAAAAAAAAAAAAAAAAAAAAAAAAACTAAGATTAATAAATTGAAGTATGACAGAAAACAACTAGTAAATCTTTGCAAAGACCCCACGATCAAATTCTGCGAAGCGGACAAAACAGGGCAAATTGTGATTATGGACACTTTGGAATATAATGATAAAATGCGGACGGCCATCTCGGAGCTACATTGCGATAGCATCAACAAAGATCCCACCGACAAACAACTTACCTTCCTGGCTAATATAAGGAACCACAGCACATTACCAACTGAAATAAAAAATGCAAACCCTCCAATGGGAGCAGGGATGCCAAAAATATTCTCAAAAATTAAAACACATAAAGAAAACGCACCTTTAAGACTGATTCTATCAAAAAAAACTCACCACTCATCAACCTAGAAAAAAAGATATACAACTATCTATCCCCAATATTCATGAGGAATCAATATACATTAAAGAATAGCTATGAGTTTATAGAAAAAATCAAATTAATCAATCAAGACCTAGAGCAAATAACTATGGCCTCCATGGACGTTAAGGCATTATACCCAAACACTCCTGTCGAGCTAGCCATCGAATTGATTATGCAACAACTAAGCATCAACAAAGAACTAAACTTGTCACAACTGAAAGAGCTAAATTGAATACCTTATATTTCATCAAGGAAAACAACATCTTCCATTTTGAAGGAAATATATTTAAACAAACGCAAGGTGGCCCTATGGGATCCCCATTATCGGCATTATACGCAGAAGTGATTATGGCATACCTCGAAAAAGAAATTATTCAAAATTTACCTGAAAAACTAATACTTTATGCTCGATATGTAGATGACATTAGTATAATGTCTAAACTTAACAAAGCCGAGCTACAAGATCTAGCACAGCAGTTTAGCAAAATCTGTAACACCATAGAGCTAACTATTGAGTTTGAAAAGGATAATCGCCTATCCTTCCTGGACATTCAACTAAAGAAAAACAAAAATAGTTTTGAAACTGTGTTCAGAAAAGCAACTTACATACCTGTACTGATACCATACTCGTCACACCATCCAGTGATACATAAAAAAAAACAGCATAGTAAACTTGATACGGCGGGCGTACACACACACATCTAACAACAGGCTAAAAAATCAAGAGCTAGAGTTTATCTCGAAAATATCATAAGAGTATGGGTACCCGAGCAAGCTAATTAAGAAACTGATACATGAGAGTAAAAAGCATATGAGTCAGAGTAAAGAAGGCCAAGAAGTGCACAAACAAAGGAAGATGAGGAATAAAAAATTGGAAATACATTGGAGCTTTCCCATACTTGGAAGGAGTGAGTAAAGAAATCAATAGGCACTGTGCTAAATATGACTTACAACTAGGAAGCTCAGTGCACACCGTGAAAAATATGACTGTCAACAAAAAAACAGAGGAAAAAATGCTAGAAGAATCGGGAACCTACGAAATTCCAATTGGAAGTATGAAAAACAGATTTAAAAAAAGAGTTAAACACATATCTAACTGGCAAAAAAAAAAGAAGCCAAAACTGCTTTAGTGCAATTCTGCATGGAAAACCGGACATTCCCAAAATTCGATGAAATTAAAATGCTAAAAAAGAATAAAAAATCGGAAAGGCAAATGAGGAGGGAAGAAGCAATATTAATCTACAAAAATAAAGCAAGGGTATGTAATCAGAATGACCCTAGCACATTATCGGGCCTGTGGAAAGAACTAATAAGACAAGAAAAACAACAACAAAAGAAAAACCGGCAAAAAAGACAAGAAAACCAGGATAGGAAAAGAAAAAAATAAATAAATAAAAAAAAGTGTTTTAATGAAACATAGATGGCGCCAGCCGGGCTTGATTACGAAATATATCCAGGAATGGCAACAAGGAGTATCGGACTCCATTAGCGCGAAGTTAACCACGAACATCGGTGGTAAAGTCGCCACGCTCCTGAAGATGCCCAGAGTATGGGCGAAAATTTCGAGTATAAAGAACAGTAAAAATTGATGTGTTCGAATCCTAAGGCAAAGATCCAATGAGTATACCCAGTGAAAAGTGTGAGAAGTAAAGCCAGTCATCGCATACAACAGACTTTAGGACAATAACATCAACAAAGACCGGAAAACACGTGCGTGAAATGTTCCTGTCGCTAGAAAGGAATGCCAAGGTAAGCATTATCCGCTAGATTTTTGTACAAGTTACTTTGAAATATAGCACGTAAAAGAGAATAGTACAATAATTGGAGCTATACAATAGTCAGAATTAGAACTACTAATTGGAATTGTGCATTGAATGTTTCTTCTCATTGGGATAACATGGTGATGCATATAATAATTCTCATGTTGAATGTACACAATAATACCATGTGTGAATAAAAAAAAAAAAAAAAAAAAAAAAAAACACATTGTAATAATACCATGTGTGTGAATTAAAAAAAATGACCACATATTGTAATAATGCCATATGTTGTATCATCATTGTCAACCATTATCAATCCACTGCTGGAAGAAGGTCACTCCTCCAAGCCTCTTCCACAATGGTCTGTCTTGTGTATATATACATATATAAGATCGGTGGCCCCAAAAAAGTGTTCAGATGGCACTGGTGCCATCTGCTATCAAAGTTACTGCTAAACACTTTTAAAATTCAAATAAATAAGCAAACAAAATGCTGTTTTGATTTTAAAACTACTGCAAGAAAAATGTTTTAACATTAAGAACTCGTGGAACAGTACAGGGAAATTTGACAAAGGTTTCTTACAGTAAATATTTTTAATATTCTTATGAAAAGTTAATTTTTGATTCCTTAACCTTTCTTCTTGGATGAAAAAGAAATTACACAAAAGCACTATATATGCTTTCAAAAACGTTTTTCATTCACTCTGCTTTCCAAGATATTTTTTTCACAAGCCTGAATTTCTATTATTAATCCCATCATTTCTGAAATGTCATTGCTAGCGTTGCAGTAACCACCTACTGTGGGTAACTTGCTATGGTTCCTATCTTTTCTACTTCCAGTCCTGTTTTTCAACACATTTTTCACAAAATTGTATCTACATACACATGAGCAACCTTTTATTGTGAAATGCACTGCAGAATTTGTGTATGGTTGTTGGCAAAGCATCTGGGATATGAGCTTATTATTTTGTCACTTTGAAGAGATTACACTTTTCCATCTGCAGTATTATGTGGAATAAAGCACCAACTGCTCTTGTTTATAATCACAGTTCTGATGTTCATATTAAAGTACAAAAATGTTCTGGGTATTATTTATGAAAACTGTGGAAAACATTGCGTATTCAAAAATTTGTGTGACTAATTTTTTTCCCCCCATACAGATGGCACTCATTCACGCTGCAGTGGAATAAAATGCCCTCCACTCCCATCTGAGCATTGCACTAAAGTGTTTCCTCCAGGAGGTTGCTGTCCCATCTGTGGTAAGATTGAACAAATACTAGTTTTCATTTTACCTATTGATTTAACCAGGAAGTTCATTTATATTTTTCAGCAAAAAATTATGATTACACTCATGTGACATAATTTCATTTCTTGATGCTCAACGCTTACCAATCTGTAGGTATCATTTAAAAAAGTATTTGGATTTGAAGTTAAAAAATTATGTGGCTTATATAATCTTTCACTGAAGTTTCATTCATATGAAATCAAGGTTTTGCCACAACCATGCAAAAAACAATGTCATTACAACTGGTTTCTGCAAACATTTCTCACAGCAACTATGTTGTTTTTTTTCTCTCTTAAGGGTACAGTTTCATGTGAATGAATACATAAATAAGCAGAATACTTGCACATAAGCCACAGAAAGCCTCCATGTGCTACCTAAGAAGCTGATACATTAAGAAAGAAATGGAATTTGGTACAGTGACATAACGCTGTTATGTGTATGCATATTTTTCTTTTCACAAAATATTCCTGCAACATATTCAAGTAATTTGAAGAGCACTTGGATCCCAATGAGGTGTGGATGTTGTGTTTTCTGTTTATTTAGGGCCACTGGTTCTCTTCCCTGGAACCAGTGGCCCTAAATTAGGGATGGTTGACTGCTTATAGTCCATAGAGTTGCACACTGTAGTTGTTAAATCCTCAAAACATATACTTGGTAGAAACATGTCACCAACTCTTGGTGCTAAAGGTTTGGAGAACTTTTTGACATGTCAAGAAAACATGTTTATATAGAGGGCAATGAAAGTACATTAGTATTTTAATAAATGTTTTGCAAACACCCACCAGTCATCCTGTTTTCAGGAGATATGAATACTGTGAAATTCTTACACAAAGTAACTTAAGTGTGTTTTAAAGTTTTAGTACATATGATAACATTACCAGAGTAACTCAAGAAAATCTATAATATTAGCTCTTCAAGTTTACCCTTCAGTCATAGTTCCAGTGGAACATGATTGAAAGGCACTAGAGTTCAAAACATCAGTACTTATATCTTCAAATGCATTCAACTCTAAGTGGACTGGGATGCCATAAAGCAAAATGACATCTGACACCTCTTTTATCAAGCATATAGGATCACACTCACTATAAACATTTTGCATTAATATTTTAAACAAAACTTATTATTACAAGCACAGTTCATATTATTACCAGATTTGGTAAACCGGACTACTCATTTCTAATTCATTGCCCAGTTTTTAAAAAAGACCAATTATTGTGTTGACTTTGCAGATTTATCCTATTAATTTTGTAAAAGCTCACATTAATCCTTAGGTTTATACAAACTAAACATGAAAATAATTAAGGATTTTTTTTTCTTAAATCTGACATGTTTCTCTTGTTAGGGAAATTCTGCATTTTCTTTGTTTTTTCATTTTATGCTGTTTCTACATTTCAATCCTTCTATACCAGCAAATTATTTCATATTGAACTTTATTCAAACATGCTTTAATAAAAAAGTGTAAGGTTTTCTAAAAATGGACTATCATTGAAGGAAAGGGTTTCATGTTCTTTGTCATTCTTAACAAGAAAGATGACACCAAATTTTCGGGTGTAATAAGCACATCTTTTGAATCCGTTCTGATGCAAATTAAATTTATCAAAGCTATTCAAAGTCAATGGAACCGGTATAGAAAACAATAGTATCTGACAGAAGAAAGAAGTTTTTCAATCGGGTTTTTAATCCCTCAGATATTGCTGTAAACGGAATCGTGAGCTTACGCTCTCTGGTTGCAGACTTGTGCGTTAAGAAAAACATGAATTTATATGAGAAACATTTCGTACTGGAAACGCTCTCCAACACAGAAAGATTTTTTCAAATCGGACTCTTAGAAACAGAGATATCGACAAAAATAAGATGTGACTTTACGTCCCCTGGTGGGAAAACCATGCATTATTTTAGGAAGAAAGTATTCTCAAAAGGTTTTCCCATATGAGCAGTATCGGTCCAAGAAAAAAAAATTAGAGTTTTCAGGAGCCCAGATTTTGCTACAAATACATCAGAAGCAGAAATTAACACTTATGCCCACTGGTGGCCAAACCATTCTTTAACAAACATTAGAAATTATGTGAAAAATATTTTCCATCGGGTCTTGTATGCGATACAGGAAGAATTTTTCAAATCGGAGTTTTAGGAGCAGAAATAACGCAGAAAACGAAATTTACCTTTGTGCCCCCTAGCGGAAAGTTTATAATTTACTTGAAAATTTTGAATTTAAAGGAAAAACATTTCGTATCAGAAACACTATCCAACAAAGAAGGAATGTTTCAAATCGGAAGCAGATATATTGACAAAAATAAGATATACATCTACGCCCCCTGGCGTAGAAACCATGCATTATTTCAAGATGAAAATGTTTCTAAAAAGTTTGTCGACATGAGTAGTATCGGTCAACAAACGACTTTTTTTTCAATCGAGATTTTAGAAGCTCATATTTTGTTGCAAATACATCAGAAGCGGAAATTAAGACTTGCGCCACTTGGTGGCCAAACCATTTTTTACAGAAATTAGAAAATATGTGCAAGTATTTCCCCATCAGGAGTTGTATCCGGTGCAGAAAGAATTTTTCAAATCAGAGATTTAGAAGCAGAGATATAGGGGGGAAAGCAATTGACCTTTACGCCTCCTAGCGGAAAGTGTATGAATTACTTGAGATTTTTGAAATTATATGAAACACATGTCGTACTGGAAACACTATCCAACAAAGAAGGAATTTTTCAAATCTGACTCCTAGAAGCAGAGCTATTGACAAAAATAAGATATACATCTACGCCTCCTGGCATAGAAACCATGGATTATTTGAAGAAGAAAATGTTTCTAAAAGGTTTGTCCACATGAGTAGTATCGGTCTACAAACGATCTTTTTAGCAATCGAGAATTTAGAAGTTCATATTTTGCTGCAAATACATCAGAAGCGGAAATTAAGGTTTACGCCCCCTGGTGGCCAAACCATTTTTTTACAAAAATTAGAAATTATTTGCAAACGATTTCCCATCAGGAGCTGTATGTATCCGGTGCAGAAAGAAGTTTTCAAATCAGAGATTTAGAAGCAGAGATATAGGGGGAAACACAATTTACCTCTACGCCCCCTAGCGGAAAGTCTAGGAATTACTTGAAAATTTTGAAATTATATGAAAAACATGTCACACTGAAAACACTATCCAACAAAGAAGGAATTTTTCAAATCGGACTCCTAGAAGTAGAGATATTGACAAAAATAAGATATACATCTACGTCCCCGGCGGAGAGACTGTGGAATATTTTAAGAAAATATTCCGAAAAGGTTTATCAATGTGAGTGGCATCAGTCCAGGAAATAATTTTTTCAATCAATATTTTAGAAGCTCAGATTTTATGCCAAATACATCAGAAGCAAAAATTAACACTTATGCCCCCTGGTGGCCAAAGTATTTTTTACCAAAAATTTGACATTATATGCAAAAGATTTTCCATCAGGAGGTGTATCCGCAGAAAAAAAAATTCAAATCAGAGCTTTAGAAGAGTTATCAAGGGAAAATGTAATTTACTTTTACGCCCCCTAGTGGAAAATCTATGCATAATTTGAAAAAAGTAACTACCTAAAATACTCTTCGACATAAATGGAATCGAAAGATAAAGGTAACTTGATCACGCTAGTTACGTTAACTGAAACTTTTACAAAAAGTTCGTAAGTTGGAAGCTTTCGACCTTATCTTAGGTCTTCATCACGCCAATGGAGGACTAAGATTGTTGCCAGATTCTACATTTGAATGTTTCTTATTTTTGTTGCCGAAAACTAAGAATTGTAAAAGTTTCAGTTAACGTAACTAGCGTGATCAAGTTACCTTTATTTGTTAATATTGTTACGTGTTTTGCCCATAATCGTCATGAATCGAAAGATAAAAGAAGTTTTTCAATCGGATGTTTAGAAGCAAATATGTGGAATAAAACGCATTTTTGAATTTGACATCATCTGCGTTTACGCCCTCGCGGCAAAATTGTACATAAAAAAAAAAAAAAAACTAAATGAAGGATCATCATTCGCATATTTCAAGCTTCCCAATGCAAAAATAATTTTTCAAATCGGACTAATAGTTGCAGAGATATCGTGGGTATGGGCGGACAAACCAACCGGTAACATAAGCACGATCTTTTTTTACAAAAGGCGTGCTAAAAAATGGTGATAATGAAATCAAAAATAATAAATAAAAAGGAAATTTGCCATATACGGGTTTTTGGACGTTCTTCCATTTTGCCCACCCTCAGGACACTTTTGTTCTTCCTCCCTGGATGAAACAGTTTCACTGCTGCATGATGCTGAACGGCGTCATACAATACTTAGTCCAGGTGCCAACGATGTCATAATCATGGCTTAAGATTTCCCTTCCGAAAACTTTTGGCATTTAAAGAGAGTTATCTGTTTTGTTATTTACTGGCACTGAGAATGAGTATCCAATCTAAAAAGGATGGCGGTTTTGGGATAGCGGATTTTTTCCACATGGTTTAGGGAAGAGGAAGTAAGTTGATACTCCGTAGGCTTACCACAGCGTTTGCTTTTCACTGCAATATTTATTTTCCTTTGAACATCACTGGTTTTGCGGTGAAGAAAACTATTAATAAATAAATGCTTGAGTGGCAATAAAAAGCATTTGCTGCTAGAGTTTATATGTAAGAGGGTAGTCTATTGCGGATGCTAAAGGGATTTCAAGGTTGAATTCAATACTTAGCTCTGAATATATCCTTTGTTTCCACAAAACTATCTCCAGTCCCTCTCAGCCAAAAGTTCCTCGGCAGGCACATCCTGCCATGGAAATAGATGATCCCGATAGTTTGTCCAGAAAAGTATTCTTTTAGTAGCTGTAGTACGACCAGGTGTGAAAAGATGAATGCAATGTTCCCTCCAGTGGCGGCCCATGACCAAAATTGCTGAGGAGGCAAACTGGTTTTCAGCCTGGATTCAAATACATTTATTCAAATTTTGAAGATGTCACATTTACGCCAAAAATCGGATTGTCAAGGATGGTAAGTCAGATAATATCCGAAAACTTGAAAATTTTCGTCGTCCTGGGTGGTGTTGTGGTTAGCATACCCGGGTGCTATCTGGGAGACGCGAATTCGAGTCCCGCTCCAGGACGATGAAAATTTTCAAGTTTTCGGATATTATCTGACTTACCATCCTTGTCACATTTATGCCAAAAATCAGATTGTCATCTTCAAAATCTGTATTATATGGAGTAATCCCGTATTTCTTTCTTGATTTATCTGCTATTCCGGGCAATCACGGAATAGGATTCTTAACCTCCAGATTCGCTAAACATGAATGCCGGTTGCTTCTACTAGCGAATCCTGTGATGGTTATATTCAAATGAATTGGAAACTTTAAACTTGGTCGTTCTGGGTGGTTGTAGTGGTTAGCATACCAGGGCGCTATATGGGAGACGCGGGTTCGAGTCCCGATCCAGGACGATGGAATTTTAAAGTTTTCGGATATTATCTGACTTACCATCCTTATCACATTTACACCAAAAATCGGATTGTCATCTTCAACATTTGTATTATATGGTGTAATCCCGTATTTCTTTCATGATAAATTTATTCAATTTAATGCCATTATTTTTAAAATACATTTTTTTTATTTACTTTCTCATGTGCAAATTATGAAATAAGTAACATGACCCGTGAAAAGATTTATAAAATTTTACCGGAAACACGCGTTTTACATGACTTACCAACACAAAACCTGTTTATGTAAGGCTCCGGCCCTTCGCCTAAATATATTTTTTTCAGTCTGAATTGCCCTCTTGGACTATTTGGGAACTGTTAAACCAGTTTGAATATGAAATATATTGCATCAAAATAGATTTTTATTAAAGAGATCAACAGAAGATAAAAAGCAAGACTGAACTATACATCTTTTTCATCTCAAATAAATTTCTATTGTATGTACGCTTCTGCCTTCACTGACGCCAAAAGAAAAAAAGTCTTGAAGACTTCTGAACACAGTGTTTACCTATACAGCAAGAGAGAAAGCTTACCTTACGCTTATATTGTCTTGTATATGAGATCTATCTTTCGTTCTCTCTGTTTGGCGAAGTGATTTATTATATGGTCATACCATGTCTGTTCTGCTTCCATCCTCTTCACAAGCGCCTTCTCGATGGACAGAACTGATAAACTTGACAACCTTTCTAGCCCAATGGAGTTTCTCTTGTAGTTTTTTATCCTCTTCAGGCACGAGAAACTGCGTTCCACAGAGGCCGATGTTGCAGGAATTGTTACTACGAGGGAAAGAAGTCTAAATAGCTCTAGCAGTGCCTGTGCTAGATTATTATTGTATATGGCAGATAGAAGCTCTGTTGTACTTTTGGCATTGTTCCACAGATCTCTGTCTGAATACAGAACCTGCAGCTCACTATGCAGTTTGGTGCTATCAAAGTATGTTTCATAAGTTTGAAGCAGAGCTTTAAAACAGTGTTCAAGAAAAATTCTAGAATGAGTTTCAAAGCAGTGTACATCGACCAGCTGAAGAAATTTTAATATCTCAATGTCAGAAAACCGGCATTTTAACTGAGTTGTAACATTGTCTATTACCTCATAATACAGTCTTCTGTATTGCACGGTGGGTGGAATATCATTGCTTCCTTTAAATCTTTTATTTGGAGAACCAACCTCATTGCACACGTCATGATAGACTGTCTCTAATCTCAAAAATACAACAATTTTTCACATAAGCCAATAATTCGTTTGTTACAAAATGTAACATCGGAACTATTTGATTGCAGTACAGAGAAAGTAACCCTAGTTAAATCAGATTTTTTTTATATGAGAAGAGAAGAAAAACGAAATTAAAATCTTGGAGCCACGTTTTAATCCTGCTGCTTCGTGAATTGTCTCATCATCATAGTTGGAATCATCCTCAATTTTTTCAAATACTTCAATTCGCAGGCACCTGTGGTCAGCTATGGTAGACACTGAACGAAATTTGAAGTTCCACCTGGTCTGAGATACACGAGGTGGTCTGGGTCCACCAACAGATTCTAGTAAATGAACACGCTTTATCGATTTGGAAAAGAATGCACAAATTGCATTTAAATTTGCAAAAAAAAAACGTGATTCCTTCAACACTGATGCTGTCCTGCTCAAAACTAAGTTCACCCTGTGTGCGTAGCAGTGAACAAATAATGCTTGAGGGGCATCACACTTCACTTTTGCTTGCAATCCATTTAGCTCTGATGCCATCACTGCTGCGCCATCATGTGTCTGTGCAACTAGTTTTTCTTTGTAGCTAAATCTTTCCAGCTCACGATCCAGTAATTCTTTAAGCGAAGTAGCACACCGATCAGAATTTACGTTGAAAAATCCCAAAAATCTTTCTACTGGTACTCCATCTTTCACGAATCGAACTATAATTGATACTTGTGCATGGGAGCTAATGTCTGTCGCTTCATCAATCTGCGAAGAAAAAAAACTCTGCATTTTCAATATCTGCATTGATTTAATTCCTAATTATACGAGCAACTGATTCGATTAAATCATTCTGTATTGTTTTTGAAGTTCCTGAAAATGTTGTACTATTCTCCATAAACACTCTCCATGTTTCGTCACTCTTGGAAAGTAAATCAATCTTCTCGAGGTAATTTCCCTTATTTTCAGAGACTTCGCTCTCATCGTGTCCACGAAATGGGAGCTCTTGCCGCGCCAGTAGTGTTGTAATATCAATCAACTTCATTACATCACGATTCTTTTTTTACTTTTTCGTTATGACGTAAGTCACTTGTTCTCTTCGCTTCGTTGAGAGAGTAGTCTATCCTTGTTTTGCCAAGCAATTGATTCGATTAAATCATTCTGTATTGTTTTTGAAGTTCCTGAAAATGTTGTACATTCTCCATAAACACTCTCAATGTTTTGTCACTCTTGGAAAGTAAATCAATCATCTCGAGGTAATTTCCCTTATTTTTAGAGACTTCGCTCTCATCGTGTCCACGAAATGGGAGCTCTTGCCGCGCCAGTAGTGTTGTGATATCAATCAACTTCTTCATTACATCACGATTCTTTTTTTACTTTTTCGTTATGACGTAAGTCACTTGTTCTCTTCGCTTCATTGAGAGAGTAGTCTATCCTTGTTTTGCCTAGCAACTGTAATTTAACAACTGTCAGAATGTGATCTTTACACTTTTTGTGCCTGTCCAAAGCATGTGGTAAATTTTTCAAATCATTAAAGCCTTTCTCTTGCCAGACTTCATTGCCACTCACAGGAAACAGCAAACATGGCCAACAATATAGTTTGTTCGTTGATTCATTACCAGTTAGCCATTGTTCTTTTCTGTACCAGTCAATATTAAAACCTCTGTTTGAAGTTTTGCCCTTTGAAGTCATCTTTTTCATTTCAGGTGTAGGCTTACCATCATTTTTAATTCGATTCTTTTCTTCAAAATCTCTTCTACTGAAAGGCTTTTTCAGTAAGCTATCCACCATATTAGATATGTTTGAAGCAGCGGCGATGGTCTAATAAACAACTCTTCATAAAACATAAATAAAATTAGTTACACAAACATTAGTGTGAAAGAAAAGCAACTAGGAAGAAGACACTATGTAATGACACTCGAAGCTGTCCGAATGAGGAGTTAACACAGCAGAGCTGCTGCTTACAGGGAAACAGCTGTTCCCATGAGACAAGATAACTTCTGCCTCACCAGAAGTCCACGGTGCGCGTGCGCTCTTTGTGTTGGCAGTTCCACCACCTACCTTCGTATCTACTGATTCAGTGGGAGTAAACAGGTTTGGCGCAAAATGTACGAGAGGCAGTTTGCTTCCTGCCTCAAGGACGGAGATCGCCAGCTGAGGAGAATTCGCAACTACACGCTACCGATTGTTTTCGAAAAGCGTCAATTTAAAAAAACTGAATGAACGCATAGACGACATTTAATTCAAAAGAATTAACTAGCATAAACGTTTGTTCTCCTATACCCAAAAGTACTGAATGAACAAAACGAATAATTCTAACTAAGAGTCTTAAAATTCTGAGGAGGCACTGCCTCCCTTGCCTCCTCCCAAAAGCCGCCACTGGTTCCCTCTCCTATTCCGCCTCAACAGATTTTCGCTACACGTTAGTATGATGTTTCCAACGTCATGAGAATAATTCTGTTCACTAGTGTACTAGGACTGAAAATTAATCTGACAGGTATTGAACCAATCGATTTTTTCAATCTTTTTGTGACTGAAGAATTTTACAATTTATTAGTTACTGTCTACAGCATATGCATTTGCTTCATATGCTGTTAGAAGTTTTTATCCCTAGAGTTACTGAAGGCTATAATTACAAATATCAATTATGGATAATTTTTTCATATTTTAGAATAGCGGAGTCATGCAAAGCTATGAGATGCGAACACACTGCTAGGTTGATCCAAATGCATAGAAGCTCATCTGTGGGCGTCTCAAGAGATTGCCCGGGTTTCTTACCGGCACCTCGTGCTTGCCGTTAAAATGTTAGTAAGATTGCAACCTTACTCTCAGACTGGATCTTCCTGATGCGTATGCTGTCCTCTCATTCGCTACCTTTGTTCAATCGTGTTGCCACTGTTAATTTATTTTTAGTTTCTTCCTTTTCTACCAAAAGTTCCCAGGGCTAAGAGATCTTTGTTGGATCGTTACTGTTAAGATATACATAATATCTAAGGTATTTTACCTGATATTGTCGAAGTATTTCGCACGTTGTTTGCTCTGTGAGGCACGTGCTCCTGGCCCGAGAGGTCCCTTCGTTACGGACCTTTGGTTAGTTATAAAAAAAATTTGCAGAAATAAAACAGTTAGGTTATATATTTTCAGTTCCACATTCATTCATTTGCACAATCAAACGTTAGAAATTTACTATTAATTAAAAGATTTTAGTAGAAATAGTTATACTCATCGGGTCAGGAGACGTCTCACAAGGGGTTCGTTGTTACGGCGAGCGCTTTCAGTGGTGCACAACCGCCATCTTCTGGCCACTGTTTCTACACGAGAGTTCCTCGCGTGTATGTGGTTATTGGAGTTGCATGTCGGGAATCGATGAAAAGGTTTGCTGCCTGTATGTGTTAGATGATTTTGTTTCCAATGTGTCGCCATCTATTGGATGAGTTGGTAGGTATCGGTCGTAAGTATAATTCTATAGTGTGTCTGTATGTATGTGTTAGGTGATTTGTTTCTAATGTGTCGCCATCTATTAGATGAGTTGGTAGGTATCAGTCATAAGTATAATTCTTTTGTGTAGATATTTTTGGGCTATTATTGTTTGTTCGTAGAAACAGGTGTTTTTTATTTTCTTTTTATTTATTGGTGTGATTTTTTGTAATGTTCTTTTTTTATAAGTGATTTCCAGGCTGTGTGTAGTGTCGTGGGGTCTTGTAAGTTGCATATTTTATCTTTTTTTTGTTCAATTATAATGCTTTCAGAAATCCTTAATTTTTTTTCGTTTATGTGGGTGGTTAGTAATTTAATATTTTCAAAATCTGGGTATTGTTTATGTTTAACACAGTGTTAGATAAGTGCAGTTTTTTCTACTTTTTTGTTCCAGTTTTTTATATGTTGATGTAGTCTTTTTATTAATCTATTTTTTGTGCTGCCAATGTATGAAATATGGTCTTCAGAACTCTGTGAAACAATAGGAAGTTCATATACACCTGCTGATCGTAGTATATTATTGTTGTTACTTTTTTTCTTTATAATTAAGTCACCAGTATTCTGAACTGAATTTCTAAAAATAATGTTGTTTCTTCATTAATCTTAGAAATTTCCCACTTAGTCCTCTAATAAAAGGGAAAGAACCTGAAAATTTGTATTTCTTTTTGGGATGTTTTGTCTAGACTATTTTAATTTTTTCTTGTATTCAAAAATCAACTTTTTAACAGTTTTTGTGTCATATCCAAATTGTTTGGTTGTGTTAATAATCCACTGGATTTCTTCTCTGTATTTTCTATTTGAGGAATGTGTGAAGGCTCTTTTTACCTATTTACTTTAGGTGTTCAGATTGATATGGGATCATTATAGGTACATAGGTTGGCTTTCTAAAAACTCTGTATTCAAAATTTAAGTCTTTTTTTATTATTTCTATATCTAAGAAGGAAATTTTTTCATTTTGTTCAAATTCTAAAGTTAATTCAATTTCTGGGTAACAAGTGGTAAATTTATTCTTCAATTTTTCAAGTTCTTCTTGTTTTAATTTAGATAATATAAAAATGTCGTTGACTTATCTGCAATAAATGATGGGTGGGTTTGGTAGTTTTAAATAATTTTGTTTTCTATATCACTCATGATTATTTCTGAAAATAAAGAAGATAATGGGGATCCCATTGGGGCTCCTATTTCCTGCCTGTAGATTTTTTTGTCAAATTCAAAGTAATTGTTGTTAGAAATATAGGATAAAATGTTAAATAACTCTTGTAATTGTGTATTATTAAAGTGAGATTTATTTTTTAACTCTTTAATGATAATGTCTATGGCTTTTGGTACAGGGGTACTTGGGAATATTGATTTAACATCTAATCTTGCCATAAACATACCAGATAGTGGAATATTAATAGATTTTATTTTCTCAATGAACTCTAAACTGTTTTTTAAACAGTATTCATGAAAAAGGGGGCCAAAAATTTGTATAATTTCCTTTCTAGATTTATTAGTGGGGACTTTGATTTTGGAACAATAACTCTAAATGGTCCATTGGGTTTATGGGTTTTTATTTTCCCAAAAATACTTGGAACTACTGTATTTACTGGTGGATAGGCTCTGGTAATTTCTGAAGGTAGTGAACTATGATTTCTTATTTTTGCTAAAAGTTTATCTGAGTTTTTTTTTTTTTTTTTTTTGGTTGGAAGTTTAACGACCACCGTGAGCAACTCAATGGGCTATAAGCAGTCGCCCGTCCCTAATTTAGGGTCACTGGTTCCAGGGAAGGGAGAGAGCCAGTGCCGTAAGACAAACACAACATCCATGCCTCACCGGGATTCAAACCCGGACCCCGTTCGGACGAATGATCAGAGGCCATCGCTTAGACCACTGCGCCACCGGGGCGGCTTATCTGAGAGTCCACAGGGTCTTTTTTAATTATCTGACATTTTAATTCCTCAATAGCTGTGTTCATTTTAACAATATATTCACTTTTATCTAGTATTATTAACTGATTTGATTTATCGGCTTCACAAATTATGATAGTAGGGTCTTTTTTTAAGTCTAGTAGTTGTCTTTCATATGACATCTTTCCAAAGTTGTATAGAAATATATTGGATGAATATAATCTGCAGTCTAAAAAAGAAATTAAACTTGGAAAGATGTCATATGAAAGACAACAACTACTAGACACAGCCTGGAAATCACTTATAAAAAAAGAACATTACAAAAAATCACACCAATAAATAAAAAAAAAAAAAAACCTGTTTCTACGAACAAACAATAATAGCCCAAAAATATCTACACAAAAGAATTATACTTATGACTGATACCTACCAACTCATCCAATAGATGGCGACACATTAGAAACAAATCACCTAACACATACAGACACACAATAGAATTATACTTACGACTGATACCTACTAACTCATCCAATAGATGGCGACACATTGGAAACAAATTCATCTAACACACACAGGCAGCAAACCTTCTCATCGATTTCCGACGTGCAACTCCAAAAACCACATACACGCGAGGAACCCTCGTGTAGAAACAGTGGCCAGAAGATGGTCGTTGTGCACCACTGAAAGCACTCGCCGTAACAACGAACCCCTTGTGAGAAGTCTCCTGACCCGATGAGTATAATTATTTCTACTAAAATCTTTTAATTAATAGTAAATTTCAAACGTTTGTGCAAATGAATGAATGTGGAACTGAAAATATATAACCTAACTGTTTTATTTCTGCAAATTTTTTTATAACTAACCAAAGGTCTGTAACGAAGGGACCTCTCGGGCCAGGAGCACGTGCCTCACAGAGCAAACAACGTGCAAAATACTTCGACAATATCAGGTAAAATACCTTAGATATTATGTATATATTAATCAAAAGCACGTTTATAACATAAGACAACCCATAAAGTTGCCTCATGAATTGCAATTTTTGTAGTTACTGTTAAGTTTTTGCCTACTTCAGTTTTATTTTGAGGAGCCAATAGCAGACAGTTGAAGACTAAGATCAGCACCTTTTAGTTTTTTCAGGTAGGAAAAACAACCAAATGCAATGCCAGAAATTGTATACAGTGAATTTCCTGCTTTCAAAATTTCCTTTTATAACTTTTTCGTCCTTTTTAACCTTAAACTCTTTTAATATTGTTGCTTTCATTGCACTGTCTTTTAATTATTATTTTTAAAAGAACAGACAGAAACATGGCACTTTTCCCCTCACAATTGAACATTTTCATTTTTCACTAAAGCTCAATATGATAATTCACAAGGACCCTGAGTCTCAATGAAAGTTTGAAACATTGTAAAGTGAAAGAAAAGGGCAGGATTAAACATAAAACTTTATTAGTTTGCATAATAATCAATCATGAGGGAAACCTAATTTATTGTTATTAGAATTCTTTATTGCTTGTGTTAAAGATGTTTATGTTTCAATAAAGAATTCCAGAAATCAAACTGTATGAAGTTAATTGTGAGACATGAGTACTACTAGGATATACACAGTTGAGTCACATTATTGTGACCACCTCCTACTTTTGACATCAACAGCGCGTAGCCAATGAAAGAAGGCACGTGTCATGAGCTGGCTTGAAGGGTATGTAAGGTGTGATGTAGGCATTCTGAAAACATATCATTCATTGCAGTCATGGATAAAAGGAGCTATTTATCGGATTTGCAAAAAAGGGATGATTACCGGCTTTTGGGCCAAGGGTGGCAGTATTTCTGAAATAGCACAGTCTGTTCGCGTGCTGTTGTAGTTAAAGTGTATCGTGATTGGAGAAATGGCACCGTTGCAAATAAGCACCATGTGAAACTGCAGAGCACCACGTGCCATTGATGTGAGGTGAGCTCCGGCTTCAAAGGTGCGCGAGGGCTGCAGTGGAGCAACTCACTGGCCGAATGAACCACGCAACTACCAGAAGTGTGTCTACAGCGACAGTTCAGCGAACCCTGCTGCGTATAGGGCTCCGATGCAGATGAATGGTCACTGCATCTATGCTAACGAAGGTGCATTAGCAGAAAAGACTTACATTTGCACCGCAGTACCAGAATTGTACCTCCTCCGATTGGCAAAGGATTGCCTTCTCTGATGAGTCATGTTTTCTGCTTCATCGAATGGATGGACGTTGGTGTATAAGGCGAGAAACATCGGAGAAAAACACTCTTCAGCCATTGCTGGAAGAACATAAGCTGTTGGGGGCAGCGTTATGGTCTGGGGAATGCTTTCATGGTTATTCTCTGGGTCCACTCATACCTGTGGATGACGCTATGGACCGAATTCGGTATGAATCCATCCTTGTAGACCAGGTACACCCATACATGCTGATTGTCTTCCCTGGGGTGGACGGTATCTTCCAGCACGACAATGCAATGTGTCACACAGCTAGAAATGTCCGAGAATGGTTGGAAGAGCACGATGAAGACTTCAAAGTACTTCCCTGGCCCCCTAATTCCCCAGACTTAAACCCAATTGAGCATTTGTGGGACCATGTTGTTCACTCTATGGATCATCCACCATGCACCCTCCAGCAACTGTCAAATGCACTACCATCAGCATTGGCTCCACATACCCGTGAACAACCTTCCAGATCCTTATTGAGTCACTCCTGGCGCGCCTAGCTGCTGTCCACACTGCACACGGCGGTTACAATAATGTGACTCAACCATGTATATGCAATATCAGGGCCTGAAAAGTTACCTGCCCAGGTAGTAAAACCTGGATGTCCAGGAAACATTATCTTTTAAGATAACAAATCAGAACCTCAATTTTTTTAAGTAAAACAATATGATGGACTTTTTTTGCATTTCCGTTTTAAGGGTTTGTATTCAAAACATTCAATGCACAAAAGCATTTATCTCAAGTTTTAAGATGGTATGATCAGTTGGTATTTGAGAAATTCAGTGATTGTGATTCTGCTATGTTCCTTTCATTGAAGTTTTCACCCTTTGGTACTAAACACCAGTGGCTAGTTCCATTAGAGGCATGTAACACGTTGCTGACCATATACTACATATGGTTCCAATCAGTGGTGAAAAATGTCAACCCCACATTCTCGTGGTGCATCTTGTTCCCACTAAAGGGGCTCTGACGACCGCCAATAGCGGTATAACTATACCATCAGGATTAGAGGAAATGCTATAACAACACTCACCAACCCGCTTGGCCAGCGTGATGAGTTATGGCCAAAACCCCTCCAAAATGATTCCACAACTTAAATTTTGGCCCTCAGTCTCCAGCAGCTGGAATGTACCTGGCCAAAGCAGCGGCCAGTGCGACATGAAGGCAGAGGGTGCTAAGAATCACCGGAGGACCGGACTAGGCTGCCATCTGATGCTGACCTTGGCTACGTATAATGGACACTCCCTATCTTCTGATTCAAGGCTTCTTGAATTGGAAGAGGAACTACAAAGGATCAAGTGGGACATCGTCGGCCTAAGTGAGGTAAGGAGAAGATCTCATTGAACTGAAAAGTGGACATCTCTTCTACTATCGTGGGACATATACTGGCAGAACTAGTGGTATTGGATTTATAATAAACAAGAAACTGAAGGATAAAGTTGTAGAAGTTGAAAGTTCCTCTGACAGAGCTGCACGACTCGTTATCTAACTCTTGACAAGATACCAGGTTCAGATTATTCAAACTTATGCACTCACCACAAGTCATCCTGAAGAAGAAATTGAAGAATTTTATGAGGAAATTCGTCATCTAAATAATAAAGGTAAGCAGCACTTGAAGATAATTATGGGAGATTTCACTGCAAAAATAGGGCAACGGCAACAGAATGAAACTTCAGTACGTAAATTCGGTCACAGCAACAGAAACCAGCGTGGAAATACTCTAGTTGAGTTTGCAGAGACAGAAGGGTTTTTCATCTTGAACTCCTTTTTCAAGAAAAAGCCGCACAGGAAATGGACATGGAGACATTCAAATGGGACGACAAGTGAAATTGATTTTATTATGTGTAACAAAAAATTCGTCATAGAAGACTGCAGTGTGCTAAACAAGTTCAACACAGGTAGTGACCATAGATTAGTGAGATGTAAGATGCACCTCAACACTAAATTTGAACGTGGCAATCTCATAAGACAAACAAAATCTACTGACATAACCAACCTTAAAAAACACCATAATACCTTCAAGTTAGAACTGAAGAACAGATTCTCTGCTTTAGAAGGCCTAACATCGGAAGAAGTGGATATTTCTGAAGTTAACAGAAAAGTAACCAAAGCTCTTATGGAAACAGCAACAAAATTAGCTGGGTCTAAGAACAAGTTGCATGTGAACAAATTATCAGGAAAAACCAAAATGTTGATGCAAAAAAGAGAGATGAGGACAACTAAAGAAGATGCGACTTCCAAAGTGGAATATATAGAGCTATGCAAGACAGTAAGAAAAAGTATCACTGAAGACGTAAGAAAATTCAACTGTGAACTAGTGAGGAAAGCAATTGAAAACAACCAAAGCTTAAAGATAGCAAAGGGACATCTCAGTAAGGGAAGAAAACAGATTATGGCAATGAGAAAAGAAGATTCTGTAACAAGAAATAGAGGCGAAATTTTGACAAGAGTGAAAGATTTCTACTCCAAATTATATGAAAGGGATGATACATGTACTCCAGACATAATGAAAGGTACCAGTACCAGAGTTCCTCCAGTCCTCCCAGCAGAAGTTGCACATGCAATCAAGAACATGAAGTGGGGAAAAGCTCCAGGAGAAGATGGAATTACTGTAGACATCATACAAGAAGCAAGTGGAGAAATCGAAACAGTACTCGCCCAAATTTTCACTCGATGCCTTAATGAAGGGAAGATTCCTGAGGATTGGAACACTGCTACAATGATCCTGCTACATAAAAAAGGTGACATTGGGGATCTCGGGAACTACAGACCTATCAGCCTCCTATCAGTGGTTTATAAAATCTTCACTAAAGTTCTTTTGCACCGCTTGAAGGTAACACTGGACATGGCTCAACCGAGAGAACAAGCTGGATTCAGGAGTGGCTACAGCACAATGGATCATATCCACGTACTGAGAGAACTAATTGAAAGAGCGAGGGAATATGAACTTCCATTGTGCATGGCTTTTATCGATTATGAAAAAGCCTTTGATTCGGTGAAACCATCAGCAGTTACAATGGCTCTGAAATCCTGCGGTATTGAAGATGCAAACATTAATATTATTAACATCTATGAAAATGCAAGTGCAAAGATTCGGCTGTTTAAAAATTGGAAAGGGAGTGAGACAAGGTGACACCATATCTCCAAAGCTCTGTAATGCCACATTGGAGGGTGTCTTTCAGTCGCAGAGCTGGGAAAACAAGGGGATAAAGATTAATGGAGATTATCTAACCCACCTTCGTTTTGCTGATGACGTAGTCATTTTTGCAACTACCCCATCAGAGCTGCAGAGTGTGATCCAGTAACTTGCTGACAAGAGTAAAGAAGTGGGATTATAAATGAACTTTCCGAAGACAAAAGTGATGTTCAATGCTTTTACAAGAAATGAAGATTTATCGATTGATGGAGAAAAGCTGGAGATAACAGACACGTACGTTTATCTTGGACAGCAGATATCAAGTGAGGGTCACATTGATGAAGAAATTAATCGACGTACAAAACTTGCCTGGAGAGCTTTTGGAAGAAACAGCATAATTTTCAAGAGCAATATGCCATTATGTCTTAAAAGAAAAGTGTTTGATCAATGCATCCTTCCAGTGCTTACGTATGGTGCAGAGATGTGGACCTTAACTATAAGAGACATACAAAGGCTGCAGACAACTCAAAGCAGCATGGAGAGGTGCATGCTTGGTGTAACCAGGAGAGATAAGAAGAGGAACTCGTGGATCCGAAAAATGACAAGAGTGGAAGACATCATGATCAAGAGTTAAATCCCTGAAATGGCAATGGGCTGGACATACTGCCAGAAGGACAGATCATCGATGGACAGCCGATATTTTAGATTGGATTCCAAGGGACAGGAAAAGACCCAGAAGAAGACCACATGGGAGATGGGTGGATGAAATTCAAAAGTATGCAGGAGTGACATGGAGGAAACTTGGGGAGACCTTCGTCCAGCAGTGGATTGATAATGGTTGACAATGATGATGATATATATATATATTTACTGTATAAGCCTATAATTTATATATGGTTGTGATGCACATTGCTCTTAATCTCTTTGGGAAGAAGACATCACGTAATAGAATTTCAAACACCTTTATTATGCACAAGAGGTACAGGTGACGTGCAGACTGGCAGCGTCAAAGTAACAGACAATGATGAACGTGTATTTACAATGACTTGAATGAGAAATAAAACCTGACTTCGTCAGTCAATAAATACAAACAAGGCAGAGAATAAGGCATGCACAAGGCTGACAACAACCCCTCCGGGGAAGTAAACAGAAGTGACAGGGGAAAAGTCAGAGCACGAGATGGAGGTCATAGGTAGGTCCAGTGAACCATGGGAAGGTGGGAGCCCATAGCCGGAGAAAAGCATAGACTTTGCCTTGGCGTACTCCAGACGCAGGTGGGACGTCAGCCAGGTGCGGTAGATACAACAGATTCTGCAGCAGCATCCTGAAGTGCTGGGACAGGCGGCATAATGGTGTGAAGCAAAGTAGTGTAAGCTGTGAGTGGAAGGTCAGTGTCTCCAAAATGCCCCACAGTGGTGAAGGCAAGGTGAAGAAGAGGTAGGAGCACCGGGCAATGGATGTAGACGTGATCCACATCAGCAGGTTGATTACAGAAGGTGCACAGATCCGACGCCAGAAGCATCATGTGGTGAAGCCTGACTGGAACTGGGAGTTGCCGATGTAGAAACAGACAGTGAGTGTTGTATTCACGTGGTGAAGATAGCGGGGAGCCCGTCGCTTGCCAGACTGGCTGGAGGGCAGAGGATGGAACCCCCGGAATCTCTCAAGGAGAAGTAGAGGAAGTACAGAGAAAGCGATAGAGGAGATGGACAAACAGAGCAGAAATGGGGAAAACGGAGCCACCGAGCAAGAGAGAGAGAGGCCAGAAGAAGGAGTTGAGATCAGGAAAAAGAGAGACATTGGACTCGCGGAGTGAGTCGTACAGAGCGACAGAGGCAGGGGTGAGAGTGAAGAAGATCACGGATAGTGATGACTCCGGCAGGAAACCAGGTGGGATCATCAAAGCATGGACGGTGGGGAGGATGGAAGACAAAACCCCATTGTTATCCACTAATGGGATAATGATGTGGAGGCGCACAGCGTCTCCTGCAACAGTGAATGTCTGCATCTAAGTGCACAAGATCTTCGTGCACCAGGGAGTTTGCCGAAGAAGTGGCGAACCCCCTACAGTTGTACGTCACGACCTTGAAGAGGAAGATCTTTTGGTGGCTGAAGGAGTCGTTGAGAGGCTTTGTACAAACGCATGAGACGTTACGAGCACATTGCTGCACTTCAGGGTCATTGAATGAGAGTGAAGAGTAGTTTGTACCCAGTTCCATGGCCTGCTCGGGAATAGCGGTCAATGACGAGAGACCTGGCTCTAGAAAGCCTTCTATAATGTATCGCGAACGCGGAGGTAGAAAGAGCTTACAGAGATCCTCCACCGTGAGCGGTTCAGGAGAAATAGGGCTGAAATCCAATAGTGTGTTGAGGGCAGACTTCGTCACAGATGCCGAAGAGTCTGCATCGGCCGCACAGTCCTCCTCCTCAGGGAACAAGCAAGAATCAGCAGGAGACCGATCACGTCGGCTTTTGTTCTGGAGTGAAGCATCAGTCTGCGATTTTCTGGGGCGACCTCGTCGACGTCAGCCTGTACCCAAAGTAGTCGAGGTGCTAGTCAAAGTAGAATCAGAGCCTTCTTCAGTGGTGCTGGAGATGGAAGCAGCGTAGGAGGAAGAACCCCGCCCGATGTAGAAGGAGCCAGTCGAGGGTGAGACCGTCTTGGATGCACCCACAGGAGAAAGTGGCCACCAGTCAAGACAGGTGCTGGTATCAGTGGAGGAGGCATTAAGGATGAAGAACCCTGCAGCGGTGCAGTCTGAGGTTTCAAACTCGCCGGTCATATAAGACGCGCCACCGAAGCGGGAACAGATTGGGCAGAAAGCCCTGTGGATGCAGGAGCAGCTGGGCGCGAGGCTCGCATATGTCCGGAGCATTTACAGTTGGAACATTGGGCAGCAGTAATCACATCTATGCACCGGACATGTGGTCTCAACACAATGTCTTCTTCTGTTGTAAAGACGAGTCGAACTTGGAGACGAAATCCAAGATAAGCCCGATCAGCAGAGTCGCGGGGAAACGAGGAAAAGGTGGAGACAGTGCCCATCACTTGGCCAAAGTGCGAGATGGCAGTAATCAACATATTGTCTGTTACCTCGGGAGGCACGTAGTGGAAAGTGACGAGAGTAGGTAGAAGACCTGCTGGCTCGTCTGGTACCTGTCGATTGCCAATGGTGAGACCTTGAGCTAGGACACGAGCAGCAATCGCAGACGAAGTAAAGTATGCCTTAATGAAGCGTCCTTGACGTGCCATATGGGTAATGGCCTGTGGCAGGACAATGGACTTGAGAGCTTGGCAATATAACTGGAACTTAGTGTTAGGAAGCGATTCGAAGCACACACCAGTGTTCAAGCTTTTCAGTGAACTTCCTCCCTGACGAGGATGCGAGTGGGATGTTGAGTAGAATCTCACTGGTAGTGTGAGTGATGATCGGAACAGCAGATGATGACAAGTGACTTGGGGAGCTGGAAACACCGGAAGTCACTTTCGAATAGGTCAGAGCACCGGCTGTTGGCACTGTTGACGTAGTAGCAGATGGCTCCCGGGTATTCATGAGCTCATTGCTGGTCATAGGGGAAGGCTGAGAGTCAGAGCCAGGCATCTGAACAGATGAAGACCCCTCGGGAAGGGCAACGGAAGGTTGCGACGTCGGCATCACCGGAAGTGAGAGCGGGGCGTCACTCCCTCCGGAAGCCACCATAGTTAATGGCGACTTGAATGTAAACTCGCACCAACTTGGTCGAGAAAAGCAGGAAGGATAACTAAATGAAAATAACACTCACCCACTTGGGAGATACTGGAAAAGAAAGGTCAAACCTTGAGGAACTTTTCACTCAATAAATAATACTGGAGCACACCAGGAATACACAGTAAAGGTAAGTAAATTACGGAGCCAAAAAACGGCACGTCTGCACCGAAACCATGTAAAATAATACTTTTGAATGTTAAATTTGTGGCATACATCGCTTTTAATATCTTTGGGAAGAAGACATCCTGTAATAGAACACGGTGTAATTTTTTTAACATGTAAAATAATATTTTTGAATGTTTAATTTGTGTCATATGTCACTCTTAATCTCTTTGGGTATTTAGGAAGAAGACACCATGCAATATCGGACACTAATTTTTTTTAACATGTAAAATAATATTTTTGAATGTTTAATTTGTGTCATATGTCACTCTTAATCTCTTTGGGTATTTAGGAAGAAGACACCATGCAATATCGGACACTAATTTTTTTTTAACATGTAAAATAATATTTTTGAACGTTTAATTTGTGTCATATGTCGCTCTTAATCTCTTTGGGGATTTGGGAAGAAGACACTATATCAGACACTGTAATTTTTTTGAACATGTAAAATAATATTTTTGAATGTTTAATTTGTGACATACATCGCTCTTAATGTCATTGGAGGGGTCTTAAGCCCCTTCCATCAGTGCGCAAAGGGTTCCAATTTTTGGGCCCAGAGCATAATAATTAAAGAAGTGATATTCTTCTGTCTTTGGCACTCTGTAATAATAATACAACATGACATGCAATGACTGTCTTTTTTTCTTGTAGTAAAAATTTATTTTAAAATTCAGTTGCCCGAGGGGGGGGGGGGGGACTAGATTTTTTACCTGACAAGTCCAATAATTTACATTTCCCGGGCATGGTATTTTTCAAGCTCTGAATATATATAAAAAAAATTCTACATACCTGCAAGTTCCTCATTGTGGAACACATTTTTTGGAAAAGTGTAATTAGCCATCAAGGTTGCATGTTCAACACAACGCATGTACTATATTATTCAAGATTCAACTCTAATTACTAAAAGTCAAAACATCGTACCTGAGGCTCATGCATGGAATCTTATCAAATTAAGCATTAAAAGGTAAAAATATCTGCTAGAATTACAGCATTATTTGTGGCTTAGTGTTTTCAGCATTTTAAATGTTTCTGTGGATTATGTTTTTAAATTCTAGCAGATTTAGATTTTTTAATGCATGCCAAGATGAATTTCTGTTTTAATGCTTAATTTGGTTAACTTGTGTGCATGGGCCCAAGGTTATGGTGTTTGGCCTTTTAATAATTAAATTACTTATGGGGGAGGGGGGCAACACATGCTCTGAGCATGTCAGCAATGAAGATGTGCTGTAGTTTTACAATGTGAGGTAAAATGTTGTTAGTAAGGTGTGACTAAGTACCCTAAGGTGGTTTGGGCGAATATTCAATGAGTGATGAGATGCTTACTACAAATTTTTTTAGCCTAAGTGGCAGGAAGAAAAGGCCAAGAAAATCATAGGAGGACCAGATTCAGGATTGTCTGCATAAATAAAACATTGAGTATGAAGTACAAAATAACTTATGGATGTCAGTGAAGCTCAAGCCGTGTGCCTATATTGCTGTAAATTGAGACATTTGATACAGCAACAGTAAAAAAAAAACTAATTCTATCAGTTAAACATTTATCTGGCAGACTGCCTTTCTTTGATGGGTTAGAGAACAGCTTAGTAATATTGTATGCATTTTTAAATTAATGTTAAGATACTTCAGAATGTCAGTTACAGTTGAATCTGAGTTTCGTTGAACATGCAACCTTTGTGACAAATTACACCTTACGAAAAACACATTCCACCATTATGAGAGAGGACTTTTTAGGTAGGTAATTTAATATTATATATACTTAGGGGTTGAAAATTGGTCGCCTAGGGCAACCAAAAAAAAAATAAAATTGTTTGGGCCACCAAGAAAAACATTACTGAAGAACATATACACAGTGCGTCAAAGAATTTTTAAGACTGGCGCTGGATTTCAGCCTACGGTGGCGCCACCAGTGTAATCGCGAATGTGTTATAAACCGTGACTATCTGCTTGCTTACTGCGCAGTTGTTAAAGTAACTCAAACAAAACAGGCGTTCATTAGAGAAGTAAAATTTTTTTCATGTTGAATTATTAAGATGGAACAAAGGGCTGTTATGAAATTTAACGCAAAACTTGGTAAAAGTGCCTCAGAAACGTACCAAATGATGAAACAAGCTTACGGTGAGTTTTGTTTAAGTAGATCAAATGTTTTCCTATGACACAAACGTTTTTGGACGGAAGAGAGACGCTAGAAGATGATAAGCATACTGGAAGACCAAGTTCATCTAGGACACCTGAGATTATTGAAAAAGTGCTAGATTTCGTGGCAAACAATCGATGTGCGTAACTAAGAATGATGGAAGAATCTTTAAACATCAACAAAGAAACGATTCAAACCATCCTGCATGAAGATTTGGGCAAAACAAAAGTATGTGCTAAATTTGTTCCACACACGTTAACCAATGAACAAAAATCAAGGAGAAGTGCACATTGCAGAGGCATCATTTCAGCCGCTGAAACTGATCCAAACTTCTTAAAATCGATTGTTACTGGTGATGAAACATGGTGTTTTCAATATGATCCTAAAACAAAGCGACAAAGTGCAGAATGGAAGTCAAAACACTCGCCACAAGCCAAGAAAAGTTCGATCGAAAATCAAAACAATGCTCATTACATTCTTCGATAGTGAGGGTATTATCCACAAAGAATTTGTTCCAAGTGGACAAGCAATTACTGGTGAGTTTTATTTAAATGTTTTGAGGCGTTTGATGGGCAGAATTTGTCGCATTCGTCCAGAATATCAAGATGAAAACAGTTGGTGTTTCTTGCACGATAATGCACCCAGTCACACCCCACTTCTTGTTCGTAGATTTTTGGCGAAAAATAACGTCTGTGTGTTGAATCATCCACCGTATTTGCTTGATTTAGCACCCTGCGACTTTTCTTTGTTCCCAAAACTTAAAAGGGTGTTTTTGTATGATATTTTGACCATACAAACAGCTTCGACGCGTGCTTTGGAGGCAATTCCGCACAGTGAACTGGAACAGGCATTCGAATCATTATTAAATCGCTGTAACAAGTGTATTGAAGCCGGAGGGACGTATTTTGAATAGCAAACCAAAACAAATTATAATTTCTTGTTTCTATTTCATTTTACAGAAGCAGTCTTAAAAATTCTTTGACGCACTGTGTAATTCAAGAATTTGTGAGCTCTGGAGATAAAATGAGTAAGCGGTGGGTTTTTTTCCTTTTCTGGAAAGAGATAAGCTAATGGCTGAGGATAAAACATTTTTTGGATAGAAGTGTACATGACTTCAATATTATATATATATATCACCCCTGTTGCTTCAATGTTTTTATTCTGGTCAGTAGATTTCAGAATATTTCTCATGTATTATAAGGTGTGAATAAATCACCATGACCTTGTCTCTCTTATGACAAACCCAAAAATTAAATCATATGAATTAATATTGTGTATTAAGTTCAGGAATTTCCACAAATTAGCTAAAATGTTTAATGTGTGTCACTCATAACATTTTCTGAATGATTGGCTAGTAATAGAGGTAACAACTTACCTCCAATTGAACATATGGCATTTTATGAGCTCGGCAGACAATTAAGTATTGTAAATTAATATTATTAATAGTATTTTAGCTTGTAAATATTTCATTTTAACTAACAAATAGATACGCACGTTAGGCTAGGCCTCTGTCGAGGAGGGAGCATGTGTCTGCCGAGCTCATAACGTGCCATATATTATATGTTCAATTGGAGGTAAGTTACCTCTATTACTTGTTAATTGTTTTAAATGCACGTTGAAACATAAAGTTATTAATTTTGATGACATGTATATATTTTCTGAATGCTTAAGTACATTATTTTCACCAATCAGATTGTAGTACTGAATTTCTCTGGAGCGAGAAAAAAAAACAACCCCACAACTCTCAATTTTATTGGAGCATGATAGTGTTACACTACCCAGGACAATGAAAGGTCCACAGAACTAAAGCTACACAATTACAGCTTAGAAATCTAAACTATGGATTTATACTAATTGAAGCAGCCAAAGACTTTCTCATGCTGTCGATGACTATTTCAAATCCAAGGAACCGATGTCTCAAAACACTAGCGCACCAGGGACTATTCTGAAGATGTTACATGGAAAACAGTGAACTAAAAGCAATTCAGTACCACAGTCATGTACATTCCTTAATTTCTAATGCACTGGTGATTTACCTATATATGTTCCTGGATTTAAAAGTGTCATTAACACTATGAGGAAGTATTAGACTGCTTTGACTAGTGCAAAACAGAATTTGTTCATATTCCTAAGCTTCAGTTACTTGGAACTGCTCATTTGTCCTGGGTCACACAATAAATACACTGGTGTGCAAAAATTAAGGACGAGACAGTTTTTTTTAAATGTAACGTCGTGCAGAAGTGCTCCACATCGACTCAAATCATACCATAAGATCCCTAAGATGTAAGAATATAGGACAAGTGAGCAAAACCGTCCAAACATGGAATCCAAAGGACACAAAGGCACTTTATTGAAAAGGTAGCTTCGAGCACAACTAGACAGAAACGTCCATGTGACAGGTGGCTGCCAAGAAAAATCCAGTCTTTAGTAGGGGATATGATCATCCCTGACTGGCAGGATTTACAACGTCTGTCCATGCTGAGAACAAGGTTGTCAAGGAGCTGTTGAGGCATCGTGGCCCATTCCTCTTGTAGCGCCAATCGCAGCTGCGGAATCGTTACTGGTGACGTGCTGCCAAGCGTATCCCGAGGTCCCACACGTGTTCGATTGGATTTAGGTCCGAGGACCTTGCGGGCCAATCCATGCATTGAAAATCTTCACTCTGCGATAGCCACTGTACGATGAGGTGTAGCGTTGTTGTCCATGAAGAGGAACTCAGGACCCACAGCACCTCTAAACATACGCACGTGAGGCAGGAGAACCTCAGTACAATAGAGGACACCAGTGACTGTACCTCCTTGGAAGATGTGGAGGTCAGTATGGCTACCAAGTATGATACCGCCCCAAACGAGAACTCCGCCACCTCCAAACTGGTCCCTTTCGATGATGTTGGAGGTGTGATTGCGTGTTCCCTGCTCTCTTCAGAAGTGTATACGTCCAGAATCGCTCGTCAGGCTAAATCGGCTCTCATCTGTAAAAAGAACTCTACTCCATTGCTGATGTGTTCAGTTCTTGTGTTCCTGGCACCACAGAAACCGCTGTCTCTGATGAGCAGGCGTTAATGGCACACACCATACTGGTAGTCATGCAAATAGACCACCTTTATGCAGCCTCCTGGCCACGGTAAAACACGATAACGGATGTCCAATTGTCTGTTACATGTGCCTTGCAATTTCTCCCGCTGTCTCTCCTCTCCTGTAGGACAATATACCGGTCGTCCGCCGCCTTGGTTGCTCGTGGACGACCACTGCTAAACTCTCGGACAGCTGCTCCTGTCGTTTGAAATGCTCTCCAAGCTCGTGAAACGATGCTGTGAGCGATCCCGAACTCCTCGGTCACACTTCGACCTTCTTCCAAATGACGCGACCTCGGGTAAAGTCATCCAGATGTCGTCTACTGGATTGCCTGTTGGCCATATCACACGGTGGCAGCAACTCATCGTCGTTCAAACTGATGTACACCGTGCAATAGCTTTCACCGAATTACTGAGCGTACACAGCCCATGTGCTTTATACCCCCCATCATGCTGCATATATGCGCATGTCCTACCGTACCGGACCCTAGTCCATATCCTGAGTTTTCTTTTGGTCCGTTCTGCCTGCTCGTTATGCTAATTTCTCCTCTTTGTCCTTAATTTTTGCACAACAGTGTAGTATGCTTGAACTGAAATAAGGAGATGCAGGTTCAATTACAACTATAAGGTAATGTAGAGATCAGTTGAGTAACACAATATGATTACTGAAGCGAACCTATCTTTTAAGAGCTGTGAATGATGGATAATTCAGATATAATTTTTCATGGAAAAACTACACTGAATTTTTTGAAATGAATAAGAAAACTTAATTTAATGTGAGTTATGTTATAGGATTACATATACATGATTCACTTTCACACACAGAGTTAAGTTTATCCACACTACATGTATATTTTGATCTCCATTATTTCTGAGTGACCGTTTCAGTACTCTAGACCAGTGGTTCCCAAACTTTTTCGATTCTCGGCGCCCTTGCTGAATGCAGGTTTTCCCAAGGTGCCCTAGGTAAAAATAAATAAAACACGTATTGAAGATAACAAAAAATGTAATTGAAAAAATTCAACTAATTATAATTAGTGGGATGAATGAGCCTGTTGATCACTGCACATTTTCTCAAATCTTTGAATCTAACTGGACACAGCCACTCTTATTTCCTTCTCCACATGGATTTGTTTTTATCACAGTGACCGCCGAAACCCAGCTTCGCACAAATAAGAAGTCTTAAATGAATTAAAATTATCTGAGCTTTACCACTCAGAAGGGGATATTCATCTTTTACTGATATCCAAAATTCAGGTAACTACATGTTGCTAAATTTTGTTTTCAACGTATTGTCGCAAGACAACTCAATAAGATTCTCTTCAGATGGAGCAGTGGCATGAAATGATCTTGAATCCATACAAATTTATCGATATTATCATTTTTAAAATATTTCTTAAACCAGGTGATAAATTGTGATAAGTGTTCTTCAAAAACAGATTTCATACCTCGCGAGAAATCAACTCCATTGGAGGTCAAAAACTGTTGCAACAAGGGGAAACATTCTTTATCTCTTCGTCCTCATTAATTTTTCTTTTCCATAATTTTAGTTGTTTTTATAAAAGCTGAAATTTTCTCAATCGCCTTTAAAAGGTGCATGTTGCTTCTCTGCAGGGAGAGATTCAGAACATTCAACTTTTCAAAAATATCACATAAGTATGCTAGTTTTACCAAAAAATCTTCATTCACAAAATTTTTGGAATACTTGTGGTCTTTCTCTTAAAGAAAAATATAAATTTCCTGTCGCAGTTCAAACGTACGAGACAAAACATTACCACGAGAGAGCCATTGTGAAGTGCTGCAGTACAACAAAGACATGTGCTCGGATCCCATATCCTCACATAGTTTTTTGAAAAACTTTGCCGTCAACAGCAGAGTTTGCAGCCGGTAGAATGAGTTCTTCTGCGATGGTATGAGGCTTCTTACATTTTGTGATTCTATCTGCTAGCAAAGTATTGTTTGGTATTGATGCCTGCTTATAAAAACTACCTTTTTGTTGTTTAAACTTTCTCGTAAAGCAATCACGAGATTTACTAAGCATGCTGGAATGATTGGTTTCTAAATGGCCTTTCAACTTACTTGGTAGCATGCACTCTGGCGCCAAAACTTTCATACACAGTACACACTGCAGCCTCTCTTCACCATTGACTTCTGTAGACGTAAAACCAAAGTCCAAATAACTATAATAATATTTTCAACATTTCCGCTTCTTCACGCTTTTGCCACTATTTGATGGTGTGCCCTCTTTATTTTCACAACGCTTATTACTGTTTAGTAAAAATCGATCCTTAAAAATACATACGAGAAGAAAAATTCCAAAAGCTTCACTTAATCACAACAATATTCAGTTGTACAAAAATCTAGCAGATAATGCTTACCTTGGCATTCCTTTCTAGTGACAGGAACATTTCACGCACATGTTTTCCGGTCTTTGTTGATGTTATTGTCCTAAAGTCCGTTGTATGCGATGATTGGCTTTACTTCTCACACTTTTCGCTGGGTATACTCATTGGATCTTTGCCTTAGGATTCAAACTCGTCAATTTTTACGGTTCTTTATACTCTAAATTTTCGCCCATACTCTGGGAGTCTTCAGGAGCGTGGCGACTTTACCACCAATGTTCGTGGTTAACTTCGCGCTAATGGAGTCCGATACTCCTTGTTGCCATTAGTCGGATATACTTTCCTGGATATATTTCGTTATCAAGCCCGGCTGGCGCCATCTATGTTTCATGAAAACACTTTTTTTTTTTTTTAATTTTCTTGTCTTTTTTTCCGGTTTTTCTTTTGTTGTTGCTTTTCTTGTCTTATTAGTTCTTTCCACAGGCCCGATAATGTGCCCAGAGTATGGGCGAAAATTTCGAGTATAAAGAACGGTAAAAATTGATGAGTTTGAATCCTAAAGCAAAGATCCAATGAGTATACCCAGCGAAAAGTGTGAGAAGTAAAGCCAGTCATCGCATACAATGGACTTTAGGACAATAACATCAACAAAGACCGGAAAACACGTGCGTGAAATGTTTCCGTCGCTAGAAAGGAATGCCAAGGTAAGCATTATCCGCTAGATTTTTGTACAAGTTACTTTGAAATATAGCACGTAAAAGAGAATAGTAGAATAATTAGAGCTATATAATAGTCAGAATTAGAACTACTAATTGGAATTGAAATATTCAGTTGATTCGCCGAAAGCTTACAAATGCCGAAACTCAGCGACAGAGCACCAACATGACACTGTTAACCACGAAATCAGTCGCAAATGACAATGGATGAGCATATTTCAAGGATCTGGTGACCTTCTCGAAAAATCTGGACTGAGAGTCTCATTTCTAGACGCTTGGAGAACGAGGGGAGAAATGTTTATCAGAAGCACCGAGGCTGGTGCGAAAGCTCAGGTTACTTCCGGCAGCGGCCGTCGAGCGGGAGGAAGCTCACGCTTGTAACATTATTGTAGAGCCCCATCCAGTAACCATTTGTAGAGGCTTCTGCCAACAACTATAACTAAGTGAGTTACTGGTTTGCACCAGGTCTGCTTGATGTCGCAATCTATCGCACTGAATTGAAAATGGAAATAAAATTATGAAAATTTTGTAATATTTCACTGCGCCCCTATGAGGAAGCCCCGGCTGGCTCCCCAGGGCGCTGTGGCACACACTTTGGGAACCACTGCTCTAGATAGTTCTACCACTTAAAGAAAGCATTATATCATTGATGAAAGAGTTTGCCACATTTTTAAAATACACTACTGTTGTTGTTTTTTTTATATTGGAGGTTTAATGACCTCTGTGAACAACTCAGTGGGCTATAAGCAATCACCCGTCCCTAATTTAGGGCCACTGGTTCCAGGGAAGGGAGAGAGAGCCAACGCTGTAAGACAAACGCAACATCCATGCCTCACTAGATTTGAACCCGGACCCATCTCAGACGAATGATCAGAAGCCATCGCTTAGACCACTGCGCCACCAGGGTGGCTAATAATACTACTATCTCTCACATTATATAACATCTAGCATAATATGTCTGTCAATGCAGTCTTCCAAGTTATTTACACATCTTCATTATTAAAATTCATGCATTAACAGCTACTGCTCAATATTTTTCTTTTAGGTGCTGCCATTAGAGTTCTGTATAGCCAGAAGTTATCTGATTGGTCTGTTGAAGCTGTAAGAGATGTGGAGCCAGTTGTTGTTCAAACAATTGCTGATAAACTCAGAGAGCATGTCAAAGTCACAGAGTGTGAAGTATTTGCATATCTCAGCATTGAATCGGATATAATTGTGCTTTTCACTGCAATAACAGATAATCCAACTCTACTCCAAGTAGAAGCCTGTATTACAGAAGCAAAAAAGGTACATATTCTCATTCATGAACATAGTCCCACTCTACTCACAGAATTGCCTTTATCATTTATAACCAGTGCCACAATGATTGACCCTGTAACAGATGGTGTCAAATGCTGTTTTCCAAGCATTTCTCTTATCAGTGTAGTACTTCTCACAGTTGCCATAATACAAAGGATACTGTAATGCTCAAATGTTAGTCATTGTTATTTGTGATAAGTAGTGTACATGTGTAAATATAAAAGAAAAATGTAAATAATATATTTTCACGAGAAGTTCTTAAGACTTTGATATGAATGGGAAAAAAAGTCATAATATATATAATAAAGAACTTACATTTCATAACTTGTAGTCTTGTATTTTGTCCTACTGCTATAGTAAGTATAATGTAATCCCTGATACCCTATTTCAAATATTTGCATTTATAAGTTTCACTTGGCACTTTCCAAGAATGGGCCTAGGATTTTTCTAGTAACGTATCATTAGAGTTGATCAAATAATGTTGACATATTTTTTCATTCTTTCTGACAGGCATATATAGATACAGCTCTTGCATTCCAAACCTGACATCTCTTTTGTCTGTCTTCATCAATGTAACAAAGTATTTGATTTTTGTGATTCCAAAGCATCACACAAAAAAATATAATACAGTCGAACTTCCATATAGTAAATTTCTCCATTAATGATTTTTTATCGGAAACTTTGAATTTTCCATGCAAAATAACTTCCATTTAACGACGCCAATTTCTATTTAGAAGTGGTTTATTCCGAGATTCATGAACAACTGCCTCTCTCCTTGGTTTCTCCTCTCCACAAACTTTCACCATTTATTCTGAGTGGAATTCATGCTAGGTGTGGTGTCTGAGGGCAGAAAAGGGTTTGCAGCTGCCACCCCCATCTCATCTCCCACATATACAGTAGCACTGTCAAATGGCGAGACATAAGACACCTGCTGAAGGAGGATTTAAAAATCCTTTGCAGAGGAAAGGGCAGCAAAGAGAGTTGTCCCAGTAGGGGAAATAAGTAATGCCCCCCTACTGGGAAAGCCCCCCCCCTTCTTAAAAGTCTTCCGATTCCATGGAAGCAAGGTGACCTCACAGTGGATATTCCCTTACTTCACTTATTGGGGCTTGTAGCCGAAATGTCAGCAGCTTAACCTTCTGATTTACTGGATTAAATTTCTATCGAACTTCCAAGAATAACCTCGGGCTCCTCACCATTGTGCACCACCCAACCGTGGCAAACTGATGCACTAAAAGGCACATTTGATTGTGTTGTAGTAGACCAGTTCAGGAAAAAATGTCCAAGAGAAAATGTTTTAGTTTCAGTGAGAAAGTAAGAGTGTTAGAAGAGAAGCTGACAAAAGGGTTTTTTTTTTAAAAAAAAAATGTTACTTCAAAATGTATCCCGGCAAACAGTTTGTCAACAATTTTGAAAAATCGTGAGGTAATTTTGAAACAAAGTGAAGACACTGCTAGCTCCAGCAGAAAACGGACAAAAGTGTGTGTGTGTGTATGATAAAGTTGATGAAGCTGTGTTTAAATGGGTTCAAATGGTTTGTGGAAAGAGCATGCCCATCTCCAGACCATTAATTCCAGAAAAACCGCTGGAGAATGTGAAATCCCTCGGGTATACAGAATTTCAGGCAAGTACTGGATGGCTTGATAAATTCAAGAACAGGCATGGAATCGTCCAAAAGGTTATATCGAGGGAAAGCGCAGCCATCAGTGACGAAGATTGTGTGCAGTGGAAAGAAACAGTTCTCAAACAGCTACTGGAGGATTGTGATCCTAAGGACATTTTTAATGCAGATGAAACTGCGTTATTATTTAAGTGCCTTCCAAGCAAAACCTTAACATTCAAAAAGGATAAAACATTGATGGGAAAGTACAGTGATGATCGTGGCAAACATGACAGGAGAAGAAAAACTGAAGCTATTAGTAATAGACCAAACATAGTGAGGAAGATATTCTTGAAAGTGTGTGACGAAGTCATGAAATCACAGAGGATGAGGAAAATGAAAGTGAGTGTCTTGTACAGCCTTCAAAAGATAAAGGCATTTGAAACCATTCAATGCGGATTCCAGTTTCAAGCTGATGTACCAGATGATCTGTTTCACTCATTGCAAAGGACAGACTTTTTATGAACATGCTATTTTGTTTAACCCAAATAATATTCAGCAGAAAATTACTGACTACTTCTCGGCCTAAACAAATTACAACCTTTTTGTTTTATATCTATGCTGACCTGGCAAGCACGTAAGTGAAAATCAATTTTTTTTTCTTTTTAATTAACATAAGATAGAATTTCAGCTTTCTTTCTGAGTATCAAAATAAAAGATAAGTGTAGTTTCTATACGGCAAATTTTCTATTTAGCAAATATTTTTAGCTGATCTTGCGACCTCGTTATATGGAAGTTAGACTGTATATCGGCAAATAACCCCAAGGGGTCATATATTGCTATGATATTTTGGATTTCCATTCAGATTAGAATGAGACAAGAAATGCCATACTTGTTATTTCATAACAGCATGTGCAGTACTGCTGCAAAGAACTTGTAAGGATTATCTTCCATTTATTGTGAAATGGAAGGAGAAAGTGGTCAGTACTTTCTCACTTATCTTCATTGCATGACATATAAAAAGGGGTACTGTAGCATCAAGCAATTCTTTTTTCAAAAGGGTACACACATACTTTTTGATACATAAAATAAACTAGTTTCTATATGCATCTTGCTCACTGCCAAATGATATGTTAAAAGTTCATTCATGTGTGTGAATATTAACATCACTGATCCAGTTTCTTAGTGCAGAATAAACACTGCACATGAATGTCATTCCAACCAAGATAGGTGACATAATTCATTCTGAATGACAAAAGCTGTACTTTTAAGTGCTTATTTTTCTTTTAAATCTACTGAATATCTCCACTCATACACTGCTATCAAGTCAAGTGATGAAGTTCCTAAAAGCACAATCAAGAACAAACCATGAAATGTGAGAGGCCAACTTTTAAAGCAATATACCAATGACTTGATTCACAAAACAAGAATGTAACTGAGAGATCACTTGCATTGTGACCAAATGCTACATGGACTTAAACCAAAAGGGTGAAGTTGTGCACACTGTCTTCCTTACTGACTGAATTCAAAAATAGACACTTGGAATGAATTAGTTTATTAGCTACTTGAACAAGTGCAATACAAAAAAACAAGGTACTGTGAAAAACATTAGTACTCTAAACTCCCACTGTTGTCTTCTCAGATTTTCAACTGATGTTGCAGTGTGTTTTTTTATTTCAGAAACTGTTTGACTGACCTTAGAAATTGTCATCACAAGCACAGGAATGTCAATAATTATGTAACAAAATTTTTAATAAGTGAAATGTCGTTCCTAATACAAGTGTCAATACTGACAGCATGACACAGCTACAAGCAGATGTTTATGTAATTAAACTGTGCAAATTACAATTCACAAGTATATATGCAAGGCATGGAAACACTGGCAAATAAAAAACAGATTCCTCCTTCAGTAAAACTTTTCCAAAGGCACACATCAGATTTGTATAGCATACACAAGATTCTTCTGAGCAATTCCACTTTTTTTTTCTTCTTTTGTCATCATTTGGGTCATTCTAGATGCAAAACTAAAGATAAATTTTTGGAGATTAATGGGGCCTGGGGGGTCATTTTCTATCTGGGAATAGAATTTAAATGGGGTGAAAAATTTTCCATAATTTCTTTTCTTCTCACAATGCTGCTGCCTCTGTCCAATATTGTTGTTAAATATCATTTTATTCCAGCATGGAACTGTGGGCAACAATTTCCAAAAAGGGAAGTTAAGAGGGCTCCAAAGTTTCCCTGTGGTCTTCAGGCACAAGATTCTGCTATGCATTTGAGAAATTCCACTATTTCCGTTATCATTTAGGTCATCCTCGAGATCAATGCCCAACTGAACAGATTTGTTTAGGGATTGGTGCTGCTGGGAAGATTAGTTTTCTGTTTGAGGACAGAATTCTGCCTTTCCAAAAGAAAGAGTGAAGATTTCTCCTGATGTTCCTCCCCCATCCTAGTATTTTTTTTATTCCATAAATATTTGAATTTCAGTTCAAAAATGGGTAAAAGTTTCCTGAAATGAAAGGAGACAGAGCGAAGATTTCTCCTGTAACAAACTAATAAGGGAGGGAAAATTAGTCAAAGCTTTGAAATATCATGCATTTGTGTTTTTGCAGTATGATAGAATAAAAAAAAATTAGAAATAGAGGTATGTTCTACCCTCCATTTTGCAAAAAACTTGCAGCTCAAAATTAATATCACATAAATAGGAAACTTATTACTGGCAAACCGCATATTGCTTATGCACACCATATCCTTAATCTTAAGTCTCTTAAATATTCTATCAAAAACCTATTAATCTCTATGTATCTTTAAAATAGCAAATGTACACAAAGTATGATGAAGCTCCTTTCAAAACTTGCTACCTCTATCAGAAAAAAACTTTAGCATACTACTTAATTTACTCTCAACTTTAATACAAATGCATTAATTTTACAAATTAAAATATTAGATGCATATCTAAACCAGACAGCCACTTCAAACATTATAGACATCAAGCTGTTATTTCCATGTAACATAACCACAGAAATTTTAATCGTCCTGGAACGGAAATCGAACCCGCATCTCTCGATTATGCTAACCATTACACCACCCAGGACAATGAAATCCAAACAACTGAGGCATTAATCTGCAACATCAGACTGACTTCACTGCACCAGTCAAAACAAATGTGCTTCATCGTAGTGCTAAGTTAGATCACCAGCAAACAAGTAAATATCAAGTTGGAAACACATGGAATGATTAATATAAACATAAATCACACTGTTCTTTCCATGGAAAGAACAGCTTGATTTATGTCTATATTAATTATTCCATGTATTTCCAACTCATTTGCTGGTGATCTAATTTAGCACTACGATCAGACACGTTTGTTTCAACTGGTGCAGTGAAATCAAAGTCTGACATTTCAGATTAATGCCTCAGTTGGTTTGGATTTCATTGTCCTGGGTGGTGTAATGGTTAGCATAATCGGGAGATTCCCATTTCAGGACGATTACATTTTCAAATCTCTGTGGTTATGTTACATGGAAAGAACAGCTTGATTTATGTCCACATTAATTATTCCATGTGCTTCCAACTTGACACTTCAAACATTTTCAACCAACCTCGTGGGCAGCTAGTTGGGTGTCCCTGAGTGAGCTATCGTGGTTAGTTGCATGGAGAAATCCAAAACAGTCATAAACCTGATGCCACCTACTGAAAAACTAATATGTATTAATTATCTTCTACCTGTAGTGGTTTTTTTTTTTCTCTTCCAGTTTTATCAAGTCTTTCCCAATTAGTTGGGAGTTCAGATGATTAAAGTTACATACTCTATTTCTATCCCCCTCCCCATTAATGCGGTTTCTGCTAATCTTAAATTCTTTTCAATACAATAATGTTTTAAGACTGCTGTTGCTTCCTTCCTTTACCAATGACTGCCTCAACATTTAAAAAATTGGCAGTTTTTTTTTTTTTTTTGTGCTTCCACGTAAGAAATCAGAGGATTATTAATTGGAATTTCATATACACCTGAAGTCTAACACTTTTACTTATTTCAATTGGATTAATACTGCTACCTAATTGTAAATTATATTTAGCACAGTTTATTAATTCCATACAAAATATTTTTTTAAAAAAGGAAAAGATCCAACATATTGAAGGAACTGGTTTTTATTAGTACTTTTTTGTGGTTTTTCATTTATAGTTTCATTATAACCTTTTTTCTTTATTTAAAATAAACTTAAACACAGACTGCAGCAACATTAAAAAAAACTGGCAAAGGAAAGAAGCAAAAACAGCTGTAATACATTATTGCATTGAAAATTATGTATTTAAAATTTTAAATAGTTGTAAAACCAAAAAGCATTTTTAAGATTGGCAGAAACAGTATTTATAAAAAAAAAAAAAAGAAACAGTCTACAACTTTAATGATTTGAATATGCTCCCAACTCATTGGAAAGACTGATGAAATGGAAGAGAAAAAAAATAAAATAAACACAGGTATGAAGATAACTAACACATACTCAGTTTTCCAATAGATGGCACCAGGTTTGTGATGATTTTGGAGTTCTCTGTACAGCTAACCACAATAGCTCAGGTGATACTCAGCTGCAGGTGCTAGGTTTACAAGCTTTTCCTAAAAATGCCAATGGGGTTGGATGAAAACAATTGTAAAAATGCCAATGGGGTTGGATGAAAACAATTGAAGTGGCTGTCTCCCAATTGGTTTGGATATGTGTTTAACATTTTGACGTTAATTTTTTAATTTAACCTTTTAAATTTGTAAAAACAATGCATTTGTGTTATAGTTGAAAGTAAATTAAGTAGTATGCAAAAGTTTTTTTTTTTTTATTTAAAATTTTTGTTTGTTTTTTTTAAAGTTAGATAGAGGTAAAGCTTCGACATACAAAATGTACGTTTGCTATTAACTAAGTAAATATGAGTTAGAGATTACTAGATTTGTCATAGTGTCTATAGAAAGAATAGGGATATGGTGAGCGTATCTATCTGCTGGGAGTTTTAGTTCAAAACAGCCATGTGCATGAAATGTGTTCAGAACAGGAGTTGGCAACATGCAGTTTGCTGTTTAAGTAAGAAAAAAAGAAAGAAAAGTGACAATGAAGAAATGGAAGAAAAATGATATTAACAGAAAGAAAAATTAAGCGATCAATGCTGCGCAGCTGGAGAGTAAACAAAAGACAAATATGGCTGTGGAACTTGCAGGGGAAGAAAGCACCACAGTAGGAAAGTTGAGCTGATGTTGTAGCAAGTACAAAAACAAAACAAGAAAGGAATGCTGCCTTTGAAGCAATATAATCATAACACTGCTGGTATTGTGGTTGGTAACTTGAGGAACTGACGTCTTAAAGCTACATGACAATGGCAGAAAAGGTATCTCCATTTATTATTTTTTTTTTTTTTTTTTTTTGATTGGAGGTTTTTATTTTAACGACCATGGTGAGCAACTCAATGGGCTATATAAGCTGTCGCCCGTCCCTAATTTAGGGCCACTGGTTCCAGGGAAGGGAGAGAGCCAGTGCCGTAAGGCAAACACAACATCCATGCCTCACCGGGATTTGAACCTGGACCCCTTTTGGATGAATGATCAGAAGCCATTGCTTAGACCACTGTGCCACCGGGGCGATAGAAGGTATCTCCATAATGCAAGCATTTTTTCCTAAGCATTCATTTACTATTGTTACAATGCCAGTAACAGAGTACAAAGGCCACTCCAATGCCCACAAATACTACCGTAACACAGGATTCATCAGCAGAATGTGCAGTTATGTGCTATTCACCAATTTAATAATTTACAGCTCTGTACTGAATAGAATGAAGTAAAGCAAATCTCAAGATTGTCCAACTTTCTACTATTACTGCAGCATCTGCAAACTTTAATTTACATTTGCAAACTTTATTTACATTTTTAATTTACATTTAACTCCAACAACCTTCAGTTCAGTCTTCATTGCACAGAAAAAATTGAAATTTAGAAGTATACAGTTTCCCCATTATGAAGTGGAAGTTATGATCAACAGGGTTTGTACTGATTCTTGGAGTTTGAGTTTTCCATTAGTTGAAGATGGCATCAACACTTTTTAGTTTTATTTCTCTAAAAATGCATGGTTTCTCATTTCTTCATCACTTCTTGCTATACCAACAAAAAACTAAGTTCAAACTCAGAACACTTGGAGAGTTGCAACTTTTCTTTTCCCACAGTAGTTTTGAACTATAATTTTACTTTTAGCAAAAGAAAAAATGCTTGCTCCGAGTCTTGATATAACAAAAAGTGACTAAGAATGGCAAAAAACAATTTTTAAGCAAAATTAAATATGAAAAATTGGTACTGCGTTGTTAAGTCTGCCATGAAAACTTTTATAGGTCACAGAAATGGCAGCACACATACCTTAAGTAATTATTTTGAAATTTAATTTTGATTTAAAAAGGGGACAAGTGCTCTACATTAGTTTTGAAAAAAAGACAAAAATAGAAAATAGAAAACTTCCATTTCATTAAAACAAATTCTGAAAAAATACATAGTCACTTTCACCAAAGATGATCAGAAACATATAAGAATTAATCACAAAAAGAGAGGGGGGCAGTTTTGTCAGAATAATTTGAAAATCATGGAATATTCTCTCATCCCTGTTAGAATAAAAAATTTTGGTGACCAAACAACTTAAATATTGCAGAAATTTCACAATATACAAAACAACCCTAAAAATGATAATAAATGTTAGAAACCCTACAGTACAAGAAAATAAGCTTTACACAGATGTTGAATATTACTTAACTGAGATCTTTGGTTTCCTCTCCTGCACAGCATCAGAGTCTTCTCCAAGGCATGTGATGAAGTTTATCCAATTATGCCTGTTGCTCACACTATCAGGAGAGAACCAAGTGAATGCCACCTGGGAAATATTTATCCAATTATGCCTGTTGCTCACACTATCAGGAGAGAACCAAGTGAATGCCACCTGGGAAATATTAATCCAAAATAGCTTTCAGCAGACACAGGAAAACTGTGAATTTAAAAAAAAAGTTCCACCCCTTAAATGGGTAATGGAAGACACAAAAAAGCTTGAATAAACTTCCAGTAGTCTGATGGGGAAATAAGAAAAAACGGTACCTTTAAGGAGTTCTAAATTCTGTGAGATGTATGAAACCTGGAACCTGCCTAACAACATAAGTTCTACAGGATGTTTCTCTAGGTAGTTCTCCCAAAGAATCATTTTGCAACACACTACTTAGAAACATAACATGTGCCAATAATGAAGAAAATTTCACGCATGATTTATTACGTACTAAACTTTAGGATTAGTCAGATTTGTGAGATCTCCAAATCTCTGCGGCAACAGCTAAAGAAACAATGTCAACCACACGAGTGCTTGCTTTTAGTGTGAACAAGGCTGATGCTGCAGCCGAAAGATCTTACAAATCTGACTATTCCTAAAGTTTAGTATGTAATAAATCATGCATTAAATTTTCATTATTGGTTTCTTCATATTACATGAAATGACCTTTCTACTGACATAAAATGTGGTTTACAACATGCCCTTAGTTCATAGGAATGCATCATTCACAATAAATGTTGGAAATATACTTCACTAATATCCACACTCAAACGCAACGCTGCGTTAAGTCTCCTAACACAAGAGGTTTATTTCGTGTAAGCATGACACTTCAAATATCCCCATAAGAAAAAATCAAGGTGTCATATCGGATGAATGAGGTGGCCACTCCTTTACAGATCACTTGGTCACTGAAGAAAGAGGAAATTTCACTCTTTCTCTTGTGGGGTACGTGGCATGTCGCTCCACCCTGTTGAAAGTACCCCGTTGTCAAATCGATGTAGGTTAATTGGTCCAATTGTTCTGGTTTGGGACACATCACGCCAAACACAGACTTTTACAGGATGTAATATGATTTTGTGCAATTCACGTGAATTATCTGTAGTCCAGATGTGGAAGTTTTGGGAATTGACATACCCACAGGTCACACTTAGTCTGTGAAATCCAAAATGTTCAGAATTGCAAATAAGAATGTCAGGACACAGCCACAATAAGACATACGCTTTTCAAGATCCAGTTCTTGCACACAGCTGCCACACAGTATGGATTAAGCAATGCTTTCTTCATGGCTCTTTGGCAGGTGGAAACAGAATACGTGTTTCTTGTGACAAACATCATAGCAACTTCTTCGGTGATGCCAGCAACCTGTGCTTCACCTCTTCAATTTTTCCCCCTAAATGAAGATGTCCGCCACTGTATTGGTTCAAAACACTGCCCGTGGTTTTAAATTTCTTCACTAACCTGACAATGTAACATTTGGCTGGTGCTTTTCTTTCCCCAAACTTCTCCAGGAATTCACACTGTGTTCCCCGTTATTATAGACTTTGTAATCCAATAACTTTTCACAGTAAACACCTGTTTTGCAACAGCCATTCTGAACGATGTTCAATGACACAGAAAAACACACAGATTGCCTCTGGACATAATTAGCATGCCTGGTTTGGTGGGTGACAGCATAACGAGTATCAGGAAAATCATTCCCCGTGCGTTTCTTAAGAACCAAACGTGTTTCTGTGTAGAGTGGGAAGAAAACAGTGGGTTCTTTTTTTTTTGGGGGGGGGGGTTATCTACTGGAAAACCCTATACTAAAAACATATAATCATTCTCTTTAAATAAGTGGAGAGATCATCCAATTCCTGAAAGCTGAACAGGAACAGCATATTCCAAGAGCGTGATTTTCCAAGAAGTTTGGCAATAATGTGCTAAAAAATTACACTTCTACACAGCAATTAACATCACACTTTAAACTTAGGTAGGGAACACTTCATCTGTACAAGAACCACAAGAAGGTAGCTCACATGGGAATAATTTATCTATGCTAAACTCACTTACAGAGAGTATATATGCATCCTTGCATACATCCTTTTCCTATATACTGCTCCTCCATGCCAACCATCTAGCAGTCCCACTGTGCGAGACCTATTTGATAAGCACAACCCAAATACTTTGACCACACCCTCCTAAGGAGCCCCTTCATTTCAAAAATATCTCTTGGCTTGTCTGAATGAACTGTTAATTGCTATGCATCTTCTGCCATCAGACAGAATTCCCATTTCATATTGCATTAAAGATACACTGCGGGACAATTGCTAAGAACGGATGACAATAGCAACCATAAAATGGAAGGCAGGAAAATGTGGAAATTAGCATAAGTGCGGGATACAGTAAGACGTGTTGTGCGTATGCAAATTTTGGATTGCCGAACTTGTTCGTGACGTCATAGCGCTGATAAGAGAGATAAATTATTTGACGCGTATTGACCGTTGTTGTTCAAACGCAAAGTTGAAGGGGAAAGAATCAATTGATGAACTTTCAATTTTCAGTATGTCTTCCCGACATCACCTAGATGATTTTACGCGTGGCCGTATTATTGGCAAGATTGAAGAAGGGCGAAAAATAACAGATGTTGCCAGGGAGTTCGACGTCAGCCACAGTGTTGTTTCAAGGCTTTGGAAATCATTTCAAACAAATAGAGTGTAGCAAACGTCACGGGGGAGGTTGTGTTCGCAGTAGGACACCTGCAGAAGATCGGTACATAGTGCTATCAACAAAAAGACACCAGCGCAGCACAGCTAGTGAGGTAGCAAATCAGTTTATGGCTGCTACTGGCGAGCGGATCTCCCGAAAAACTGTCGCCAGACGTTTGCATGAAGGAGGACTATACGCCCGCCGTCCTGTTGTGTGCATTGCATTGTCCAGACGTCACCATACCACCCGTTTGCAATGGTGCCATCAACATCGCAATTGGACTGATAATGACTGGTCTGCTGTCCTCTTCTCAGATGAGAGTAGATACAGTCTATCGTCTGATTGTCGACGACAACTGATCTGGCGTGATAGTGGTACTGCATATTGTCCAGCAAAAGCTGGTTTGAGCCAGTTTGGTGCTAAAGAAAAAGTTATAATAGCAGGGGATTTCAATGCTACAGTAGGTGTGAAGAATGCAATTTCTGACAATGTTCTGGGTAAGTTTAATGATCCTTGTGTGAATGATAAAGGTGAAAGATTAATTGAACTCTGCATTGAGAATGGTTTGTGTGTATCCAATACATTTTTCAACCACAAGTATATCCACACATATACTTGGGAAAATCGTACTCTTGGTCAAAAGAGTGTGATAGATTTTGTTGTCTACGATCAGCGTTTGAAACACTTAGTTGTTGACACCCGTGTGATGAAAGGTGCGGATGTTGGTTCTGATCATTACCTGGTAGTGTCACGAGTGAAACTTAATGTTGGTTGGAGGAAAAGGAATAGGAAGAGAACCAGGATAGGAAGAATAAAGGTTGACAGGCTCCTTGAAGATCATCAGCAGTATTCTGACTTACTCAGAGAACGACTGAAGGATCTGAAGTCTGGTGAGAGGGATGTAGAAAAGAAGTGGGAATGTTTTAAGAACTGTGTTGTCACTGCTGCTAAAGAGGTCTGTGGCACCACAATAGTGGGCAACAATAGAGGTGATGCTTGGTGGAATAGTGAGATTGAAGAGGCAGTAAAGAGAAAGAAGGAAGCCTATTTGGGGATGTTGCAAGGTAGAGTCTCTGTGGATAAATATCGCTGTAAGAAGCTGCTAAGCTAGTGCGCCACAATAAGGCAAAAGATAGGAAGGAGAAAGTGGAAAGGCATGAACTGGCTTTTTGGAAAGATAGGAAGTCCTTCTGGAAGTACATGAGACTCAGGAAAAATAGGGGAAACAAAGTTGTAAGTTGTGTGAAGAATGAGATTGGGGAAATGATATGGGAGCCCAATGAGTTAAGTGACAGATGGGGTGAATACTTCTATAAGTTATTAGATCAGGAAAGCAAAGATCATTCTGAGACAGACGCAGATGATGTCACAATGAGGGATGAAAGCACAGGAGGGATCTCAAGAGAAGTGTGTAAAGCTCTAAAATCTCTTCAGAATGGTAAGGCTCCAGGAGTTGATGGCATAACTGCAGAGATGTTGAAATATGGTGGTGACTATAATTGACTGGTTAACTGAAATTTGCCAGTTGTGCTGGGAGTTAGGAATGGTCCCTAGGGATTGGAAGGATGCTATCATTTTCCCCCTGTATAAGGGAAAAGGTGATCAGACTGAATGCAAGAACTATCGTGGTATTAGCCTACCGAGTGTGCCAGGGAAAGTGTTTGGTAAGGTTGTTATTGAAAAAGTACGGGGTCTTACATCATTGAAAGTGTGGGATGTTCAGAGTGGTTTTATGCCTGGTAAAGGCTACACTAACCAGATTTTTGCATTACGCACGACGATTGAAAAGTATCTGGCTGTTAGGAAGAAAGTTTTTAGTGCCTTCATAGATTTAGAGAAAGCTTACGACCGAGTGAATAGGACACTTTTGTGGAAGGTATTGAATGAATATGGTGTTACTGGGAATCTACTTAATAGTGTAAAAGCCACGTATGCTGGTAGTAGAGCTTGTGTACGAGTGAATGGTGTTTTATCAAAATGGTTTTCCATTGGTGCAGGAGTTAGACAAGGTTGTGTAATGTCACCATGGCTGTTTAATATATTTATGGATGCATGCATGTGTGATGCCAAAATAGATAATAGTGGTTTATGTCTTGGTGATATTAGTGTGTGCAGATTGCTGTATGCTGATGACACTGTCCTGTTGGCAGATAGCAAAAGTGAGTTGCAGAGTATGTTGACTCGAATGCATGAAGTTTGCATGAAATTCAAACTGAGTATAAATAAGGGAAAAACCAAAGTTATGGTGTTTGAGAGAGGAACGGGTAGCACTGAATGTAATGTAAGTATAAATGGCACTGTGATTGACCAGGTGAGTGAGTTTGTGTATTTAGGAAGCATGTTTGACAGAGAGAACAAGTTGGATGGTGAAATCAGTAGGAGAGTGAATTCTTCTTTGAAAGTCATAGCTGCTCTGGGAGGTTTTCACAGGAATGATGGGTTCTCTAGAGAGTCCTGCATGGCTGTGTTTGAAAGTGTAATTGTTTCTACTCTGATGTATGGTAGTGAAACCTGGGTACTGCAGAAGAAACATAGGAGTCGTTTGTGTGCTGGAGAAATGAGTTACTTACGTGGGGTTTGTGGCAAGACACGATATGATTGTGTGAGAAATGAAGATGTATTGCAGATGTGTGATGTGAAGCAAAATGTTGTTAGCAAGGTTAAGACCAATATGCTTCGGTGGTTTGGCCATGTTGAAAGAATGAGTGATGAAATGCTTACTAAGAAAATCTTTTCAGCCCAAATGGCAGGAAGGAAAGGCAGAGGAAGGCCAAGGAAGACATGGGTGGATCAGATTCAGGAGTGTCTGCATGAGAAAAAGATCTTGTGTACGGCGTGTAATGGATATTAGTGAAGCACGAGTTGTATGTCAAGATCGCTGTAAATGGAGAAATTTGATACGACATCAATAAGTAAAAATATCTGGTAGTTTATATTTCTTTTTGGAGCTAACCTCTGAATCTCAGAGAACAGCTTAGTGATATGTATGTATGCTAAGAAATCTCCTGCAAAAACATGTGGCTCTTTTAAAGCTTTTTGTTTAACCATTAAGCATCATCAGAAGTTCTCGAAAAAGCACGCCATTTCCAACATCACTACTGGATAAGTCATTCCTCATGATTACTAATATCCACAAATGTAGTATCTTACCACAGACATTGTACAAGCACTCTGCCATAGTCTTTGCAATTTCCATTCCTGTCCCTCTGCAGTCATGTCATGGATCCAACCAAGCAACTTTATATAGGCATAGCTTGCACATGGACATTCCCCAATACAAAACTGAGAGGATACAAATTATCTTAATACATGCTCATTAAAGGTGGCCATATTACTCACTACATATGATAGGCTAAACATTTTCTATCTCCATATGACATATACAATTCTGAGATATCAATCATTAACTTCAGTTTCAGTGCATGCATTTAACTAATGAATCTCAACCTGTGACAGAAACATGACCATGAATGAACTGTTCTTATAATTAGTATACAGAGCATTTGTTCATTTAATGATTAACACATTGCACTAATTCTTCTAAATGCCATTTTACACACACCATGCTTAAAACTCCTCTTGGGTGAGGATGGCTGATAAAGGTGTGATGGTATGGGTGCAGACAATCAATATGTGCAAAGCTCTGAAAGATTATGGGAAGAAGGGGTACTGACATGGAGATTAATCACACTGTCAGATGAGTCCACAGTTGAGCTATACCCAAACAATGACACTAAAAAGGGCAGCACTGGAAATCATGAGGACAAATTTAGTAAACTGTTAGATTAGCATGTTATGAAAATAAAATTCGGGAACATCAAATTAATACCATGGCTATAGACCAAATGGATATGGCATTCTTGGAAGGACTTCATTTAAAAATATTTGCAAAATATTTATTATTGCTTCTTTCTTCCTTTTAAAGAAGTAACTTTTGAAATTACATATGAAAAGTCAACTACTACTTCACCCACAAAAACTATTTTAAGTGAGTTTTTAAAAACATTTTTTTTTTTTCAGTTTAAGTGATACTTAAACTGCTGGAAAAATAAAACATGTTAAAAATTATGCTGCAATGCCAGGCATTAGCTTGGTTTATGATATTGAAAAACTGCAACAGAAACTGATGATCAGCCAAAAAACTTTATTTATTGTTTACTCGTACATACACAGAATTCACTTGACTATAGTACAATATGGCACACACAAAAAGAAACTACTTTATGTTATGATGCAAAATTAAACATCACCGTTACATGCAATCAGCTCTTTCTTGTTAAAACTTCAACAAAAACATTAACTTCTAAAAATACATATAATGGTGACACTACTCACACAAACCATTTAGCTGTGTTTTAAAAACAGGCAGAGTTTTTTTTTTCTCTGTGTACAAATGATGTGTAAACTGCTGGGAAATATGAAATCTTAAAAACTAAACAATATCACAGTTACACGGAATCAGCTGTTTTTTGTTAAAACTTCAACAAAAACAAACCTCTAAAAATATGTATAAAAAAATCAACTGCTGACACTTATTCACACAAACCATTTAGATGTGTTTCAAAAACAGGTTTTTTTTTCCTGTGTAAAAATAATACATAACTGCCCAAAATATAAGAAATCTTAAAAATCATGCTGTCATACCAGCATAAGTTTGATTTATGACATTAAAAACTGCAGCAGTAACTGACAATCTGCAAAAAAATTTCTAGCGTCCTTTACTTATGCTCATCACACACAAGAATTAACTTTGACTATAATAGAACATTACACACACAAAAGGAACTAATTTTAGTGATATATTTAAATGCAAACTCTGTACAATTAAACAACAATATCACAGTTACATGGAATCAGCTGTCTCTTGTTAAAACTTCAACACATACATATAAAAAAAGTCAACTGCTGACACTATTCACACAAACCATTTAGCTGTGTTTTTAAAACGGAGTTTTTTTTTTTCTTAGTGTACAAATGATATGTAAACTGCTGGAAAATATGAAATCTTAAAAATCATGCTACCATACCAGCATATATTTGATTTATGATATTAAAAAACTGCAGCAGTAACTAATTATCTGAAAATACATATCCAATATCGTTCACTTATGCTCATACACACACAAGAATTCACTTTGTCCAGGGCTTGAAAAATATATGAAAAGTCAAATGCCCCCAGCTGGGCATGTGCAGAAATTATATACTTGCCCAGTAAAATTTCTTTTAAGATAACAAATCAGAACCCTCATTTATTTTTTTTTTGAAGTTAAAAAATATGGACACTTTTTATGCTTTGCATTTCTGTTTTACTGTTATTTTTAACTCAATGGGCTACAAGCAGTTGCCAGTCCCTACTTCAGGGTCACTGACTCCAGGAAAGGGGACAGCCAGCGCCCAAGACGAACAACATCCATATCTCGCACAAATGATCAGTAGCCATTGCCTGGACCACTGCACCACCGGGGTGATATTTCCATTCTAAGGGTCTATATTTAAAATGTTCCAGACACAAAAGCATGTACATTAAGTTGTAAGATCATGCTCAAATTGGTATGATGATGAAATTAGTATTTGAGAAATTTAGTGATTTTGCCATTTTCCTGTCAGGAAGTTTTTGCTCTTTGTCACTACAAACCAGACGCTAGTTCCATAAGATGTATGCATCAGGTTGCTGACTCTAAATATTTAGGGCAAAACTACATATGGTTCCAATTTTTGGATCTAGAACATAATATAATTAAAGAAATGGTATTCTTCTGCTCTTGGCATTTCAAAACAATAATACAAGTTCTGGTGATTTGCAGTGAAATGAAACACAAGGGCTGCCTTTTTTCTTGTAATAGGAAATTCTATTCCTAACTTTTTTTTTAAATTGAGTTGCCTGGACTGGGCAACTAGATTGTTTTTTTTTACCTGCCCAGTCCAATAATTTACATGCCCCAGGCATGGCATTTTTCAAGCCCTGCCTTGACTATAATATAATATGACACACATAAAAAGAAACTAATTTGTAATGATGTATTTAAATACAAACTCTGCACACACAACTAAACAATATCACAGTTACATGGAATCAGCTGTTTTTTTGTTAAAACTTCACCAAAAACAAACTTTTAAAAATATGTATAAAAAAATCAACTGCTGACACTATTCACACAAACCATTTAGGTGTGCTTCAAAAACAGTTTTTTTTCTTGGGTAAAAATAATACGTTCTGCCAAAAAAAAAAAAAGAAATCTTAAAAACCATGCTGCCATACCAGCATAAATTTACAAGGAAGACAAAGTACCTTCAAAGATCTCCATTTCAAATAATAATACAAATTTTTCTATTCCTGGTATTTATAATATTATAGCTGCTTACTTAAATGTTTTAAGCAGCAAAAGCAAGTAGTTTTTATCCAGAATACATGTAACATTATACCAATAACAAAAGTCAATCATCTCATTTACAGTAATTCTGGTTAATTGAGACACATCTGGCAAGAATAGAACATTTTGGCCCAATTAAGTGAAGTAGTTTATCCTAAAGAGCTAATTTGGGACATTCCCCAAGAAGTCCCAAATAACCTGCTGTCCTGATTAACTGATGGCCCAAATAACCAGAAGCTTAGTGTTTTAAATATTACAATTACTTCAACTTCTACACAGGGGCTCCTTGTAAATGTTATAGCCAATGTTAAAATCACCCAGACATCATATTCTTCTCAAAATACATAAACACATAACAGAAAAATAAATAAATATAAAAAAGAAAGAAAAAAATATAGTTGGCCCACATAGCCAATTTTTGTATTGTTATTAAAACTATGTGCCTTGCATTGCAACAGAGAGAGACAGATAATTTGATGATCCACAGAGCTGCAAAAGAATTTTTGTTTTAGTTCTTAGTGGCCAAGCACTACAATAAATCACACACACACAAACTAAAATGTAGCAATAAAACAACTAAAACCCCCTATAAAAACAGAATACACAAAACACTACATGAAACAGGGTAAAGAGCTAAAACAAAAAACAATGGAATGCACAAAATAAGGCACACTAATACAATATAGAAAAGAAGGCACATTACAATGATCATTTAGAAGGCAACCCAGGATTTTAGGGTCATCTTGTATATTAGGTAAACGAAGATGACAAGTATACACAGAGTGGAAGAAATATTCTTCTCAAAATACGTGGCAAATACTTCATGATAATTAACACAGCAATCACACTTTGCTAAATTGACTGTAATTACTGTTTCACACGTGAATACAATCACGTCAGAAAACTTTATTTACTTAACAACGCGAGATGGCAGCTGAATCTGCATTAATTAGAACGTGATCGGAGAACATTTCGAAGCTCTTAACACTCGGATACTGGCAAATTCACAGTCGTGGGTGGTGCAACGGATAGCATGCTTGAATGATAATCGGGTGATACAGGTTCGATTCCCGCTCCACGGCGATGAAATTTTCAAGTTTTCTGACGTGATTGTATTCACGTGTGAAACAGTAGTTACAGTCAATTTAGCGATGTCTGATAGCTGTGTTAATTATCATGAAGATGACAAGCATGTACCCCTAAGATGAAAATGATGATACACACACAGTCAGAGGTGAAATACACATCTCACACATAGAGGCAGTGTCTACAATGCTCCTATAATATTAAATAGCAGCAATTAGTGAAACAACAATGCCAAATATGGAAATGTGCCAGTACAACTTCCTTCTTATGATTCTGCAAAAGCTTGGAGACCAGATTCCAAGAACAGGCACAATACAATGTGGTTTGTTCTCTACTTGTTGGTCCCACAGAGCATGCCTAACATCCTCTCAAACAATGGAACACAAGATTCAGTAAAACAGTGGCAAGATTGCGGTTGTTGACAAGTGGATCTGGCAGCAGCCAACTCGGTTCCTGGGGCTCTGAAAAGTATGTTTTTTTTGTTTTTTTTTTCTTGGAGGGCTATAAGCAGTCATCCCTCCCTAATTTAAGGCCACTGGTTCCAGGGAAGGGAGAGAGCCAGTGCCTTAGGACAAGCACAAAATCCATGCCTCACTAAGATATGAACTTGGACCCTTCTAATACGAATGGTTAGTGCACACATTGGGGCAGTTGAAAAACATTTGAGAAATCCAAATAAACCATAGAATAGCAATGGACTTGACTGGAAATGAAGTACAAGGTATACAACATACACCTCCGTTGAAAACACTGTGGGTTCAGCTAAAATCTGCTTAATGCAAACATCAACACAACTAGAGATTCGAAAACTCTGGAATTTATTTTATATCTATCATAATGAAAAAGTTGTAAATTAACTATTTATTATAGTTACAATGGTTTGCTTAAGATACCTTTTTTTTGGACTAATTAGATTGCAAATGTCATCATTATCAGCACAAAGGTTCTGTATTTTCTCTCTTTCCTATGAATCATTCCAAAGAATTTCAACAAATTTTGATTTTTTTAGTTGCTCGACCATTTTTGATTTTTTTCATACTTTATATATTGAAACCTATATACACGAGAAGTTAAAAACCATTTTCAAAACATTTTTATTTTGAAAAGTATTTTTACTATGCAGTGTAAAAAAACGTGATTTTGCAAAGCGCAAGTGATTATAAATTATCTCAGTATTATAAAATTGAACGGGAATTATAGAAGATAAATTTTTAAGGTACTTTACCTCTCAAATTTTCGATCTAGACACTAGATCATCATCATCAGGAGTTCTAGCATCTTACTACTTCCACAGGTCTGGCAACCAAGCCTGATGGATTTTCCATTCAGCATGGTCGTTGATGTTGCCACTTTGTGTCTCGTAAATTTCCTGGGATTCCTCTAATTTCCAGATAATTGTGTGGGACTGATGTTTGATTATATACTTACAAAGAGTCCCAGTCTATTTTGTGGCCAGTTTGTTGTATGTGCCTGTTTAATCCTGTTTTATTTGAAATGTTCCTTATTGCTGCTTTGTGTTCATTAATTCTGGTGGTTAACCTTCGTCCTGTTTCTCCTATGTATGGCAAACCACATGAACACTTGATTTTATAAATGACTCCTTCCTGGAGTGAAATATTTTCTTCTCTTTGTTTTAGGGATGGTAAGTATTTTTTCATTTAAACCTGGAGCTAACTTAATTTTAAATGGAAAAGTTTGATACAACAACAGTAAGTAAAAATATCTGGTAGTTTGTATTTCTTTTTGGAGCTAACCTCTGAATCTCAGAGAACAGCTTAGTGATATGTATGTATGTAATATGCTAACCTAATTTTATATCATATTATTTGAATCTTTAAAGGCATTAAGTACCAACAAAGTGCACATATTTACGTGCAAGTCATTAATGACTTATCAGAAAAGCCAAAACACTTACCTAAAAGTTCTTGGCCACTTTCCTGCTATACACTTCCATGCACATTAATTAGAACATCCTGTTATGTAGCTGGCCTTCAAAGGTTGAAACTTTCAGCTTATAGGGTGTTGTTTTATATACTTTCTTCCGGTCATGAAACATCGTATTTTATTCACAGGACAAAAAAACTCTTGACTTCTGTCTGCCGTCTGATGTGGAACATAGCTCGTCATCACAAGGTGTATACTCACTATTACGTGAGTGTTGTCAACTTTCATTACGCCTATTTTTTTTTATTCCTCCTTCACTCCTCCATATGCAACTTGCCCTTAAAATTCACTTCAAAAAATGGTACTCACTTCAAAAACACATATCCACATACCAAATAAATACTCGCATACATCACTCCCTACAATTTACACACCCCATATATATGACCACATTAACGTACAATATATACAACAGGGATGTAAGGTAAGGTGATGCGTAACATCACAGCCTCTCCTTGACAAATGTCAACCCCGCCTTCTCGTGGTACATCCTGTTCCCACTAAAGGGGCTCTGACGACCGCCAATAGCGGTATAACTATACCATCGGGATTAGAGGAAATGCTATCCCACACTCACCAACCCGCTTGGCCAGCGTGGTGAGTTATGGCCAAACCCCTCCAAAATGACTCCACAACTTAAATCTTGGCCCTCAGTCTCCGGCAGCTGGAATGTACCTGGCCAAGGCAGCGGCCAGTGCGACATGAAGGCAGAGGGTGCTAAGAATCCCCGGAGGACCGGACTAGGCTGCCATCTGATGCTGACCTTGGCTACGTATAACGGACGCTCCCTATCTTCTGATTCAAGGCTTCTTGAATTGGAAGAGGAACTACAAAGGATCAAGTGGGACATCGTGGGGCTAAGTGAGGTAAGGAGAAAAGGAGAAGATCTCATTGAACTGAAAAGTGGACATCTCTTCTACTATCGTGGGACAGATACTGGCAGAACTAGTGGTGTTGGATTTATAATAAACAAGAAACTGAAGGATAAAGTTGTAGAAGTTGAAAGTTCCTCTGACAGAGCTGCACGACTCGTTATCTAACTCTCGAGAAGATACCAGGCGCAGATTATTCAAACTTATGCACCCACCACAAGTCATGCTGAAGAAGAAATTGAAGAATTTTATGAGGAAATTCGTGATCTAAATAAATAAAGGTAAGCAGCACTTGAAGATAATTATGGGAGATTTCAATGCAAAAATAGGGCAACGGCAACAGAATGAAACTTCAGTAGGTAAATTCGGTCACAGCAACAGAAACCAGCGTGGAAATACTCTCGTTGAGTTTGCAGAGGCAGAAGGGTTTTTCATCTTGAACTCCTTTCTCAAGAAAAAGCCACACAGGAAATGGACATGGAGACATCCAAATGGGACGACAAGTGAAATTGATTTTATTATGTGTAACAAAAAATTTGTCATAGAAGACTGCAGTGTGCTAAACAAGTTCAACACAGGCAGTGACCATAGATTGGTGAGATGTAAAATGCACCTCAACACTAAACTCGAACGTAGCAAGCTCATAAGACAAACAAAATGTATTGACATAACCAACCTTAAAAAACACCATAATACCTTCAAATTGGAACTGAAGAACAGATTCTCTGCTTTAGAAGGCCTAACATTGGAAGAAGTGGATATTTCTGAAGTTAACAGAAAAGTAACCAAAGCTCTTATGGAAACAGCAACAAAATTAGCTGGGTCTAAGAACAAATTGTATGTGAACAAATTATCAGGAAAAACCAAAATGTTGATGGAAAAACCAAAATGTTGATGCAAAAAAGAAGAGAGATGAGGACAACTAAAGAAGATGTGACTTCCAAAGTGGAATATATAGAGCTATGCAAGACAGTACAAAAAAGTATCACTGAAGACGTAAGGAAATTCAACTGTGAACTAGTAAGGAAAGCAATTGAAAACAACCAAAGCCTAAAGATAGCAAAGGGACATCTCAGTAAGGGAAAAAAACAGATTATGGCACTGAGAAAAGAAGATGGTTCTGTAACAAGAAATAGAGGCGAAATTTTGACAAGAGTGAAAGATTTCTACTCCAAATTATATGAAAGGGATGATACATGTACTCCAGACATCATGAAAGGTACCAGTACCAGAGTTCTTCCAGTCCTTCCAGCAGAAGTTGCACATGCAATCAAGAACATGAAGCGGGGAAAAGCTCCAGGAGAAGATGGAATTACTGTAGACATCATACAAGAAGCAAGTGGAGAAATCGAAACAGTACTCGCCCAAATTTTCACTCGATGCCTTAATGAAGGTAAAATTCCTGAGGATTGGAACAACGCTACAATGATCTTGCTACATAAAAAAGGTGACATTGAGGATCTCAGGAACTACAGACCTATCAGCCTCCTATCAGTGGTTTATAAAATCTTCACTAAAGTTCTTTCACACCGCTTGAAGGTGACACTGGACATGGCTCAACCGAGAGAACAAGCTGGATTCAGGAGTGGCTACAGCACAATAGATCATATCCACGTACTGAGAGAACTAATTGAAAGAGCGAGGGAATATGAACTTCCATTGTGCATGGCTTTTATCGATTATGAAAAAGCCTTTGATTCGGTGAAACCATCAGCAGTTGCAATGGCTCTGAAATCCTGCGGTATTGAAGATGCATACATTAATATTATTAATAACATCTATGAAAATGCAAGTGCAAAGATTTGGCTGTTTGAAAATACAACACACATAAAAATTGGAAAAGGAGTGAGACAAGGTGACACCATATCTCCGAAGCTCTTTAATGCCACATTGGAAAATGTCTTTCAATCACTGAACTGGGAAAACAAAAGGATAAAGATTAATGGAGATTATCTAACCCACCTTCGTTTTGCTGATGACAGTCATTTTTGCAACTACTGCATCAGAGCTACAGAGTATGATCCAGGAACTTGCTGACAAGAGTAAAGAAGTGGGATTAAAAATGAACTTTCAGAAGACAAAAGTGATGTTCAATGCTTTTACAAGAAATGAAGATTTATCGATTGATGGAGAAAAGCTGGAGATAACAGACACGTACGTTTATCTTGGACAGCAGATATCAAGTGAGGGTCACATTGATGAAGAAATTAATCGGCGTACAAAACTTGCCTGGAGAGCTTTTGGAAGAAACAGCATAATTTTCAAGAGCAATATGCCATTATGTCTTAAAAGAAAAGTGTTTGATCAAGGCATCCTTCCAGTGCTTACGTATGGTGCAGAGACATGGACCTTAGCTAAAAGAGACATACAAAGGCTGCAGACAACTCAAAGAAGCATGGAGACGTGCATGCTTGGTGTAACCAGGAGAGATAAGAAGAGGAACACGTGGATCCGAAAAATGACAGAGTGGAAGACATCATGATCAGAGTTAAATCCCTGAAATGGCAATGGGCTGGACATACTGCCAGAAGAACAGACCATCGATGGACAGCCGAAATTTTAGATTGGATTCCAAGGGACAGGAAAAGACCCAGAAGAAGACCACATGGAAGATGGGTGGATGAAATTCGAAAGTATGTGAGAGTGACATGGAGGAGACTGGCACAAGACAGACCGTTGTGGAGGAAACTTGGGGAGACCTTCGTCCAGCAGTGGATTGATAATGGTTGACGATGATGATATACAACACATCCGTACACTCAATTAGAACCACTTTCTACATAATTACACTATTTACATTCCACGGCAGTCAAACGTTGTGTCAACTGTGATTTATGTAGTGCTCCATCTGCCTCATATATCGTAAAAACCATACAGCAAATGCCAACCCCATTCATCCAGTCACATACAATCTCCAAGCGCTTTCAACAGATACCCTGTCATCCCCAGGAGGTCGATGTGTCCTTCTGCTCAGCTAACCACAGCTCAAGTGAGCAAACTCTGCATAGTTGTATTTCTGGCGCCATCTATTGTCAGTGCTGTTCTCTTTCCTTTTTCTCTTTTTTTTTTTTTTTCTTCTCTTAATTGTTGTTCAACTTTTATTAAGGCTTTCCAATGGTCATTTAAGTTCTTTGGATCATTAATGTTACACACTCGTGATCTGTTTTTTTCGATTAACACCGATTCAGCAACTCTCAACTGCCTTTCGTTTTTACAGCTCTTAATAATTTTAATATCTTCGAATTTCGGACATTAGTGGTGATTTTCTAGACAATACTGGGTTAATGCTGTTTTAGCTTCTTTTTTATTCCAATTATTCATATGTTGGTATAATCTATACTTTAACTTGTTCTTAGTGCTGCCTATATATGACAAAGGTGGTTTCTGATTTATAGGAATCTCATATACACTCGCTCTATCTAGTTGGCTGATTTTTTCGTTTATTACTATATTTTTTATAGTATGTACTTGATTTCCTACTTGTATGTCATACTTGCCACAAACCTTATTAATTTCAGCAGAAATACCCTCAACATATGGAATCGCTCCTACATATTTTAATAGTTTTTTACTATTCGTGCCCTTATTATTTGCTTGAGTTACTTCATAAATCCATTTCTTTAATACCTGTTTAGGGTAACCAAAATCATGTGCATTTTTTTCAATATATTCTATTTCTTCTTTTTGATATTGTTCTTTTGATGAGTGTGTTAAACTTCTTTTAATTAGTGTTTTAACATTAGTTCTTTTATGTGTTAATGGGTGCGATGACTGAAAAGGTATTAACACAGGAATATATGATGATTTTCTATGCACTCTGTATTGTATATTGTAATTTGTTTTGATTACCATAATATCCAAAAATGCCAATGTGTTATTTTGTTCCTGTTCCACTGTCAATTCAATAGATGGATAGATCTCTATACTTTTTTGTCAAGTTTTCTAGTTCATTTTTTAGCCTAGACAACAGAAAAATGTCATCTACATACCTGCAGTATATCAGTGGTGGATCTTCTAGTTTACTAATTATTTGTGTTTCTATGTCACTCATTATTATTTCAGCAAAATAAGGTTGACAATGGTGACGCCATAGGTCCACCATAAGTTTCTTTGTAAATCTTGTTGTTGAACATAAAAATGTTATTTTCATATATGTAAAATAAAATGTCTTAATTCTTCAATTTGTACTTCATTCATTGTATGTAACTGATATAATTTTCCAACATTTATGTCAATTGCCTGAGGTACTGGTGTGCTAGGAAACAGAGCACGAACATCCATACTAGCCATATGATATTCACTTAAATCTTGTTTAATCTCTTTAATTTTTTCAATGAATTCGTAAGTATTCTTCACAGTGAACTTGGTCTTCATAAACATTGGTGCCAAATGAAATACTTGTAAATATTTTTTTCCAACTTTATTAATGGGGAATTCCTTTTTGATACTATCACTCTCATAGGTGTATCAGGCTCATGAGTTTTTATTTTTGCAAATATTTTTGGAATCCATGTAACCATAGGTGGGTACGTTTTCTTTATTTCTTCAGGCAAAGTGGTGTGATTTCTTATTCTAGCCAAGTATCTCACTTGAGATTCAGTTGGGTCTCTTGTCAGAATGCTACAATTCAACTCTTCTATTGTTCTATTCATTTTTTGATTATATTCAGCTATGTTTAGAATCGCTATTTGTCGTGTTTTATCAGCTTCACAGAATTTAATCGTTGGGTCATCTCTTAGTTTTATTATTTGTTCTTTTTCACACTGAATTTTATCTAAATGATATTTTTTTATTACTTTTTCCATTAAATTCTTTCAAAACTATTCTACAGAATTTACTTCTAAATTCTTCACGATCTTCTGTAGGTACACAACGCGTCATATCCTCAAGGTTAGGTATTAATTCTTCTGTCTTTGGTAAGCCATGCGGAAATGCAGAGGGGGAAGAATTTTGCGATTCCATATGTTGAAGGTATTTCTGCTGAAATTAATAAGGTTTGTGGCAAGTATGACATACAAGTAGGAAATCAAGTACATACTATAAAAAATATAGTAATAAAAAACGAAAAAATCAGCCAACTAGATAGAGCGGGTGTATATGAGATTCCTATAAATCAGAAACCACCTTTGTCATATATAGGCAGCACTAAGAACAAGTTAAAGTATAGATTATATCAACATATAATTGGAATAAAAAAGAAGCTAAAACAGCATTAACCCAGTATTGTCTAGAAAATCACCAATGTCCGAAATTCGAAGATATTAAAATTATTAAGAGCTGTAAAAACGAAAGGCAGTTGAGAGTTGCTGAATCGGTGTTAATCGAAAAAAACATATCAAGAGTGTGTAACATTAATGATCCAAACAACTTAAATAGCCATTGGAAAGCCTTAATAAAAGTTGAACAACAATTAAGAGAAGAAAAAAAAAAAGAGAGAGAGAAAGGGAAAGAGAACAGCACTGACAATAGATGGCGCCAGAGATACAACGATGCAGAGTTTGCGACTGAAGCCGGAACCTCGACGAGTTTGCTCACGTGAGCTGTGGTTAGCAGAGCAGAAGGACACATCGACCTCCTGAGGACAACAGGGTATCTGTTGAAAGCGCTTGGTGATTGTGTGTGACTGGATGAACGAGGTTGGCGTTTGCTGTATGGTTTTTACGATATATGAGGCAGATGGAGCACTACATAAATCACAGTTGACAACGTTTGACTGCCGTGGAATGTAAATAGTGTAATTATGTAGAAAGTGGTTTTAATTGAGTGTACGGATGTGTTGTATATATTGTACGTTAATGTGGTCATATGGGGTGTGTAAATTGTAGGGAGTGATGTATGCGAGTATTTATTTGGTATGTGGATATGTGTTTTTGAAGTGAATTTTAAGGGCAAGTTGCATATGGAGGAGTGAAGGAGGAATAAAAATAAATAAATAGGCGTAATGAAAGTTGACAACACTCACGTAATAGTGAGTATACACCTTGTGATGACGAGCTATGTTCCACATCAGACGGCAGACAGAAGTCAAGAGTTTTTTGTCCTGTGAATAAAATACGATGTTTCATGACCGGAAGAAAGTATATAAAACAACACCCTATAAGCTGAAAGTTTCAACCTTTGAAGGCCAGCTACATAAAAGGATGTTCTAATTAACTTGCATGAAGTGTATAGCAGGGAAGTGGCCAAGACTTTTTAGTTAAGTGTTTGGCTTTTCTGACTGATGAGTCACTAATTTTATATTTAGTGCTGATTTTCTTTAGTTTTTCATACAGTCCCTTGTGGTAAGTGACTTTTTTGTGAATAAATATTCTATTTTCTCTTTATTATCTGTAACGCTAGTTCTGTTCTTAGCAGGAATTTTTCTTGAAGGGTAGTCATTTTCTAGCAAGATTGATTTTAACTTATTTTTATGTTTCTCCTTATCTTCTGAAGATGAATTCAGCTTTTCAACTTTTTCTTTAAATTGTAAAGCTACATTTTTCTTTATGTAATTTGAGTGATCTGGCTTATAATTTAAAAAAATTTTAGTATTTGTAGGCTTTTTGTGTAATTCTGTGGTAAGCTTTTTTCCTTCCCACTTCAAAGTAATGTCTAGGTAATTTAGCTTATTTTCGTTTTGCTCTTCTAAAGTGAATTTCAGGGATTCATCTTGGGAATTAAAACCTTCTAGAATTTTTGATGAGCATCCACTCTAATCTTGATCTATGATGAAAAGGATATCATCCATGTATCTAGTATACATGCAGAAAATAGAAGCTTTAAATAGGAAAGCCTCTTCTGTCTTACTTATATGTATAATAATTTGCTAGGAGAGGTGCTAATGAAGAGCCTATTGCTAGTCCACATCTTTGCTTATAGAAGCAGTCTGGGAATTGAAAAAAATTGTTGTTTAGAGCAAACACTAAGTTCATAAGGGCCTATTGATTCTTCTTTATTATAGCGTGAAACACTAAGTCCGATAGGTCATCTGCTATGTAATCTACGAGTTTGTTGAGGTTAATATTTGTTTACATCGACACAACATCCAAACTTGCCATGGAAGGATTTCTAATTCTGAAAGTTCTTCTATTTTATTCAATAGCTCTTCAGTGTTCTTTATCTGTGCCTTGGGTTTAGGAAGCAACTTCAATAAATGCAGTAGGCAATAATGCAGATTAGACAGAGGAGAATATTTTGAGTCAATAATAGGCCTAATAGGTTGTCCTTCTTTATGAAGTTTTAGCAAACAATACATTTGCGGAATACGATGGGTAATTTTTGAATAATTTTTGTAGTTGTCACTAATCATATTCTTCTTGTTAAAAGTGAGGAGAGCAATTTTCTATAATTTGCGATCGTCGTTTCTAGCGGACTGCTGTCCAATTTTTCATATATTGGTTTACTTAGTTCTTCCATTTTTAACAAATAATCTACCTTTTTAATAAGGGCTATTTTCTTGCTTTTATCTGCTCTTACTGCTACTGTTTCTGAGTTCTTTTCAAAGTTTTCCAGGGCTATTCTTCCTTCGAAAGATTTTTATCCACATTCTGCTGAATGACCTTGAATTTCGTGACACAAGAATTAAACTCTTTCCTTAGCGCTAATGCTGCTTCAGGATTTTGCCTTTCCAGAGAATAACTTATACATTCAAGTTCCATCATTAATTTCTTCTTATCTACCTTATTCCTGTGAATGTTAAAATTGTATCCTATATCCAAAGCACTTAACAGAGCTCTGTTCGTGCTATTTGTGAGATCCCCCACGTGTTTAAGTTCCACTCTTTCACGGGGTACTACGGGAGCCGCGGGGCGAATTGTTTCTCGTTTTTCCTTTAGAGAATTATGAAATTTCTTATTCTTATCTTTTACTGCACACATTAACCAAGTATTTACTTCAGTTTTTATTTTTTCACTTAAAAAAGAAAGTTCCGAATTCCAGATTGTATTCTCCAATCTCTTGTTTACGCTAATGCTTTTGTATTTTTCCCGAATGGCTCCGGCTATGGTCTTCCATTCTACATTTCTATTGAAGCTATTATTAGTAAGTAGTTTTTAAACATTAGGCTTAATTTTTAATGACTGGGGCATAAATTCTGCTTTCTTGCACTTCTTTAAGTAACTAACTTGATCCTGGAAATGATCTAACTTAATTTTAACTCTTTCTAATTTCTTGACGCTCTGCCATTTTTCCGACCCGTAATCTTTAATTCTAATAATTAATGACTTCCTCTAATTACTTCAGTATTATAAAAATTGAATGGGAATTATAAAGGATACATTTTTAAGGTACTTTACCTCTCAAATTTTCGATCTAGACACTAGATCATTGTCAGGAGTTCTTGCACCTTATTACTTCCACAGGTCTGGCGACCAAGCCTGATGGATTTTCCATCCAGCATGGTCGTTGATGTTGCCACCTTGTGTATGTAAATTTCCAGGGATTCCTCTAATTTCCAGATAATTGTGTGGGATTAATGTTTGATTACTTGCAAGGAGTCCCATTCCATTTTGTGGCCAGTTTGTTGTATGTGCCTGTCTAATGCTGTTTTATTTGAAACATGGTTCATATGCTTTTTCAATCACAAAATTCCAGGCCATTTCCAGGACTTTTGGATTTTTTCCAGAACATATGATCCAAATGCTCTTACCTAAAATATAATGAAACCATAGGTCTGTTCAACCTGTAACCTACAACAAACAACTTCTTACATGCTTGGGCAAACTTAATGCAGAATGTTAAAAATGTTGTCCACTGCAGCTAATCAGAAACTTAGAATCACGGATAAATACTGAAATACCAAAACTGTCACTGAAAATGTGACCAGATTTAATATCTACTAAACTTTTGTATACTATACTACACTGATTTTGAGAAACTTATTTTTTTACTTTGGCTTTAGTTCAATTATTGAAGCAAATTCGAGAATAAAAAAACAACATAAAACTCAAAAATACATAGGTAGGCATTACTCTTAAAATGCTTTCATATACCACACAATCAATACATAAAATACTATTTATATTTAATTATTTTGAAATAATGCTTACATTGGAAATTTAAGGATAAGGAAAGGTGAAATATTTGGAACTTTTTCAAAGGACCAAAGGGATTGTTATTTCTTAAACACATAATCATGGGAGTAAGTATTTGTGTTACATTTTATTTAGGGAAGGAATTTTCAACAGAATATTGATGCTGTAGCTATGTTTTAAATTTGTACTCTCCAGCAAACAAAGTATGCACAAAAATGTCCAACACGAAATGAAAGAGAATAATGGGAAAACCTTAAATACCAGGGCTGTGCACAACTGCATTTATTAGTGATCAAGGCAATTTAACTGGGCATGATTAGAAAACTAATTATAGAAGATGCAAAGTCATTAGTTTGCTCAGAAAATACTAAGAAACAACTAGATTTAAGTTTCTGATGTTACAAAGCAATCTAATTTTATGGCAAATTTTTATATAAAGCATTCATTAGCAAATTTCAGTACAGGTCAAAATAACCCACAAAAAATTAAAAAAAAAAAAAAAATCAGCTACTTACTTCTACCAGTGGCTAGAAGGTATGTTACGAAAATGAATAAATGGTGCAAAAAAAGTTTCGCATAGCAGAAGGAAGGTATTAGAGACAAAAATATTTTTAAATCAAACAATTAAAAGAAGAGATAGAGAAGAAAACATGATATAACTGTATGCCTTTCAGTGGAAGAATAATTTTTCACAATGGAAAAGTTGAAAATCTTTATTATAGAGAATGGCATACAGTAAAAAAAAATTTCTCAATAGAGTTTTCAGAGGCAGAGATAGGCTGCAAACGGAATAGCACAACACGACCCATCGCCAGAATTGTGAACCACAAACCTCCTCAAATACTAAAGTGTTCCATAAGGTAAATGGTATCTGTTGTTAAAGGATTTTTTTTTTTATATCAGACATTTAAAAGTACAGATATTGAGACAAATATATATTTAATATTTGTGCCTCCTAGCGGCGAAATTGTGCATTATTTTGGGAAGAAAATACACACAAGGAATTTTCATAGTTAGTAGTATCTGGTCGAAAGAGAATATTTTTCAATCGGGTTATTAGTCCCATACATATTGCTGCAAACGGAAATGTGAGTTTACGCCCTCTAGTACTGCACTTGTGCATTAAGAAATACTTGAAATTATAAGAGAAACATTTCGTACCGAAAATGTTCTCCAACAAAGAAAGAATTTTTCGAATCATACTCCTAGAAACAGAGATATAGGCAAAAATATGATATATGTGTACGCCCCTGGTGGGAAAATTATGCACTATTTAAGCAAGAGGTATTCTCAAAAAGTTTTTGGAGGTGAACGGTATCAGTCCATGCAGGAATTTTTTCAATCGAGTTTCGAGCTCAGATTTTATTGCAAATACATCAGAAGCAAAAAATAAACACTTACGCACCCTGGCGGCCAAACCATTCTATACCAAAAATGAGAAATTATATGCAAAACATTTCCCCTCAAGAGCTGTATCTAACGCAGGAAGAATTTTTCAAATCGAAGTTTTAGAAGCAGAGATATTAGGAAAATTGCGAATTACTGTTACGCCCTAGCGGAAAATTATTAGTCCCATAGATATTGCTGTAAACGGAAACGTGAACTTACGCCCTCTAGTGGCTCACTTGTGCGTTAAGAAATATTTGAAATTATATGAGAAACATTTTGCACCGAAAATGTTCAACAAAGAAAGAATTTTTCAAATCGTACTCCTAGAAACAGAGATATGGACAAAAATAAAATATACGTGTACGCCCCCTGGTGGAAAAATTATGCACTATTTAAGCAGGAGGTATTCTCGAAATGCTTTTATAGGTGAACGGTATCGGGCCACGCAGGAATTTTTTCAATCGAGTTTCGAGCTCAGATTTTATTGGAAATACATCAGAAGCAAAAATAAACACTTACACCCCCTGGAGGCCAAACTATTCTTTACCAAAACTGAGAAGTTATATACAAAACATTTCCCCTCAAGAGCTGTATCCAACGCAGGAATAATTTTTCAAATCAGACTTTTAGAAGCGGAGATACTGGGAAAATCGTGATTTACCGTTACGCCCCCAAGCGGAAAATTTATGCATTATTTGAAAAAGGGACTGTAACTAAAATAGTCTTCGATATAAATGTTGTCGAAAGGAAGAATTTTTTCAATTGGATATTTAGAAGCAAATGTATGAAATAAAATGAATTTTAAATTCGATATGATCTTTATGCGCCCTCTAGCGGCAAGTGAATCGGGGGGGGGGGACGGAACAAATGGATTATCATTCTCACATTTTAAGCTTCCCAATACAAAAAGAATTTTACAAAACAAACTAATAATTGCAGAGATATGGTTTTCCCGGTCAGACAGACAAAGTGATAACATAAACACGACGCCGAAAGATGCTAATAACGCAGCTTCAGTCTTCCTAACCGACAAAAAAAACAACAGGCCCCCCCCGCATTTTGCAGGGGGGGTGATTTGTCAGACATATGTTATGTGAGTAGAAAAATCGTCAACTACAAACATTGTACACGGACAAAAAGACCGGAATGGATAAAATTCCAGGACATGTAGCAGAATTTTAGGACATTTCCAGGACTTTTCCAGGATGCGTAGGAACCATGTTGAAATGTTCCTTATTGCTGCTTTGTGTTCATCATCTGAAGCAGCATTAGCATAAAAGAAAAGAGTATAATTCTTGCCTCACGAATTTCAAGGTCATTCAGTGGAATGCAGACAAAAATCTTTGGAAGGAAGAATTAATATCCCTGTAAAACTTAAAAAAGAACTCAGAAACAGTAGCAGTAAGAGCAGATGAAAGCAAGAAAATAACCTTTATTAAAACAGTAGATTATTTGTTAAAAATGGAAGAACTAAGTAAACCAATATATGAAAAATTGGATAGCAATCCGCTAGAAACGACAATCACAAATTATAGAAAATTGCTCTCCTCACTTAAGAAGAAGGATATGATTAGTGACAACTACAAAAATTACCCATCGTATTCCGCAGATGTATGGTTTACTAAAACTTTATAAAGAAAGACAACCTATTATTGACTCAAAATATTCTCCTGTGTCTAATCTGCATTATTACCTACTGCATTTATCAAAGTTGCTTCCTAAACCCAAGGCACTGATAAAGAACACTGAAGAGCTATTGAATAAAATAGAAGAACTTTAGGAATTAGAAATCCTTCCATGGCAAGTTTGGATGTTGTGTCGATGTATACAAATATTAACCTCGACAAACTCATAGATTACATAGCAGATGAGCTATCGGACTTAGTGTTTCACGCTATAATAAAGAAGAATCAATAGGCCCTTATGAACTTACAGTGTTTGCTCCAAACAACATTTTTTTCAATTCCCAGACTGCTTCTATAAGCAAAGATGTGGACTAGCAATAGGCTCTTCATTAGCACCTCTCCTAGCAAATTATTATACATATAAGTAAGACAGAAGAGGCTTTCCTACTGAAAGCTTCTATTTTCTGCATGTATACTAGATACATGGATGATATCCTTTTCATCATAGATCAAGATTAGAGTGGATGCTCATCAAAAATTCTAGAAGGTTTTAATTCCCAAGATGAATCCCTGAAATTCACTTTAGAAGAGCAAAACGAAAATAAGCTTAATTACCAAGACATTACTTTGAAGTGGGAAGGAAAAAAGCTTACCACAGAATTACACAAAAAGCCTACAAATACCGGATTTTTTTTTAATTATAAGTCAGATCACTCCAATTACATAAAGAAAAATATAGCTTTATAATTTAAAGAAAAAGTTGAAAAGCTGAATTCATCTGCAGAAGCTGAGAAACATAAAAATAAATTAAAATCAATCTTGCTAGAAAATGACTACCCTTCAAGAGCAATTCATGAACTACTAGGAGAAAATTCTACCAAGAAAAGAACTACAGATAATAAAGAGAAAATTGAATATTTATTCACAAGAAAAGTCACTTACCACAAGGGACTGTTTGAAAAACTAAAGAAAATCAGCACTAAATATTACATTAGGTTAGCTCCAGGTTTATATGAAAAAATTAAAAAATACTTACCATCTCTAAAACAAAGAGAAGAAAATATTTTACTCCAGGAAGGAGTCATTTATAAAATTGAGTGTTCATGGTTTACCATACACAGGAGAAACAGGACAAAGGTTAACCACCAGAATTAATGAACACAAAGCAGCAATAAGGAACATTTCAAATAAAACAGGATTAGACAGGCACATACAACAAACTGGCCACAAAATGGACTGGCACTCCTTGCAAGTAATAAAAAATCAATGCCACGCAATTATCTGGAAATGAGAGAAATCCCTGGAAATTTACAAGACACAAGGTGGCAACATCAACAACTATGCTTATGGAAAATCCATCAGGCTTGGTCGCCAGACCTATGGAAGTAGTAAGACGCAAGAACTCCAGACGATGATCTAGTGTCTAGATCAACAATTTGAGAGGTAAAGTACCTTAAAAATTTATCCTTTATAATTCCCGTTCAATATTTATAATACTGAAGTAATTAGAGGAAGCCATGAAGTAATTAATTATTAGTATAAATTATCTTTTATTTCATTAACAAATAAAGATATTTGAAAAATTAAAAAAAAAGATTTGTAATCTGCACATCTTATAGCATTAGATAAAATAAGACTAATAGCTTTTACTCAGAAAAAAAAAATTCAGCACAGTGATGTGAAAATAACTGAAGTGTCACTAAAAAATGCCAGCTTTGGGAATTTTTCTTTCTTTGAAGGGAAAGAAATAACATTTTTTTTTTCTTTTTCTATGTGTTATCACTGTTTCCAAGGTACTACCAAAAAAAAAAAAAATTCAAGTTATTTCCTTCCCTTCATAATGTATAAGAATTTAAATTTTAAAAGTTTTCAAAAATGAGCATCTTTGAAAGCTTATAACTGAAAAAGGGACAGAGGTAGGTGAACCAAATCTAGCAGGGAAACACCTCTCTGCATGTTGTTGATAACCTGAAAATTTCATTCTGTTATTGTAACCCCTAGGTGAGGTACAGCACCTTGAATACGGAAAATTGCTAATTGCTTTACTACAGCTGATAGGCCTAATAATGGCGAGTGCTAAATATGTCCTATTTTTCAATAGAGGTATTTTTTAATCTGAATCTATTGATACAATCTTAATTTTTTATATAATTTATAATTAATTGCAATTTATAATTTCATAAAGTCTATTAAATAATAGTAAAGGAAGAGGGGGGGGGGTTGTCTGCTGGTTGTTAATCCTTTAGGTGCAGATAGAACCACACATTTTCTTCTGTTCTTACATGTTCAAACTTGCAAAGCAAGTTTGCTTGTAGTGTGCAGGCTACAGTAGCATTGCATGTCCTAACATGTTATGACTAGTTTTGAGGCTCACTAGATTTCCTACCTATTCACCAATTCATCTCAGTGTTTTGACATGCGAAATTCAGTTCTGTAATTTGTCACTGTGCTTATTATTTTATGTTGTCCCATAAATGTGGAAGTGGTAAGTTCTTAATGTGCAGTAGTTAAATAACTGTCTTCTTTTTTTCACTAGGTAAAGTGAGATATTTCCAGATTTTCAAAAAAACAAGTAAGAAAGTAAAAAATACAATGTTCTATAGGAAGACTTCATACAATGCTACTTCAGAGATCAAAAACATTACTGACTTAAGCCAAAATGATAGAGATTCTTAGTTTACGGATTACCGGAGAATTGGATACTATTTGCAGCTAGCATGAAAAAAATATTTGCTCAAGTATATAGTTATCTTTTTGGCCATAGTTGTTGTCCTTCACACTGTGTCGGATTTTGATTAACTACTTCTTTGCAGCATCTCCTTTTTTCTCTATTTAGTTTCTGGATTTTGAAAGGAGAGACTCCTCCAATAACTTCACACCACTAGTTTATGTCACTGGCTGAATCAGCTGGTTCATAATCTGAATCTCAAATTGCATGGCATGATCTCCATCAGATTTTAAGAAATGCTTATTTTTCCAAGACTGGATTTTGACAAAGCATGCACTGCACAAAGGTTTTCCAGGAATCAGTGATAATTTATTAGAAACACTCTTGGATAATTCAATACTTTTTTCACAAAGGGATTTTTTAACTTTTCTTGTGCACTGACATAGGGTCACAACAACTACGGCCAAAAAGATTATTATACTTGAGCAAGCATTTTTTTTTTTCATGATAGCTGCAAATAGCATCCAATTCTCCAGTTATCTGTAAACTAAGAATCTCCTCATCATTTTGGCATAAGTCAGTAATGTTTTTGATCTCTTAAGTAGCACTGTATGAAGTCTTCTGACAATCTTCTTTAGTAATCACTCTCAAATAAAACATTGCATTTTTTACTTTCTTACTTGTTTTATTTGAAAATCTGGAAATATCACACTTTACCTAGTGAAAAAAAAGACAGTTATTCAACTACTGCACATTAAGAACTCACCATTTCCACATTTATGGAACAACACAAAATAATAAGCATAGTGACAAATTACAGAACTGAACTTCACATGTCAAAACAGAGATGAACTGGTAGGAAATGTGGTGAGCCTCAAAACCAGTCATAACAAATCAGGACATGCTATGCTGCTGTAGCCTGCACAGTACAAGCAAACTTGCTTAGCTTAACAGCAAGTTTGAACATGAAAACAAGGAGAAATGTGTGGTTCTATCTGTACTTAAAAGGATTAACAACCAGCAGACCAAGATCCCCCCTCCTCCTTTATTATTCATTAATAGACTTTATAAAATTATAAATAATTATGAATTGCAATTAATTATAAATTATGTAGAAAATTAAGACTATCAATAGATTTGGATTAAAAAATACCTCTGTTGGAAAATAGAACATATTTAGCACTCACTATTAGGCCTATCACCTGTAGTAAAACAATTAGCAATTTTCCAGATTCTAGGTGCTGTACCTCACCTAGGGGCTATAAAAGAATAAAATTTTTATGATATCAACAACATGCAGAGAGGTGTTTCCATGGGCGACGGAACCTAATATTTTCAGGGGAGGGTCAAACTTCTCCGAGAGCGAAAACAGTTTAAAAAAAAGGAGAGAAAGAAAACAACGTAGGGTAGATGAGTATGTACTCGTACATATCATCATCATCAACAGCCACTGCAAATCCACTGCTGCATGAAGGTCTCCCCAAGTACCTTCTACAACTTTTTGTCTTGAACCAGATAGTTGTGTAAGGTACTGTCTCTTCCAAGTCATTCCAGCAGGCTTTCATATTTCATCCACCCATCTTCCATGTGGTTTTGTTCTGGGTCTTTTCCTGAATCTTGATATTATATGAAATACTATATCAGTTGCTCAAGCACAGCCAGTTTTTCTAGAAATATGCCCAGCCGATTGTCACTTGAGCATCTTCACTTTAATCACAAAAAAAAGTGAAGATGCTCAACTTTTTTTCCTTTCACTAATCCATGTGTTCCTTTTTCCTATATTTCTTGATTACACCACACATGCACTTTTCCATGTTTTTTTTAGTTTTCTTCATCCTCTGCATGTGTTTTTCAGTTAAGGTTAATGTCTCTGCTCCATATGTAAAAACTGGAAGGAAGCATTGAGCAAATACTTTTCTTTTAAGACATAATGGTAAACTGCTCTTGAAAAATGTACTGTTTTTCCCAAATGCTCTCCAACTATGTTTTGTACACCTATTTACCTGGGCAAGTCAAAAGTTCATCCCACTTTGAGCTCCACATAATGTTGGGCCTCCATTCCTGTGTGAAACATGCTCCACCGTCGACTGAGTACAGCAATGATGTGGAACACAAAAGGCTAATGACGTGCATTTGTCGTGGAGCTACATTGCTTTTATCAAGTGAGCAGAGGATAGGGGTTGAAAAATGCACTGTTTGAGTGCACCTATGCCATTATTAAACAAATGAGTTATACGCGGCAGCAGCAAGACAAATTTCCGCACTTGAAGGCGAAAACACAGTGGACAGCAGCACTACAAAAAAATGGTTCCGGCGTTTCAATGCTGTGGACATCAGTCTCTAATGCAAGTTGAGGCCAGGAAGTCCATTGATCATCAACACTGACACCATGGCAAAAGCTATGACAGCAAACCCTTGTGCCAATACACGACAATGGGGGGGGGGGGGGCAGCTGAGATTGTTTCTTCCCAGTCCACTTTTGTTCATCACCTGCACAAGCTAATTTTTTCCTCCAGGTGTCATCGAATTGTTCCCCATGCACTGACACACCAGAAGGCAAAACAAAGTGTTTCTCTCTGTCGAAGATTGCTGTCGAAGATACAGGACGATAGGTTTTGGCGTCCTATCACTGGCACTGAAATGTGTATAATCATACATTATCTTACCACTAAGCACCAGTGGCTGAGAACACATGAGAAAGCACAGCCAGTGGCACAAAGAGGGAACCTCAAGTAGAAAGTCATGCTGTGCGTTTGGTGGAATTCTGAGGGTCCCCTACACTGGGAACTTCTGCCAGATATTCATATGCGAAACAACCGCCGTTACACAGCGCTCATTAATAGAACATAGCTGTGGATAATACCCCCAAGGCACACCTACAGAATGGTCCGCCTGAAACTATAGGAATTGGAAAGAGTTGTGATATTACTCCTTCTTCCATACAGCTCTGACTTGACCCTATCCAAATGGCACCTGTTTCGCTTCGTGGACTAGATCCTACGAGGAAGGCACTTCGCTTCATTGGTGGATGTGAAATCTGACTTCAGATAGTTTCTGTCCTCAAAACCTGCCTAGTGATACCGCAGTGGGGATGTGGCTCTGGTGGAAAGTTGGCAAAGAACTGCAGGAAACAACAGCCGGTACTTTGCAGAATGAGATGAGCGTGTGTGGCTATCCTGCATCATTCAGCTTTTTAGCAGCAAATGGGACGAACTTTTGACTCACCTTCACATTTCTTCTCTATATAGACCTTGCTTGATATCTGTTATTCAAAGTAAATATAGGTATCGGTCACATCCAGATTTGCCCCCATCAACTTCCTAATCTTCAGTTTTTGTAAAAGAATTCACAAAAATTATTTTTTTCTTTTTGTTGTTGTTCATGGATTTGTCAAATGTAAGTTCATTTGTAAACCCCTTCTTTGCTCTTATCAGCCAGTTCCTGGATCATGCACTCTAGCTCTGAGGCGATACTCCCAAAAATGACTATGTTGTCAGCAAAGAGATGGTGGGTTAAATAATCTACATCAATCTTTTTCCCAATTGACTTCACAGTTCAATGATCAAAATACATTCCGCAAATATGGCGTCAAAGAGTTTGGGAGATATTTTTATAAGTGTCACCTTGTCTCACTCCCTTTCAAATTTTTATAAGTGTTATGTCTTCAGACAGTCGAACCTTTGTGCTTGCATTTTTATAGATGCTATTAATTAATGATATGTATTTATTTTCAGTACCGCAGGATTTAAAAAACATCAAAACTGCTGATGATTTCCCACAATCAAAAGCCTTTTCATAATCAGTAAAAGCCAAGATTTCATATCCATTCTTCCTTTCAGTTAGTTCTCTCAGTACGTGTATATGATTAATAGTGCAATTGTAGCTCCTAAATCCAGCTTGTTCTTTCAGTTAAGCCAAGTCCAATTTTTCCTTCGAGTGATGCGACAGTGCCTTCCTGAAAAGTAGTGAGCACTTGATAGGAGGTTGATGGGTCTGTTATTCCTGAGGTCATCAAGGTCCACTTTTTTATGTGGCAGGATCAAAGAAGCATTGTTTCAGTCATTAGGAATCTTTCCTTCTTTGAGGGATTTAGTGAAAATTTGGGCGAGTGTAGTTTGTTTCTCCATGGGTTTCATGTACAATACCCATGGAAATTACATCCTCTTCTGGAGTTCTTTCCCATTATATGTTCTTAATGGCATGAGCAACATAAGCCAGAAGAACTGGAGAGACTACTGGCAGAAGTTGTGCATGCAGTGAAGAACATAAAACGGGGAAGTGATCACATATATGTAAAGGGGTTTATCAAAATAACGTAAGCACTTACTGTTTGTGGATAACTTTTTATTTATAAGTTATAGACCCAGCTCGGGCTTTCAGAACAGAAGCAATTTGATTTGAAATAGACTTATACAAGTCTTGCACATACGCTAATGGAATTTGGGACCATTCTTCCTGTAAAATATATCCCAACTGTGCCAGTGAATTTTGGAGGTGGAAAGTGGGATGGACTGACCTTTCACTCCAGATATTCCCACAAACGCTCAATAATAACATTGAGGTCTGGAATAGCTGTTGTACCTTATCTTTATGCTCTGCAAACCAAAACTTGACATGTCACGCACAATGCACGAGTGTATTATCTGCTTGAAACCAGCGATGGCCACTAGGAAACCATGTCTGCAACACTGGGTGCAGGTGCTCCCCAAGACTGGATTAGTACATTACAGATATTACACGACCCTTCAAAATAATCAATGGCTATAATAAATGTCATGATATGGCACCCAACAGCATCAGGGCTCCATGCTTTACAGTGGGACTCAAACAGACGGGTTGTTACACTTCTGCAAGTTTTTGCCTGACATGAACTCTACCAATGGTAGGAAACAATGTGAAGAACGATTCACTAGACCAGATGACATGTTGCCAGTCTTTAACTTCCCAGTGTTTATGTACATGGCACCACCTTACATGTTTTGTTGCTTTGATGTTGGTTATCAGAAGTTGTGGATGAAGAACGGCCATAAATACCTGCACAATGGAGTTCCCGACAAAGTGTTATGACGGAAACATGATAATTCTGACTGGTGTTCAACTATGCTGTTATTTGCAGTACTGTGGTCTTGTGCTTCTATTGTACCGTCCGCACTATCCCTATCTGGCATCTTCTATGGCATCCACAATTTGCACGTTTGGAGGCAATTCCATATCCTTTTTGATTGGTACTCATAATTTTCAATACAATTTTTCGTGCTACACTACTGTTTCTACTGTTCTAGTCAGTAAATCCCCAGCTTTGAGCGAACCAATGATCATGCCTTTTTTGAGGTCACTGATCTGGCGTTGTCGACAATTACTCCACAACAGCTGTTTCACCTGCGACTATGGCATCGTTACGTGATAGCCGACATCGTACTGCCCTCCTCTTTATCGCGGGTGACGTCATCCCCGTGATTTGCATACAGCGCACTGCATGTACTCCAGTCACAGTCAATGTTTCCATTATTTTGATAAACTCCTGTACATATATATGTATGTAAATATATATGTGTGTGTTGACTGAATATACATATTGTAACCAAGCTCAGAGAAGAAAAAAAAAAAAAGCCATTTTCCCCAGCAAATTCGAATTTTTAGGGAAAATTAGTTTCACGCATTTTTTAGCACAAAGTTGAAGCACAGACTAAAGAACTTACAATTGTAATAAGTTGAGAACATTATGTTGTACCTAAATTTAATGATCTTTTTTTTATTGAAGGTTTAACGATTACTGTGAGCAACTTAATGGCTATAAGCAGTCACCCGTCCCCAATTTATAGCCACTGGTTCCAGGGTAGGGAGAGAGCTAGTGGCGTAAGACAAACAACATCCAGGCCGCACCGGGATTCGAACCCGGACCCTTCTCGGACGAATGGTCATAAGCCAATGCTTATGACTATTCGTCCGAGAAGGGAGCCTGTTCCACTTCGAGCGCAGGCTATTGTCTCCCCATAAGGTGTCACTTTGTGCTTAGTTGTTTGTCATTCACTAACTATTTTTACATATATTTGTAAATATTTTTAAATACCTATTTTACAAATCATTGGAAACTCATTTTAAAACAGAGGAGAATTTTTGTTTATCGCTCCCCAATTGCTTTAGGTGATGTTTTCCCTAAGTTATTTTATTTGCATTTTCAATATTTCGGGCCACTCCCATAAAGAAATTTTGGTTGTGCTACTGAGAATATATTTTATTTTCTAACAAAAATTCATACCCAACCTGAACAGCTGAAAAACAAATATTAGAAAATGTTGGGTGCAACTGAAAATGTGTTATCCCCTGTCAACTGATATCCAGAAGGGAGTGCATTCCAAAGCCAGTTTGTTGACTTGTAGCATCTGCCTGCTAAATTGAATACGCCAAACTCAATTTGAGGCTAAAGGATTCGAGGTGTGGTGATTGGAAAATTTACCCCCCCCCAGTTCCATCTTGTGAAATACAAAATGTGTAAAGCTCGCCGAACCTTTCATCATCCGATTGTCAGTAAATGTCATGAATGAATTAAAAAGGGTGTCTGCATTTTTCGAAGGTTTACTGCAGCTAACAAAGGTCAAGATCTGATAAGCTATAGTAATATATGAATGCCTAATTGTACCTGGGATGACAACAACCATGTAGTATTGCAATTATATATCTCTTGGGTTAAATGAGTAAGTCTGGTATATATCGTTGTTCAATTTACGCTAGGTTGCTATGAACATACTCTTTACGTGGCTACGATATTTTAATTCAGTTGACATTAAATGTCCGTAAATACTGTTTCACACGTTATGCAAGTTCAGCTATCGGGAGATTGCAAAAGGACGTTAACATAGTATTGGCAATTGAAGTCAAGTATAATAATAATAATAATAAGTATCTGTACTTACATGACTTGACTTCAATTGCCAATACTATGTTAACGTCCTTTTGCAATCTCCCGATAGCTGAACTTGCATAACGTGTGAAACAGTATTTACAGACATTTAATGTCAACTGAATTAAAAAAAAAGAGTAAGTCTGGTGTTGAAATGGCAGAAGTCAGTTCTTACTCTGGCACTTTGAGATTCACATCAAACCTAAACAAATCTTGAGTTTTTCTCTACCACACACAGGCATTCTGCATATAGAAGACAGGTGAAAACACAAACATAAAGGAAACGGCGATAGATTGTTTCTACCCTCGGCAACAAAAACACCATCCAGAATGCCACAGAGTGTGAGAGGTAAGCGATTCCGATACCCTTATTTCAACAATAGTTGCTTTTGCAGCAAAAGTAGGCACATTCGTCCAGGATTTTTTTTTTTTTTTTTTTTTTGGAGGTTTAACGACCACCGTGAGCAACTCAATGGGCTATAAGCAGTCGCCCGTCCCTAATTTAGGGTCACTGGTTCCAGGGAAGGGAGAGAGCCAGTGCCGTAAGACAAACACAACATCCATGCCTCACCGGGATTCGAACCCGGACCCCTTTCGGACGAATGATCAGAGGCCATGGCTTAGACCACTGCGCCACCGGGGCGGCCGTCCAGGATTGTTTATCTTCTATGTGACAAAGCACCAAAAAAAAAATCTGTGCTCAAGTAGCATGCTCACTGGTTAATTTGATTTCTTTTGTTCAGTTATTTATTTTGCAGATGTATTTAATGGGCTTTCTGATCTCGAGTAAGACACATTTGGACTTGGAAGAAAAAGAAGAAAGGAAAAAAAAAAAAAAAAAAAAAAAGAATGCATAGAGGGAAGGAGAGAGTTTTCTTCTCCACCCTGGTTATTGCTTTAAAGAAATTTAAAGAATTCTTTAATGATCTTTTTAAGGAGAAAAACAGAGCATTGAATTAATTTTTCAGTAAATTTGTGCGAAATCAATTTTAAAAATTGTACTTAAAAGAGTTTGCCAGAAAACTGTGAAACATGGTGATAATATCCAGGAAATTGTAAAAACAACAACAAAAAAAAAACTAAATTACATGTGAACCACTTACGTTTAGGACATTTCCTGGGTGGACCTCCTTAGTGAGGAGGACCATGAAATTCCAGAGGGGGTCCGGACCCTCTGTGCGTCCCCTACCTTCTGCCGCCCATGGGTGTTTCCCTGCCAGATTTGGTTCACCTACCTATGTCCCCTTTTCAGTTATAAGCTTTCAAAGATGCTCATTTTTGAATTTTTTTTAAATTTAAATTCTCATATATTTAAGTAGGGAAGGAAATAACTTGAAAAATTTTTTAGTAGCATCTTGGAAACAATAATAACACAAAAAAAGAAAAAAAAATGTTATCTCTTTCCCTTCAAAGAGAAAAAAAAACTTCCCAAAACTGGCATTTTTAGTGATACTTCGGTTATTTTCACATCACTCTGCTAAAAAAAAATTTCTAACTAAAAGCTGTTAATCTTACTTTACCTAATGCTATAAGATGTGCAGATTTCAAATATTTTTGAATTTTTAAAAATCTTTATTTGTTAATGAAATAAAAGAGATTTTGTAATCACTTGCATTTTGCAAAATCATGTTTTTTTACACCCTATAGCAAAAACTTTTTAAAAATGGTTTAACTTCTCATTTATATAGGTTTCAATATATAAAGTATGAAAAATCAAAAATGGTCGAGAAACCATTACTTGTTGAAATACTGTGGAATGACCCTTATGTAGCCAATAATGTCATTTGTATGTACCTTCCTTTCATAAGAGAAGAATTATTTCTTCAGATTTCCCACTAAAATCTATAAATATGTCACACACCACATTTTTATGGTGAATACTTTTTTTATTCTTCTTGGTGTACACACACCAAATTTTCATCTAACATTAGAAAAGCCTCATCTTTCCTATTCATTCATTCAAATATGGTTACTATATCATTGGTCCCTCAGGATTGGAAGGGTGCTATTATTGTCCCCTTGTACAAAGGAAAAGGTGATCAGACTGACTGCAAGAACTATCCTGGTATTAGCCTATTGAGTGTGCCAGAAAAGTGTTCGATAAGGTCGTTATTGAAAGTATGGGGTCTTACATCAGAGAAAGTATAGGATGTTCAGAGTGGTTTTATGCCTGGTAAAGACTGCACTAACCAAACTTTTGCATTACGCATGATGATTGAAAAGTATCTGGCTGTTGGTAAGAAAGTTTTTGCTGCTTTCATAGATTTAGAGAAAACTTACGATCGAGTAAATAGGACATTTTTGTGGAAGGTTTTTAATGAATATGGTGTTACTGGAAATCTACATAATAGTGTAAAAGCCATGTATGATGGAAGTAGAGCTTGCATACAAGTGAATTGCATTTTATCAAAATGGTTTTCTATTAGTGCTGGAGTCAGACAAGGTTGTGTAATGTCACCCATGGCTGTTTAATATATTTATGGATGCGTGCATGCATGATGCCAAAATAGATAATACTGGTTTTTTATGTCTTGGTATTCGTGTGTGCAGATTGCTGTATGCTGATGACACTGTCCTGTTGGCAGAGAGCAAAAGTGAGTTGCAGAGTATGTTGTCCCGGATGTACGAAGTTTGCATGAAATTCAAACTGAGTATAAATAAGGGAAAGACCAAAGTCATGGTTTTTGACAGAGGAACTGGTAGTACTGAATGCAATATAAGTCTAAATGGCACAGTGATTGACCAAGTGAATGAGTTTGTGTATTTAAGAAGCATGTTTGACAGAGAGAACAAATTGGCTGGTGAAATTAGTAGGAGAGTGAATTCTTCATTGAAAGTCATAGCAGCTTTGGGAGGTGTTCACAGGAATGATGGGTTCTCAAGAGTGTCCTGCATGGCTGTGTATGAGAGTAATTGTTCCTACTCTGATGTATGGCAGTGAAACCTGGGTACTGCAGAAGAAACATAAGGGTCGTTTGTGCGCTGGAGAAATGCGTTAGGGGGGGGGAAGACACGTTCTGATTGTGTGAGGAATGAAGATGTGTTGCAGTTGTGTAATGTGAAGCAAAATGTTGTTAACAAGGTGGAGATAATATGCTTCAGTGGTTTGGCCATGTTGGAAGAATGAGTGATGAGATGCTTACTAAGAAAATCTTTTTAGTGGCAGGAAGGAAAGGAGAGGAAGGCCAAGGAAGTCACGGGAGGATCAGATTCAAGAGTGTCTGCATGAGAAAAAGATTATGAGTATGAAGTATAGGAGGTCTTGAGTACGGCATGTGATGGATGTCAGTGAAGCCCAAGTTGTATCTCAAGATCGCTGTAAATGGAGAAGTTTGATATAGCAACAGTAAGGAAAAATTATCTGGTAGTTTGTATTTCTTTGTGGAGCTAACCTCTGAATCTCAGAGAACAGTTTAGTGATATGTATGTAGGAAACACCTAACAGTGGTGGCCATGGTGACCAAAATTGTGGACACTTTTTAAAAAATTCATGTTTTGCAAATTTACAGGCTTATGAGGAAATGTTATGTTTCACTAAATGCAAATATTTATATATCAGTTGAAAGACAATTTAATGCTGATTTCGCATCGTTAGATAAAAATAACGCATCACTAGATCACTATAATAATTCAACGAAAGTGGAAGAAAAGAAATATTTGTTTTGGAAGGATAGGCTCTATTACAAAGCCCAGATGTATGTCTCCCTACACAAGAAGACAGAATGGTTACCATGAGGAAGTAAACAGAGTAGTCAGCTCGGCGCTACACACGTAGGCGCGAGAACAAAAATTTTCTGAAGAAGCTCTGTACTGAGGTCATAGGTAAGGTTAATTTCGAGAAAAGGATGAATTTGTAGGATAGGTCAACCAAGCAAATTGGTAAGTATTCCTTAGGAACAGGGAAAAGTAGGTCACCGAGAGTCTACTGTGGGGCTTTCATGTCAAATAAGTCTGGACGGAGAAATGAGTATAGCGAACAGGAATTCCAGGTTACACAGAGGAAACTTCCCAACTTCAAAGTTTAAGGTGGATATAGGACAAAGGTCAGGTAGTTATGCCACACTCCGACTCCTAATCTTGGTTAAACTTAAAGAATTCAATTTGAGTCATGATGAGATTTTTTTTTTTTTTTTTTTTTTGTCAATTGTCAGGTAGGAACATCAAGTTAAGTGCAGAGAACCTCTCAGGTGGTATGGACAGACATAAATCAGTGCAAGTACGTTTTTTTTGGGGTTTTTTTTTGAGCAACCAAATGCAATTACGAATTCAAGGTAAAGAAACGGTGCATTGTCACGTGAAAGTATGCAACATTCCAAGACTGTCTTCGAACCAGATATTGGTGCTCACATTACACTTGTGTGAGAACTAGAAATTTTTTTTTAGGTGCTTTTGATAAACAAAACTTTTTACATCGTCTCAAGCCACATAAGAGATGTGAGCTTTCATCTGAATGGCGTGACAGTTGTAAAACTATCTAACACCGTTTCAGAGGATAATGTATGTATTAGTATGATCATTTCCATGCGGAATTTCTTTTTTTCACGCCATTTTTGGACAGAGCTGACGAAATAAGTATGCTTTAATCTTGTTGGTGCTCGACCACACCTGATTAGCTGCATTAGATTTGGCTTAGAATATAAGTTTGCCAAAGTGTTTTGAAATGTATTGTACCTGTGTTGTGGCAAGCATTTATTTAGTAAGGTCCGTTAATGAGAGAGAAGTGCTTAAGGGCATTTTCATGTAGTAAATTTGTTAGGAATTAACTCAGAAACACGATTAAGTGGGATGTGGAGATTTGCTTGAGTTTAAGAAGGGATGCCCTTGGAGGTCAAAGGGAGGCACAGGGACTTTACTTTGGAGAGAGTAGCGATGCCCATTGGATGAACATCTCAGGGCATGGAATGTTTTTCAAAACCACTGGTTGGTTTTGCTTCAACTGAGTCATAAGTTTGTTTATGGAAAGCAGGAAGTGCAGTCTAGGGTCCATAAGATGGATGGAGACCAGGTCTATGCAAAGTCTTTCATTAACCTGCCTTATGATAATTCCCAAGCCACATAATAACATTGAATTAAGCTACTTGTTGTTACTAATACAAAAAAAAGTTTGGACTTAATGTTTTCAAGTGTGTGATTCTACGAATAGAACCAACAAATAATATGTGATGACTTTCACTGGATCACTACTACATTAATAAAGAGGCAGAAAGGAATGAGGGTCGTTACAAAACATTTTTTCGAGAATTAAGAAATTGAGTCATAAATACCTAAACAAAGTATTCCTTTCATTTCCTGGGCAGCCATACGTAAGAGTGAATGGGATTAATAAGCATGCGGAATTACATTGTACTCATATTTCGAACAAATGTAATTTTGAAAGTACAACTAGCTGACTGGCTCACTCAGAAAATGTACTGTTAAATGTGATTCAGACACACCAGCACAATGGCTTCCTGTAATTCTTTTTCTGTTTATTCATTCTTCAGGGGAAAATTGAAATTCCAGGGCAGAAGAATGCTTGATATACTATTCTATATATATACACACTGAAGAGCAATTGAATTAGAGACAGCTGGCATTACGCAAATGTGGCGCTGTGGGCGGCCCTGTAAATGTAAACGACATAACGTATGCAGCTATCCAACAATATAAGGAGTGACGCGGCGGGAATCAGTAAGAGTCGGACGCAGTATGGGTAAGACGAAGGATCTAAGCGCATTTGATCGTGGGCAAATTGTCGGGGCCGACAAATGGGTCACTCCATCTCGGAAGTCGTGCAGGCACTGAGATTTTCACGAGCCACTCTGTCACAGGTGCACCGTGAGTACATCGAATCCGGTAAAACCATCCCTGCAAGGGCCAACTGCTGTAGACAACAGCGTGTGGATGAACGGGGTCATCATCGGCTAGCTCGCATGGTAACAGCGGATAGACGGGCCTCAGTGCAAGAAATCACTCGGCAATTTAATGCTGGTGCACAAAAACGTGTAAGCAGCCACACTATCCAGAACCATCTCCTCGCTGTGGGGTACAGAAGCCACCATTCCAAGACGGTACCGCTGCTGACTGCACATCACAGGGTGCAGGAACATCGCTACTGGACCCTAGACATGTGGGAAAATGTTGCCTGAACTGATGAGTCAAGATTCACGTTGGTACATGCAGGATGGCAGGATACGAGTACGACACAAACCACATGAAGCAATGGATCCTTCTTGCCAGCAGGGTAATATTCAAACTGGTGGGGGTGGCATTCTCGTCTGGAGACTGTTTACGTGGACTGAAATGGGACCCCTGGTACGTGTGACATTGTCTCTCACAGGTCAACATTACCGGGATATCCTTGACGACCATTTGCTCCCGTTTGTGCGTCTTCAACATCCCACTGGGGACCTCATCCTGCAACAAGACAATGCACCATGCCATCACTCCTTAATTGTATCCGAATGGTTGGATGAACACTCCACCAACGTGACCTCGCTTCCTTGGCCACCTGACCTCAATCTTATGGAGCACATCTGGGATGCCATCGAGAGAGACGTTCGAGGCTCTGACCCCCTCCATCAAATCTTCGTGAACTGTGGGAGCTTGTTCAGGGGTCGTGGATCCGTATGGCTTCCCAACGCTTCCGGTGTCTTGTCGAGTCCATGCCGAGACAAATCGGCGCAGTCATCAGGGCGAAAGGTGGTGCTACATGTTACTAGGCAGGTATCTCTAATTCAATTGCTCTTCAGTGTATATGTATGTATGTGGGTTGTATCAAAAGTAATGCAAAAGTGGGCGTAACTTTTTTATTAACTGACTGAGGTCCTTCAAATTGTCCATGTTGGTAGAGTAACTTTTCCTCTATAGTAACCCTTCTTCATTGCAGATAAATAATGGATTCCAAGCAGAAGCAACGTGTTGTCATTGAGTTCTTGACTAAAGAACGGTGCAGGCTGTCCGATAGCCACAAAAGGCTACAGAATGTTAACGGAGATGACACCATTGACAAGAGCAATGTGTACAGATGGATGAAGTTTAAGGAAAGGAAACCACACAGTGGGAGACCACTGACATGAATTGTCAGCGAGTGGATGAATTGATTTGAACACAGAGAGAAGAGTCACAATCCTTGAGCTAGTTGCCCAACTGGACTGGTCACAATGCCATACAGAAGATGGTGGAATACTTTGGAAATTGGAAAGTGTGTGCAAAGCGGGTATCTCGACAGTTGACACCCGATTTAAAGGAGAGAAAGGTGGAAGTCTGCTCCGATCTGCTGGAAGCATTTGAAGCCGATGAATACGTGTTTTTACGATCTGGTGACAGGGGATGAAACCTGGGCGCATCTTTACGATCCAAAAACGAAGAATCAATCTATGAAATGGCATCACACCTCTTCACCAAGACCTAAGAAGTTCAAGAGCCAGCGGATAGCACAGAAAGTCAGGATGACTTTTTTGGGATGACATTCTCCTTGATGATTTTCTGGAGCGTGGCTGTACCGTGACCAGCTAGCGGTACACTGAGACACTCAAGAAGCTTAGAGAAGCCATAAGGAGGAAGAGACTGAACAAGAATCTGAAATGGATCCACATTCATCATGGCAATGCTAGAACCACACACACACATCTTTGCCAACAAATCAGGTGATCAGCAAATTAGGCTGGTCTGTGGTCCCTATCCACCGTAGAGCCCAGATCTGGTGCCGTCCGACTTCCACCTATTCGGTCCAATGAAGAACAGTCTCTGAGGATAATGATTTGATGACACAGACGAGGTGAAAGTGGCTATGAAGATGTGGGAACAACAGTCCAAACCTAATTTTTTTTTCAAAGAGGATTCGATAGTTGAGTTCAACGATGGTGCACATGCATTGCTTGTGATGGAGATTATGTTGAGTACAACTTTTGCACAGAGAAAAAGTTACTCTACCAACAAGTGCAATTTGAGCACCCCCTCAGTTAATAAAAAAAGCTATGCTCACTTTTGCATTACTTTTGGTACAGTCCTTGTAGTAATGCATACATTAGGTATTACAAAGATGCAGAGAATGGTTTAAAAAACTACTAACTGTACAAAATATAACATTACATATGGATAAATCAGTGTAATAATAATAATAATAAAAAAACACTTACAAAGCTTTCCTTTATTATTTCTTGATTGAGGTTTTCAAATTTTTTGAAGCATAGCTAGGAGTAGTAGCTTCTGATGATACATTAACTGCAGTGGTATGAGGAGTAAATGTACTCTCCCGTGAAAAATATGTTGCATGTCCTGGAGACGAAGATGGTCCTTGCTCCTCTTCTATTGTTAGACCACGATGCCCACCCTTTTTTAAATTTGAAGCACTATTTTCTGTAGCCTTTTCAGATTCTCGTAAAATCTACAAACAAGAAAAAAAAAAATTAGAAAGAAAAGGCAGGACAATTCATTCAAAAAACAAAAAGGTACTTTTTGTTGTAATTCTTTCAAGTTTCAAATCTAAAACTTTTGTAAAGTATTATAAGTCAAGTCTAGTTAAATCTATATTAAGCAGATTTAAGATGAAAAGTATGTAAGCTGTCTGTTGAAGGCAAATGAAAAAAAGCCTTATATAAAAAGTGTGCATAAAGGCAAACAGGAATATTATAAATGCAAAAAAAGAACACATCTGTACATTTCAAATCTTCCAAATGAAGAAACCTGTTTTTGGGAGTACCCTTATCTTGTTTATTTTTTTTTTTTTTTTTTTTTTTTTATAACAGACTAAACGTGATCCAAGGTTTGCTACAAAACATTGGGTGTTATCAACTATCAGAAGTGGTTATAATGAATAAATGAAATCAATTTTTTGAAGTTCTCCTGAATGAATATTCAAGGGGCAGTGGACAAATAAATAAGATCAGTTGACGAGTCTTAGTCCTGCTCCATCCAAATGCGGACTTTGCAGGGATAGGTGGAACTCACTATGCGCGTTTCCCAACGGTAAATGCTGCGGTAATAATCCCGATCCCAGGACCGCAGATTTAGGCACCCAGACAGGTGGCGCGAAACTGGGGAGGTCGCACACGATGGACCATGTATCTATTGAGAGACCTCTGGGAAATCAGTTCGCCACGCGACCAATTTTTTTTTTTTTTTTTTTGTGCAGAGGCCTTTAATTACATAGACACAATTATAAAGAACATTTAAAAGTATGGAAATACACATCAGTACAAGACACATTTTTTAAGCAAATCACAGGCAATAAACACACATTCTGCGTTGAACATTTGATTCGGGAACACAGTCCCTTCACTTGGTCCACTGGTGATATGTGTTAGCAATAGTCAATCCGTTCCTTCAGTCTCTCAATTTCTCGCCTGAGACATGGACAATCCTGGTCCGGGCTGGAATGGGAGGTGGGAAACTTAAGGTGGCATCTTGAGTTGGCACTATGGCAGTTTGGACATTTCGGTTTGTTCTGGCATCCCCATTGCCTGCTCGCCCACAGCAGGCACAGGACTGGAAGACTGCCGGACACTTGGCTTGATGACGTCCAAACCCGTTGCATTTGAAGCAACGGGTCTCCCTGAGAAACTCCCAGCAGGAGTGAACCAACTAGTACAGGTTCACTTTGCCCTTTTTGAGCAAGGTTTTAAAATTCCCTGGGGCCAGTTCGACCACCCAATGGGTTAGCTTTCCCTTCCCCTTGGCGGGGAAGAGTACCTTACAGTGTTAGAGATCTTTCAACTCATTTTGCTCGACTAAAAAATCTTGCATCTCTTCGGGTGTGTCCTCTTCTGTCCCATAAACGATAGTCTGGGAAGCTTTCCCTGTGGTTTTCTCAGCATGAACTCCTCTGAGAGCTCTTTGTCTTCGCTGAACGCTTTCGTCATTGATTCAAGCCCCTTGGCCTTAGTGCAAACAACCAAGACGCCACCATTACGCACTTTTTTCACACTCTGGATTTTCACCCCCAGGGCAACGGGGTTGAGATCTGATCGCAGTCTATGTTTTACTTTAACGAAAGACGTTCCCTGGTCCTTTGGATAAACCAGGAAGCTGTGCTCCGACATGGTCCTTGGCCCTCCCGACTTGGCCTTCGCTTTGGCGGCATAGGTCTTCTTACGGTTGAACCGGAGACTGGTCCACCAATCCCTTCTCCCTTTCTTCCAACTTGCCCTTCAGTAGCTGAATTTCCGCCAGTTGTCTGGAGTGGGCCTCTAGCATTCGATCAAGTATCTGTCTGATCTGGCCCCTCACATTGTGAGACACTCTGGTGTTCGGGCTATCTAGTAAATTATTCAATTCCTGGAACAACCCGAGATACTCATTCATGCCTGCGCTCACTGAAATTTCTATGTCTCCGTCCCCCGTTTGCGGGTTCAGGAGACCTGAGCAGGATGGATTCTGCTCGTCTGGCCCCGCACTTGGCCCGCTCATGTTGAGTGGTGGGACCAGCCCGGCGATGACGAGGTGGGGCCTTGGATCGGCGGGAGAAAAATTTCTGAAAAGAACTGTTTATGTTCGATGAATCAAACTCTAACTGAAATGTAGGCACGCTCTGCACGCAAACCTAACGTGCCACCTGCGCTTTGGCTTCAAAATCAATTTGGAAATTCTCGTCTGCTCGCTCCCCGGGGAACTTACCGATCCGCCAGTCTGGACAAATAAGTAATGTTAATATTATTGAGGAGGACCACAGCAGTTCACAAAGTAAGAGGTACTATCCTGCAACAGAAATACTGAAATGCTGCAGGTTGCAAAGAAATCCAGAATGCTACACTTTGGAATAGCTAATGTCCTTTGTATACATAATATAGCTGTAGATTTTTATATATAAAAAAAAGGAAACATTTTTTGTATATGGCACGATTTTAATAATATGCAATATCTTTCCTTGAACAAAATACAGAAATATTCCCCAAAATATTCAATTCTCTTCACTTGAGAAAAAAAAAAAAAAATAAGCAAATGCACTGTAGTTTTTTTCTAGACAAATCCACCATAGGCAAAATGTAATCCCCTCTTCCTCTAACCCATTACGACCAGCAAGTTTTCTCTAAAATATGGATTGCTGAAAACAATGCAGCTCAACAGATTCATTGTTGCCACAGCATAAGCTCATCTTTGCATTTTAACCCTTTCCAGCCCACTGTTGTTCAAAAACAACATATATTCTTTGAATTTTTGTAGTCCTTCTAACAACAAATTCTTACTAAACCCATTGTAGCTGGTAGACAAGTATCCAAAACATAGCAAAAACTGCAAGACAGGATTTTCATACGTTGTGTGCCAAAAATGTGATATGATTTTGTGTTTCACACAAAAAAAGAAACTGTCAGTTTCTTTTTTCTTTTTTTAATTGGAGGTTTAACGACCACCGTGAGCAACTCAATGAGCTATAAGCAGTCGCCCGTCTCTAATTTAGAGTCACTGGTTCCAGGGAAGGGAGAGAGCCAGTGCCGTAAGACAAACACAACATCCATGCCTGACCGGGATTCGAACCCGGACCCCTTACGGACGAATGATCAGAGGCCAGCGCCTTAGACCACTGTGCCACCGGGGCGGCACTGTTGATTTCCATGTGAAGTATTCTATTGGAAATTTTCCTATATTCAGAGATCGCAGATCGAAATAGAATTTCCTTTTGAAAAGAACGATGTGGTTTCATGTTCACGAAGGAAACAAAATACGGAAAAGGAAGTCAAATTATCAGAAATTTGAGCTTTTGTATCCCAATGTTGCTCACAAACAACATTTTGTATTTGAGGAATAAATAGTTATAAAAAGTTTTTACTGTTATATTTATTTATTACAATCCCAAAACACCACAAAACCACCCAAAAAAGTTTCCAATTTCAAAAATAAAATTTTGGGCTGGGAAGGGTTAACTCTGTTTTGCCTGCCTCTTCCCTGCAAAATCCAAAAGCTTCCGGTACTGCATATATCCATGTAACATTTTCTTATACTCTAACTTTTTGCTACCCCAAATTTCTTTATCCTGCTCACAAAATAAAATGAAAATACCTTTCTAGCACTGTGCCAGTCAATTTCCTAAGTTCACTGAAGATGATTACACAGCTTATGGCAGCAAAATAAATTTGCTTTCTTTTAGAATGGGAAATAAGTTCATTTTTATTTGAGGAAAAAAAAAATATGATATTTCCAATTCTTGAATGATCACAGAATTTCTCGTGCAATTTTAATAATATTGCCAAAGTAATAAGAGATTTACATTTGGTTAACAATATCCCCAAAATGTCTTACTAGAACATTATTTTTATTCAAAAATTTTAGCTTTGCACATTTCTTGTAAGGTTTTAAAGGCATTTAGCAGAATATGAAGGTGCGCTGTGGAATAACTATTGTAACAATTACTCAACCCTTCTGAAGAAAAAACTTCCTATTCACATCATACAAACAGTCCTGTAATTTTCCTTGTCGGTGAAAATTATGCACATTTAATCTCAGTATCTTCCAGCCACCAGCAAACACATTCCTCATACCATTCACTGGAAATCCTACTTAAATATACTATAAATCAGCATACCACTGGAAATTATGTTCAAACAGTGCCATAATCTTTCTCCCTGTATCTAGAGTAGGGTTTTCAACCTATCAGGACCGAGGGCCACAACACTAAATTCGAAAGCTTTCTTGGGCTGCAAGTCTGTTGACACTGATAGAGAATCATAGATGACACATTTTAATTCATCCTATACTACACTTTTACTGCCAAAAGCACGTTCAGAAGCAATATGCTTTGTACTTCAAGAAACAGAAGAATACAGTACTTAGTATATAACTACATTACAGGAAAAATTCATGATAAAAATCTGGTACTAACATTACAGCAGGAATGCATGTCATTACAATCTTAATGAGAAACTTGATATTGTTCTTGCTTGACTAAAGCCTCAATATCATGTGTAATCTACATTGTCACAATTTACTAAGTGTCTTCCAAGTGTTGTTCTGTCAGACATGACCTTGTTTTGGGTTTTTCATTTGACTGAACAACTGCTTATGTACGCAGTCGTATCAGAATAATATGACCACCTCCAGAATTACAGTGTACCCACCCAGGTGCAACACAGAGTGCACATGACAAGGTCAACCACACAGAGATATAAGCAGCTGGCCAGGACATATGAGTCATTGTGTATCATGTGAGCACAATAAGCAGAGGTACTGATTTGATGGATGTTCAAAAAGGAATGATCATCAGCTACCCCGCCAAGGATGTAAGCATCTCAGAAACAGCAGACTTTGTGGGCTGTTCGCAAGGTGCTGTGTAGTAAATGTGTACTAAGAATGGACCGCTGGCACATCGAGTACCTCTAGAAGTCACAACTGTGGAGCCTCAAAGGCCATCGACCCCAGAGGAGAATGTCGCCTCCATTGACTAGTAAAGGGCAATCGACATACAACAGTGCAGCAATTGACCACACAAATGAATGCTGAGGCCCCCAGGTACGTGTCCACGATAACAGTAGAGCGAATCCTGTTACACATGGGTCTCCAGTCACTGCAGCATCAAGGTACCCATGTTAACCCAGGTTCATTGGCAACGACGCCTGCAGTTCGCATAGGACTACCGTCATTGAAAGAGTGGGAAAAGGTTGCTTTCTCCAATGAATCGAGGTTTCTACTCCACAGAAGTGATGGGTGGTGGCGGATACGGTGTCAGACACATGAGAACAGCACGCGAGAGTATTTTGCATACATGCCAGCAAAAAAGACTTAGTAATGAAATTGTAGTTAAAAGGGGGCAAATTTTTGGATTAAATGCTCAGTGTTTTGAATTATGGAAGCTTATATGCAACTCAAGCTATGCTCAATTTGGTGGTACATAGAAAGATCGTATACTGGACATAACCTTCATCGAAATGAATGAAATTGCTGAAAAAGAAGCTAATAACAATTGCATTACAGTTGATAAAAAAGTTACATGCTTTATTTGATGAACAGAAACCAATTAAACAACCTGTAAACAAATTCAATGTATATGAAAACCTTTCCGATAACAATTTGAGCAGAAAAAAATGTCTGTCTCACGTGCTGGAAATGTGAAATATGGAGCAAAAACCAAAGGATGGTAAGTTGCCCTAAATCTGTTATTACAGTTTTGCACATTAAGTTAAACCTTAGGTGTTGGACAGGTGTCCAATATATAAGGCAATCTGAGTTTTATAACTAGGTGAAAGCCCATCAAAAATGATGGGGAAAATAAGATGAGTAATTTTTTAAATCATTTATTTATTATTTCTTTGATCACAACATTTTTAGTGAACATTCGTTCATCATCTTACCTTGATATGGAATGTCACAAACATACACAAACCAATGTTTCATCAAAGTGAAACAAATGCGTTCCAAATGTGAAAGTAAGTTTCATGAATATTACAATGCAAAAAAAAAGTATATTGGTTGAGGCAGGGATTCAATAATTAAAATAGGCAAGCACTCTTTTCATTGTGCCACCAAAATGGGACAAATGCTCAGACAAACAAAATTATATCATTTATATAGTTTTACTATAAACTTTAATATCTAATTATCTAAATATTAGACTTCACTGTACCGTCCTTGATACTAATAACATGTGCATACTAAATGTATATTTGTGCCATTTCTGGACCAATAAAAATAAGTGGACCACCACATTTTGGTATACACTAGTCTTGTTGATGAGTGAAGTCTTTTTTTCTTTTAAATTTCTGCGACTGCTTATGGTGTTTTGTGTTTTATTTACTAGTATTATTTGCATGAGTACATGTAAACATTCTGTTCTCCTAAATTTGTAATATACAGCTCTGATGAAATGATATGTTAGTTTTTACATGTGCTGTAAATGTGTAAAGTTTTTCTTTCACAGACAAGTGGGAATTTTGATGGACCAGGGATTTGCAAATTTCAGGGATCCGCTGGGCCAGTAGAAGATTTATTTCTAATTCTGACATTGGGATGGGTCCCTGAACACCAATGGCTACCTGCCCATCCTTGCTGACCAGATGCATCCCTTCATGTTGGACGTTTACCCTGGTGGTGATGGTGTCTACCAACAAGACAATGCGCCCTGCCATGTCGCTAAGGGCGTGCATGGCTGGTTCCAGGAACGCAACAGCAATGTCTCCGTTCTCTCTTGGCCAGTGAAATCTCCTGACCTCAATCTCGTAAAGCGCTTGCGAGACTATTTGGATCAACAGATTTCACGTGCCAACCCACAACCACGTACATCATCTCCGGAATGGGAATGTGTGCCTGGGCAACCTTCCAGCGCCTCATTGTGTCCGTGCCATCTTGCCGCTGTCATCCAGGGCAATGGTGGTTATTCCCATTATTAGGTAGGTGGTCATATTATTCTGATACAACCATGTATACAGGTACTGCCAAAAACAGAAGACGCGAACAATGCACATTTACGTATTTCTGGATACTTTTCTTTGGAAACATATTTGGAATAAAAATCAATTACTGTAGAAATTCAGTCAGAGCAGATCTGCAAACTGTAATTGTAGATGAGGTAGTACACTTTTGATGTCAACCAAGAATGGCAAGGAGTACCCACCCATGGAAATTTCATTCTTTCTGAAGTCATAAAATCTGCTTTTGAACTCCTCTCTCAGATTTGAAATGCATTGTACATAATCACCTGAGCTTCATGTTCTATTTTCATTCGCCAATGCCACTAATGTTGGAAAGTAAACAGTTTATATTTTGCAATTGACGTTCCCACAGGATTAGTTTGGTCTCAAAAGCTTTCATATAGTCATGAAGATTATGAACAAGTTGACCTTTCCCAAGTAAATGGTAGTTCAGGTAATTGAGGTAACCAGTACTGCTGACAAGGAATGCAAAGTCACTTAACCATTTCTCATCATGGACCTCGCAAATGTGCTTTCCTTTGGATTCCATGAATTGTTGAACTTCGCCCTTCAAAGAAAAAAGGAGTTGAAGCATCTTCCTGCAGTTCCAATCAACATACTTTTGCATAATATGCGCCACCATGTTCAGCTTCCAAATCGCTCAAGAACTTTTGAAATTGCCTGTTATTGAGAGCTTTTGACCCGATAAAATTCACCACTTTCACAACAACAGTCATCACATGTTCAAAGTTTGAGAAGAAATTCGCACCTATAGTTTCTTGGTGGATGATACAGTGGAAAGACGCCATTATCTTAATACTGCTGCACTCCGTGTCAGATTTCATTAAAATTGTCATTCCTCTTTTCTTTACAGCAGGTGCACTATCAGTGGTTATAGAAGACATGTTGCTAGAGTCTAGTTCACACTTAGCCAAGGTACCTCTTAGACTTAAAAATATGAAACCCATGTCATGTCTTTAAGAGTAACTACACTGGCTAATTGTTCTATGATCATCAATTTTCTATCAACACCACAAATGAAAATGGCCACTTGGGCATTATTCACTGCTTTTGTGGATTCAACTATTGCGACAGAATAAAACACAAACACTCCTTACACTTGGATTTGAAATTGCTGAACACATTTGCTGCCAGATCGATCCCCTATGCACCTCACTATTGTCACACCAGACAAGCTAATGTTCCAAACAACTTGAACCTGTGATGAGCAAAGCACATCATTTGCACATTGAAGACATTCTGTCACAAACACTCTTGAAAACATTCTTTCACAAACACTCTGTCAATAAGGGGCATTCCACGTTTTGCAATTTTTTCTGCTATCACATAGTTAGCACGATCACTATTTTCAGACTGTTTATTTACCTCAGAAAAGAAGGATTGCTGACAGTTTAGCTTGTTTTTTAATTCATTAACTTTTTTGCTCCGAAAATGTCCCTGCAGTCCAGAATACTTTGCACTGTGTTTCATATCGTCTCTTGATGTATTCTTTCATTACCGCAACGCTCTTATTGCAAATAAGGCAAACTGCCAAATTCTTATGCTCAATAAAAAAGTAATGGGACGAGCACTTGAAAAAACTTACTTTGCCTCCAACTTTCCTCCTCTTGCTATCACAACTCACCATTGTGCATACATTCAAAGAACAAACATGTCTGCTGACTGAAGTGTTTCACTCAACTTAGGTCAACTACTAGGCACCCTTCTTATCGCAAACCAATCACGAGCTTTACATCTACCAGTGTCCTTTTTACAATCAGGGTCACGCAAACGCTCTTCTCCTAGCATCCAATCCTTTCAATAGGATAGTGGTAATTTTGGGGAATAGAATATATAGGCGGCATAAAGGGGGAAGACACTAGCAGACACTTTTCACTTCTTCCAGGCACTAGCAACAACTGGCCTTTACGAATCCAATAGATGGTAATTATAATTTGGTAAATTATGTAATGCAAAATTTTATAGTGTTCTGAAAATCACTAATATGTTAGCAATCATTGCCATTTTTTTAAACCAATCTCTTCCACCCACTTCCCTCACACAAACATTGTATTTTTTCCCCACTGTAGATTTTGGCACATGCATATCTCATTCCCCCAAATAAAATGCCGCCCCCAATAGAATGTTTATCTAGTTGATGTGAAACAGCCCAGCAGGCCATCTAATGACCTGCAGGCCCTGGGTTGAAGACCCCTAATCTAGATTATTCAAACAGTGAGCTAAACTTTACACAGCACAAACGTGCATTCAAATAATGACAACCTTCATGATAATTAACACAGCAATTGGACATCGCCGAATTGACTGTAATTACTGTTTCACACGTGAATTAAATAACATCAGAAAACTTGAAAATTTCATCGCCGTGGAGCGGGAGAGGATGAAAATTTCAAGTTTTTTCATATGATTTAATTCACGCGTGAAACAGTGATTAGTCAATTCGGCGATGTCCGATTGCTGTGTTAATTATCATGACGTATTTACCACATGTTATGAAAAGAATATTTATTCAACTCTGAATAATGACAATCTTATTCTCCCAGAACATGAGCCCAAGCCATAATCTCTGTGCAAATTCCAAGCGCATCTTGAAAGTCAGATGAATAGTTCCACACAATTTACCCAAATAAGGCTGAAATCTTCAACACCCTGAAAATTGTATTTTCTGATTGAAATAAACCATTCCTGTTATGGTTCTTGAGTGAGAAACTGTAAGCAATGAACGCAAGATAAGTCTAAATGACACAGTGGTCAACTAGGTAAACGAGTTTGTGTATTTAGGAAGCATGTTTAACAGAGAACAAATTAGATGGTGAAATTAGTAGGGGAGTGAACTCTTCGTTGAAAGTCATAGCTGCTTTAGAAGGATTTCACAGGAATGATGGATTCCCAAGGAAATCCCGAATGGCTGTGAATGAATGTAATTATTCCTACTCTGATGTATGGCAGTGAAACCTGGGCACTGCAGAAGAGACAAGAGTCATTTGTGTGCTGGAGAAATGCATTACTTATGGGGGGTTTGTGGCAAGACTCACTCTGACATGTGAGGAATGGAGATGTATTGCAGTTATGTAATGTGAGGCAAATGTTAGTAAGGCGAAAACTAATATTCTTAGATGGTTTGGTTATATTAAAGAATGAGTGATGAGATGCTTACTAAGAATTTTTCCATTGACACAGCATTTTCTTGGTGTCTTTAATCTCCCCACCCTTTTCCAATTTTTTTTTTCACCACTTTCGTTTGCAGGAACTGAAGACACCTTTCTTCCCTCTGTTATTTACAAGACCATGCGGTGCATCATGACAATCAGGGCCTATTTCAGATAAACACATGGTATGGGAAGGTAGCAAAAGAGACATGAAGTATTCCAATCTTTATTGTTGAGGCCTAGCCTTCAAGAAAGAGCATTTATCCAGGGGGAATTGACAGAAATTTTTGCCACAGAGGTAAGGATTCATGCTTGCATGTTTTTAACCTTAGGAATTATTACTCTATTTTAAATTTTGCCCTTCTTATTGAAATAATTAGAATAACTGTGTGTGTAAAGAACAGAATTTTTATTGTAATGCATATACATATATTTTTAATAGAATTTTTAAAAGCTTTTTAGAAGTGAGAATTTGTATGACAGTCGTTTGCAAACCGGGGGGGGGGGTAACTTATAGAAATCACAAAATACTTCTTGAAAATCATGTGAGAAGTATTTGTACTCCCTGTCCAAAAACTTACCGTTACCACTGGTTCGAACGCTGCTGCTACTACAGGTCCCAGCATTGAATTATGCTGTGATTTGTGGAAATCTTGCATGCCAGCGGGTTGTTGCGGTGCATGCCAGATGCTCACGATCGCCCATGGCTTTTCTGCGGCCACACCAGTCTTGCACTCTGGATTTCTCCCAAGTTTGTGTAGTACAAGGTGCACCCTTGATATTGTTGACAATGTAAATCCAAATTTCGTGATTTCTGAGGTGGAGTGACCCATCTCCTGTGCGCCGACTATCGTACCACATTTGAAATTGCTTAAATCCTGATAAGTTGCCATCTGAACTGTGAATGCTACTACTTTAGGTTGTGGATTTATCTTCCTCTATATATATGTTGTTTGGAGATGATACCATTTGCTACATGGGTGTGGTGGCATGTAATGGAAATGTTAGCACCCTTCCCAGTTTTTTTGGCACCTCAGTGTATATCCCATGTCATGTGTATCACATGGAATATTGTTACAGACTCACCTTTCTTCTGGAATCCCAGATAGCTTAGTTGAGTCACAGCTTTCACTCCATTTATCTATTTTCGCGACTTAGGGACATATTCAAATGATGCAGATCTGGTTGAAGACTCAGGCTTCAAGCAACAATATCCCATAAACATAGAAATTGAGTGAAATACACAGAGTCATGTGCGATAATGAAGTTCGTTAAGCAGAAACTTTCAGCCATTCTATGGCCTTGATCACCCACGATCAACTGAATCTGAGAACTGGTTGCCAGAAATCAGTATAGAGACCCAAATAAATGGAATTTGGTGAGAAGTCTCTGAATTGTAATTCTTGGCAAGCAAAATTTCAATGCTTTCATGGAAACGCCCCATTCATCAACAAAGCATCTCTGCAACTTTTTTTGTTTCTTTCCAAATGGGAACTGCAGAGGTGTCTTCAAGGGTTAAGTGCAGACAATGCTGTCTTTGGAAGACCATTGGAAACATCGCTTTTGTGTTCACTAAGTCTTGTATTGATGCTTTGGTATGTGCTTCCAATATATACTGAGAGCCCAGAAGAAGTTGAAATAGGAGTGGCACAAACTCCAAAGATGTCCAGGTGAGAGACAAGATCCCTGTCTTTAACCAGGCACTTTGCTGAAGGAGAATTAGGTTTCACAATGACAGTATATACGTATAGCCCAGTGTGAAACTTAACCCTTGTGCAAAGCATCTGCACTAACCCTTGAAGACACTTCTGCAGTTTCTCTTTGGAAAGAAAAAAAAAATTGCCCCATTTATCAAAAGCATCTCTACAATTCCAAGAAAGCATCAAAATTTTGCTTATCAAGAATTGCAATTCAGAGATCCCTCACCAAATCCCATTTATTTGGGTCTCTATACTGAAATCTGGCAACAGTTTCTGCACCTCAAATTCACATTACAGTTCTGGCAACCAGTCCTCAGATTCAGTTGATCGCAGGTGATCAAGGCCATAAAACAGCTGAAAGCTACAGCTTAACGAACTTTATGACCATACGTGACTGTGTTTCACTTAATTTCTATGTTTATAGATGCAGATCTGTCTCAAAGATATTTAAATGCATTTCAATACGGGTTGGAGAGGTATTTTTTTTTTTTTTACTCTTTACTTTTGAAAACAGCAATTTTTATTCTGTTTTATATATCATGTTTTTAAATCTGTATATAGCCACACTTTTACATAAGCTCTAGCTCTTATCTTCTATCCCCCCCCCGACTCCTTTTCTTCTCCTCTTGCATCAATGGTAAACTGTAGCAGTGGATTAAGATAAATGTGCCTGCTGCTCATCAAATAAGGACAATTCAGAAATAAAAATTATAAGTTCATCTGAAGGTATTTATTCTTATTTCAAAAGTTGCTGGACTTGAGTTATCTGCCAATATAGTAAGTATTGCAGCCAACTGTCAACAAGAACAACAGAATGCTCAAGGACTGACTTATTTTGTCATTTTAATATATTCAGCTTTATAAAGGGGTTGGGAGGACATTTTTGTTCCTGGGTTTTAATGGTATCTGTGTATATATTTAATAATAACTCCAGACCTGCCAACTTTCAAGAATTGAAAAATTAAAAGCCACATTTTTTTTTTTTTTTTGTGAATGTTTAATCCATGCGTTCAATTGACTGTCATATCGATTAAATGTTTCAAACATATTGATGAAGAGTCAATTTATTACGCAGACTGTCTATTTTAATCAATTTCATGTCATAACACTTCTGGTACTACTTCGCACTTACAAAGTGATTAAAATGCAACTGACGTACAAGTTTAATGATAAAATTAGTATGCTACCTTTAGAAATAAATATTTCATTTGTAACAGTGAATTTATTGCAGTAACTTTTTACTTCAACTTAGGAGAGGTTTTTGACCTTACATTTTTGTGCAAACATGTTAGAAACCTTTAAAAAACACAATTACATACATACATATCACTAAGCTGTTCTCCGAGATTTAGAGGTTAGCTCCACAAAGGCATACAAACCACCAGATAAATTTTTAACTGATTATTTACTTACAGTTGCTGTATCAAACTTCTCCATTTACAGAGATCTTGACACACAACTTGGGCTTTACCAACATCCATCACATGACATACACATGACCTTCTACACTGAAGAGCAATTGAATTAGAGACAGCTGGCATTATGCAAATGTAGCGCTGTAGGCGGCTCTATAAACGGAAACGACATGACGTATGCAGCGATCCTACAATATGAGTGATGTGACGGAAATCAGTAAGAGTCGGACGCAGTATGGGTAAGATGAAGGATCTAAGCACATTTGATCGCGGGCAAATTGTCGGGGCCCGACAAATGGGTCACTCCATCTCGGAAGTCGTGCAGGCACTGGGATTTTCACGAGCCACTGTGTCACGGGTGCACCGTGAATACATCGAATCCGGTAAAACCATCCCTGCAAGGGCCAACTGCAGCGGGCAACAGCGTGTGGATGAGCGGGGTCATCGTCGGCTAGCTCGCATTGTAACAGCGGATAGACAGGCCACAGTGCAAGGAATCACTCTGCAATTCAATGCTGGTGCACAAAAACGTGTAAGCAGCTACACCATCCAGAACCATCTCCTCGCTATGGGGTACAGAAGCCATCGTCCCACGAGGGTACCGTTGCTGACCGCACATCACAGGGTGCAAAGATTAGCATGGGTGTGAGAACATCGCCACTGGACCCTAGACATGTGGGAAAATGTTGCCTGGACTGATGAGTTGAGATTCACATTGGTACATGCGGATGGCAGGATACGAGTACGGCACAAACCACATGAAGCGATGGATCCTTCTTGTCAGCAGGGTACTCTTCAAGCTGGTGGGAGTGGCATTCTCGTCTAGGGACTGTTTACGTGGACTGAAATAGGACCCCTGGTACGTGTGACATAATCTTTCACAGGTCAATGTTACCGGGATATCCTGGACGACCATTTTCTTCCGTTTGTGCGTCTTCAACATCCTACTGGGGACCTCATCCTGCAACAAGACAATGCACCGTGCCATCGCTCCCGAATTGTATCCAAATGGTTGGATGAACATTCCACCGATGTGACCTCGCTTCCTTGGCCAGCTAGGTCACCTGACCGCAATCCCATCGAGAGAGATGTTCGAGGCTCTGACCTCCCTCCATCAAATCTTCACGAACTGTGGGAGCTTGTTCAAGGGTCGTGGATCCGTACGGTTTCTCAACGCTTCCGGTGTCTTGTAGAGTCCATGCCGAGATGAATCACCGCCGTCATCAGGGCAAAAGGTGGTGCTACATATTACTAGACAGGTATCTCTAATTCAATTGCTCTTCAGTGTAAACTTCATACTCACAATCTTTTTCTCATGCAAACACTTCTGAATCTGATTCTCCAGTGACTTCCTTGGCCTTCATCTGCCTTTCCTTTCTGCCACTTGGACTGAAAATTTTTTTTAGTAAGCATCCCATCACTCATTCTTTCAACATGGCCAAACCACCTAAGAATATTAGTCTCCACCTTACTAACAACATTTTGCCTCACATTACACAACTGCAACGCATTTTCATTTCTCACACGATCAGAGAGTGTGTTGCTAAAAACTCCCTGTAAGTAACGCATCTCTCTAGCACACAAACAACTCCTATGTCTCTTCTGCAATAACTAGGTTTAATTGCCATACATCAGTCAGAACAATTTATATTTTCATACACAGCCATTCGGGACTCTCTTGAGAACCCATCATTTCTGCGAAAACCTCCTAAAGCAGCTACGATTTTCAATGAAGAATTTACTCGCCAACTAATTTCACCATTTAATTTGTTCTCTCTGTCAAGCATTCTCCCTAAATAAACAAATTTATTCACCTGGCCAATCTCTGTGCCATTAAGACTTATCTTGCATTCAGTACGAATAGTTCCTCACTCAAAAACCATAACTTTGGTTTTTCCCTTATTTATTACTCAGTTTGAATTTTATACCTTCGTATATCTGGGACAACATACTCTGCAACTCACTTTTGCTCTCTGCCAACAGAACTGTCATCAGCATACAGCAATCTGTACACACAGATATTATCAAAACATAAGCCAGTATTGTCCATCTTGGCATCATGCATGCACGCACCCATAAATATATTAAACAGCCATGGTGATGTTACACAACATTGTTTGACTCCAGCACCAATATAGAAACCCATTTTGATACAACACCATTAATTCTTACACCAGCTCTACTGCCTGCATACATGGCTTTCACACTATTAAGTAGATTCCTAGTAACACCATATTTATTCAGTACCTTCCACAGAAGTACCCTATTTAACTCTGTCATAAGCTTCCTCTAAATCTATGAAGGCAGCAAAACCCTTCTTACCAACAGCCAGACACTCTTCGATCATCATGTGTAATGCAAAAATTTGGACACCCCACACTTTCTCTGATGTAATGCCTGGTAAATTTTCAATAATAACCTCACCAAACAAATTTCTTGGCACACTCAGTAAGCTAATACCACAATAGTTCTTGCAGTCAGTAGGATCACCTTTTTCCTTATACAAGGGAACAATGACAGCATCCTTCCAATCCCGAGGTACCATTCCTAACTCCCAGCACAACTGGCCAATTTCAGTTAACCAGTCAATTACAGAATCACCACCATATTTTAACATCTCAGCAGTTATGCCATCTACCTTACCGTTCTGAAGGGATTTTACAGCTTTACACACGTATTCTCTAGAGATCCCTCCTGTGCTTCCATCTCTCACTCTGACATTTGCCTCAGAATCACTTTTGCTTTCTTGATCTAATAAGTCACAGAAGTATTTATCCTATCTTTTGCTCACCTCATTGGGCTCCCATAGCATTTCCCCGACCTTATTCATAAAAAAAAACACGATTGTTTGTATTATTTCTCTCTTTTAGCAGTTACTGCCAATACTAATCCTACAGCATTTTTACCCAATCTTTCCTGAAAATAGAAAGGGATGCAGAAGTAGGTGAAAATGTGATCAGGTAAATCAGAAAACACACTCAGTGGTCCTTGGAGCCACTTATTCTCCCCTCGAAAATGAACTAACCATGAAAAAAAAATAAAACAAACAAAACGAAAATGTAAAATGTCGCCTATAAAATAATCGTAAAACAAGTAGAATTGCCACAAATTTTACTGGTAAACAGTTAAACTTGGCAGGTATGTAACTCAGTTCTGAAAGAAAAAAAAAAAGGGTTTTTACCATGACTTTAGTGTTGGTTAATATGTATATATGCTGCATTTTTTTGACAGAAACCCTACTGACTCAAGATTTTTGTTTTTAATGAAAAAAAAAAAGTTTACAGTTTTAACTAAAGGTTTAAAAAGTTAGATTAATTTTCTAAATAAAAAATGCATCAGGTAGCACAGGCACTAATTGGGCAATCCGAAAAAGTAAAATTTAATTTTTATACTGAAATCAGAAAATAAAATAATGTAGTGCATAAATATGTAAATTAAAAACTTCTACAAAAGGTAAAAACAACAACAAAAATTAGCTTAGTGCCTGTGATACACACAAATAAACCTATCAAAAATTCCCTGTTGTCTGTCACTGCTTTTACACAAACCTCCATGAATTACCTTTGACAGGTATTCTTTCCTACACCTGAACCTAAAGAGATTAGATTTGTAGATCTGTCTATCACTCATCTATTACTAAAACCCAAATTAAACATTTTGGGGCGATATGCATATAATTAAATCTACAATTATCAAGTTAAATATACTTGTTTAAAACAACAGAAGAAATCAGATGTAACATGCATATAAAATGCTAAGAATTAACAATGCTCCTTTTTATTTTTAAATAGAAATTAAGGAAGAAATAGTCCTCATTCACTCTATTATTCACAGCAATCAGAATTGTGTATAGTTTAGTAGTCCCCATGTAACATCTCTGCAGGAAACTTCAAGATTACATCCCCTGGAGTGGAAATTGAACCCACATTGCCCAATTTTTATTTATTTAATGGATAGCATGCTCAGACGGAAATCACAAGATGCAGGTTTGATTACCACTTCAGGGCAATGTAATTTTCAAGTTTTCTGAGATGTTACATGGTGACCAATAAACTACAGGCAAATTCAATACACAATTCTGACTGCTGTGAATAATCTCACTTCCCCCTCCCCCTCAATTTCATGTCAGCTTGAACAATTTATTCAACATAATTCAAAAACAGTTTTTCTCCTTTTCAAAGACACAAAAGAAGGGTGGGGTAAAAAGGGGCATACCTTAACGTGTAAAATAGCTGTAAAACAGGCTACAGCATCTTGGTTAAATGGATCATACTCCATGGCACGCTTCAGGTACTTATATGAGTTATTAATATCCCCTATTCCTGAGAACCTAAATATGAAAAAAAGAGAAAAGAATTATTACTGAACATATAGTTTCATCAGTGGCACACCCAAGGGGGTGGGGCACAGCCACTCCCCTCCTGGGTTGACAGAGCGGGAAATTATTACGTCGAAGTTTGAAACAAAAAGTCACGATACATGATCTACATATACTTCATCATGTACCGTATAATTATAACATACAATAATTATAAGGGAGTAGTTCTGTTAAATAAATTTAGAAAAATCTAACCAGGAAAAGAATTTCATCTACTGATTCTTCTAATCATTTAACTTTCTTGTACTGCAACATTACTAGTAACTGGATAAGAATAAATGTACAAAAGTCAACCTCCTCCTTAATTCTTATAGCACCTGACTATTTTTCTCGGTACATTTAGGGGGTCACCCCATCTTGCAAAGTGCTGTGCAAATGGTTTTGGTCCCGATGTGCTGCTTCGCCTCAAACGACATCCGAAGCTGACATTAATCAGCGGAAGGTTCTGGTCTCAGTGTGGTGGGATTTTAAAGGTGACTTGTTTTTCGAGCTCCTACCACGGAACCAAACAATCAATTCGAATGTGTACTGTCAGCAATTGGACAGTTTGAACGAATCTATGATCCAGAAACGTCCAGAGCTAGTTCACCGTAAAGGTGTTGTGTTCCATCACGACAACGCGAGACCACACACAAGTTTGATCACCCGCCAAAAATTATTGGAGCTTGGGTGGGATGTGTTGCCACACCCAATATACCCCCATGATCTTGCGCCATCAGACTTCCACTTGTTTTGCTCTCTCCAACAGTCCTTGCGTGGTATAACATTCAATTCAGATGAGGCTGTAAATCAGCACCTTGTACAGCTTTTCACCACAAAAGACAGGACCTTCTATGAAAGAGGCATTCTGTAACTCACTGAAAGATGGCAAAAGGTTATCGAACAAAGCGGGCATTATATCATTGATTGATCTTTGTTCTTTCTATCAATAAATGACCTTTGCAAAATATGGCTAAAATACGCCATGACTTTTCCGACAACCCAATATTTTCTGCCGCAAGGTCACCAGACTTGTTGCTGCTAAGGGTCAGGGAAGAGAGAAACGGTGTCTTTTTTTTTTAGTAATGTAAAAGGACATTGTTGACGTGGTGGGAACGTTTGAGCTAAATGCATCCCTCCAGGCGATGTAAAACAGTGTTGAAGAGAAATATTTGTGCAAGAGAGAGAGCGGAAGCGTTAATCTTCTTTCTGTTCATTGTTTTGCTGTCAATATAGGAGCGGTTTTGCGAAGCACATGTGGGAGAAATGTTCAATGGCAGCAATCTGAGGGCTTTGGTTGTTTAATGGGAAGGGAGGTTTGGCTGCTGATCACCATAAGAAGGGACCATCTCTGAGCACCAATGAAGGAGAATGCACGATTTAAGACAGAGGAAAAAGAGCCAAAATTCAGCATCAATAACTTCGATACCACCGTGTCGATCCACAGTAAAGAACCAGAAGAGTAAACTGAAAAATTATATAAAATAATGTTTTTTTATGCTAGTTAGAAGCTGTCTTGCTCCAGTGATAATGACCCTGCAACTCAACCACTGTCAATAAATTCTGAATTCTGATAATGGGATTTTTGTATTTCAACCCCCCCTCCCTCATATTTTTTTTTTTTAACTTTATGGCATGAAGGATTGTTTACTAGTGAAGTAAATTAACAAAAAAGAATGAAAATAGAAAGTGAAACTTGCATCTATATTCGTGGATGAATATATAGTTTGTCGTTCAGCCTACCCCCTCTCCGTTTCTGAGACTTAGCTACAGCCCTGAGTACAGATAAAGTTAAGAAAAAAGCTCTTAAGAAGTATTACAACTGTCTGCCACAAGATAACAATGAAAATTACTGAAGGACTTGTTGAAAGGAAACACAATAATAAAGCAAAGTGTTAAAGATGGAGGGGAGGGAGAGGCAACTGAAGATTTTGAGAATTATGTGGAAATGAGAACTAATTGTTCTAACAGTCTCTGACATCCAGTTGAACATGACAAACAAAGGGTAGAAACTGTAACCTATGGTTTACTTAACAAAATAGGGGTAGCTTTTTATATTAGTAGTTATAATGAGAACAGATAGACTAATTATTTAAAAAATCTGTTGAATTAAAATGGCATAGTTGAAGAGTAACTACTGGTGGCAAAGATGTTATTGAGGACAAACAGGACAAGAAGATAGTTAGACTTAATGACATATTAGATACCATTTTGTCCCTAATATATGGTAAAACTGAAGGGTATGATGAAATTTATGCAGAACTGCCTGAATCCAGTGAAATGACAGGTGCACTCATTATGGAATCTTTTAATGGCAAGGTCAACTGGTTTTTTTCTTAAAGACAGGCAGAACTGAGTCACTTTGACAGTATACGAAGGTCATAATAAAAGCTCTGCACACGTTAATCTAAAATGGAAGAAAATGATGCAATCAGCAAAATTATTGTGTCATGTCAAGGTCAGACTCTCAGCAACGCAGTGGTGTCAGAACGACACACTATCATTTGCTGTGTGGATGTGGGAGGGTTTGAAAATGTTGGAAATGGAAGCGTGCAGCTCCTCAGGTTGAGTCGCAGCATTAGACCAACGCCTGTATGTGAAAATACAAACTCTGCAGGGCAGAAACTCTGACACAGATCCACACTGCCTTACAAGAAGTTTGTGGGGAAGGAACTCTTGATCGAAGCACAATTTATTGCTGGGCATCACGCTTTCGGGAGGGCCAAAGCAGCATCAAAGATGATCACCGCTTAGGCCAACCTCAAACGGTGTTTGACAAAACATCTGTAACCATTGTTGCAATGCTTCTCGAAGATAATTGCCATTTGACAGTCTAGGAGATTGCTCATCAGGCAAATTTTCCCACATTACTGTACACCAGATTTTGACCGACTCACTGGGAAAAAGAAAAATCGCAGCGCACTGGGTGCCCCATCAATTCGCCCCCAAGCAGAAGGCAGCCACAGTGAGAATCACATAGGATCACAACGACGGGTTCGAAAGGAAGGGCGACACCTTTCTGAACAGAACTTTCGCAATTGATGAGACTTGGACCCGTGATTTTGAGCCAGAACTGAAGTCACAATCAGCAGAGTGGAGGCATCCAAGTTCCCCATGCCCCCAAAGTGTCGTCGGCAACAATCCAAAGTGAAGCAAATGAATATTTTTGCGAACGATGCCCAGTGTGTTGTGGTCTCTCATCGAGTGCCGGTAGGGCAAAATGTCAACACACAATATTTTCGTGACTTTCTTAGGACATAGTTGAGACTGAAAATTCGTCAAAATCACCCCAACTTGTAGGAAGTGGGAGAGATCTTTCTACTTAACAGCACATCGTGTCATGGAGCAGCGTCAGTATGGGGACTTTTGTCGAAATATGGTTGGGAAACTTTAACCCATCCACCATACAGCCCTGATTTCAGCCTACCTGACTTTGATCTTTTCCCAATGTTAAAAAATCGGTTCCGTGGCATCCACTACAAATCACTGGACAAACTGTCATTGGATGTGACCCGAGTAATACGACAGCTAAACAAAGATGGCGTAATACGGGGCATCCAGGACCTACCTCACCACTGGCAAGCTGTTATTAGCAATGGAGGGGAGTACATTGAATGGCAATAAGGTAAGTTTTTCTGTTACTTCACACTTCTCTAAAATGGACAGTGTGCAAACTTTTGTTAGGACCCCTGTATAAGAAAGGGAACAGGAAGGATTGTAGTAACTATTGAAGTATCTTCTTAAAGATTGTTTCTTGTAAGGTTTATTCAAGTATTTTGGTAATGAGTCTTAGAAAGTGGTATAAAACTAGCTGAACGATGAACAGTGCAACTTCAGGAGAGGAAGTGGATACCATGATAACACATATTTGTACTTTTACAGCTTTCTGAAACGTTTCATGAGATGAATGAGAATTTACATATGCTTTTTAATGACTGCTACATTGCAGGTCTTTCTGACTGGGTTTTTGGGTTCCTTGGAACAAACTGCCTGTTGTGTTAAGAAGCCATGGAATAAATGGTAGGCTGGTGAAACCAATCATATGGTTGTACACCAAGAGCTTTGTAATACTCAAGGTAAAAGGAAGTACAGGCAAAAGTGGCTTGCTATTAATTCTGTATTAAACACAGTGATGTAGGCTGTCACAATTTTCATTTGTGGGGTCTGTAGAGATATACTGCTTAAAAAAAAACATAGTTTGTCACTGAAATAGGTATAAGCAATTTTTGCTGTATGCTGACAACTCAGTCATAAATTCTAAGGGTGTATGCAAGTTACAACGTAATCTCAACCAACTCATTATGATCTCTGGAAAACTTTTTGTGGAAGCTCAGTCTTCGTAGTACAAATCAGAGGCTATAATTTGAATTTCCAAAATTACTAATTGCACAGAACAGGAAAGAAGGCTAAACAACAGGTAGCAGATATTAATTATTTGGGAGTGATTACTGATGAGACTTTAAAAGGCATGTGAATGAACAAGGCAACAGAATCTGAAAGTCAAGGAAACTAAAACTCTTTAATGGCTGTATGGAAATTTTACTAGGAAATGGGTTAGCTATTAGAGCAAAATTTTTTGCATACAATGCAGTATTTAGACATATCCTATTTTATGGCAGTATACTGAGTTTGAGGTAAAGAGCATTTTATGAGGTTAGAAGTTGCTCTTGTGGAAATGGCAGGAGGAGTATCAGGTAGAAAGTGACTGAATGGCAGAATAGGATGAGCACAATTGAGCTACAGTAGATACTTCTTTTTATTATCCTTTGATAGAAGAAAACACTAATGACAACACATTAGCAAGACGTGTTATATTCTATGACATCCTAATGCAGAATAATAGGCTGACTGGGAACAAGGTGGACGGAAGATGTAAAATCACTGATTAATAATTCAGGAAGAGGTAGGTTTAAGGCAATGAATGGACTGAAAAAGATGAAGTTTTCCACTAATCAAAATGATTTTTTTAATTTTAGGTAATCCATGCCAACAACATGGTTTAATGCTATGGTTTTGCATAAGTATGGTTTCTTCATACAAATAAATACACACACCATAATAAGCAAACTCTATATACAATACGTACACACATAATATATTTAAGCACACTGTATAAATAAATACACTATATTAAGCACATCCTTTCACTTATATATATTTTCAGAGACATTTCCTATATTAAGCAAATCTTTTCATTTATACACACTATCTACCAACAAGTAATTGGACACCTGTGATGGCAAAGGAAAAGGAAGTTTATTCACCTTCAATAGTTGGTGGAGCCTCCACGAGCGGCGATTACAGCTGCGACCCTCCGGGGCATACCCTCAACCAGGCGTTGTACAACGGCTAGCGGTATTTTCTTCCACTCGGCTTGGAGAAGACAGGTCAGTTCCTTCACCGATTTCGGACGGTGGGAGGCACCCCTTAAGTAAACGCTCCAACTAGTCCCAGAGGTGCTCGATAGGGTTAAGGTCTGGGTTGTACGCAGGCCAGTCCATTCGATTAACCCCATTGTCGCCATACCAAGCCATGGTGGACCTTGCAACATGACAGGTGGCATTGTCATCCTGAAAGTAACATGGATACACCCCGTAAAACTGCCACAACGTAGGAAGCGCATGGTCATCCAAAATGGTGCAGTAGGTCTCAGCGTTGATTCTACCAGGAATTGCGACCAAGGGTCCCGTGCCATACCAGGAGAAACACTCCCATAGCATAATTCCACCGCCGCCGAACTTACAGTTGGCACAATACATTCACATTCCGGCAGGAGGCGTTCTCCAGGCATACGCCAAACCCAGACCTTGCCATCCGAACGGTAGAGGGTGCACCTTGATTAGTCGCTCCAGAGAACCTGTTTCCACTGTTCAACGGTCCACTGTCGACGTTATTTGCACCACGTTAGCCGAGCAGCGCTATTGGACTTGGTGATCAAAGGCTTGTGGGCGGCAGCACGTCCATGATAACCAAGCAGATGGGTTTCTTTAAGGATGGTATTCATTGAAAGAACACTCCCGGATGCCTGTTGAAACTCCTTGCGGATTTGGCCCATCGATCTGGTGCGGTTCTTCCGAATTTCTCTGGCCAGCACCAGTCGGTCTGTAACTCCCAGTTTTGTGGGTCTGCCGGGTCGGGGCACATTCCGACAGTCACCTCTCATCTTCCACTTCCAATCACGTATGCTACTGTCGATTTTGGGTACTTCAACTCGCTGGATATGTCACGTATGCATCGTCCATTTCTCTGATACCCGACAATTACACCTTTCTCGAAATCGGAGAGCTCCGAATTGCGTGGCATCTTGCATGCGACTGGTTGCGTTGTTGTTTCCCCACACGATATTTAACGGCGGCGATCGTGACGTGTATCAGGACCGCAGATATCGTCGACTGCAGGGGTGTCCAATTACTTGTTGGTAGATAGTGTATATCTCAGTGGGCATTTCCAATTTGGTACTATGAAAGATATCATCATCATCATCATCATCATTGTCAACCATTATCAATCCACTGCTGGACGAAGGTCTCCCCAAGTTTCCTCCACAACGGTCTGTCTTGTGCCAGTCTCCTCCATGTCACCCCTGCATACTTTCGAATTTCATCCACCCATCTCCCATGTGGTCTTCTTCTGGGTCTTTTCCTGTCCCTTGGAATCCAATCTAAAATTTCGGCTGTCCATCGATGATCTGTCCTTCTGGCAGTATGTCCAGCCCATTGCCATTTCAGGGATTTAACTCTGATCATGATGTCTTCCACTCTTGTCATTTTTCGGATCCACGAGTTCCTCTTCTTATCTCTCCTGGTTACACCAAGCATGCACCTCTCCATGCTTCTTTGAGTTGTCTGCAGCCTTTGTATGTCTCTTTTAGTTAAGGTCCACGTCTCCGCACCATACGTAAGCACTGGAAGGATGCATTGATCAAACACTTTTCTTTTAAGACATAATGGCATATTGCTCTTGAAAATTATGCTGTTTCTTCCAAAAGCTCTCCAGGCAAGTTTTGTACGCCGATTAATTTCTTCATCAATGTGACCCTCACTTGATATCTGCTGTCCAAGATAAACGTACGTGTCTGTTATCTCCAGCTTTTCTCCATCAATCGATAAATCTTCATTTCTTGTAAAAGCATTGAACATCACTTTTGTCTTCTGAAAGTTCATTTTTAATCCCACTTCTTTACTCTTGTCAGCAAGTTCCTGGATCATACTCTGCAGCTCTGATGGGGTAGTTGCAAAAATGACTACGTCATCAGCAAAACGCAGGTGGGTTAGATAATCTCCATTAATCTTTATCCCCTTGTTTTCCCAGCTCAGTGACTGAAAAACACCCTCCAATGTGGCATTAAAGAGCTTCGGAGATATGGTGTCACCTTGTCTCACTCCCTTTCCAATTCTTATGTGTGTTGTATTTTCAAACAGCCTAATCTTTGCACTTGCATTTTCATAGATGTTATTAATAATATTAATGTATGCATCTTCAATACCGCAGGTTTTCAGAGCCATTGTAACTGCTGATGGTTTCACCGAATCAAAGGCTTTTTCATAATCGATAAAAGCCATGCACAATGGAAGTTCATATTCCCTCGCTCTTTCAATTAGTTCTCTCAGCACGTGGATATGATCTATTGTGCTGTAGCCACTCCTGAATCCAGCTTGTTCTCTCGGTTGAGCCATGTCCAGTGTTGTCTTCAAGCGGTGTGAAAGAACTTTAGTGAAGATTTTATAAACTACTGATAGGAGGCTGATAGGTCTGTAGTTTCCGAGATCCTCAATGTCACCTTTTTTATGTAGCAGGATCACTGTAGCGGTGTTCCAATCCTCAGGAATCTTTCCTTCATTAAGGCATCGAGTGAAAATTTGGGCGAGTACTGTTTCGATTTCTCCACTTGCTTCTTGTATGATGTCTACAGTAATTCCATCTTCTCCTGGAGCTTTTCCTCGCTTCATGTTCTTGATTGCATGTGCAACTTCTGCTGGAAGGACTGGAGGAACTCTGGTACTGGTATCTTTCATGATGTCTGGAGTGCATATATCATCCCTTTCATATAATTTGGAGTAGAAATCTTTCACTCTTGTCAAAATTTCGCCTCTATTTCTTGTTACAGAACCATCTTCTTTTCTCAGTGCCATAATCTGTTTTCTTCCCTTACTGAGATGTCCCTTTGCTATCTTTAGGCTTTGGTTGTTTTCAATTGCTTTCCTCACTGCATTGAATTTGAACGCGGTCAGAGAATATTCCGATGCTCTTAACACACAGATGCTTGCGAATTCGCCGTCGTGGGTGGTGCAACGGATAGCGTGCTCGAACAGAAATCGGGAGATGCGAGTTCGGTTCCCACTCCACAGCGATGAAATTTTCAAGTTTTCTGATGTGATTTAATTCACGTGTGAAACAGTAATTACAGTCAATTCGGCGATGTCCGATTGCTGTGTTAATTATTATGACGTATTTACCACGTCTTATGAGTAAGAATATTTCTTCAACTCTGAATATTAAATGGACAATTTAAATTGAGAGGATTCATCAGTTAGAAGGTATCTCCATGATATGCTAAGTAGTAAACCTTCAATAACTATATTTTTTTTGAACTTAAATGTAAAAAAAAAAAAAAAAAGAAATAATAAGATAGCATTGCCTTTAAGTCTTAAAAGATTAAAAGAAAATCAACAAACTTTCCTGCTGATTTTGTCAGTTTCAAGAGATGTTTGGTTAATAGATACCCACTGCTTAAATGTCTAGAATCAATGTTATTCTTTTCCATAAGATAAATAAAAAACTTCAATAAATCTGATCCCCAGGCAAAATTGGCATTTACTGAAGTAGCATGCAGGAAGTAAAGGATTACATATTACTCTTGCAATGCAGCCTTTATAGCTGTTAATGGGGAGTTTATGTTCAATAGTTAATTTTGCCATATGACACCCTAAAAACATCCCTTTTAAAGTTTTGATAAATTGTGATGCACATATGTATATTAAATGTACCACTTACTCCAACAATGATACAATTTTTTTAATGCAGTTCTACAAACTTTGAGAAGCCAATTTTTATCACTGGGTATGCAATCTTAAACTTTTTGCGAATATCTTTCAAATTGTTTAATAAGACACTCCCTGGCCCCCTCTTTTTTGTAAATCTGTTTTTTCAGCTACCGCTGTTGTTACTGCAACTATCTTTATATTCCCAGGCCTACCACTGCAATCATGGCAATAAAAATCTTGCACCAGATCAGCTGTCTCCTGTTTTAATATCTTTCTTAGCTTTAGGTTTTGGAAATGGATTTACCTTTCTTGCCATGTAATTTGAAATACTGAATTCATCCTGCAAGTTTTGAAAACTCCAACATTTTAGTGGTACAGTACAAAATTTGCAGCTTTCAAGCTCTTTACTTTGTATAATTTGACATTTCTTTAAGCTGATCAATAATTTCTGTTTTATGGTAAGATGCTGGGAGTTCAGCATCAGGAAAAGATTAACGTAAAACTTTCTTTAGTAAAAACCATGTAATATTTTTCAAATTTGCATAATAAGGATGTTTTTGTTCATGCAGTCTTTTCTTTTTTTCAGGAGTTCAGTCAATTAACTGTAACGATACATTCAAAATTTGTATTGCACTTTCAGATGTTTCTTTACTTATATATATATATCATCATCATCATCATTGTCAACCATTATCAATCCACTGCTGGACGAAGGTCTCCTTAAGTTTCCTCCACAACGGTCTGTCTTGTGCCAGTCTCCTCCATGTCACCCCTGCATACTTTCGAATTTCATCCACCCATCTCCTATGTGGTCTTCTTCTGGGTCTTTTCCTGTCCCTTGGAATCCAATCTAAAATTTCAGCTGTCCATCGATGATCTGTCCTTCTGGCAGTATGTCCAGCCCATTGCCATTTCAGGGATTTAACTCTGATCATGATATCTTCCACTCTTGTCATTTTTCGGATCCACGAGTTCCTCTTCTTATCTCTCTTGGTTACACCAAGCATGCACCTCTCCATGCTTCTTTGAGTTGTCTGCAGCCTTTGTATGTCTCTTTTAGTTAAGGTCCACGTCTCTGCACCATACGTAAGCACTGGAAGGATGCATTGATCAAACACTTTTCTTTTAAGACATAATGGCATATTGCTCTTGAAAATTATGCTGTTTCTTCCAAAAGCTCTCCAGGCAAGTTTTGTACGCCGATTAATTTCTTCATCAATGTGACCCTCACTTGATATCTGCTGTCCAAGATAAACGTACGTGTCTGTTATCTCCAGCTTTTCTCCATCAATCGATAAATCTTCATTTCTTGTAAAAGCATTGAACATCACTTTTGTCTTCTGAAAGTTCATTTTTAATCCCACTTCTTTACTCTTGTCAGCAAGTTCCTGGATCATACTCTGCAGCTCTGATGGGGTAGTTGCAAAAATGACTACGTCATCAGCAAAACGAAGGTGGGTTAGATAATCTCCATTAATCTTTATCCCTTGTTTTCCCAGCTCAGCGACTGAAAAACACCCTCCAATGTGGCATTAAAGAGCTTCGGAGATATGGTGTCACCTTGTCTCACTCCCTTTCCAATTTTTACGTGTGTTGTATTTTCAAACAGCCTAATCTTTGCACTTGCATTTTCATAGATGTTATTAATAATATTAATGTATGCATCTTCAATACCGCAGGTTTTCAGAGCCATTGTAACTGCTGATGGTTTCACCGAATCAAAGGCTTTTTCATAATCGATAAAAGCCATGCACAATGGAAGTTCATATTCCCTCGCTCTTTCAATTAGTTCTCTCAGCACGTGGATATGATCTATTGTGCTGTAGCCACTCCTGAATCCAGCTTGTTCTCTCGGTTGAGCCATGTCTAGTGCTACCTTCAAGCGGTGTGAAAGAACTTTAATGAAGATTTTATAAACTACTGATAGGAGGCTGATAGGTCTGTAGTTTCCGAGATCCTCAATGTCACCTTTCTTATGTAGCAGGATCATTGTAGCGGTGTTCCAATCCTCAGGAATCTTTTCTTCATTAAGGCATCGAGTGAAAATTTGGGCGAGTACTGTTTCGATTTCTCCACTTGCTTCTTGTATGATGTCTACAGTAATTCCATCTTCTCCTGGAGCTTTTCCTCGCTTCATGTTCTTGATTGCATGTGCAACTTCTGCTGGAAGGACTGGAGGAACTCTGGTACTGGTATCTTTCATGATGTCTGGAGTGCATATATCATCCCTTTCATATAATTTGGAGTAGAAATCTTTCACTCTTGTCAAAATTTCGCCTCTATTTCTTGTTACAGAACCATCTTCTTTTCTCAGTGCCATAATCTGTTTTCTTCCCTTACTGAGATGTCCCTTTGCTATCTTTAGGCTTTGGTTGTTTTCAATTGCTTTCCTCACTAGTTCACAGTTGAATTTCCTTACGTCTTCAGTGATACTTTTTCTTACTGTCTTGCATAGCTCTATATATTCCACTTTGGAAGTCACATCTTCTTTAGTTGTCCTCATCTCTCTTCTTTTTGCATCAACATTTTGGTTTTTCCTGATAATTTGTTCACATGCAACTTGTTCTTAGACCCAGCTAATTTTGTTGCTGTTTCCATAAGAGCTTTGGTTACTTTTCTGTTAACTTCAGAGATGTCCACTTCTTCCGATGTTAGGCCTTCTAAAGCAGAGAACCTGTTCTTCAGTTCTAACTTGAAGGTATTATGGTGTTTTTTAAGGTTGGTTATGTCAATAGATTTTGTTTGTCTTATGAGCTTGCCACGTTCAAGTTTAGTGTTGAGGTGCATCTTACATCTCACCAATCTATGGTCACTACCTGTGTTGAACTTGTTTAGCACACTGCAGTCTTCTATGACGAATTTTTTGTTACACATAATAAAATCAATTTCACTTGTTGTCCCATTTGGATGTCTCCATGTCCATTTCCTGTGTGGCTTTTTCTTGAAGAAGGAGTTCAAGATGAAAAACCCTTCTGCCTCTGCAAACTCAACGAGAGTATTTCCACGCTGGTTTCTGTTGCCATGACCGAATTTACCTACTGAAGTTTCATTCTGTTGCCGTTGCCCTATTTTTGCATTGAAATCTCCCATAATTATTTTCAAGTGCTGCTTACCTTTATTATTTAGATGACAAATTTCCTCATAAAATTCTTCAATTTCTTCTTCAGGATGACTTGTGGTGGGTGCATAAGTTTGAATAATCTGAGCCTGGTATCTTCTCGAGAGTTGGATAACGAGTCGTGCAGCTCTGTCAGAGGAACTTTCAACTTCTACAACTTTATCCTTCAGTTTCTTGTTTATTATAAATCCAACACCACTAGTTCTGCCAGTATCTGTCCCACGATAGTAGAAGAGATGTCCACTTTTCAGTTCGATGAGATCTTCTCCTTTTCTCCTTACCTCACTTAGCCCGACGATGTCCCACTTGATCCTTTGTAGTTCCTCTTCCAATTCAAGAAGCCTTGAATCAGAAGATAGGGAGCGTCCATTGTAAGTAGCCAAGGTCAGCATCAGATGGCAGCCTAGTCCGGTCCTCCGGGGATTCTTAGCACCCTCTGCCTTCATGTCGCACTGGCCGCTGCCTTGGCCAGGTACATTCCAGCTGCCGGAGACTGAGGGCCAAGATTTAAGTTGTGGAATCATTTTGGAGGGGTTTGGCCATAACTCACCACGCTGGCCAAGCGGGTTGGTGAGTGTGGGATAGAATTTCCTCTGATCCCGATGGTATAGTTATACCGCTATGGGCGGTCGTCAGAGCCCCTTTAGTGGGAACAGGATGCACCACGAGAAGGCGGGGTTGACATTTGTCAAGGAGAGGCTGTGATGTTACGCATCACCTGACCTTGCATCCCTATATATATATATATATAACCCCCTTTTTTTATTGTAGGTTTAACTACCACCGTAAGCAACTCCAGGGACTATAAGCAGTCGCCCGTCCCTAATTTAGGGTCACTACCCAGCAAAAACACAAGTGCTGGGAAACTGCTGGCCACCAGCTGGCAGTGATGGGTCACTGCTAGCTGAAATCTGCCGCTCACGGCCCGGGAGTGGTCCGTTGGTGGCAGCGCTATCAGTTGGCGAGCCATTGATGGCTCTGCAGCATCGCCGTGAATTGTGGGCCTCCAAGCAAGTGCCACTAGTGGCCCGTTGCTGGCAACCAATGCAACCCCCAACAGCAGGTGGAAGCATCGGGACTGCGCATGTGCAGAAGCAATACTTGCTGTGTCTCTCATGGTACCAGTTAGTTGAAGACGACGCTATCACCATCGTGTTATTTTAGTGGATGTTAAGAAAAAATCCATATGTGGAGAGGCGAATTAATTTCCTAATGAAATTTTACATCGCCGAAGATATCAGATTAAGCCGTGAAATACTAGATTACAGCCATGAAATACACCCACTCCATTCCCATGAATAACAATTCATGGAATGGAGTGGATGAATAACAAGAAAAAATTTGAAACCGCTTGAAACACATATCCTGGAAAACCATTAAAATAGCGTTTGTTGGGAAAAAAAAGAATTATACGTGTACAAAATTTATTAATTATTTGAAAGAAAAAAAAAGCAACGCTATGTGGTGTACTCATCCATGGGTTGAATACACAAGAATGGGAGGAATTCGCTTCTAAAAATAACGAGAAGTAAAATAAAATATCTTTTACTCTTTAAAACAAATGTAGTTCGGACAACGGAAAGGAAAGACACAACGTTAAAAATGTAACAGAATGTGACATGAACCCGGGTAAATATATATTTATTCAACAATCTCTTTTCAAGACGGCAAGGACAGTACAAAACTTTGGAAAGCGACTCTAAGTATGTACACGCCTTGAAAATGAGTGAAGTTCCCTGAAGGTAAAAAAAAAAAAACTATCGTTACATTGAAAAAATTAATTTAACAATTATATGAAACTGACTTTTATGAAAAAAACCTCGCAATATTATAAAATGAAAGAGGGAAGCATTCGATTACAAATTGCATACCAAACAGATAGCTTCCAGCACGTACCCAAGCGTGAATTAGTCCGGTCGGTAGCGACCGCGGCTTCCACGTAAACGGCCCAGGATCGAATCTAGTCAGATGCAAACGGCGTTTTTCCGGTCTGTCGAGAAAATTTCCCCAGCGCAGTGCGTTAATTCCCAAGCTTCGTAAGGGTAGAAAAAAAAAATTGTAGCTTTAGGAAACTTTGGTTATCCTTGCTTTTTTTTTTTATTTTATTATTATTTTTTTAATTATTATTGCTACTACTGGGAAATTGGCGGACAAGATTCGGCAAGCCACCAGTTACGTCACGTGGTTGCTGGCTGCCACTAGCGGACCACATTAGGCTAGCCATCATTTCTGGCAAGTACTTGCAGGGCCACTTGTGGCAGCTACTGCCTGTGATGGACCACTGATGGCCCTGTTGTGGCATATGACAACTGATGGGGTGCCAACTGTTGGCCAGAACTGCTGGCCCTTCTGTTGGCCGCCCAGACATTTTATTGACGGTTCGGCAGCGGCAACATAGTGCTGGGCCATTGCTGGCTGCCGGCAATGGCCCACTGCTGGCCCAGCAATACTGTTTTTGCTGGGTAGTTCCTGGGAAGGGAAAAAGCAAGTGCCGTAAGACAAACACAACATCTATGTCTCCCTGGGATTTGAACTCAGACTCATCTCATACGAATAGTCATAAGCCAGCACTTAGACCACTGCGCCACCGGGGCAGCTATTTCACCTTCACCACTAAATTAAGCTGGCTTATGATACGTTAAGCATCAGCTTCAACACCTGTGATCTTTGAACTGATGAGGTTGTCATCAGTTCAAAGTTCACAGGCATATTTACTCTTTAAAAGATATTTTGTAACTTGTCACAGATTTTTTTACAAATAGGAAGTTTAACCATCTACTCTGAGTAACAGGACAATATCTTTTTCACGTTATAGTGTCCCTTTTCTTAAAAAGAGTTACAACAAAGGTCTCTTAAACAGGAATTAAATCACTTACCTAAATCTTTGTTATAACAAAGTTGTCTTAAATCTGTGACATTTTAATACTTAAGAGGGGGAATAATTTCAGCAATAGTTTCCCCAGGGGAAAAAAAAAACACTTTTTTTTTAAAAAGAAACTACTCCTTTAATGCAGTATATTTTTGGTGTAACACCTATTGAGACCAGAAGAATAAACAAAATGAAAAAAGCATAACAGCTTAGAGCATAACATATTAAAGACTTTGTGTAACAACTAACAGAATGAAACCAGAAAGTGTGAGATGGCTGCAGCCAACTGTTGTATTTGACTAATGAAAGTAAACAAAGTTGTGGTTAGGTAATGAAAATCAAAAGCAAACTGAAAACTAAAATTGCTATTGGTCATACCCCAAGGTGTTTATGGTTTAGAAGGGATAGCATCAGTAGCGTAGCCAGAAATTTCTTAAAGGGAGGGGGGTCCATGGATTTTGTTCACTGGTGAAAGTCTCATATATACATATATCATCATCATCAACCATTATCAATCCACTGCTGGATGAAGGTCTCCCCAAGTTTCTTCCACAATTGTCTGTCTTGAGTCTGTCTCCTCCACATCACTCCAGCATACTTTCAAATTTCATACATATATACTACTTTAAATTCGTATTCAATGCACCCTCAAGGGGGAAGGGTCCAGACCAAAGGACTCTCCCCTTGGCTACACCTATGAATAGCATGGTTTGTATGCCACCCTGTGAAAACAGTGAGATACACAGGAAAAAACTTGGTGCCAAAAAAGTAAATGAAACCTCAGGGGAGAAACAAATGTTTTTGCTAAATACCTGGAAAAATTGGGGAACTTGTAATCCTATGGCTATTAACAGGGGGGAAAATAAAAAAAATAAAATTCAACCACAAAAACACATTTTAATGATCTAGTCTTAGCATAGCTTTTATTTTTATTCCCAGCAGTCTCCCCGCTCCCTTCCCCTAACACGTACAATACCTGCAATGGAAAGATGTATTTAAAGATGTGTTTATTACTTCATCATATGGTGGCCTAACTTTGTGTTTTATAAATATATGAGGTTAACCTTGTTAATTAATTGTCGAATACTTGAAAATGTCATTTTGTGACTTTTGGAGAATTTTTGGCTTAGATTCACTTCAGTCAAATATTTTATAAATAGTAATCCCATTGCGGTCCCAACTTGAAAGTTGGCATACTAGTAAACAAAACTCTAATGATGCCTTATAATTTTTTTCAGAAATTTGAAATTGCAGTTTAAAATATTCAAGCTCAAAGGTTATTTCTGTGACCTTGACAAGGTCAACCTAATTTTTTTTTTCAGCACATGATTTAAAAGCTTATATGAAATGCTATAAAAATACACTAATTTCAACCTTCTAAGCCCAATTAGGTAACAAGATACAACTACTCGAAGATTAACCGGTCACAATTTTCTAATTCAAGGTCATGTAATTTGAAACCCCGTTGGTGGACAGGGCTAGAATTTTGGATTTATGCATAGGTCTACATGCCTAATAATCACACCAAATTTCAAGGAAATCAAAAGGGGTCAGGTTGAAAATGGGCATTTCATTGGTTGATTCATACACTGAATGAATGACCCAGAAATGAAAATGCTGTGGCAGATGTGTGCTATCACACAAAAAGAACTGACGTAGAAAACAGAAGATAATAGCAATGGTAAAAAGTGGCACACGTATTATGGAAACAAAACTATGCTAGTATGAACATTAGGGTGGGCTGAAAATGCATTTTTTCATCGATTTTTGAAAACAATAACAGCCTAGTGCGGAAAAGTTGCCCCTTGGGTTGTTTAGTTTCCGTGTAAAATTTTTTCAAAATTGGAAAATATCTTCAGGTGCCACCGACGCCTTTAAATTCGGGAATTTGGGCCACAAGAGTTATTTTTTCCCAAAAATACAATTTTTCCGGATTTCCGAAATCGTTATCAGCAGAGTGCAGTAAAGTTGCCCCTTGGGTTGTTTAGTAAACTTGTAATTTTTTTTTTGAAATTGGACATTATCTTCCGGTGCCACTGGCACCTTTAAATTTTAGTTATTCAGCAGGAAAAGTCATTTTGGTCTAAAAGTAAGTTTTTCTTGAATCGACCATTTAGCGCTTCACTGAGTGACAAGCACAAGCACGCATGCACAGTTGCAGCTCTTTGCTTATTTCAGATTAAATTCACTGAAATAACCTAGAACTCACCACAAGGAGGTGGCTGCATATCGAGTTCCACCCATGTCCACCCCAACCACTTATGGACACGCTATGGTTTTCAATTCATTCTCTTATTTGTATGCCTATCTGGTTTGCTGATGCTTTTCTGTACTTCAATTTGCTTTCAAAGGATGGGATTGCTTTTTGGGATTCAATTTTGGCTGTGATCAGGCCATCCCTTGCAACTTGTCCAACCACAGAAGCTGCCGCCTCTGTCACTACTTTAACAGCTCTTTCCACTGCCCGAGTGTGGCATGGAAACTTCTTTATTTCCAGCAAAGGTGGATTTTTTTCTTTTATCATATTGCGGAGATCTTCACTGCTGATTTCTCGAAGCATAGGTGGCTGAGTTAGCGCACAGGTGTTCCAGTTGATTAGGTCCATATAATGCCTTGCACTGAAATTCAGCAAAGGAACTGTAAACTGCCGTATTCCCCACTGTCGGTGTCTATTCTCCCCAGCCTTCAAAATCCTTCTGATAGCAAGCTCTCTGATGTGAATTGTTTTGTCAGTAAGCATTGAGAGAAGAATGTTCTCAGGATGGGCATAAAAAAACGTTCTGGCTTATTACAGGGACCATAAGATTCTTCAAGTTGTCTGGGAGATAACAGGAAAAACTGATCATTTTCCATAAGTGTCTAGTACCACCTTTACACTGTGGCTTTGATTTGATTGAAAACCACATCGGCACATACACTTTAATACATACATACATATCACTAAGCTGTTCTGTGAGATTCAGAGGTTAGCTCCAAAAAGAAATACAAACTACCAGATATTTTTACTTACTGTTGTATCAAACTTCTCCATTTACAGCGATCTTGACATACAACTTGGGCTTCACTGATATCCATTACACACCGTACACAAGATCTTTTATACTTCATACTCATATTCTTTACATACACTTTAATGATGAATTCAACTAGGGTTTTCAAATTTACCGACACATTTGTACTTGCAATGTATAAATGTATAACTCGACATGCTTCCGTCTGCCAACGGGAGTGCAACAGCTTTCCTGGCTTTTTTCTGCCAATGCAGGTGGGCATTGGCAGAAAAAAAGCCAGGAAAGCTTTGTAAACCTCCCACATGTACTGCTGATCGGTACTCAGATCTTTGCAAAGTTCTTCTGATATTGCAAAGGTTTCATCCACTTCAACCTTTTCGAAATTGACGACCGGTTTTAAGTCTACAGCTTTCAAGCTCTTTTTTAATTAAATCAGAGAAGGTTCCAGGACCACTTGTTTGGCCATCCAATTTCTTTAGGAGGTGCCGCAAAGGCAGCTCACTGGCGTGCAGCAAGCATACAACCCATAGCAGAGGTCTCCCAATTTCTTCTTCTAGTAAGCGTAAAACTCCATTTCTGTATCCAGTGTTAACTGCTGTCTCATTACTTCCAACTGCCATAAGGACTGCTGTGTCAATTTATACGAAAGGTACTCTATAATGCTGGTCTTAATGGATTCTGCTGAACCCACTTGCTGGTGAAACATGGCCGAGATATCGAGATCCTGGCTCTTGTATTAAAACCACATGCTTTTCGGAACCATTGTTCTGTGCTTCTTTCCTCCTCTAATTTCATCGGTCAAGGTTATATCTGTGCATCTATAAAAAAAAAAAAGAGGGCTTGAAGCTCTACTTTTTCCTTCCGTCTCTGCAACTCAATGTGTTTTCTCTTTCTCTCTCTTCTCATCATATTCTTGTCTGTAACTTTGGAAATATCAGCATCAGTTATCATTCTGACATCTTGCAGGACTGTGGAAATAATTTTTGCTAAAGGCCTGTCTCCAATCCCTACACGATCACATGCAAGTGCTGTGGTTGGCAGTTTTATTCTTATCTGGCTGACTTTCTTTGGCATTTTGTTTTCTTCCAAGGATTTTTTGGGGTGGTATTCTCTGGATCTAGGAGGCACGTAATCTTTGTCATTAACCATTTCACTGTCAAATTCTGCTTGGTTGCTACAATCCTTGAAGCCAGGTGATTATCTGTTCATTTTTCTTGCATACAGTGAACTTTATTGACACACCATTTATACATACTATCCACATGTGAGCATAAAAAATATGTACACGAGGCCAAAAATCAGGCACAAAACTTACAAACAAACCATGTTCTACATGGAAGAGAAATGTACAGCTGAAATACAAGTGATTTGTTTATTGGTACTTACTTTTGGCCTAATTTCGTATAGACCTGGGACCAAAACTTTTTATCTGTATGGTTTTCTGGATCATTTATGATTTCCATCAATTTTTCAACGAAAACTTCATCACTTTGACTATAGAAAAAAAAAAAAAAAGAAATGTCATTCATTAACAGATACGAGAGATAACAATAACATCATAAAGAATGGACTAATTCTGCATAATACATAATCTAATACCACACCCTATTTTAAGCCAACTTTATATGCACATGTTTAATAAAATATACACCAATGAGCATTCCATTATGACCACCCTCTGCCTAGTGAAATGAGATGCCTGAGGACCGAACGATGGAACAGGTGATCATCAGATCAGATCATATGTAGAGGATTTTTAGGGTGTCTGACCTCAGGTCTTAAACAACCCTTAGAAATAGGAAGCTAGGAGATTTGGGCTAGAGTGCCCGATAGAAAAGTGACATGGAAGCAAGGTAGAAAGGGGGAGGAAGATGCCCTTATTTATTACCGGGGGAACAGTACCCGGGGTCCGACGGCTTAACGTGCCCATCCGACGCACTGCAGGTATTTAGTGGTTTGAACCTGAGGTTATCTCAATGGCAGTCACGAACGCTGACCACTAGGCCACCCGCGGCCGTGGAACAGATTAAGTTCACAGAGCAGTATATATACAACCCCAGGACCGGCTTTCAGTTAGTAGTGTTAGGAGCCAGAATGGGAAAAACTGCTGATTTATCGGAGTTTGATAAAGGACTAATTGTGATGGCATGGCACCTCGGAACTACAATCTCGGAAACAGCTAGGCTTGTGGGTTGTTCACATCCCGCTATAGTGAGTATGTATCAAAAGTGGTGCACAGATGGCTAAACGAAGAACTGTCATCCAGCCGTGTATCATCCGCAGCTCATTGATGCCAGGGAGGAGAGGTGGCTGTCGTGTATTATTCACAGCGACCACAGGGCCACAGTGCGCCAAATCACCTGCAGCTACAACAGTGGTGATCAAGGCAATGTGTCACAGCACACAGTTCATCACAGTCTTCTGCGCATGGGCCTGGGTAGCCGAAGACCCTGCCGGGTTTGCATGCTCACTGCACATCATCGCTAATAGCGCATACAATGGGTCCAAGATCATCGAGATTGGATCGTGGATGATTGGAAGAAAGTGGTCTGGTCTTACAAATCAAGATTCCTGGTGCATCACATAGACGGCCGAGCGCGGATATGCCGATTACCAATGGAGGCTATGCCATCTGGATGCATTGTTGGGCGGAAGCAGGCCGGCAGCGTTATGCCGTGGGCGATGTTTTCTTGGGACACTTTAGGCCCCATTATCCCAATAGCACAGCTGCCAGGTATCTGAACATCGTTGCAGACCAAGTTCCCCCATTTATGGAAACTGTGTTCCCTGCTGGTGATGGCCATTACCAACAAGATAATACGCCATGCCACACTGCCAGAATAGTCAAGGAGTGGTTCGAGGAACTTGCTGGTGACTTTCTGTTAATGCCCTGGCCTCCAAATTCACCTGACATGAGCCCAATCAGACATTTGTGGTTCGACTTCGAAAAGCAGGTTCGCGCTAAATCACCACCACCCCAAAATGTACGGGAACTGGAGAACCTGCTGTTGACATTATGGTACCAGACACTCCAGGATACCTATCGCCACCTCATATCGAATCAATGCCTCACCGAGTGGTTGCTGTTTTGCGGGCTAAAGGGAGGTCCTACAGCTTATTAGGTAGTTGGTCATAATATAATGGCTCGTCGGTGTATATTCTAACATCTTGGGAATAAGAAATTCTTATCCAAATCAGTAATTTGACTTAGACAACAGTTTCATCAGGGTTCCCACTCAGTTAGTGAAATGAAATTCCCTGACTTTTCCAGGTGGTTTTGAGTAAAATTCCAGGTGTTTGCAACAGCGTTTTGAAAATATGCTTAACAACATATGAGAAAAAATACTGGCTAATTAGATACTTACCCAGATTTGCATGCAATATATTAAAATATTGTTTTCTTCTGGAAGTACATGAGACTCAGGAAAAATAAGGGAAACAAAGTTGTAAGAAGAATAAGATTGGGGAAATGATATGGGAGCCCAATGAGTTAAGTGACAGATGGGGTGAAAACTTCTGTGAGTTATTAGATCAGGAAAGCAAAGATGATTCTAAGACAGATGCAGATGATGTCACAATGAGGGATGAAAGCACAGGAGGGATCTCAAGAGAAGAAGTGTGTAAAGCTCTAAAATCTCTTCAGAATGGTAAGGCTCTGGGAGTTGATGGCATAACTGCAGAGATGTTGAAATATAGTGGTGACTATAATTGCCTGGTTAACTAAAATTTGCCAGTTGTGCTGGGAGTTAGGAATGGTCCCTCGGGATTGGAAGGATGCTATCATTGTTCTCTTGTATAAGGGAAAAGGTGATCAGACTGAATGCAAGAACTATCGTGGTATTAGCCTACTGAGTGTGCCAGGGAAAGTGTTTGGTAAGGTTGTTATTGAAAAAGTACGGGGTCTTAAATCATTGAAAGTGTGGGATGTTCAGAGTGGTTTTATGCCTGGTAAAGGCTGCACTAACCAGATTTTTGTGTTACGCACGATGATTGAAAAGTTTCTGGCTGTTGGGAAGAAAGTTTTTGCTGCCTTCATAGATTTAGAGAAAGCTTACGACCGAGTGAATAGGACACTTTTGTGGAAGGTATTGAATTAATATGGTGTTACTGGGAATCTACTTAATACTGTAAAAGCCATGTATGCTGGTAGTAGAGCTTGTGTACGAGTGAATGGTGTTTTATCAAAATGGTTTTCTATTGGTGCAGGAGTTAGGCAAGGTTGTGTAATGTCACCATGGCTGTTTAATATACTTATGGATGCATGCATGCGTGATGCCAAAATAGATAATAGTGGTTTATGTCTTGGTGATATCCGTGTGTGCAGATTGCTGTATGCGGATGACACTGTCCTGTTGGCAGAAAGCAAAAGTGAGTTGCAGAGTATGTTGACTCGGATGCACGAAGTTTGCATAAAAATTCAAACTGAGTATAAATAAGGGAAAACCCAAAGTTATGGTGTTTGAGAGAGGAACTGGTAGCACTAAATGTAATGTAAGCATAAATGGCACTGTTATTGACCAGGTGAGTGAGTTTGTGTATTTAGGAAGCATGTTTGACAGAGAGAACAAGTTGGATGGTGAAATCAGTAGGAGAGTGAATTCTTCATTGAAAGTCATAGCTGCTCTCGGAGGTTTTCACAGGAATGATGGGTTCTCTAGAGTCCCGCATGGCTGTGTATGAAACTAATTGTTCCTACTCGGATGTATAGCAGTGAAACCTGGGTACTGCAGAAGAAACATAGGAGTCGTTTGTGTGCTGGAGAAATGCGTTACTTACGTGGGGTTTGTGGCAAGACACGATATGATTGTGTGAGAAATGAAGATGTATTGCAGCTGTGTGATGTGAAGCAAAATGTTGTTAGCAAGGTGGAGACCAATATGCTTCAGTGGTTTGGCCATGTTGAAAGAATGAGTGATGAAATGCTTACTAAGAAAATCTTTTCAGCCCAAGTGGCAGGAAGGCCAAGGAAGACATGGGTGGATCAGATTCAGGAGTGTCTGCATGGGAAAAAGATTATGAGTATGAAGTATAAAAGATCTTGTGTACGGCGTGTAATGGATATTAGTGAAGCACGAGTTGTATGTCAAGATCGCTGTAAATGGAGAAGTTTGATACGACAATAAGTAAAAATATCTGGAAGTTTGTATTTCTTTTTGGAGCTAACCTCCGAATCTCAGAGAACAGCTTAGTGATATGTATGTATGTATGTATGTATGTATGTATGTATGTATGTATGTATGTATGTATGTTAGCTGAGCAGAAACTTGTGAATAAGCAATTCCATAACAGGATATTGAACTAGCTTTAACTCTTGTAAATGCAGTGTTTTGACATGCAAGACAGACAGTGATACTCATAACAGATTCTAAAACATATTACATGCTGCACATACTTACAATTATACCTATCCCAAGTTACTGAGTCATAATTTGTTTTAGAAGTTTACATTCTTATTTAAAAAATATGGAATACAAATTGGTGAACAGCAAAGAAAAAGAAATTTTCTGCACATACCAGCATGGTCTTGGCTTATCCTGCTTAATAATTAATATACCTAATGATGAAATACTGCTGTTTTTAAGTTATCTGTACCCAGAGGGGGGGGGTTCTCATATGAAAATAACTGACTGAGGTTCAAAGGCAACTCTAAAATCATTGAGATCTAACTGGCTAACAAAAAAATCTGGGCAGATTTTTTTTTTGTAAACACATTATAACTACACATGTAAAGTGAAACAAAAATAAGTCACTGCTTCCTTGCAATAAATTTTACACTGAATACTAGAAGAAATCTCTGAAATCTAGTTTAGTTTTATGCACAGTTACATCAATTTTGACAATTCCTGAATTTGCTGGTCAATTTTTCCTGTCTCCAAAAGAACCTCGTGAGACAACTTTCTTTTCTTTTGCACTAAAATAATTATCTGATCAGACACCTTGTGATTATTTTTTCACGAGTTGTATCTCTTTATTTTTCTTTTCTCTTTGAACTGCTAATGCCTGCTGATATCTTGATCGAGACATCCTCACATACTGCAATAATTCTGCAGTTATGGGCACTGAAACTACTCCGTTATGTGACTTTATGGCATCGTATACTGTACGCAATGAAATAAGTGACTTTTCATGAAGATTCTCAACCAACATGTCTTTATTAATTGAAAAGCCACTTTCAACAGGCACATTTCCATGCGATAAAGTAAGAACCAATTTAACAACCACCCACAGTTCCTTGAAATGTTCTTTATCCTGAAGCAAAGAAGAATAGAATGCATCCAGGCGGTTATTTTCTGAGAATGCAGAAAACACATCCTTCAGTTCAGTTTTTGCTCTGCTACACAACTGTTGAAATTGCTGTTTTGCTCGATCTGCTGAAACAGAAAATATTCTGTTTTTTTCATGCAATATATGCAACAGCAAATGCATTCTTTTTTCACAAATTATTGAATTTGACTTCATAAGCTTAGGATTCAGACTTGAAACTGCTTTGATAGCAGAAAAGTTTGTGGGACCTCGTTCTACTATTTTCTGTGTGGTTGCCACTAAAAATTTCATGCATTCTGCTCTGAATTCCTTTTTCTGAATCTCTGAAGTTTTACTTTTCATCAAATATCCATGAGCAGCAATACCAATGTCTACATTTTGCAGTTTACAGTGGTTAACCTTATCACTTATGTCAAGCTTAAACAATTTTTCTGGAATTGCACATTCCTCCATCACCTAGCTTTCCTTATAAATCTAGACATCAACTGCTGGACAAGATCACATAAACTGTCATACAGAAATGGAATCACGGGATCAGCTGTTTGGAATTTTTTCAAAAATGGTTCCAAAACATTAGCTACTGATGAAAAAAATGCAAACTTTGAAAGGATTAGGTTATCTTTACATGCTACTGCAACACGTGCACATGTTGAAGTTTTTGGCAAGGTATTTGTCTCTTCAGCGTACTTTTTTATGTTGATAAAAATCTGAATGGCCCGCTCTGCCACAGCAACATTTTTGACCCACCTGACTTGGCAGAACTTACGAGGGAAAATTTCACATCCTATTATCGATACGTAATCAGCTCGCCGTGCAGGGCTATTTTTGAACAACTGATAGAAAGCTGTGAAGATATCATTCAAATTCCAGTCAGTAGCATCATGGCCTCTCTGAAAGGCTCCATGAACCACATGCAGTCCACATGAACCCAGATCAAGTAGATCACATCCATTTTCTGCCAACAAATCTTCCCTTATAACTCGCAGAAATTTATGAATTAACATAGGGCCCATCCATTGAAATTTGCAACAGTTTATTTAAATCTAGTTCTGAAACTCCTTCACGGAACTTTTCAATGAGATCAGATGCTCTTGCATGGCCAAGAAATACTGGATTCAAATAACATGTACATACCTGGTTCAATGACTTAGACCAAAATCTAACAATCAAATCCATCTGCCCTTTCTGAGCTACTTTATTAAGGGCTTCATCAAAGCATATGAAAAATTCAGTACCTGATATCTCTGATAATAAGCATTTAGAAAAATATGGCACAAGCCCAAAACAAATTATATGACATTTTTGTTGCACCAAGACTGTCCTTTTTTGCTATATCACTGTCCATAAACATATGCTGGAATACATCGCTAGCATCTTTAAAAGAGTTGTATGAAGAATTTGACATTACAAGCTTCATGGCCCAAATTACTTCTGCTCTTAAAATGCACTCTTTTGTCATAAAACTAGTGATGTTAAACATTGAAATATTAGTAGGAGATACAGTGGATGAAGATCCACTCTGCTTTGCTACAAAATCTGCTGAATATGGCATGGACAGTATCAAATCAGGAGCAGCAGCCATACTACCTAAAGTTCCACTTTGTTTTTCTGAACAATCCCTTTGAAGTAATACAGTATCCAATGTAAAAAAAAAATTGTCACAGCATGAGAAGCAGAAACCTGGCTTAAAGCTTTTATGTGTTTAGCACTTCATTCATGGCTCAAAATCGCTTGGCGGCCCATATTGCTCAAGTTGAAACTTCTTAAACAAACTTTATATCTTGCTTTGTATGGGTCATCCTGAACAGGTAACAGCCATTCTGACCACAAGTTTTTTCAAGCCAATCCACATTAAATAGTTTTCTTGGAAGTCATAATTGCACCAGTCAGAAACCTTGCAGACCTCTCAATTCGCCGATAACTTTAATTTGACACAAACGCCGTCGAAAACTCTATACAAGGTGCAAGCACGGGAGCAAATACCGGTGGGCGGACAGGCTGTTTGGGGGTGACGTAGGGGATTGGCAGAAACTCTCTGATCGCGGTAAAAGCATGCGCGCCAGCAGGAGTCCCTCTTTTCACATTAGCCAGAGGCTTTGGTTTGATAACGAAGTATCCGACATGGGGTTCTGAGACTGCGATAAAAAATGTTGAAAATATGTTTTTAAAGATTTTTCGCAAAACTGGCTGAATCTTTAATCAACTCCATAAATCACTAACAGGAACGGACCCCTTAAATTTCAAGCGAATCGGATAAAAGCTTAAAAAAAATAATTTTAAGCTCGTCATCCTGCAGCACGTTTCTCGCGGAGAGGGAATTCATAACTTTATTATGCGGTTATAATAAATATCAAAATAAAAAAAATTGAAAAGGAATAGATGTAGTCATTGAAATATTTAGCACACAAACTTAAAAGTCAAACATTGAAGCGAAATCTTTTCTTGCAGAGACAAAAGGGGAAAAAATAGAATACAAACACTTCATCTTCTTTCTAAATAGCAGTAAAAAAAGAATGAAAACATTCTGCAACATATTCAGTGAAACATGAACATTTACTCCGAAAAGAGTCTTGGAACGTTAAAGAAGGCAATAACTCAGTTGGCTCCTGTTGGCACACGCAGTCATTGCGACCGCTCAAAGCCCGTTTAGTGACCCTTCACAAGTAAGCTATCCTAGCCTAAAATGCACTGAGGCACGGCAAAGCTCACCAGAAACCCTCACTAAGAGCGCTACATTAAAGATTTATCCCATTAAAAATTTTAAAGGATAATTTCAAAAGTCCTTTACCGATTCACGCGAAATTTTAGAGGTCAGCTTCTGTTAACCAATTATGGTGTATGTAAAAATTTCAGCCAGTTTCATGAATAATAGAAAAAGTTAGTTTTCACCATTTTTATCCCTGGTCTGGCAGTCAAACAAAGGCATGAAGGGGGCAGGAAGTGCTTTGGTCACTCCATCGTAACCCCTCCACAGGCTCCACTCTCACTCCAACACTATGCACCCTTTTCATTTCTTAGTAGCCACCGTAAGGGTTTCCTCCCCACGTGGCCGCAATGAATTCCTTTTCTAGTGCTCAATGACTGAGAACTCTTGCCAAATACGTTAGTTTCACCCCCCTTCCCCTTTAACCTACAGTTCGGTCCTTGGGAGTGAACTAAACAAAATGTTAAATATGGAGAAAGATCAAACACAGAGGAAAAGTTATTTTATTTTAGAAACTCCCTAAATTCCCCAACTTACGAAATAAAATTTCAAAATTCCCCGATTTTTTTACGAAAATTCATGTTTTCCCTGACTTTTGAGCCAATATTTTTTTCCCTGACAATTCCCTGATTTCCCGGTTCTCCAGGTAGCGTGGGAACCCTGTTGCATTGAGATCAAATGAAAATGGACTTAAGACACCTACTGACAAAAATCCCTTTAAATCTTAGAATCCAGGGGTGGATTGGTCCCACTGGGACATTTCCCGGTAGACCACTCAAGAAATGGCTCACTTTTTTGTATTCTTTTTGCTTGAATTTTTGGGAATGGATGTATAGTTATCTTCAAAATTATGAATAATAATCGTTTATTTCATTTGACCTTTATTTCTGCTTGAAAAGTTATTTCCTAGAAAAAGAAAAAAAAAACCTGTTTTCTTTTACCTTTGTTGGGCATTTGCTCAGAAAAGAAATAGCAAGGGTCTTTTTGTATTTACCTGAGGAAAGTGCTGCCTGACGAAAAGCAAGCTATATTAAAATACTTTAAGTATAAAATTAAATTTTACGCATATTTACTGTTTTTCATGTTAAAAAATATGTCTGAGGAGCACAGTGCCTAGTGGAAGATAAATATTCATGCATAATATGAACATTTTTAGGTGAAAATCAGTCGTAATATAATTGAACAATGTGAACTCATCACTGTTCCCGCAAATCCATGTAATCCAGAGTTTATATCTGGGAAGATCCAGAAGTTGCCTATTGTTTATCATGTTATAAATTCAGAGTTCACTGGCAAGCTGTACTATTTCTTTGACAAATGAAGCTACTTACATTGTGGCGAATGATAACATAAAAGACCAGGTTCTAATGCAATAGTTCAAATAACTTCCATAAGCACAAGAAACTCAAAAATTTATATGGTATGTAAATGAAATGAAGCAGTGGAATGAACTTTAAAATCTTGAAAAAACTATACTAAAATCACTAAAAAAACCTCAAGAAAATGATATTAAAATATCTAAAAGGCACAACTCTCTTGAACATATCACCATACTAGTTTCAGCTTATTTAATCATAGCCATCATCAGTGGTTAGCTTCCACAAGTCTGCAGCTCCAGATGTTACACGTGTTCCCTTTGTCTTGAGCTACTGCCACATCCTTTAGTTCTATTGCACATCAATTTTTGGGTTCTATTGCGCACATCACCATCACATCCAATAGATGTACATTGCGATCCTCTTTCCGTCATCAGTACAAATATTTGTGCTCATGATTTTTTACTTTTCTTTCTAGCCCTAAAGGTTACCTTCTTCTGCTGCTGCTCTTGTTCTATCAGGAATTTCCACGCATACAGAAATCACTACTGCCTCAGATGTTAGTATTTGCCTGTGCATCTTATACGATGTCAAAATTTTTGCGTCTTTCCATTTAAGCAATATTTAATCAATGTTTTTTCATCTTTTTTGCTTCAGTTCTTCATGTGCTTCTATGTGCACTTCCTATGTATACTTTCTCATCCAGCTTGTGCTTTATTGGTATGGCATATACACCTGCCTTATCAAGGATAGATTCTATATCATTAGCTCTTGTTAGCATTTTGAAGATGTCATTTACAGATTCTGCCAGTTCATAATTATACTTTTTGCACTCATCTTTTAGAATACTACTGACAGGTTTTACATATGGAAACCTTCCGCAGTATTGCTTTCCAGTTGTTTTCATGTCTGTAGTCACTGATCTTTTGCATTCGCCATAGATGCGATCAATTAATTATCATATCCAAAGTTGGCAGCAACCTCTTTAACACATCTGCAGAGGCAACATTTTTAGGCGACTTTTTTGTAGTGTGTTACGACCCACTGGCGAGTCGTAGACTGTTTCAATACAGTGCTGTATGACACACCGGTGAGTTGTTTCTTGGAAGTGTTTTCCTTGTCTACCAAGAGATGGCGGTTAACGCTTGTGGTTTGTACGTATTTATTATCCTTAGTTCTTAAGTCCCACGGTCCCAACCTTTGATCTTTTTGTTTTTTATGGTGGGGTAATATAGTCAAAAGAGTTAGAAGATGGGTATCACATTACCTCTTCCCTTTCAACAGGTGCGGGCTGTCTGCAAAGTATGCTCGCGTGTAATGAGAGGAGCAGGGGGATCGGCACTATGTCAAACAAAATGTAACAGGAGGTGTGAAGTCCGAAAAGCAGCCATAGCCCTGCATGCATTGTGACGTACTGCAGAAGTAAAGCACGTGTCAAGACTATAAATCTGCAGCGATATATTTTGTCCATGTAGCTTATATGGGAGATGAACTTACTCCGGAGTGAGGAAGCGCGGATTCGATCTCAGTCATGGAGAAATTTGCATTTTTACGTTGGCGCCTGAACGTAAAAATGGATGTACTGCCTGTTGGATCCTTCGGGGGAAAATGTGTGATGTCTGTTCCACACATTGTCAAGAATTAATGAAAAAAAATTCGTTTTTCACTTCAAAAAAAGAAAAAAAAAGTAAGAGGGAGATGATGTGACATACTACAGAGGTAAAACACGTGTCAAGCAAATCTGCAGCAATATATTCTATCCATGTACCTTACTTGGGAGAGCAACTCACTCCGGAGTGAAAGGGCGAATTCGATCTCCGTCACGGACAAATTTCGGTTTTCACAGTATTTATAAATTATCACTAACCTACAACATAACACAAAAAGCCTATGCTGCCAGAACTGGAAAATAATGGCCCAAAATAGAAAACAATGGCAAAAACTTGTTGAAGAGGCCAAGGTTCACACTGAGCTGTACAGCCAAGAAGAAGCTACAACATAAGTTTCAAATGTGTGCATTATGTCCTACAGGTGGGTCGTAACATAAAGTGACTGATACCCACTATAGATTTATGTATATAAACTTTTTTTTTCCTTCTCTAAAAAATGTAGAAGTTATTGCTCTAGCACAAGAGGATAGAGTGCATTTCTCGGTGCTGCACACGAAACAAACAAGTTACAACCCACGGTTGGGTCGTAATGCAGCGAACATGTTAATCCATCTTATTTCAGTCTTTTCGGCAGTTTTATTTGAGGAATGAGTTAACTCTTTTAACGTAGAATCTAAATGCTGATGTCTTGTATTTCCATGGGTGATTCGAGTAGTTTGGTATAACTGCCGGAATATATATAGGCTTCCTGTAGATAGAATATTGTAAGCCCTTGTTGATCTTATGTAATTTATATCTAGAAAATTTATTTGATTATCATGTTCTTTATCTATGGTGACTTATGGCTGGATCACTGTTGTTAAATCTGTCTATGAAGTTATCTAACTTTGTCATATTATGGGGCCAGAAAATTAGAATGCCCCATCCATGGACTGACACAGAACACAAAGAGGTTCCCACTCAAAGATATTCCAACATTGGAATCCTATCCAAGTGCTACCCCTCCTCTCCTTATTTTTTTTCTGCCACTCTTTAAACTATGGCTGATGACATTTAGGAACAGAAAACTGAAACAATGCACACTCAGTTTTTATTGCAAGTGGCAATTTGGGTAGAAGTCTACCAGTGAACAGACAGATTTCTAGAATGACTATAAAATATATTTCCTTTTACACAAAACTTTTCAAACATAGCATGCATAACACAGATAATTAAAAATTAAATGCCCACCTGGTTGGTTCGATAGATGTTGGAGGAGGTGATCTGCGTGAATATAAATAGTCAGCTCTTTCTGTGATAGGGAATCTTTTGTTTAAGGTTTTACATGGACTGGGTGGAAGTGGACGACAGTAAAGATCACTTGGTCCTGGAGGTGGCTGCACTGACATTGGCTGTCATACTAACTCCTCCCTGGGTGGAGCCACGCTGGGCATGCTTCTTTCGTATGGTGGAGGATACGGTCTTGTCTGGTCATAAAAGCCAAAAGGGACGATCGTAGTATGAATCACCCATGGGTCCTCCAAATGTTGGCGTGTCATATCTTTGGATTATGTTAGGGAATGGTGGGCTGCCAACGGAGCTATTTCTTGGAGACATACCACCACGAACTTTACAACTATTTTGAAGTAAGCATCTCATCACTCATTCTTTCAACATGGCCATACCACCGAAGCATATTGGTCTCCACCTTGCTAACAACATTTTGCTTCACATCACACAACTGCAACAGATCTTCATTCCTCACACAATCAGACTGTGTCTTGCCACAAACCTACCGTAAGTAACGCATTTCTCCAGCACACGAACAACTCGTATGTTTCTTCTGCAGTACCCAGGTTTCACTGCCATACATCAGTGTAGGAACAATTACACTTTCATACACAGCCATGCAGGACTCTCTAGAGAACCCATCATTTCAGTGAAAACCTCCCAGAGTAGCTATGACTTTCAAAGAAGAATTCACTCACCTACTAATTTCACCATCCAATTTGTTCTCTCTGTCAAACATGCTTCCTAAATACACAAACTCACTCACCTGGTCAATAACAGTGCCATTTATGCTTACATTACATTCAGTGCTACCAGTTCCTCTCTCAAACACCATAACTTTGGGTTTTCCCTTATTTATACTCAGTTTGAATTTCATGCAAACTTCGTACATCCGAGACAACATACTCTGCAAATCACTTTTGCTCTCTGCCAACAGGACAGTGTCATCAGCATACAGCAATCTGCACACATGGATATCACCAAGACATAAACCACTATCATCTATTTTGGCACCACGCATGCATGCGTCCATAAATATATTAAACAGCCATGGTGACATTACACAACCTTGCCTAACTCCTGCACCAATAGGAAACCATTTTCATAAAACACCATTCACTCGTACACAAGCTCTACCACCAGCATATATGGCTTTTATACTAGTAAATTCCCAGTAACACCATATTTATTCAATACCTTCCACAAAAGTGTCCTATTTACTCGGTTGTAAGCTTTCTCTAAATCTATGAAGGCAGCAAAAACTTTCTTACCAACAGCCAGATACTTTTCAATCATCGCGCGTAATGCAAAAATCTGGTTAGTGCAGCCTTTACTGGGCATAAACCGCTCTGAACATCCCACACTTTTTCTGATGTAAGACCCCGTACTTTTTCAATAACAACCTTACCAAACATTTCCCCTGGCACACTTAGTAGGCTAACACCACGATAGTTCTTGCATTCAGTCTGATCACCTTTTCCCTTATACAAGGGAACAATAATAGCATCCTTCTAATACTGAGGGACCATTCCTAACTCCCAGCACAACTGCCTAATTTCAGTTAACCAGTCAATTACAGAGTCACCACCATATTTCAACACCTCGGCAGTTATGCCATCAACTCCCGGAGCCTTACCATTTATGAAGAGATTTTAGAGCTTTACACATTTCTTCTCTTGAGATCCCTCCTGTGCTTTCATCCCTCACTGTGACATCATCTGCATCTGTCTCAGACTCATCTTTGCTTTCCTGATCTAATAACTCACAGAAGTATTCACCCCATCTTTCACTTAACTGATCTCCCATATCATTTCCCCGATCTCATTCTTCACACAACTTACAACTTTATTTCCCCTATTTTTCCTGGGTCTCATGTACTTCCAGAGAGACTTCAAGTCACCTTTCTTTGTTGAGACTTCCTATCTTTTCAAAAAGCCAGTTCATGCCTTCTCCTTCCTATCTTTTGCCTTACTCTGGTGAACCAGCTTAGCAGCTTCACGCTTCTTTGAGCAATATTCATCCACAGAGGCTCTACCTTGCAACATCCCCAAATAGGCTTCCTTCTTTCTCTTTAGTGCCTCTTCAATCTCACTATTCCACCAAGCATCACCTCTATTGTTACCCACTATTGTAGTGCCACAGACCTCTTTAGCCACAGTGACAACACAGTTCTTAAAACATTCCCACTTCTTTTCTACATCCCTCTCACCAGACTTCAGCTCCTTCAGTCGTTCTCTGAGTAAGTCAGAATAACGTTGATGGTCTTCAATGAGCCTATCAACCTTTATTCTTTCTATCCTGGGTCTATTGCTATTCCTTTTCCTCCAACCAATATTAAGTTTCACTTGTGACACTACCAAGTAATGATCAGAAACAACATCCACACCTCTTATCACACGGGTGTCAACAACTAACTGTTTCAGACGCTGATCGTAGACAACAAAATCTATCACACTCTTTTAACCAAGAGAGTACGATTTTCTCAAGTATATGTGTGGATATACTTGTGGTTGAAAAACGTATTAGATACACACAAACCATTCTCAATGCAGAGTTCAATTAATCTTTCACCATCACCATTCACACAAGGATCATTAAACTTACGCAGAACATTGTCAGAAATTGCATTCTGCACACCTACTCTAGCATTGAAATCCCCTGCTATTATAACTTTTTCTTTAGCACCAAACTGGCTCAAAACAGCTTTTAGCTCCCTCCAGAAATCTTCCTTCTTATCAAAATGTTCAGAGTCACAAGGAGCATAACACTACAGCAATTACGATTCTCTGAAGTTTCACTTTCAAACGAATCCAGAGAATTCTCTCACTTACACAACTATAGTGAATCAAGTTGTTCTTCATCTTTTCACTTAAAATCACACCTACACCAGCCTGTCCTCTCATATTATCCAATACTCCAGACCACACACTCACCGTGCCATTCACTTCTACCCCAATTTCCTTCTTTTTGGTTTCACTTACGCACAGCACATCCAGTCTATACTTATTCATCTCCTCAATCACCTCATTCATCTTGCCATTTATACCTCTAGTATTCCATACAGCAATCTTACATTCACTCAGCCGACATCTTTCTCATACGCCGTTTAGAAAGTCCAGGTCGATTCCGTGGTGGACCGTCCTTCTCAAGGGTGGTAGGTCCATCATATCCATCCCACAATTGAGTCCAGATATTGATTTCTTTGTCTTTTTAATCAGGTAAGTACATCAGTGTGTGGGGATTAGCCCACAGCTGAGGATTCCAGTTGGTCATTCAACCTAAGGATTCTGGAACAAAACCCAGTGAGTTGGGGTCTTTTTGCTAATGTCACACAAAACCAGCTGGCACCTCTTCAAAATTCACAGAGGCCCTAGTTGCTGTTGCGTGTGCCATTGTTACCACGGAGTGCCACGAGGAGGCCTTGTGGCACGGAGTGCCGCCCGCCTTTGTGGCACTCTGATTTTTAAAAAAATAAAAATTACTACCTTTTTCACAATCACCACATGGACTCTGATTAAAAAAAATCCATGTGCTGATTGTGAAAGAGGTAGTAAAATTGGAAAAGTACTAAAAATGTGTTTATAGAAAAATGTAACACGATATAAAGATAGAGGTCTACTAAAAATGAGGAAAAAGTTTTTGTTGTTGTATTAATTTACAAACAATTTTGACAGAAAATATGTATGTCATTCAGAAAGTAAAGAACATTTATGTGTAGAGTTTGTGCAGGTTTCTGGCTGGCACTCAATCAAGGACATTCAGGCCCAGTGTGCTGTTGGCCATCTCCTGGCACCATTGTCAGGCAGGTATTATCCATTTGTGGTTAGTTACAATCTTTTGAAATACCCATTAACCATTTGAAATTAGTTACAATCTTCTGAAACTAACATGCACAAATTCTTATTTTGGGCACATTGCTTCTGGTAAAGAAATACCCAAATTCGGGATTTCATTACCTAATTAATTATATTATGTTAACATAATTAATTAACCCTTTCTTAATTAGAGTAATTCCTAATTGGGTGCAGGAAGTATTATCCCAACCCAGGCCGCATAAGAATTCACTGGTTTCTTTCTTTTTTTTTTTTTCTTCTTCTTGCTTTCCCTTCGCGTGATAAGGAGATCGAAACATAAATGCTAGGCC